>CM053786.1:60287002-60907002 GCA_028749045.1 Cupressus sempervirens
TTATATTAACAAAATGAGAACATAGGATATTATACATTAAACTCCTACTAGCCATCTCAAGAGATTAAGTACTAAAAAAAAATACAAAATGACTAATATAATAAAGGGAAAAGGCACATCTAAATTTATTTAAAGTAAATAATGAAATAGATAGCTAAATTATGTGATTGTCCTATTTACCCAAACCCCTTGTCCCCTTAATATTAACTTAGGGATAAAACAAAGAGCTAATGATGAATGTTTGAATGCAAGTATGAATGTAAATTGACAACAAGGGCTAATTAGGTACATACATATAAAGAAATAAAATATCAATCAACTAGAGAAAAGGAGAAAATGACATAGAAAAAAAATCCTTTCCAAAATGAATAAAATAAAATAAATGTACTAGTGAAAGAAATAAAACATGGGAAATAAATATACCTTTCTAATTATAACTATAATAAGAATTAGGGGGGCTTAATTGTTTGGGTAATACACTACCATTTGCATTCATTTGGGTGAGGGGGAGTGGGTGGGTGGGTGGGGGGGTTTGTGTGAGGAAAAAAACTAGGGCAATATATTTCTTATATTAGAGGGTAGGGGGTGGGGATCAAAGATTAAGGGGGCTTATAGAAGAAAACAAGTGTGTGAGATATTGGGTGGGGGTAATAAAAAAAGAGTGTGGGGCAATATTTAAAACAAATAGGGGTACTCTTTAGTATGCCAATTATATTCACTAATAAAAAAAGAGTGTGGGGCAATATTTAAAACAAATAGGGGTACTCTTTAGTATGCCAATTATATTCACTAAGTGAATCCCCCATGGTCATAATAGTATGGTGAATGACCCCAAAAGAGAGAGAAAATAAGGATATTAATCCCTCCATGAGGAATGAGCTCCTCTACCAATGATGTTTACCTAAATACATAGATCAATATGTACTATCAATGTCATAAATGATTTCACTTAGGAAGAAACAAATACACTAAAGTTAGAAGAAGTTGTTAACACACAAGACTACAATTCCAACTAGTTTGTGCCTCTATGGAAAAATATGAATATGTTCATGAAGGATGTTGATTTTTAAAACCAATCTAGTCTATACCCATGCAATGTAGAAGGTGATTATATATAAATTATACACAAAACTATGTAGGACAAGCTCTATGGGTGGTGACTATGGGATAGTCCAATATTGTTGGTTCCATAAACAAAGATGAAATTAATTTCCCAAAAATAATCATCTAGATATCTATAGTATGTAACTCTACAAAAGAGGATGATATTTCTACAATAAATAAATACAAATTAGTTGTGTCTCAAAGAATGATGCCTTACTATACCAAATCAATGAGGGTCATGCATGCACTAGTGCCAACATGGTTAAGATAAATAGAAGATGAATTTTGAGATGGTGTCTTCTGATTAGAGTGAGAACTATGTTCAAATGTATTTTTCTAATTAGAGCATCCAAAATATCTAGTGATCAGTACAAGATATCAATTGTACCATGATCATAGAGTATATAATTTTCATGTACAAGGGGTATAAAAAAATCTTCTATGGTATATCCTATAACATAGAGAATGGTGAGAAATGCAATGATAGATAACTCAAAAGTGTATGTTATATTCATGGAAATATGTGTAATAAAGTAAATCCAACTAGCACAAGATAGGGTGTCAACTCATGATCTTTATGTAATGTGGGGTTTTGGGTTATAGTCTTCCTTTCCCTAAAAGGACTCATAAATGATATCTAAAAAGGAAATATAATCTACAAATGAGTATAAATGTCAAGAATGGGGATAAGAATGAGTGCACATAACAAAAGATAGGAGAAGGAATTTATTGAATCAAATTTCTTACCTATTATATAATCTAAGAATGATCTTATTTTTGTACTTGGTAGATTGCAACCTGCAAGTATGAAATAGGTAGTTCTATGTTCTTCTTTTGGGTATAGGCTGATTTTTGTTGGAAATACAACATAAAAAGTAAACTTTGAAGGTTGAGGGGGGTGGGGGGGTTCATGGGTGGGGGGTAGGAGGCGGGGGGGGGGGGGGGGGTAGTGTTAATCACTGTTTCAAACTTTTAACCATAAAATAATTCACATCACATCCATCTCATAATTCAATTAAAAAATTGAAATACCAAATTAAGCATATACATCCATAGAATGAAAGTAAAACATTCAACACATGTATGACACAAGATATTTGGTTACCCAAAAACCCTCCAAGGAAAAGGTAAAACTAGGGTGGGGATGACACCCAAAAATATTCACTACTATAGTAATAAAGTCTATCTAATGAAGGTTACAATGTTTTGACCAGGAAGCATGAACTACCCTATGAAAGGTCTACCTTGTTAAAGGCTTACAAGATTGCTAGATCTCACCTTGTACAAGGATTCAAATAACTTGTGAGAACTATGTTTGGTAAAAGGACTTTAACTTATAATGAAGTAAGCACCCTGTTAATGGATTTACAATAGCTTATCAATATTACTCTATTAAGAGATTTAATTGATTCACCTGTTAGAATGTCTCAACAATGATCCTTTAGTTACCACTCTATTGCTTGATGTCAAATCATGATGAAGGGCCATACCACCCTTGCAAACTCACAACCAAAATCACAACAAGATGGAGATAGAGAGATGACAAAAATGCTTCATAAAGCATCCATTAATACTTGAAATTCATTACAATATTCTCCACATGGAAAAAAATCCAAACTCTTACAATATAAGAGAGCTTCCTCACTAAGGACTTCTAGTTAGAAGAGCTTACAACAAAAGAGCTTCTTCTTAAGACTTCTACTTCCCAAGCTTCTACTTCTCAAGCTTTCTTACAAGAGATTACATTAGAAGAGATTCACTACAAGAGATTACACTTGAAGAGCTTCTATTTTTCCAACTTGATTACAAATGATAATAAGCCTTGCTTAAATAGGCACTTCTAACCCAAGACATTACAAACACAACCAATGTGGGATAAAAGGTAAATGCAACTACCTTTAAATAAATATTAAATTCCCACCCAAATACAACTAAGCACCCAACAAATATTAAATACATGATTTAAGGAACTTTCCACAAACTTCTAAATTGCCACCTACACACCTTGATTAATGGAATGACAACTATTTTCCTTTTTATGCCACCCATGTACCTCGAAAATAGAAATTCCTCTTTTTATTCTTCTTTTCTCCTTTTTTACTATTTTTCAATTTTTTATTATTTTCTTTCTATTTTCGTCACTTTCTCTCTCCTCCAAATTTTTATTTTTTTATTTTTTTTTAAATTTATTTATTTATTTATTTTTTCTCTTTTTTTTTCTTCTTTCAAAATAATAATAATAATAATAATAATTTTCCCATGCAAGATGCTCTTGCATCGCTCCCCAAGTAGATAGAAAAGTGTATCCCACACTTTGATGCCAAAAGAAAGATATACAACCATCTCCATCTTCACTAAAGGCTTCCACCTCAACAGGGACAAGAAAACCAACATGCAAATCTTTCACAATTTTTTTCTAATGCATGATGCTCTTGCATCCGACTCCCATGGTAGGAAAAATTCTGTGAATATGGATTCACAAAATGAAGTAGCCACTGTTGACATTTTTTTTTTCCCTTCCTCCAACACATAGCTGGAACAAGTATCTGGTGCCGATATATTTCCTTCTTTCTTCTTTTCCAACACCTAGTTAGAACAAGTGTTTGTTGCTGAAATTTCTCCTTTGCAATGAACTCTATCAAAGTATAAATCTCATCCCCATTCAATCTTGTTGAATTAATCACACCTGTAATAAACCCAACAACACCATACCAATCTTTCTTTGCATGCCACACATGACTAAAAAGATCCTCATGCAAACAATCATTAATATCTTTTAAACTCATCTCAAATTCAGCAACATATAATTAATAGAAATTTACCTCTTTGACATAGTCATCTTTGCTTGCCTCTTTCATGTCGTCAACAATGCATGTAACTACTTCAATTGCTTGATTTTTAACTAAGGCACTATATTTTTCCTCCATTGTTGTGATCTTCAAATGAGCTTGATCTATTTTAGGTTCATAAATCTTGTCATCTTCATGCTCTTCCTCATCTCTTTCATCTTCTTCAACTTTAGGTTCACAAATAATTTCCTTTGCATCCTCTTGCTCTTCTTTTGTACCACATGTCTAATACTCCACTAGATCTTCTTTCTTTTCTGCATCTAAATAATTATCAACATATATTTTCTGGTGACATGCTCTTTGTTTTCGCAACTCAGCTTCTAATTCATTCACTTGCTTTTGCAAATCAACTATCAATGCCTCTTGATTTCTTGCCCTAATTTTCTCTAGTCAAGGAATCCTCAAAATCCATCCAATCACAAAAGTCATCTTCTTCTTTCTCTTCTCCATAATCAAGTCTTTAGAAGAAAAATCTAGTGCAACACAAGAACTTTGTGCAAACTGCCTCACAATCAGCGATCTATCTACACAATCAAGAACTTCTTGACAAACTTCACCCAACTCAAGGTCCTGGTGCAAACTGCCTCACGTTTGACGATCTGTCCGCACACTCAGGAACTAGGCTCTAATACCACTGATGTAGGTATGTTTTGATACCACTGATGTAGAAACGCTTTGATACCATGCTTTGATGTTGAGGAAGGGCTTGATTCGAGAGTGCCTGAGTCCATGTGCAGTACTTGCATGAGGAGGTTCAGGCACACATTACTAAGATGAATCAAAAGTATAAATCTGGGGCTGATCAAAGGAGAAGACATAAGGAATTTCAAGTAGGGGATCTAGTTATGGTACACTTATGAAAAGAAAGATTTCTAGCCGGTACTTACAACAAGCTGAAAATGAAGAAAAATGGTCCCTGCAAAATTCTGAAGAAACATGACTCAGGAAATGCATATGAGGCGGAGTTGCCAAATGGAATTCATGTTTCTCCTATTTTCAACATTGCAGACTTAACAAAGTATCATGATGATGGTGTAGATGAGGAGCTGATGTTAGAGCCATGTCCAATTCCTACTTCTAAGAAGGAGGAGATAGAGGAGATTCTGGACAGTCGTGTGGGTAGGAGTACCAGAAATAGGCAGTATGAAGAGTATCTGGTCAAGTGGAAAGGACGATCGATAGAGGACTCAACTTGGATTTTAGCAGCTGAGGTTTCCCATTTGGGATTTCTTCTACCATTCATAAAGTGACAGGGTCACTTTTCAATCTACCCTGGGTGTCTGATGCAGGAGCATCCAGAGGTATAAGGGCAATCCTATGTCACCCAAAAAAATGTACTTAGACTTAGTTTCTATTTCATGTGTTTTCATTTCTAGATACCCATTCGGGTCAAATAAAGGTTCCAACTCTCACAATTCCACTATTAGTGTTTTGGGTTAGAGTTTTTAATCACCTTGGGATATGTGTAAATGCCAAAAAAATAGGAGTATGTAATTGAGACATCATTTTGGTGAACTAGAAGTTATAAATTGGCCAGATGATTGTAATTATAATTTAGAGCATTCCAAAAAAAGAATAAGGTCAAAAGGCCCCATGGTTTGAAAGTTATTGCAATTTTTTGATTTCTGGAGACCTTCTAAGAATGCTTCAAAGTCAGGTTAGGGGTATTAAATAAACTCAAATGGGGCCAAAAAATAGGGGATGAGAAAAGCTTTCCATAGGGCTATAGAGTGCTTCAAGAGATTTTTAGAACTGTAAACAGTTTGTCAATCAGAGCTTCGGTTCAAAAGTTATGCCTCCTGAAAGTTCGGTTACCGTTTCTGAATTCTTCTAAATTTGTGCCGACTTCTAATGCGACTTCTAGAACCTTCTATTTGGTTGATGGATGCCTACTAGCACTTTCTAGAATGTATTCCTAATCCTTAACCCTTCAAGGTCTGTTTAAGAACATTTCTGGCATTGTAAAAGGTAGTTCGGAGTGGAGTTTGAGAGGAGGTACTAGTTCTATCTACAGCAACAGGCTCTTTACAAGCTTTTCACACTTCAGAAAAATCAGGATCCTTAGGGTACAAATTGTTGATTTTATCAAACCCAACTACTTCAACCTACATTATTGTAAGCAACAACTATCTCCTACTTAATGCATCTGCAACCTTGTTAGATTTTCCACTTCTATGCTTCAACACAAATGTATAGCTCTGCAAGAACTCTACCCAGTTCATATGTCTCTGATTCAATTTACCTTGGCTATTTAAGTATTGTAATGCCTGATAATCAGTATACAAAACAAATTCCTTTGGAAATAAATAATGCCTCCATTTCTTTAAGGCCTAAACTATTGCATAGAACTCTTAATCATAAACATAATACTTCTTTTTTGCATCATTCAATTTTTCACTAAAATATGCAATAGGCTTACCTTCTTGGCTTAATACAACTCCAATAGCACTACCACTAGCATCAAGAAAGTGGAGTAGTTACATGCATTGTTGACAACATGAAAGAGGCAAGCAAAGATGAATATGTCAAAGAGGTAAATTTCTATGAATTATATGATGTTGAATTTGAGATGAGTTTAAAAGATATTGATGATGGTTTGCATGAGGATCTTGTTTGTGATGTATGGCATGCAACGAAAGATTAGTATGGTGTTGCTGGGTTTATTACATGTGTGATTAATTCAACAAGCTTGGATGAGGATGAGAGTTATACTTGGATAGAGTTCATTGCAGAAGAGAGATTTCAGTAGCAAACACTTGTTCTAGCTAACTGTTGGAAAAGAAGAAAGAAGGAAATATATCGGCACCAGATACTTGTTCCAGCTATGTGCTGGAGGAAGAAAAAAAAATGTCAACAGTGGCTACTTCATTTTGTGAATCCATATTCACAAATTTTTTTTAGATAATTTCTCCTTTTAGTACCTCCTCTCAAACTCCACTCCGAACTGCAACATACCATCCTGAATTAGATAGTCTAACCACTTAGTTCTATCTATAGCAACAGGCTCTTTACAAGCTTTCAAGACTTCAGCAAAATTAGGATCCTTAGGGTATAGATTTTTAAGTTCATCAAACCCAACTACTTCAACCTACATTATTGTAAGCAACAACTGTCTCCTACTTAATGCATCTACAACCCTGTTAGATTTTTCACTTCTATGCTTCAACACAAATGTATAGCTCTGCAAGAACTCTACCCACTTCATATGTCTCTAATTCAATTTACCTTGGCTATTTAAGTATTGTAATGCCTGATTATTAGTATACAAAAAAACTACTTTTGGAAATAAATAATGCCGCCATTTCTTTAAGGCCTGAACTATTGCATATAACTCTTGATCATAAACATAATACTTCTTCTTTGCATCATTTAATTTTTCACTAAAATATGCAATAGGCTTACCTTCTTGGCTTAATACAGTTCCAATAGCACTACCATTGGCATCACAATCCACCTAGAACACCTTTCTAAAATTTAGAAGTGCCAACACAGGTTGTTCTGTTACCTTCTTCTTCAGTAATTCAAAACTTCTTGCAGCTATCATAGTCCATTTGAATTCTTTTCTATCCCCTATTATTGTGTCAGTTAGGGGTGCACATATGCCACTGAAATTCTTAATGAACTTCTTGTAAAAACTAACCAAACCATGAAATGATCATACCTCAATAGCAGTCTTAGGAGTAGGCCATTCCAAGATGGTGTTTACCTTCTCTGGATCCATTTTGAGACCTTTAGGTGATATAACAAACCCCAAGTAGACCAACTCCCTTTTTGCAAAGATACACTTCTTCAAATGAATTAATAGTTTCTCTTCCCTTAACCTTTCAAGGACACTACAAATATGCAATAAATGTTCTTCCAAAGTTTTGCTGAAAATTAAAATATCATCCAAATAGACAATAAATTTTTTTCTCAAGAACTTCTTAAGTACCTCATTCATAAGCTGCATTGGGGCGTTCGTCAATCCAAAGGGCATGACTAACCACTCATAAAGACCCTCCTTGGTCTTAAAGGCTATTTTCCACTCATCTCCTTCTCATATCTATATATGATGATAACCACTCTTGAGATCTATCTTTGTGAAGTACTGAGCTCCACTCAAGCAGTCCATAAGATCATCCATTCTTGGCAAAGGAAACCGATACTTGATGGTTATCTTATTTATAGCTCGAGATTTTGTACACATCCTCCACTCTTCATCCTTCTTTGGTGCCAATACTAAAGGTACTACACATGGACTCAGACTCTCCTGAATCAAGCCCTTCCTCAATAGCTCCTAAACCTATCTATTTAGCTCTTTAGTTTCAATAGGATTCATCTTATGAGCAGCCTTGTTAGGCAAACTAGCTCCTAAAATTAAATCTATCTGGTGACTGATTTGCCTTACCAGCAGCAATCCTTTTGGAACATTATTAGAGATGATATCTCCAAACTCATCTAGTAAATTTGAAACTTCAAGTGGTATTTCACTACTACCTTCTTTATCTTTCCTAGGGATCAAAGCATAGCACATACGTTGATGTTTCATGTCATCTAAAAAATTCCTTCCATCAACAAGACAAATCCTAGCATTGCTACATACCTTTTCACCTTCCTTTTTCATGGGCTTTAGTTTGTGGCGAACTCCATCGTTTGTTAGAGAGTATGTGTTTGCATGACCATCATGTACTACATGCCTATCAAACTGCCACGATCTTCCCAACAATAGATGTCAAACATCCATTGGAATAACATCATAGAGAACTTCATCATGGTAACTCCCAATTTTGAATTTCACTAAACATTGTTCACTTACCAGCACCTTATGATCATCTTCCACCCAAGCAATCCGATAGGTCTGGGGATGTTTCTTCCTCTCGAGCTTCAACTTAGAGACCATCTCATCTGATACCAAGTTATCAGTGCTACCACCATCAATGATCACATCACAACATTTATCCTCACACTTGCACCTAGTACGGAATAGATTCTTCCTTTGTCCTGGTTCAATCTCACCACCTAGTAGGATCCTTTCATTTACTTAGACTTAGTTTTTGTTTCATGTGTTTTCATTTCTAGATACCCATTTGGGTCAAATAAAGGTTTCAACTCTCATAGTTCCACTATTAGTAATGGTAATCGAACTTCCAAGAGGCATAACTTTTAAATCGTAGCTCCAATTGACAAATCGTTTATATTTCTAGAAAGCTCTTGAAGCACTCTATAGCCGTATGGACAAATTCACTCATCCCCCATTGTTTATCCCTATTTGAGGTCATTTAATGCCCCTAACCAAACTTTGAAGCATTCTTAGAAGGTCTCCAAAAACTGAAAAACTGCAATAACTTTCAAACTGTGGGGCCTTTTGACCTAATTCTTTTTCTAGAATGCTCTAAATTATAATTAAAATCATCTGGCCAATTTATAACTTCTAGTTCACCAAAATGATGTCTCAATTAGATACTCCTATTTTTTTGACATTTACATGTATCCCAAGGTGATTAAAAACTCTAACCCAAAAAACTAATAGTGAAACTATGAGAGTTGGAACCTTTATTTGACCCAAATGGGTATCCAGAAATGAAAACACATGAAATAAAAACTAAGTCTAAGTACATTTTTTTGGGTGAAACAAGATTGCCCTTATGCCTCTGGATGCTCCTGCATTAGACACCTAGGGTAGATTGAAAAGTGACCTTGTCACTTTATGAATGGTAGAGGAAATCCCAAATGGGAAACCTTAGGTATTGAAATCCAAGTTGAGTCTTCTATCGACCGTCCTTTCCACTTGACCAAATACTCTTCATATTGCTTATTTCTGGTACTCCTACCCACACGACTGTCCAGAATCTCCTCTATTTCCTCCTTCTTAGAAGTAAGAATTGAACATGGCTCTAACATCAGCTCCTCATCTACACCATCATCATGATGCTCTATAAAGTTTGCAATGTTGAAGATAGGAGAAATGTGAATTCCCTCTGGCAACTCCACCTCATATGAATTTCTTGAGTCATGTTTCTTCAGAATTTTGCAGGGACCAAATTTCTTCATTTTTAGCTTGTTGTAAGTACCGGCTGGAAATCTTTCTTTTTGTAAGTGTACCAAGACTAGATCCCCTACTTGAAATTCCTTATGTCTTCTCCTTTGATCAGCCTTAGCTTTATACTCTTGATTTATCTTGGTAATGTGTGCTTGAACCTCCTCATGTAGATGCTTGATATGCTCAGCAAATTTTTCAGCTTCAACACTTGTCTTCTCCCCTTGCTCTATCTTCCTCAACTCTGGTGCAGTCCTTGTGCTACTTCCATATAAAATTTGGAATGGTGATCTACCAGTACTCCTATTTATAGAGTTATTGTAAGTAAACTCTTCTTGTGGTAGAATCAAATCTCACCCCTTATGTTTATCCCCAACTAATCATCTCAACAAATTGCCCAAACTTTTGTTTACGACTTTTGTTTGGCCATCAGTCTGCGGGTGATGTGTGGAACTGAATTTCAAGTCTATTGTCAACTTTTTCCACAATGTTCTCTAGAAATACCCTAAAAATTTAGTATCTCTATCAAAAACTATACTCCTTGGGAGACCATGTAGTCTTACCACCTCTCTGAAAAACAAGTCTGCAATATGGACAACATCATGAGTTTTGTGGCATGGAATGAAATGTGCCATTTTGGAGAACCTATCAACCACCACAAATATTGAGTCATAACCCCTTTGTGTCCTCAGAAATCCAAGAAAAAAATCCATACTTATGTCCTCCCATGGCTTTGATGGAACATGCAATGGCTGATATAGTCCAGTACTGTGACTAAATCCCTTGGCAACTTGACAAATTTGACAACTCTATACAAACTTCTTCACATCCTGTGAAATATTAGGCCAAAAATAATGTTCTCTAAGAATGGAAATGGTCTTATCTCAGCCAAAATGTCCTGCCATCCCTCCACTGTGTTTCTCCTTAATCAGATTTTCCCTCATGGAATTCCTTGGAATGCATAATTGACTACCCTTAAATAACATACCGTCCTGAATCAGATAGTCTAACCACTTAGTTCTATCTACAGCAATAGGCTCTTTACAAGCTTTCCACACTTCAACAAAATTAGGATACTCAGGGTAAAAATTTTTGAGTTCATCAAACCCAACTACTTCAACCTGCATTACTGTAAGCAACAACTGTCTCCTACTTAATGCATCTGCAACCCTATTAGATTTTCCACTTCTATGCTTCAACACAAATGTATAGCTTTGCAAGAACTCTACCCACTTCATATGTCTTTGATTCAATTTACCTTGGCTATTTAAGTATTGTAATGCCTAATGATCAGTATACAAAACAAATTCCTTTGGCAATAAATAATGCTTCCATTTATTTAAGGCTTGAACTATTGCATAGAACTCTTGATCATAAATAGAATACTTCTTTTTTGCATCATTCAATTTTTCACTAAAATATGCAATAGGCTTACCTTCTTGGCTTAATACAGCTCCAATAGCACTACCACTAGCATCACAATCCACCTAGAACACCTTTCTAAAATTTGGAAGTGCCAACACAGGTTGTTCTGTTACCTTCTTCTTCAGCAATTCAAAACTTCTCGGAGCTGCCACAGTCCATTTGAACTCTTTTCTATCCCCTTTTATTGTGTCAGTCAGGGGTGCACATATGCCACTAAAATTCTTAATGAACTTCTTATAAAAACTAACTAGACCATGAAATGATCTTACCTCAGTAGCAGTCCTTGGAGTAGGCTATTCCAAGATGGCTTTTACCTTCTCAGGATCCATTTTGAGACCTTTAAGTGATATAACCAACCTCAAGTAGACTAACTCCCTTTTTGCAAAGATACACTTCTTTAGATTAATTAATGGTTTCTCTTCCCTTAACCTTTCAAGGACACTAAAAATATGCAATAAATGTTCTTCCAAAGTCTTGCTGAAAATTAAAATATCATCCAAATAGACAATAACAAATTTTCCCAGGAGATTCTTAAGTACCTCATTCATAAGTCACATGAAGGTGCTTGGGGAGTTCGTCAATCCAAAGGGCATGACTAACCACTCATAAAGACCTTCCTTTGTCTTAAATCCAGGTTTTCTTGAGTGTGTAGATAGAGCGCCGACTGTGAGGTAGTTTGCACCAGGACTGTGTGGTATCTGGATCCCTGATATCCTCATACTCAAAGTACTCTTCCAGATGAGTTGATCAATTGGATCAATGAAATGGAAGAGTACTTTGAGTATGAGGATATCAAGGATCTAGATAAGGTTAAGTTTGCAAAGGCCAAACTAAAAGGACATGCCAAAATCTGGTGGCAAGAGGTTCAATTGGAAAGAAATAGAAGAGGAAAGGAGAAGATCACAAGGTGGGATCATATGGTGGAAAAATTGAAGAAGCAGTTCATTCCTATTGATTATGAGATTGATTTGAGTTAAGAAGATGCCTCCACGAAGAGAGCGTGGTGGAAGGGCTAGAGTTATTAATCCTGAGGAGGTTAGAGCACTCAAAAGGTAGGTACAAGCATTGTAGGAGGAGCTCCGTAGAGGAAAAAATCTTACCGCAGACTGACGACCAAACAAAAGTGGTAAATAGAAGTTTGGGCAATTTGCTGAGATGTTTAGATGGGGATAAACCCAAGGGGTGGGATTTGATTCTACCACAAGAAGAGTTTTCTTACAATAACTCTATAGATAGGAGTACTAGTAGATCACCATTCCAAATTGTATATGGAAGTAGCCCAAGGACTGCACCAGAGTTGAGGAAGATAGAGCAAGGGGAGAGGAAAAGTGTTGAAGCTGAAGAATTTGCTGAACATATCAAGCATCTACATGAGGAGGTTAAGGCACACATTACCTAGATGAATCAAGAGTGTAAAGGTAGGGCTGATCAAAGGAGAAGACATAAGGAATTCCAAGTAGGGGATCTAGTCATGGTACACTTATGAAAAGAAAGATTTCTAGCCAATACTTACAACAAGCTGAAAATGAAGAAATTTGGTCCCTGCAAAATTCTGAAGAAACATGACTCAAGAAATGCATATGAGGTGGAGTTGCTAGATGAAATTCACATTTCTCCTATTTTTAACATTGCAGACTTAACAGAGTATCATGATGATGGTGCAGATGAGGAGCTGATGTTAGAGCCATGTCCAATTCCTACTTCTAAGAATGAGGAGATAGAGGAGATTCTGGATAGTCGTGTGGGTAGAAGTCCCAAAAATAGGCAGTATGAAGAGTATCTGGTCAAGTGGAAAGGATGGCTGATAGAGGACTCAACTTGGATTTCAGCAATTGAGGTTTCCCATTTGGGATTTCCTCTACCATTCATAAAGTGACAGGGTCACTTTTCAATCTACCCTGGGTGTCTGATGCAGGAGCATCCAGAGGCATAAGGGAAATCTTGTGTCACCCAAAAAAATGTACTTAGACTTAGTTTTTGTTTCATGTGTTTTCATTTCTAGATACCCATTTGGGTCAAATAAAGGTTCCAACTCTCACAGTTCCTCTTTTAGTGTTCTGGGTTAGAGTGTTTAATCACCTTGGGATATGTGTAAATGTTGAAAAAATAGGAGTATGTAATTGAGCCATCATTTTGGTGAACTAGAAGGTATAAATTGGTTGGATGATTGTAATTATAATTTAGAGCATTCCAAAAAAAGAATCAGGTCAAAAGGCCCCATGGTTTTAAAGTTATTGGAGTTTTTTGGTTTCTGGAGACCTTCTAAGAATGCTTCAAAATTAGTTAGGGGCATCAAATGACCTCGAACAGGGCCAAACATTGGGGGATGAGAAAAGTTATCCATAGGCATATAGAGCACTTCGAGAGCTTTCTAGAAATGTAAACGGTTTGTCAATCGGAGTTACAGTTCAAAAGTTATGCCTCCCAGAGGTTCGGTTACCATTTCTAGAGTCTTCTAAATTTTTGCCGACTTCTAATGTGACTTCTAGAACCTTCTATTTGGTCAGTGGATGCCTACTAGCACTTTCTAGAATGTATTCCTAATCCTTAACCCTTCGAGGTCTATTTAAGAATATTTTTGGCATTGTAAAAGGTAGTTCGGAGTGGAATTTGAGAGGAGGTACTAAAAGGAGAAATTATCTCCAGACTTATACTATTTTAAGCCCTTAGGGCATGTTTTGAAGTCTATTTTCTCTGTACTGAATGTAATAGCATATTTACATAGTTAATACAATTTTTCCTTTCCTATTGTGTCCATTCTATACTTGGGTTATGTCACCATCAGGTGCTCTTATACACAACATTCTAGAATTTTCACAACCTTCTACAATATCCACAACCTTCTAGAATTTCCACCTAAATACAACTAAGCACCACCATGTGGCCCAATTAGAAAATTACTTTTCCTTTATGGATCACAACAAATATTAAATGCATGATTCAAGGAACTTTCCACAAACTTCTAAGTTTCCACCTACACACCTCGATTAATGAAATAATAACTATTTTTATTATTTTTCTATTTACACCACCTATGCAGAAGGAAATAAGGAGAAGGTTGCTCATTATATCAGTGGGTTGTGACCTAGCATCTAGGAGGAATTAAGTCTGGTAAGAATGACCAGCATTGAAGAGGCATACCAGTTTTCCCTATGAATTGAAGAGAAGCTAAATAAGAGGTTTGAAGGGAGACAAAGAGGGCGTGGTCAAGGAGGAAGAGATAGTGGTAGGTCATCTAGAGGCCGAAATGAAACCCAAAAGAAAAATGAAGATGTGGGTACTAGCAGGAACCAGAGGAACAAGGGTTTTAGTCACTCCCATGATCAAGACTTTGGAAATTAGAGAGAAAGAGGTAGAGGACGTGGACAAGAAAGAACAGATAGGAGAGTTGATTGTCAAGCTAGGGTTGCTCATGTGGATCAAGATGCAGAAAGAGGAGAGACTTTAGTAAATGAAAGGGTCCTACTAAGTGGTGAGATTGAACTAGGACAAAGGAGGAGTTTACTCCATACCAGGTGCAAGTGTGAGGATGAATGTAGAAAAAATATAAAATAAATAGTTGTCATTCCATTTATCGAGGTGTGTGGGAAGAATTCTAGAAAGTTGTGGATATTGTAGAAGGTTATGGAAGTTGTAGAAGGTTGTGGATATTGTGTAGGTGGAATTCTAGAAGGTTGTGGATAAGTCATGCATTGGGTGGTATGTGCATATTTAAGCAAAGCATATGAGCATTTCTACTCAAGCTTGAGAAGTGGAAGCTCGAGAAGAAGAAGCTCGAGAAGGAGAAGCTCAGGAAGTAGAAGCTTTGGAAGGAAAGCTTGGAAAGGTAAAAGTTGTGGAAGGTGAAGCTTGGAAAGCTTGGAAGGCTTCAAGGTGTGAAAGAAAAAGAGGAAGTGAAGAGTGATTTTTCCTAAGTCTGTGGATAGAGCGCCGAATGTGAGGTAGTTTATAGTAGGATTATGGTGGAGTTGTGAGTGTGTAGACAAAGTGCCAAATGTGAGGCAGTTTACACTTAGATCTTGGATAAAGTTGGAGAAGAGCTAGTGGTTGCAGTTTAGAAACATGGAGGTTGCTTGGTGGCTTGTGAGTACAAGTTGAGATCTCAAAGGTTTCTACTAGAGTGTGGATCTGATCATGCATTAAATCACCTATTTTTTGATGTGTACTTGATCCTTTCTGATAAGATGTATCTCTACTATCTTTTGATTCCTTTCCTCTATTATCTTGTAACTAATTTTGTAATGTATCTCAAATAAAAAATCCTTAGTCACCATGAATGTTTTGTTTGTGCATGCAAACTTCTTGTTGTGGTTTCACAACACACACACACTATTTTTCCTAGAAATGGGGACCCCCTAGTATAATTTTTCTTTTTTCTTTTTTAGATCCCTAGTCTAGGGTCTATTTATTTTCTAGGGTTCTATCTAGTATCTAAACCTAGCTTAGTCTTTTGCCAGAGAAACCCAAATCTTGGAATCAGGGATTTTTTTGATTACAAATTGATTTTTGCAAGGAAAGGGGTGCACTAGCCCACCTAGCACACCTAACATACCCCTAAAAGTGTGCTAGTGTGCTAGTCACACTAATATAGAGCATGTTCCTATTTGAAGTGTGCACTTGCATATATGCCCAAGTGCATACCTCCAAGAGATGCACTCCATCCTAGGCCTATAAAAGCCCAAGATCCCCCTTCCCCTTCATGCACTTTTCTCCTCAAAGTGAATCAACAATGCACTTCTACAACTTTGAATGTCTGCCATCCCTATGATTTTAGGACTTACACAAAAAAATTAAAAGGAAAGAGGTGCACACCTTCTCCCTAAAATACTTAATAATAAAACTAAAAAACCTAAGCATAACTTCACCTAAGATTAAGGTGCACATGTGCACACCTATCAAAGGTGTACACATGCATACCTTTACAAAGGTGTGCACATGCATACCTTTACAAAGGTGTGCACATGCATACCTTTACAAAGGTGGAACATCCCCCTATGCAAAATAAACATAAAAGTTTTCTTTGCACTATAAGGGTGCACACCTAGCATACCCTACAAGGTGTGGTATGTGTGCAACCTTACTGTTGAGGTTTTTTTCTTAGGAATGGCATGCCTAGTACATTCTCAAGGTGAGCAAGGTTTGCCAATTTTTGTCCATTAGAGTTAGAAAATTGTTTTTTAAGTGTTGTGATAGGATTTGCAGTTTCTTGGTCATAATTTTTGGTAATTAGGGTTTATTTAAATTTTTTTTTCCACTTTTCAAACTAATAGGATTTCTTTTTTGGGTAGATAAAATGGATTCTTCCTCATCCTCCCTTACTGCAAAGATGGCTTTAAAACTATTGGTCTTCAAATTTCAAGGTGTTCCATCAAAGTCACACTTCTAGGATGCATATTTAGAGATCTAAGACACTGAGCTAGGCCATATTGACTAGAATACATTCCTAGTCCTATGCAACAAACCAAATGAGAGGCCCCCAATTATTTTTGCACTCATTAGATTGGGGTTAGTAAACATAGCTTCACACCCTATTTTAGTACAATCTTCTAAGTTGATCATGGCATTGGCAGAGAATTATGTTTCGAAGGAAAGGGTGGTAAAAAGCATAATTGGAGAGATCATTTTGGATCTAAGGCCCAAGAATGTAGAGAAAGTTTTCCATCTTCCAAGGGAAGATCAATAAATTAGGTTGACATACCATCAAGTAGAAAGGTGGTATAGAGAGCATGAACTAGACACCAAAAAAATCATTCAATGCTTGTATCTCATTGATAGGACTCCTCTTGGGTGAAAAATAGGGAAAGTGGATATGACAAGAGGTTATATGAAAGATGATATTAGACATTCCATAGTACTCTTGAACACAATCATGGGATTACTAGTAGTGGGACACTTAAACATATGGATGGTACACTTCATTGAAACCATATGAATGAAAAAGATGGCAATTAACTGGGCCTCAATTTGTAGTGAGAATTTAGATGAACAACTAGTGGTGATCAAAAGTGATCAAAGGTTCTATATGACATCTTACTTGGTGTATCTATTAGCAACAAGAGCCATAGATTACCCAAGGTTGTTTAAAAGGGGAAACTTGTAAGATGTTGACACATGGCCTAATGTGGTATACCCCCAACTAGTGAGGAAAAACTTTTAGATCATAGAAAGGAATATAGAATAGTGAATGATGCCTTCATTTTTGCAATCATTTGGTTCATTGAAGGATATTATGTGAAAAGGATGTCAGAAGAGGCAACAAAAAAAATTATAGAAATTGGTACAACTACATCCAATTTAAGAAATTCACTTATTTGAAGGAAATAGGTACAATTGTAAATCCAATGAAACTCCTGAGGTATCCATGTGATGGAATCGTATTGCTAGAGATTGAATGACATCTCTCATCTGCATATGAAAGAGTAAGGAAGTAGCATAAAAATACCTGGGTATGGCCCATCACTATAGTTCCATTTGGTGTTAAATAAAAGCAAGATATCATGACTTTTGAGTAAGAATGGGACTAGTATCCCTTGGAGGATTATAATTCCCCTTGTCCCTATTTTGATAACATTAACAAAGTTCAATACTTGGTAGAAAAATAGTTCAAACACAAAGATTCCATAGAGGATCATTGGATGAATGTAGTAGATGACTACGAGATTTGGATAAGTGATTATTATAGGATGACTCTATATTTGGTAGGAAGTGCCTTGGAAATGAAGGTCTAATTAAAGATTGTGCAACAAGATACTGAAGAGGACTTAGATCCCTTATACAACTAAGATATGCTATATGATTGGCCTATCATGAATGTAGAGATTGATAGAGAAGAAAATGCAGATATCAATCATAGAGTGAGGCATATCATCTAATTAACTAAGGAATGGATTAAGAGACCATTCAAGCTAGATCTGATTCCACACTAGTGAAAGGTAGAGGAGTGAAGGTGACAGTGCCAACATTCACAACTCAGTCTCCAATAAGACCATAAAAAATGCATTAGCTTGATAAAGAAACTCGATACTTTAGGGCATAGAAGGGTAAAAATAAAAGGAAAAGAGCTTCCCCTTAGAAAAATGAGCCTGAAGAGGAGGCTACTCAAGCACCTAAGATCCAAGCCACATAAGTCATTCAGATGCAAGATAATCTACTAGTGCCACTGCTAGAACATGGGCAACAAGCTAAAGAAAAAGAATAGGAAGTGTCTCCATCTACCCAAGAGGAAGAAGCCTCTCCATAAGCTCCCAAGAAAAGAAAGATGAAAACCTTGGTTAAAAGGACAAGGAGACAAAAGGTGATAAGAAAGGTTATTCCTTTTTCGTTAGTCCCATAAGTTATTTTGAAAGAAGAAGAACATGATGATGAAGATGAAGAGGATAACCTTCCATTGAGTCAAAGGACTCATCTTGCTAGGGCTACTAAGTTAGAATAGAGAAGGAGCTCCACTATAACATCACCATCTATTCCTACACAACCTATTTAGTTACAACTTTGAAGGATGAATTAAAAAAATGGATTGATGAGTAAGAGGACCAAGAGGCTGATGTCTTTAAGATGTCAGATTTTGATTTCATGCTAGTAGGCATTGAACTTGTAGGAGATTACATAAGGGATATACTAATAAATCAACCTCAACAAGAGGATTGTCTATTCAATTGCTACCTCAGCCACAAGGACCTTTAATTGATTTACCATCACCAAATCAAGATTTATCTTGTGTGGATAAAGGTTTAGTCACTCTTCTCCCTCTAGTTAATAAAGAATAGGTGTAAGTTGAACAAGAAGAAGAGCCACAACAAAGAACTACTAATGAAGTATTAGAGGAGGGGAAATATAGGAGGAGCTTCAATAGACTTCCCAAGATATAGAGGTGAGGACTATGGACAAAATAAACACAAAGATGCCTGATGTGGATCTCTCACAAAAAGAGAAGACTCTAGAGAGGAGTGATAAGGGAAAAGGCTTACTAGTACTAGCTACCTCTTCATCTAAGGATAAATCTCTGGTGGAGGATACTTTGAGATGGGTGAGAAAAAAGGTGATGATTAGAGACAAAAGGTAGATGTATTGTACCAAGGAAGAGGGAATGAGAGAATTAATTGAAGCTCTCAAGAAACCTAAGCCTCCCATTGGTGATACACAAAAATTGGCCTTCATTATGAGTAATCAAAATCAAGACTTCTTTTCCCATGTTGTTATCCCTCCTCTACATGTAGATAGTGAGGAGTTAACCCCAAAAGATTATCAAATCAAAGAGGTCTTGCTTGGAAAACCTGCTATGGATACTACCAAATAAATGGTCACTATGGGAATCAAAGAAGTGTTTAGGCACTTAGAATAGGATGAGTCTGAATTGTTAAACCTCTAGAAGAAAAATGAAATCCTAAGAGGTTATTTGAATGAAATATTTGGTCCATTGGATCCTAAAAATACTGAGGAGACTGTATAATTAGATCCATTCTTGAAGGCTTGTCAGCAATGGTGAGAAATTTTTGAAGAGAAAGTTGTGTAGATCATACAAGGAAATCTTAAACTGCTACACCACATGTAGGATAATGTAGACAAGATGGTTGCTATATGAACTAGGATTTTGGGTTGATGGATGAGATATATACCTAGGGTAAAGGCCTACAAGTGTTACTATCAATAAAGGGTTAGAGGTATTAGATGGTGATGGATGTATATACTACAAATGATTTAGATAAGATAGATGATTAGATAGAGAAGATTTTGGATGGTAATAAAGTAATGGAAAAATTACATACAAATATTCATAAGCTCAAGGATCAAGCCCAATAGTAGATTTTGGAGGGAGAGAGACATTATAGCAATGCTTGCTTGGACATTTTTGAAGATGATTCAAGGGATAGACTCAAGACTATGCAAGTAGTTGTTGAAAATTTTTGGAAGACATTTGAAGAAGCTTCCATTGATGAAGATATTAGACAAGCATTTAAGATTGAATAGGCATTACTAGAATTAGATGTGAAATTGGGAGATTTTGGAGAGTCTTGCATAGAGGTGGGCAACTATCGACACAAAGTAAAGGATAAATATGATGATTTAGATTCTCTAGATGCAACCCAAGTAATGGAGATTATAAAAATTTAAGAAAAAATACCTAGAAATAGCTCTGGTATGAAGGGGAACAAAGCCTAAAAGTTAGAGTTTCAATTTTGACACTTGGTAAAATTTTGCATTTTTTGGACCTATCTTCCAAGGTGCACTTCTCCGAAGATGTGCAATGTGAGCAAGGTGAACTTCTCTAAAGGTGTGCCAAAAGTTTTAGAAGAAGTCAAAGGTGCATTAATATTTAACTTCCAGATCCAAATTTAGTTTCCATGCATTGGAAAGACACTTTGATGACAATTTACCCCCTACAAACATCTAGAGAAGATTGAGCTTCTATTTTTGGCATCTCCAAAGACTCCTACATCATCTAATGGCTTTATTCTTCTTATTTTATCATGATTTCTTTATTTTAAGACATGTAAAGGCTCATGTACCCATTAAATGATATAAACAATGGTGGAATCCAACTTTGCACAAGTTAGAGAGTCAGTTTGTACATAAATAGATTTTTTTTATTAGTTAGAAGCATATATTTGCATGAAGAGATCTCTTACTCTCAACACAAATTGAGGAAAATATTTCCCATAAATTGAGGAATTAAATATGTATTCTAGGCCATTATTTTGATGTAATAATATATGCTATTGGTGCTCTCATTTGGAGTGTATTTATTCTTGTTGAGTGTGTTATATTTTGTGAATGTATGTTCATGGAGTGTAATTGAGGCAATAGTTTTATTGTATTATTTGAATTATGTGATCTTTTAGTTTTGGTGTTTTCCACATGTTTACAAATTTCACTAACATACTTAGTTGGAGAAGGGATCACCATATTGTTCCTGCATAGCTTTTTGTCTCGCATGAGTACACTTTCCCTTGGCCTTGCAATTTGATAAAAAGTAAAACATCTTTTAGTTACTGAGTTCTCATCAATGATTGCATCAGTGGAATTAAGGTCCTATTTTCATTGGTCACCTCCCAATCTTTTCAAAAGCTTAACTCATAGGCATGTTGTTTTTGTGGCTCATTTCCATTAGGAATTTAATTTTCAATTCATTATAAACAAAAAAGTACAAAAAAAAAATTCTTTTTTTGTGGTTATTCTTTTGAGATAGCAAGCATATTCAACATCTTATCTGAAATTGGTTAGAACCAACAAAGGCCTCCTTATGAACACTCACATTTATCTTTCATTGAGAAGATTCTAGAAGGTTGCAAGATTGCCTGAAACCTTGGAGTTTGAAAGGATTCCTTTTGTTAAGCATCATGAAAAATGACAACTCAACACTTCTCTCCTTTCTCCTTTTACATTCATTAAAAATTTTAGGGTTTGTCCTCCTTAAGAAGACCTAGGTGACTTAGGGTTTAGGTATGAATCAATAATTGTGATTCAACCATACTGTCACTTAATCCTTCCATTTTTTTGATTGGATGCATGCAATGCATAGGAATTCACAATTAAGGTTCATTCTTATCATCTACAATCACAAAAAAATCCTTAAGTTGGGTCAAAAATGGTTTACATAGTAGTTTGTGTCATTACAAACAACTATAACAAAACTGTATAGCTCAGCATTTGAAGTCATTGATGCTAGGCATCAACTACAACTTCAATGTTATAACTTGGCCTTTGAATGGCTTGGTATCTATTGATCACTTGATATCTGAATAAGTCGGCACATACTATCTACTCAACACTTGAGTGACTCAACACCTACTAGTTACTCAACACTTGAATCACTCAGCATGCACTATCTAACATGTTGTTCTTGGCATGCATTACTTGTTTGACATGAAATCAATACATAACTTATAAATAACTTAAGTATACACAACTTTTTAGTAATAGCTCTTGTGCTTACTCTAGTGGTAGGAACTGTAGGCTTAGGTTTTGCAACCTTCTTTTGCTTTCTCACTGCTGGAGTCTTAGCTTTTCTCTTCTTCTTAATGGCTATAAGTGCTTCACTAGCTTCTTCTACCTCAACACCTTCTTCAATTTATACCTCTTTTACTTGGTCTTCACCATGAACTTGGGTTAAGGCTAGTGGTGCTTGAGCATGAACATCTTCATCATCATCATCTTCTTCTTCTTTTGCTCCTTCACCAAATTTCTCCTTAAGCTTCTTGAAAATATTGTTTTTCTTTCTTATAATTGAGGTAGTCTTTAAATCCATTTTTATCTTAGATTTAGCCACATCATAATTCCAAAAGGTAGTAGCCTTAACATCTACATCTTCTACAAGTAATGTTATAATTACTGCAGAGGCTTTAGCCACATTGATCTCATAGCCTAGTTGCCTTAGCCACCATACCCTTGGAACAATAACTTGAAAATATGTAAAATCAGTGTCAAATAGGAAAAAACAATCATTGAAATGTTTCTCAACTAGTGTCATAAGCATCCTCTATCTTTTCTTCATTGATTGTTTGAAATCTTCAAAGTAGCTAGTCATTGTAGACTCAAAGTTTTCTCTAAGTTGCTCAATAAATTCACCTATTTGCATTGCAATAGATATATTTTTTCCATGAAACTTTACCAAAAGTAGGTAATTTATTCTATACATACAAGAATTGAACCAAATTTTCTTTGTACACTCTTGGTCTTCCTTATTGCTCCCAAATATTCTATCAATTGATGCATCTACAACTCAACAAGGTCATATGTATGATCCTTTTCCACTATTTGTATCCCATGTCAATAGAAGTAAAAGGTACATTTTTGAGCAAGCTAGATTGATAGAATTTTTTTTCTATTATCCTCACTATAAAAGCAATTAGGGGATTTGAGATAGTGTCAATTGTCATTCCTCATTTGTTCCACACTGCCCCTGCATTCCTCTCAATAACTTCTTTTGCTTCACTCCTCATGGTTTTAGGTTGGTATGGGGTTGGATACCTTGTTACTCTATGTACAATTTTCTTTTTTATTTTCATTGGTCCATTTTAATTATCATAAATTCTACTCAGGACTATCTTTATCCATTCTATTTTGAGAATATCGGGGAAACATAGGGCATAGGTTAACCCTTTTGTCTCTACAGTTTTGAATTCATTTCTCAATACTCCATTTTCACATAGGTTCCCATAGGTTTCTCCTCTAATTTCCATGTCACCTATGCTACCCACCTTTCATGTGCAATAACATCTCACATCTTCAATCATTAAAACTTGTGGTGGTAGCATCGATAACACAGTAGATGGATCTTGCTTGTAAGCAATATCAAGAATAACTCTAAATTTTGGTTTTTTAATCTCATTTCAAGTATCAATTGTCATTCAAAACTTCCTTTCCCTCTTTAGCCTTAGGATTTGAAGAACTAGATGCCATTATGAAAACCTAGGGTTTGCAAAAATTCAAACTGCGTAGCTTGGCACATTATAAATGCCTATGTAAATCTACTGAGATGATGTTAAGAAACTATTGAATCCTATTTGTAAATTCTTGGAATGATCTATTCAATTCTCTTTTATCTCTTTATGCTCTTCTTCAAATTTTAATGATGTCAAATGAGTAGAAATTGATCAAATAGACCTTAAAACCTTACATTTAATGCTCAATTCTTACACAACTATAAGCTCAGATTCAATAGAAATCTCAACTCACTTGGCTTCCACTAAGCTTCCTTTATACTCAAAAACCACTATGAGCTTAGTGAACACTATCATCTTTGATAGCTTGACACCAACTAACATTTCTCTCGAAAACCTTAGTGAAAATTTTCATGCTCAGGAATAACATAAAAACTGATAAAACTTAAAGATTTCTTCTAGATTTGTAACAACACTTTGAATATTTCTTCATGCATATATAATATTTTTAGAACTAAATCCTTGGAACTGATTTATAGTATGTCTTTTAAATATAAGCCCCACACATACCTCTTGATTGCTCAATTTAAGGTAGTGTGATCACTTGACCCATTGGGTGAAATGATCCAATCTGAACTTGATATGTTCCAATCTTCCTTTCTCTTCCATGTCTTGTTCATCTTATCTCTTACATTTTCATCATCTACCTTTCCTTTGCCTTTGTTGAACTTACTACTTGTTGCCTTTGACCTTGTTGGACAATTCCTTCTTATGTGACTAGTTTTCAAACATCTAAAACATGTAATTTGACTAAACCATCTATTGTAGTCACTTCTGAAATGTGTTCTTATGCAATTTTTAGAAACATGTCCATATTCTTGGCAATAGTGAACATTATACCTAGTATTATAGTCCCAATTATAAAAGTTTCCATTGTGCTTTACCATTGTCTGCTTGTTTGATGACTATTTAGGCTTGGAACTACACTCATATGCTCTATGTCCATACTTTTGATAGTTATAGCAATATCCTTCAAATATTTGTGTGCTTATGGTCTTTGTTTTGCATTCATGTGCTTGATGTCCTTATTTGTTGCATTTATAGAAATGACCCATCAACTTCTTCTTAGGATTCTAATTTGTAGTCTTGCTCCTGCAAACATTGGCAGTATGACCCATCTTACCACAATTATGACAAGTATGTTTGGAGTTCTTACCTTTGTTACTTCTTTCTTCACCACGTTTGGATGATTCTCCTTCTTTAGTACTAGTGTAACCCAATCTAGAAGTATCACTGTTGGATCTAGGGGATCTCATCAATTATTCAAAGTACTTGATGGCTTCACTAGGTTTGTTGAACCTCTCATAAAACTCTTTTTCTCTTTTCAAATCATTTTTTAGTTGTTCATTTTGCAACTTCAATGTTGAGATCTTAATATCCTTTGCATTCAATTCATGATTTGTAATCATCATTTAAATCAATGTTTCCAATTGCATGTTAGCAATCCTATTTACCTCTAGTGTTTTCTCTTCCAATCTATTGGCCAAAATCCTTTTTTCATCTTTAGTCATGAATTTTTCTTCTTCATCTTTCTTTTTCTCCTTAGTCACCTCAAATAAAAATAATGATTGGACTTCTTGTTCTCTCTTTATATTTTTGACCTATTTAGTTAGGGTTCCATTCTTTTCCATTACATATGCAACTATTGCATCAAATTCATTGGTGTTTCCATATATGAACAATTTAGTAGTGTCAATCTCTTGATAATGTGTGTCATTCTCTTTAATAGCTATTTCCTTATTTCTCTTCAGTGATCTCTTTAACTCATTTTTTGCTTCATTCAGCTAAGCTAGGGCAAGTTTAATTTCAATCTTCTAGTTCTCAATAGACTTTCCCAACTTGTAGACTTCCATTTCCAAGATTTTTCCTCAAAGCTATAAAGCTTTACTTTTAGAGAACGAATTCTCTAATACCAATTGCTAGAAATACAATAGGAAAAGTAAACTCTAAGAGGAAGGGGGGTGCATAAATTAGTGCTTCAAACTTTTAACCATAAAATCATTCACCTCACATCTATCTCATAATTCAATAAGTAAATTGAAATACCAAATTAAGCATATACATCTATGGCATGAAAGTAAAATATTCAACACATGTATGACATGAGATATTTGGTTACCTGGAAACCCTCCAAAGAGAAGGTAAAACTAGGTTGGATATGACACCCAAAAATCTTCATTATTGTAGTAATAAAGTGTATCCAATAAAGGTTACAATGTTTTGATCATAAAACATGATCTACCCTATGAAAGGTATGCCCTATTAAAGGCTTAAAATATTGTTAGATCTTACCCAATTAAAGGATTTCAACACCTTATTAGAAGTGTGCCTAGTAAAAGGACTTTAACTTATAATGAAGTAAGCACCCTATTAAAGGATTTACAACAACATGTCAAGAATACTCTATTAAGAGATTTAATTGATTCACCTGTTAAAATATCTTAGCCATGATCCTTTTATTAGCACTATGTTTCTTGATGTTAGATCACCTCTTTTCTGATGTGTACTTGATCCTTTCTGATCAAATGTATCTATGATATCTTCTAATTCCTTTCATCTATTCTCCTCTAACTGATTCTACAATGTATCTCAAATCATAACTCCTTAGTCACCATGAATTCTCTATTTGAGCATGCAAACTTCTCTCCTTTCTCCTTTCACATTCATAAATTTTTTAGTGTTTGTCCTCCTTAAGAATACATAGGTGACTTAGGGTTAGGTATGAATCAACAATTATGATTCACCCATATTTTTTCTTAATCCTTCCCTTTTTCTGATTGGATGCATGTAATACATAGGGATACACAATTAAGATTCATTCTCATCATCTATGATCACAAAAAAATCCTTAAGTTGGCTAAAAAATGGTTTACATAGTAGTTTGTGCCATTACAAACAACTATGAAAAACTATATAACTCAGCATATGGAGTTCCTAATGCTTGGCATCAACTACAAATTCAATGCTATAACTCAACCTTTGAATGACTCAAAATTTATTGATCACTCAACATCTGAATAACTTGGCACATACTATCTTCCTAGCACTTGAGTGAGTTGGCATTTACTAGTTAGTCAACACTTGAATCACTCGCCATGCACTAGCTAGCATATTATGCTCGGCATGCATTACTTGTTTGGCATGAACTCTGTACATAACTTATAAATGACTAAAGTGTCTAGACACTCATTTGTCAAAACCAATCTAAGATGAACAAATTTTGACCCATACCTTAGGGCTCATTTGGTTGCTGGAATATGCCCAGAATGGTCATTAATAATTAGAATATATTTTTTAATTCTTTTTTTGGTGCATGGAATAGGAATATGTATTCCCATTTTAGCCCAAAATGAGCATAAGTCCATTCCCAAAAATATCTATTATTGGAATGGAGAATAAGATTACTCATTTCTTGGCTAAAGGATTCTTCATCACTTTCATCAACACAAACTAGATGGAATGAAAAATCTTCAAAATGATCAATGATTTTGCAGTCATTCCCCATGATTTGTAGTAACAAGGCATTCAAATTCACTTTGTTACTATTCTTGATGGCCTCCCTCACAACCATGAATGAGAACAAGTGATGAATGAGTATTTCTAAGTCATGCCAAAATTAGGTCCTACCATGGTTTGTCTTCTGTAAAATATCACCAATAAAGCCTTGTCAATCACTTTTATTATTAGTTCTTGCTTCATGTTTTGCACCCACCACGCAGACTCTTTTTCCATCACCTTCACCAATTCTTGGACACTCATGAAGAAAGGATATATTCTAATTAATGGTGAGTGAAACTATAGATACCATTTTATTTCATATAAATTGATGGGTTTGGGGTCCAACTTCTCTATTTATTAGTAGTTTTGTTCTTGTGGAGGGCAATGAATAGGATTTTGTGGGTGTTATGCCTTGACATGGACCAAGGAATGGTGATGGTGTTTCTTGAGGGATCTACAAAATGAATTGGGGATCATTGAATGATTGTCAAATAAATTCCCAAATAAATTTTAGGTGAACCAAATAGGAATGGGATTGTCATTTTCCATTCTCATTCCCCAGTCTCACTCTCATTCTTATTTCCCATTCTAATTTTTTATTACTATGCTTGTCACAAAATGGGCCCCTAATGTGTTGGAAAAATGAATAGAAAAATAGGTTTGGTAGATTATTGCTAAGATTTTTAGATCTATAACCAAAACCTAGAACTTTGAATAATAGCATATAGGTTGACTTTGACCTATATTGAGAATCTAGAATAAAAAAGTGGATCAAACAAGTTCTTCCAAATGGGTGCTCGAATCTACAATTTGAATCTAAAAACCTATGATTTGCACCTACACATAATAGAGAAGGGAAAATTATTATGGGGAGGGGCTTGCCTTGATCAAGCCCCTATTTAGTAATTAACCTTAAAATAAAATAAAGGAAACACTGGAATTTAGTAAATATTAAACATAATAATGGAATGCATCATACCATGTACATATACAATTATACTTAACACATGACATAAAAAATTTCATGTAATAGATGATTATAATTCTCCTTAATGAAGAATACAAGAAGGGAAATGATTTAATTGATGTAGATCTCCTCCTTTGATGGGAAACTTCTTTGTCTCCAATTATGAACAAAGGTAGATCTATGGAAGAAAATATATTAATCCTTCATGAATAATGGCTAGGTATCTTTGATGAATTATTTCTTTCTTGATTGAAATACTTAAGAGCACAATATACTTGATTTTAATATCTTGCAATTGATGGATGTCATGAAATGAGATGCAAAGATGAAGGGAAAAGATTTTTTTATAGTGATTTGGGCTCTAAATTGAGATGGTTGAATGCTCTAGGTGGGAAATATAAAATATCCCAAAATGTGCCCCAAAATCTTGTAAAATTAAATCCTTGGGTGTTGGTCAACCTCAACCTATAAACATATATAGGTTGTACTATTGGGACCTATACTCAAGAGGGTCAAATTAATGATGGGACCTTGGGGATCTTGTGTGTATAAGTAGTTTAAAGAGAAACTAAAAGGGAATGAGGGAAATAAAGTTTGAATGTGAAATTAAACTTAAGAGGGACACAAATTTGTGAATAGGTAGAATTATTTTGGAAGATCAAGATTAGTGAGAAAGGGGTGAAGTAGTGATCTATAATTTTTTTAAAAATTTTTACCTTTAAACTAATGAAATATGCAATAGAACTTTAACAATAATAAGTGTATATACTTTAGATGCAAAATAATATAAGTAATAAGACATATGCACACTTTAAGATTATTGACACTTGTTTAATAGGAAATTCTTCTCATGATAAATACTCACTTTCTTAATATCATTTGTTAAGTCTTTAATTGGTAATGCTTATAGCACCCACTCTAACAATATCTACCCATTATAATTTAAAACCTTCAACTTCATGCTGATTTGTAAGCACCAAATTATTATAAAACCAATTCCACACTAAACTTATAGCACAAAATTCCTAGAACACTAACCCCAAACTAGTTTTCAAGTGTCTGCTACATTGAAAAATATATAAATGGAGATTGGATCATAGGGATACTTTGCTACTTTGTGTAGCCTTTAAAATCATTAAAAATATTAAAGATACTATTATGAATGATAATCATAGTAACTCATAGTCTTCAACCATTGAATACTTATGGCATTAGATCATTCTTCTTTATACTTGCATTGATATATAACAAATATATTAAATAATCCATAATGCAATCTTGGAAAATAATGATATGCCATTTTTGTCCTCTTGCAATTAAAAGCCCATAATTTTTTTTTAAAAATGATTCAAAGTTAAAAATATAATAATGTTTTAGTAGAAAAGATATTATGATTTGAGAATTTTACAGTAGGAACCTAACACCTATTGAAATCTAACTCCCTAAGAACATATATAATGGATATAATATGGTAAATTTGAAGAAAAATATTATCTTGTGGTCATCAAGAAATTTGTAGTATTTCAAAACTTAAACCCTTTCATTAATTATTTAATTATGATTCTAAACTCAATCATATAAATGTATTCCACAAAATGTACAAAATGTGAACATCAACCATGGTGAATGAATCATGTAACTAATCAAAAATTTGAGTATACCAATACATATCATAGATTTGGACTAATATTTTGCAATCTAATGAGCCTTTAGACTACCTTCTATGCCTCTAATCAATTTAGCATTGCATAACTACTCTCTAATATATGTAAACATATATCACCTAAGATGACACAGTTACTCTCCAATATTATCCGTTTCAATTACTAAAATTGATGCAGGGAATTCAGAGAGTCATAACTTTTGACTCGAATCTGGGTTTTCTTAGATTTTTCTAGGTTTTTTAAAAAATCTATAGTTGAGGTGGATTCCAACTCAACTAGCTTTGTTGAGGCCATTTCGACTATTTTTTTGAGAGCTAGAAATTCCATCTTGACCTCCGAATTTCACTTTTAAAATATCTTAGCTATTTTTTTGATTTTTCTAATTTGTAATAACTTTGAAATTTCTTTCTAAATTTTGAAGATAAGTTAGCAATTTGTCTTTTTAGTTTAAAGGGTAGATATAGGAAACTTCAAATTTTGTTTTGGAGGTTTTTTAGAAGTTACCAAAAATGGCATGTTTTTCCTATTGTTGAAATCTACCAAATTTGGAAATTTCTTATTTTTATAGTAGTTGTTATTTAATGGAGTTAGAGATCCATGTAGAAGCAGTTTGGATGAATGAAGAATTGAGAGTTTGAATCTATTTTGGTGTTTTGCTATGAATTCATTAATTTCTCTGTGAGTTATGTCTGCTACATAAAAAATTGACCACATTACATGTACTTCATTCATCTGACTTACAAACAAAACATATTTTTACACATTATGTTGAGATTAATGATGATACATATTGTCAAAATCTTTCTAATAAGGTTTTTAAAAGAAAATTAGATTGAAAAGTTGTTTCTTACTAGAAAATGTCACATTTGAATTATATTCAATCATAATTACAATGATACAAAATATTGATTCCAATTTAGGTTAATAGCCTGAGAGAAAAATTCAAAATGTATTGTAGTAGTTATTTTCCTTAGAGTTGGATCATTTTTTCTATGCCCCAACAAAATTTTATATTAATGTTGATGAATCCTTATACCATAATGATGAAGTTGATGAAAGATCAACCCAACTCCCAAGAATCACCTGCTACAAACACTTATCATAGAAAGAGAGGAGAAAAAGCTATGAAGGCTAGAATTCCTAGATCCATAGATTAGACATTCTTGATGAGAGAAAAGAGAAATTGATATTAATCAAAAGTGAATGAGTAAATTACACATAGATTGATCCTTATAAAAGGAGATCAAAACCCTAATAGGTAAAACTTAGGTTGCATGATAATAATTACTAAAATAATTAATTATTATATGCCCACAGTTTAGCTTAATCAAACTAGAGATAATAAGTGACTTAATAATTAAATCACTATGATTTAATTAATAAAAAACTTTACTACTCTAACACATAATGTAGGTAAATCAAGTGAATTATCACCCAATCAAGACCTTTGTGTTGGAATTATGGTATATTTTTCATTAGTGCAAACACTTATTCAATTTTGAATGCTTATCTAGCTCATCACTTAGTCTATAGTTTATACCAAGAATTCATCGGTTACCTTATAAGTTTAGTAGGTAAATAGTTCTCACCAAACATTTCAAAGGATACCGAGTGAATGAGAAGTTCAACAGTGTTCACCGAGAAAATAAAGGTAAATGAAAAACTCAGTGTTCATCAAGCAAAGCAAGGGAAATGAAGAACTCAGTGTTCATCGAGAAAAGAAAGGTAAATGAAGAACTTAGTGTTCACCGAGCAAAGCAAGGTAAATGAAGAAGTTAGTTTCTACCGAGTGACACTATATCTATCGAGTCACCAATGGTTACTGAGTTCCAAGTAGTGTTGTGTGGCTAGTATGAATTGATCCTCTAGTTCTACCAAATCTATGATGATGCCAAGTAATGCAGTGGATGCCGAGTATCAGAATGTCACCGAGTCAGCTTGAGGAACTCGAGTTTTCCACTATCGGGCCGAATCAGTAATGTTTTGTTCACTTATGTTTTGGCCGACCTTGAAGTTGTAAATAATGAAATGGTATATATGTAATGTATGATATCATTTGTAGTATGATATATATGAGGTGTGTGAAAAAGATATAAAGGAAGAGATTGATGTTCACATGTAAAGAGGATATTGAAGATTAGCAGAAAAGTAAAAGGAATACAACAAAGTCAACATAGGAGCAAAAAAGTCATATCTATCACATCAGGTGATCAATGCAAAAAAGATCTTATCAGAAAACAGTTGTAAGTAGATCCACTACTTCATCCTAATAGGTGAATCAGTTTATAAATCCTTTAATTGGGTAGACTTAATAGTATTTCTATAAATCTCCTAATAGAGTGCATACTTTACTGTATGTTTGTAAATCCTCTAACAAGGTGGATCTAGTAGTCCTACTTGCTCCTAACAGGGCAGATCACCAGAAGTGATCATTATAAGCCTTAATAGGCCAACTTTATACTGCAGTATTGAAGTTTTGTGGGCATAATCTCCACCCCAATTTTACTTTCTATTAGCAAGGTTTATGGGTCACCAAATCTCTGTGTACATGTGCAATGAATGTTTATTCTTTCAGTTATGCAGTAGATTAGATGAATGAATGGTGAATGGTTAAAATGCTAAATTGTTTGAAAGTTTTATAAGTTACTGATTCACCCCTCCCTTCTTAGTAACCTATCTTATTCTAAATATTTCCAACAATTGGTATCAGAGCTTTGTGGTTCTCAAGATAAAGTTTGATAGCTTGAGCAAAGATCAAGGACAATGGAGATATTTAGACTTGACAAATCTATTGAAAATGAAAAGCTAGATCTAGAAATGGCCATGGCTCAACTCAAGGAAGAAAAGGAGCATCTTTCTCAATCTCTAAAAAGAAGGAAGGAACTTGCAAGACAAATGAATGATCATCAATATGTTGAAGAAAAGATTGAACACCTTTTACCATCAACCAGTTCAAATGAAGCTAATGAAGCAATCAATGAGCTCCTAACAAAGAATGGTTCTCTGCAGGAAGAAGTAAGGAAGCTTAAAAGAGAACAAGAAATCCAATCAATCAGGCTATGTGAAGCTTTGGAATAGAGAAACAAAGAAAATGAAGATGTAGAGGTAAGAAATAACCAATTCCTTCAGCATGAAAATCTTGCAGGTCAACTATCTAATGCAAATGAAGAAATTTTGAATCTAAGATCTAAGAATAAAATTTTGAGAAATGATTTAATCACTGAAAGAAAAATCAATGCAAGCTTACAAAGTGATCTGAGATCTGAGAGACAAATCAATGAAAGTTTAGAAAATGACTTGATCACTGAAAGGCAAGTCAATGAAAGAATGATGAAATCTCAAATAGACATGAACCAATTGACTCAACAAAATGAGCAGAATCTTCATAGACAAAAAGGTAAAACCGGTCTTGGATACAAGGAAGAAGGTGAATCCCCCAAACAAGGTGCCCAAGGGAAGAAAAAACCCACTTGCAATCACTATGGCAAGATAGGTCATACATCAAACAAATGTTGGAGTAATAGAAAAGGAAAATTCAATGGAAAATGCTTCAACTACAATCAGCATGGTCACAAAGCTAATGAATGCAAAGAGAAACCAAAATTTGAAGACAAATATCACAAATGCAAGAAACAAGGTCAAAAGGCATCTGAATGTAAATAAAAAACATTCAATCCAGCAGAACAAATTATCAAAGCAATATTTGGTTGGGACTACAATACTTGGTGTAGGTGTCACTATTGTAGATAATATGGACACATTGGGATAAATTGTGCAAGACATCACCTAAGAAAGAAGGATACAACTATAAGATGTTACACATGTACTAAACTTGGTCATATAGCCAAGAATTGCATGAATATTGGAAGAATTAAAGATGAAAAGAATGCTAAAGCTGATAACATTCAAAAGCAGATGAGACAATAATGGATTCCTAAATCTACCAAGCAAGACAGTTCAAATGATGGTCATATCACTCAAGAAATGGGTGACTCCACCATTTCCAATTAGATTTAAGAAGAATCATGAACTGCATCATCAAGCCATATCTCAAGCAGTACCAGAGTGAAAAGAGTGTAAATGATCAAATCAATATTTCAGAGTCAAGGACCAAAGAAAAGTTATCATTCACCGTGTTGCATCTACCGAGTAAGGTTGGTTAAAGACCTTACCAAGCTAGGTCAGGAGTATCAAAGATTTTGTTTGACCACCGAGTTGAAAGGTTTTATCAAGTAAATCAATGACAGACTGGCAAGCACTATGTCATCTCATCTACCTTCGTACCAAGCATTAATGATAGTATTTCCATTAAAAGGATAGAATTCAATTTCATCTTTCACCGCGACTTAAGAATACTCAAAGCTAAAAGATTTCCAGTAAATCCAGAGCAAATACCAAGAAATTTCAAGTGATTTTCAAGTAGAGAATTTGTTCAAGATTTTCTTATACTTACCGAATAGCTATGGTATCTGCAAGCACCAACAACACCAAGGCAAAAAGAGGTTTAGAAATGCTGGTAAAGGGTATAGAATGGAAAGTGCCCAACTTCAAGATTGTTTCGACCATTGCAGAATCACTCGACCCAACTGGAGCTCAATCACAAATACCTCCTAAGGTACTTCTTATCAATGATATTCATACTCATTTCAAATGTTCTATTCAAGAAATAAAAAACCTAGAGATGGACAGTGCCCTAGGTGAAATGAGTGTAGATGGCTCTTTGAAACCTGAGTTCAAGCATCTTGAAACCAAAGGCTTGACTCATATCTCACATATGCCTAGAAACTTCCAAACCAAATGGATTAGGTATATCTTGAGTCAGGTGCATAATGGACAATTATGGTTAGAGTAGCCAGTGCTAATCAAAAAGAAGATGATTCACAAAATCACAGGTCTTCCTATGCTTAGTAAAGCAAAAGCCAACAAAACCCTAAGTCAGGAGGAGTTATAGAAGCAAAACCTAGTCGAGTGGGATGGTAGAGGTTTAAAGGTCAACACTATATCTGATGTTGAACTAAGATTTGGCATTCATGTAATTGCATATAAATTATACAGTTCCAATAGATTGAATAGTGTACCTTGTGAAGCTGTGGATTTGGCCCTCAAGATTGTAAAGAAAAACCTTGAATTTGATTTGTCCAAGGTATTGCTGAAACAATTGAATAAAAATATGGATAATATAAGGACTTCCAACAATAACTCTTGTAAATTTAGTTCTCTATTGATCTATTTATTTTTCTTCATTCAAAAATTCTTTCCATCTAAAGGAACTATCATATGGAGAAAAGACATTCCAATTTTGTATCAGATAAATGAGTTTGTAGCAAAGATGGGTGAAAATTTTGATAGCATCATGGACAATTATTTTGAAGATTTCAAAGAGAGAATGAATAACAGATTCAAGATTCCACCAAAATTAGTTGAAGATTACAGAGATGATTCTTGCTTCATGGTTGATTGTGATAAGGTGTACATCCAGGTAGTTAGACCTCGAGTTGCATGGGTAAAACCTCTTCCCTATGAGGTAAATATTGATGAAGCTAGAGACATCATAGAAGCACTGGTAAATGAGCCAGTAGACCCAAGGCAACCAATTTTTGGAACCTATGATGAAGCAAAGGCTAGAATTGAGCTTGAAATCAAGCTACCACAGGCCATAAGAAAAGGCAAGAGGAAGATAGCAAAATTGAAAACTGCATCCGACCCTCTTATGCTAATAGAAGGTAAAGGTGAGTACGAAAGAGATGATGAAGAAGAAAAAGGAGAAGAAGAAAAAAGAGGACAAGAAACTGAAGAAGAAAGGCAAGGTAATAATTACCAAACCTAAGAAGAAGCCTACTGTAGTATTCACAAGAAGAACCAGAAAAGGTAAGCAAGAACCTATACTAGTTAGGCCTACACCCACATTTGAGCAAAGGCTTAAACAATTGGAAGAAGGAGCAAGCATCAAAAATTTCAAGGCATTGAAATTTGAAACTAGAATAGATGCTGAAAAAATGTAGATAGAGGAACTAGTACTCAGAAAGATGGAAAAATGGAAATACTCCCTAGACCAGCTTGCCTCCCAAATCTCAAAAGAACTATTGGAGAGATTGCAACCGAGATGGAAATCAGCCACCAAACAGTAAAAGACATCTATGAGCAATCCCTGAAGAATCTTCAACCAAGTCTCACTGGAGCAAAAGTAAAAACTGCAATGAAAAACCATGATGGTAAGATGATGATAAGATTTAACACATGTTTAATTTTGATCAAAGACATTGAGCATGTTGTAAATGATGCTACAAACATTTAGAAAAACATCTATCATCTGCATAAGCCTAGTGAAGACCTAGTGAAAATCAAGGATGATGACATCAGTGACAGTGAGGATATTGATGGCACTCCATCCATCATAGTCTCACCAGGTGAGTTGTATGCATTAATGGGACAAGGCAAGGAGGAAGAAGCTGAAGAGGAAGATAAGGAGGAAGATGATCCAATAAAAATTGCAGTATTAGTGATTGCATCCCTTCCTCACTCTCCACCAAAAACTGTTTCATCCACTAAGGAGATAGCTTCTACAAGTGAAATTGTGAGCACAATTGCAACATCAATTGCTCAATCTTCACTGGCCTCCTCCTAGCTCCAGGTATCTGAGACAAAAGTGTCTACCACTTCATTTACCAAGCTACAACCCTCTTCTTTAGCTATCGAGCTAGTCTCCTTAGCTCCATCATCACCAATCAGTGTAATAGTAAGTTCTACAATTTTGATTCCAACTTGTTCTACAATTTTGTCAGCATTATCTGCATCTACTTCAAATCGAGTTAGTTTAGATATTGCATTATCGAGTGTATCATCATTTTTGGGAAGTATTCTAGTTTTTGATCTGGTAAATACTCCTATTGGCACTCAATCCTCAAGTCCTATCCCAATTTTTACTACTAGTCATTCCATCTCCATTATTGTGTCTATTCCTAAGGTCAAACTAGCCATCCCAGAAGTCAAACAAAAGAAACCATTAAGACTTCTGATCATTGGAAAGGAAATTCCTGAAGATATTGACTTAGACACAGAGATAGTGATTCCAAAAATTGACTATGAAAATGCTACCATTGAAGAGATGAGGTATGCTAGTCAACTAATAGAGATGAAGGCTACGTAGAAGTAGCTAAGGTTTGAAAGGGATAAGGAGTATAGAATAATTGAGAATGCTAGGAATATAATTACAAAAGCTATAGGTGTTGAAGTAGATTCTACTCAACACATTTTGATTCAGTTACAAGAGGTTGTAAATAAATTCAATGAGGACACCTCTAGTCAAGAAAAATTGATTGAAAAGGCTAAAATAAAATTTGATAATAAGGTGCTTGAGCACATTGCTCAGCACATTGCAATAAAATAGGTAGAATTGTCCACAATTTTGGTCAACCTTGAAAATTCTTTTAATAATGTAACTTCATTTTTTGCCAACCTTTGTGATGTTACTGAGTATACCAAGGAGATCAAAGAAAAATTAAGTAAAATTGATGAGGATATGAAGGTCAGTGCCCAAATGCTGCAACTTGACCCCAATTCAATTTCATCCCATCATCTCAAAATCAGATTTTTGTTAGAAAAGTAGGCAAAATTGTTAAGAGAGGAAGCAAGGATCAGATCTACCTTAATTGACATTCAGAATATGATCCTTCCTATCATGGACATAATGTAGAAACACATTGTATACTCCAAAACATTGATCCATGACAACAATTTTTTAGTTGCAAATCATGTGATTGAACTTTCAGCTGAAGTTTAGATAGCACTCTCCACCTGCAAAATTTTGTAAGAAAATTGGGATAAGATTTTGGCTTTTATTCTCAAGGTACATTTTGAGTTTATCTCTCATTTTGATATTTTTGTGTAAATATATATTGTTTATTTTGGCATTATTGTCAAAAAGGGGGAGATAGAGTACCAAAGAAGAGATAGAGAAAAGAGATGGAGATATATGTAAATAAGGAAGCCTTGTTTAAAGATAGAAATTTTGTAAATATTCTATGCATATTGTATGGGGGAGATATATGTAAATCAGTACGACAAATTGTGTACATAAGTTTTGGCTCATAAGTGTTTTTGTCACTAATGCTAAAGGGGGAGATTGTTGGAATAATGATATATTTGTCATTAGTGCAAATGCTTATTCAATTCTGAATGCTTATCTAGCTCATCACTTAGTCTACAGTGTATACTGAGCATTCAACAGTTACTTTATAAGTTCAGCAGGTAAATAGTTCTCGCCGAACATTTTAGAGGATACCGAGTGAATGAGAAGTTCAACAGTGTTCATCGAGCAAAGAAAGGTAAATGAAGAACTCAGTGTTCACTGAGCAAAGCAAGGTAAATGAAGAACTCAGTGTTCACTGAGAAAAGCAAGGTAAATGAAGAACTTAGTGTTCACTGAGCAAAGCAAGGTAAATGAAGAACTCAGTGTTCACTGAACAAAGCAAGGTAAACAAAGAAGTTAGTTTCTACTAAGTGGCACTATATCTACCGAGTCACCAATGGTTACTAAGTTCCAAGCAATGTTGTGTGGCTAGTATGAACCAAGCCTCTACTTCTATCGAATGCATGATGATGCCGAGTAATGTAGTGGATGCCGAGTATCAGAAGGTCACTGAGTCAGCTTGAGGAACCTGAGTTTTCCACTATCTGGCTGACTCAGTAATGTTTTGTTCACTTATGTTTTGGCCAACCTTGCAGTTGTAAATAATGAAATGGTATATATGTAATGTATGATATCATTTGTAGTATGATATATATGAGGTGTGTGAAAAAGATATAAAGGAAGAGATTGACGTTCACATGTAAAGAGGATATTGAAGATCATCAACAAAGTAAAAGGAATACAAAAAAGTCAACATAGGATAAAAAAGGTCATATCTATCACATCAGGTGATCAATGCAAAAAGGATCTTATTAGAAAATAGTTGTAAGAAGATCCACTACTTCATCCTAATAGGTGAATCAGTTTATAAATCCTTTAACAGGGTAGACTTGACAGTCTTTTTGTAAATCTCCTAACAGAGCGCATACTTTATTGTATGTTTGTAAATCCTATAACAAGGCGGATCTAGCAGCCCTACTTGCTCCTAACAGGGCAGATCACCAGAAGTGATCATTGTAAGCCTTAATAGGCCAACTTTATACTACTATATTGAAGTTTTGTGGGCATCATCCCCACCCCAATTTTACTTTCTATTTGGAAGGTTTCTGGGTCACCAAATCTCTATGTACATGTGCAATGAATGTTTGTTCTTTTAGTTATGTAGTAGATTAGATGAATGAATGGTGAATGGTTTAAATGCTGAATTGTTTGAAAGTTTTATAAGTTATTGATTCACCCCTCCCCTCTCAATAACATGTCTTATCTTGAATATTTGCAACACTTTGTCATTTTTTCTTCTATAAGATCAAAATTTGGGGGAAATTATTCACATATAATCGATATGGACCCATAATTTAGTCCTAACATAAAATTAAAAATAACTTGATCCTATATATAAGGTAGCTACAACAAAGCATATTAAATGTTTTCTCTCTAATCTCTATCTAGCCTATTGTCCAATACTTTAGGGGAACTACCAAATGTTTGTATGAGAGAAAGCTCCATAAGATTGATGAGAATTTTTGTGGTTTCCTCCAAAATAATATTGATTATATGAGCATATTCCCTCAAATTGACTACAAAAGGTTTTCTTCATCTTCACAAGTTGTGTCTTGCTATTAGATTTGAAATGCTTTTATTAATAAGAAGTATTTTATCTAAGTACCATAAGAAAAGGGTTGTGATAGAAGTAGATTGAAACATTCACAATAGACATAATAAGTATATTTAGAAGTAGGGTTCAATATCTCGTAAACTTCTTTTACATACCATGGTATTGGATGACATGAATAGTTTGATAAATTTTTATAGGGAAAAAAAATACTTAGTTGTATCTGTCTCATACAAGGTTGAGTATATATTGTGACTCTTAATTCTTGTTTGATAAAACTTTTTACCTCTTAATAATATGTCATTTTTTAAGCTCTATCAAATTTTAAATTAATTTGGCATCCTTGTAAAGATTTTTTTTTACTATCAATCTCTCACTATGGGTTTCAATAAAATTCAAATTAATAATTTGACGTCTATTTCTAATGCTCAATATTAATTGAACAAGAAGAGCTCTTATGATTATGACTTGTCTCTTCTAATTAATGCTATATTTTATTTGATTTAAAATTTTGACTATGTTAATATTTTTCTCCTATTTACTTCTTTCCCATGTCTAAATACTTGTAACTACCCTTCTATAGATTGTAAATCTAATACAAATTAAACAATAATCATAAAAAGATAATAAAAGATAGATTAAATAATATGTTTTCAAACCTCTTTGTTAGATAAAATTAATCATTTACTTTTATTTCTATTTTTAATTTTTAGATGTTTCATAGTGGCCATTATGCTGGAGATGATCTTGATCCTAAGTTTGAAGAAGGAGAGCCTTGGCAAAAAGTGTTTGGTCCAATTTTTATTTATGTTAACTCACTATCGAGTGGATTAGATCCACTTACACTTTGGGATGATGCAAAGAAACAGGTAACTTTTAAATATTTTGTACAAGTAAAATTAATAGTTCAAGTTTGAATTGATAAAACAAATGTTTGCATGTTTCACATTTCAAAATGAACTATACAAGTTAAATAGTTTTCTTATCTAATTAATTTAACAACTAGTAATTTGTTTTTTTATTGTAGATGCTTCTAGAAGTAGATGGTTGGCCTTATATCTTCCCAACATCTTCAAAATTTCCAAAGACCGAAGAACGTGGCTTAGTTTGTGGTAGATTTTTCGTTAAAGAAAGGTACTATATCATCTTTACTCACACTTTAACTAATCTAAAGTAATGAAACCAATTATATATTATATTAGATTAAAATTAAATTAAATATTTTAATAAAAATTAAATTATTTGAAAATAGAAAAGTGAGAGAATTTAGATCGGGCTATTAAAAACAAATCGACAAAACAAAAAGTAATGAGGTAAAAGGATTTAATTATAAATTACTTTGTGTGATAAAATAAGTGAAGATATGGAAAAATTGATACGATTTGATGCATCCATAAGGAAAATAATTTACAAAGTATATGCGAGTCCATAAAAAATCTATCAAAATCTACTTCTTAAAGAGAAAAATGAAGCCATTGAGAAAATAATATCTACTACTTCCCAAACTAGCTGAAAGAATAGATGTAAACAATCATTATAAAAAAATTAGTCTTAGAGAAAAAATTAAAATCCCATTAAAATTATACTGTTTTTCATTGAAAATAAAAAGTTTGAGTTATTACTGCAAGATCCTATAACACAATGGTAAGTTGTGAGCCTCTCATTTGTAAGGTCTTGGGTTTGAGTCTACTCAAACATAACACATAATAATAACTAATTTTAACAATAAAAAAGAAAGAAATGTTTGAATTATTCATTTATACATGGAAGGTATCCTATCTTACCTCCTAAAATCAAGAGTACATTTGAACTTGAGGCCAATGGGGACAAAATCCACTACCCAAACCAACTCTATAAACAATGCAAACTCCTTATCTATTTTTTTGGCTAGAACTTGCAACATGTAGTGCAAGGGTTTAGCTAGTTTGAATTATGAGGCACCCTTATTACAAGACCATTTAAAAATAAAAAATTATGTTGCACCTACTAAAGTCTTTAGACTAGCATATAATTCTTGTCGTTCAACTCAACTTCATTGGTGGATTAACACCAATACATCAATTGTACTGTACATGTTAGGTAGGCAATACATCTAAATGGATTCCTTCTTGATATGGTCCTAGGAAACCTACATTGGTTTATTTTTATTAGTGGTTTGCATGGAATCTGATAGATCCACATCTCTAAGGTCATACATTTTTTAGCAACATTAGACTACAGTCTTATTTCCTCATTTTTCTGAAGGATCTTGTATGAGTGGTTTCCTATTTTCATAAACCTCTTGAAGGGGAATGTTGGCTAGAAGTGTAGTCCATATAAGGTATTCACTCTAGATAGAGTTGTGAATGTCAATCATCACCACTTAATTTTGCCAATGTCAAATGTTACCTTCTTGAGAATCAATCCTTGGGACTTGTGTATGGCTATTTCCCTTGCCATTGTGATTGGTGTTTTTGACTTGCATCTTATAATGGAGGTACAATTATTATGTTGATAGTTATGTCATTTAAAAAAAATCTATGTAATCATCTTCTTTTACTTTATCTTATACTCCTACTTCTTCTTTGGTGTCTCTCCTCCTCCTCCTCTCAATCCTTCTTTTATCCTTCTCCCCCTCTTACTCCTTTTCATCATATTCTCCTTCTTTTCTTTCTCCCTTTTTAATTCTTCTACTCCATTTCCCTCTTCTTCTTCACCTACTATTTTTTTTTCATTTTCATTTGTTTCTCTTATTTTCCTTCTACTTTTCTCTATCTTATCATTCTTTGTAGTATGCATCTTCCTTTTTATTTTGCACCTTCTTCTTCTATCCTCATCATCATCATTGTTGTCATTGTCCTCCTTCTCCTTCTCCTATTTCTTCACATCTCCACATCCTTGTCCTAATCCTTCTTGAACTCATATTCTCCTTCTTCTCTTTCTCCCTTTCATTATTCTCCTTCTCCTTTTTGCCCCACTTTGTCACCTCTTCCTTTTTATTTTTGTCTATTTTTATTATTTTCCTTCTATTTTTCTTGGTCTTGTCCTTCTTCATAGTCCTCCATCTCCTCTTCCTTCCTTTGCACCTTCTTTTAATTCTCCATCTACTCTTTCTCTTCCTCCTTTTCTCCTCTTGCTTATTACTCTTTATTGCCATCATCTACTTTGCTTTCTTCTTCGCATCTTACTTAATATTCACCTCTCATATCATCTTCTCCTTCCTCTTCTTCATATCTTCCTACTCTATTTCTTAGCTTGTTGAAAAATACAAAAAATTATGCCTCATCCTAGATTATGAGAAATTCATTGCATCATTGAGGCCATGTTCCTTCATAAGGCAATCTGTAAATTAAGATTAAGTTGTATATAGAACTATATACATTTATTTTATTTTAACATTTCAAAAAAATTGGGAATACTTAACAATGATACACAATAGACATTTATAAGCTAGTAGAGCCATTCTTGACTAATGTCACATAGCGCATTCACATGTTGATCTATGCATGTGAGGCATTGTATTAGTTTAACAAACGCCATGCAATTTACTTTCAAAACTATTATATCTAGATTATTCTCTTTTTTCAAAAATGAAAATATCATGAAAGAGAGTCTTGGTTCAAATAATAATCACCTTTGACCTATGGAAATATAATGAAAAATAAATATTTCTTTCAATTTTATTGAAAGAGCATTTTAAAACTAAAAATAACCCCTTAAAATAATTACTAAAACCATAGAACTAAAACTAGGCATGGAGAATGTGTAATCTAATGAATCTTTTCATTTTATTTTTTATTGCACCCTTGTTTCTTCCCTATTTCCTACATCTATTTTCCTCCACCTATTAGTCTTTATTCCCCTTTAAAATTGTAGCTTATTTTCTAGTTTTTTGGCTTGCATGGGATTATAGTCATTTTGGAAATAGCAAAGAAAATTTTAAAGCTCACTCTCATTTGAAATCACTTATTTGACATGTTTTTAACCTGCATGGAATGGAAGTCATTTTGAGAGTAGAGAAAAATATTTCAAAACACATTCTCATTTGAAATTTTTTATTTGCTAGGTCTTTGGCTTGCATGGGATTATATTCATTTCAAAAATAGAGAAGGAAATTTCAAAGCACCTAAATAAACACAATCTATAAATTTCTTGATTATCATGATTAGGCTAAGTTTAGAATTATATTAATGTGATAATAAGCCATTTATGAAATCATAAATCCTCAAATTACATTAGGAACAAGCCTCTCTACCAGGCTATCTAATTATCTTGGAATTTGTCATTATTTTTCCCTATCATGCATTGTATGTCTTCAACCCTTCATATTTCCTACTCCAATCGAAGGCTCAAGCCAAAAATGGGTACAATAGGTCTCATGATTTTCTCTAATGAGACATTTGTTTCTCAAATTGACTACAATTGATTGAAACTTAATCTTTATAATTAATTAATTATTGTTTTTTATTAATAAATTTAAATCTTTAATTGAATTATTTTATCGCTTATGTATTCTATTGGTCTTGAGGTCTTGGTAAACAACAAAGTTTAATTTGGGTGTAAAATAAACTACTAGTGCATCAAGCATTCAACACCATAATTGCCATGCCCAATATCTCTAACAAACTCGTAATGATCATTGTTTTGCATAATGACCATTGATGAGCCATATGCTCCTTCAACAAAATCCTCTCTATTCATGATTTACTAAAGTGAATAAGTTTTACATTCCTCTTAAACAAATGGTCTCCACCTGCAACCCAAATTTTGGGAAAATTAATATGGATCCAACATTTTTTTTTTTGCTCCAAACTTGTTAAACTTAAAAAAAAAAACATCCCGTGTCATGTTTACTTATATTTTTACAGTTTTGAGTTGTGTTCACTCAAGTACAATATGTTGGAATAGCTATATAATTACATGCAGTGGTCAGACGAATTGAATAGGAAGTAGATTTTGTTGTTATTTGAGAAAGAAATACAAGATATGATATTAATAAAGGAGAAAAAAATATAATAGCATTCTCTAGCTTGAATTATTCCACTTTTAGATCTTTTTAGGGTACCATTCTCCCCACTAATAGCCTGATCAACTAAATTAGCAAAGAATTTAATTTTTTTAAGAAAACTATAATTGGCGATAGACAATAAGTGGTGTGTACAAGTTATGGTGATTGAAAATTTGGAACTTAAAGAAAAATACAGAGTATGTTTTGTGTGGTTATGAAATGGAGGCATGCAAATAAGGGAAAATAATAATGAATTATTCATATTGAATGAGGATGACAATATGAAGGATTTTAAAAAATTGACATATGAAAAATCTCAAGAAAGTGAATTCCAAAGGTCTCCCATAAAGAGTGTAATGTACTATGTGGGAGGGATAAAAAAAGGATTTTTGAAAACAATTATTCAATTTTATGTTGTCTTTGATGTTACACAAAATTTCAAGCCTTTACTAAGAAATTAGTCATATCCTAGCTTACTCAGGCATCAAAGGTAGTTTCCTATGTACGTCTAACATTCAGTAATAACCAAGTTCAGATACAATATTGGTTGAGCTTAGTTGGTTAATGAAGCAAATCCTGTATTGACCGAGTTCACTTAGTTACCAAAGGAAAGTTAGCATGAATTCAATATTGACCAAGTTAGGTCAGTTAATGTTAGAACTCCTATTCTAACCAAGTAAGGTCAGTTAATGAAGGGATTCTTAGTGTTGACTGACTATTCAATTCTGTATTAGCCAACTCTCAACATATTGAGTCTAATAAATTATTGGTTAATACAAGATGACTTAAGTGTTAATATTTGATTGATTAAAAGAGTATTCAAGCTGACTTGACAAGGTGAATCATATACATGAAAGGTTAAGGATTAAGGTATGGAATTTGAAGAAGATGAATTAAGGAAGCAAGTTTTAAGGATATCTATAAAGGGTAGAGTATCTGAGTTGATCAAGTTGCAAAGAACATTTTGATCAAGGAGGATCAAGTAATCAAGACAAAACTAAAATATGAATTAGACAAGATAGTTGCATTAGCAATCAGGTCAATTCATTGTTACTCTCTAATAATTGTAACAGTCATTCAAATATCTTAACAATATTAGGAAATTAACCTAATAGCTATTCAACAAATCCTCTAACAAGGTGGCATTTCTAGATTGAAATGTCTAAAAACCTCTAACAAGGCCACTCCTAATAGGGTGAATTAAATCCTCTAACAAGGTCACACCTAACAGTGTGTTTTGTAACCTTTAACAAGGTTGGCTCCTAATACAACTCACTTCAAAAGAGTGAAAAATAGTAACTAGTTGCAATTGATGGTTTTCTCAAATTGGGTTTCCACATTAAATCTTGGTGTCTCTTGTGTTCATGTTATTTCCTTTATATTTCTACAACTAAGTTAATAAAGGATAATCACATTAATATCTTAAATATCTCTATGTGAACCGAGTGAAAGTAGTATATTCAATGTTAATTGAGTTCAAGGTATTTTTTAGTGCCTAATATTCGTAAATTGGCTAATTTTAGAAAATTTTGGCTAGTAATTTAGCTAATAATTTAAGATTTGATACAACCTATATTGCCATAGTTTTATAAAATTTGGTTATAGAATATTTAAAATCACTCAATAATTTATTTTATTAAAAAATTTAAACTCAAATAATTGCCACAATATTCGTTACATGATTAGATTTGAGTCACTTAAATATAATATATTAGTGGAGAAATTAAATTGAACTAACCAATAATTATCATAATTATTAGTTACATTAGGGATATATCACCAATACTTGGTCTTCACTATTAATTTAAAGTATATGTAATGATCCTTATAATATTCCGTGAGGTAAAAATGTTCAATTTTGATTTGTAATATTCCATGGTGATTAATGAACTTCCTATTATTATTGAGATTCATAAATATTTTATACAAAAATTTTATGATTTGAAAATAATCACCAATATTAATCATATATAGAATAAAAAATTGAGAGATTTGCCAATAGAAATAAATAAATATTTTTAAAATAATGAAAGATTTTCCAATATTTTATATCTTTTTTTGGAGGTAGCTTTCTTATAGTTTACCCTAACCAAGTAACAACAAGATTTGGTTTTATATTGTGTTGACATCTTGAAAGGGACTTTGGATTTATTTTCATAGTAACTAATTCTCCCCTCCTCTCTTAGTTACTCCTTTTTATTTCCAACAATTAGTATCGAAGCATTTGGTGCTTGTAGATAATGTTTCAAGGGCCTAAGCTAAAGATCAAGATGTCTTATAGAAGGAAGATTCCTAAGTTGACTAGAGATAACTTCCAAGCATGACAGAAACTCATGAAGCTACATTTGGCAACCATTGAAGATATAAGCCTAAAATATCTAGAGAAAAAATATGTGGCACTTATTGGACCTTTTCCTGTGGACCAAATTGTGGAAAATAATAATCACAACATAATGATAATTGACATTGCCTCTTCTCTCAATTATGTTGAATTTGATAAAGTCAAAGATTTTCCTACTACTCATGAAATGTGGATCAAGCTAAAAGATATCTATGGAGGAGATGATAATGTGAGGAGAGCTAAGGCATAAAGTATAAGAGGTTAGTTTGATCAAATGAAGATGAGAGAAGATGAAAATAATGCAATATATAGTGTTAAAGCAAGTGTGAGTGCAATCTGAGCCTCTAGAGGGAAAATAGACAATGTTGTAAGAATTTTCCTTAGGGCAACATTCAGCCAAGAACTAAGAACTCAAACACAAGCACAACTATAGAACAGAAAGAGAGAGTATGATCAAAATGATGATATATTCATTCAATATGCAATGTAAAAGCACACTAGGAGTGCCTATATATAAAAGGCCTCTGAGATACATCTAGAACACCTTAGAATTAGCTACATGATATGTCATACAACCAAGAACATGTCCACCAGATACGGGTTATCCTCCATTAAACAAATAAGTAAGTGCAATGATGAGAGGATAAGCTTACAAGGGCATGACATGCAAATCAATGTTGTAGACACCATGTGCTAAAATAGAGTTGTGTACTTTTGTGTTGTCAACATGAAAACTCAAAAAGGTGTGCAAACTACTAAGTGTCCTAAAAATTAAAATAATACAATAATCCAAAATAATAAAATAATGCATTAACCTAAGTAAAATTAAGTAAGTATAAATAGTAAATATGTATTTACACCAATACCCCCCCTTAAGTGCAACTTAGGGGAATGCCCTTAAGCTTAGAAAAAATAGGATGAAGATGCATGATGGGTCCCAGCTACTAGGCTATGTTAAGTACCCATGTACATAATGAAAATGCAATCTCTCATAAAGAAAAGAAAGAGGGAAAACCTCATGGGGAAAACCCTCCCCCAAAAAGAGAGATAAATAGGGATGTATGGATGAATGAAGTAATCAAGACCCCCCCATTATGACATACATCTAGTTAATACAAAAGTGAAGAATGAGAAGAACAAGAACCTCATAAGAGGAAAAAGTCCCCCCATAAGAAAGAAGAGAAAGAGAGACAAGGTAGTCTGCCCCCCCAAATGAAGAATGCCTATTGGTGAAAGTCACTTCAAGGAAGAAGCTAGTACAAGAGTGTAGAATGATGTTCCTCCCCTTTAGAAGAAACAGTGGGAATGGTACAATCCTAAATATGTATAGTGGCCCTAAAACCTACTTAAGTATCCCTATGCTAATGCTAATGTTCACCCCTTCCAACTGTACCAGAAAGAAAAAATATAGATCTAGCAAGGATGTCTATTGAATGTATCCCAATGAACCATTAGTCTCCTCAACTAACAAAGAGACCTCCTCCAATTGCTATACATAAGGATCCATAATCACACCAACCTGTGAAGATTGATCATGTAGAGAATGGACATGAGGGTCATAGTGAGCCCTCATAACAATTGTAAAAGGATCACCTTCATCAAAGAGAAGATGCAAGTCCTCAAGATTATCTCCCAAGTCCATAGTGTGTGACTCCACAAACAAAACTTCAATTTCTACCATGTAGTCATCAACTAAAGTTGGATCTAGAAGACAAGATGTACCATGTTGTGCCAAACCTTTTACTGTGGCAATGTAAGCATGTGGACTAGATTGCTGATGTGACCTCTCATTGCAACCTTCAATAGAACCCCATGTGTCTAAATCTATTGAAGAATTATCACTGGTGTCACTATCAACTTCCACTATGTATGATGTGTAGAGAGGATTAGAGGATAAGCTAGGTGAACTTTCCTCAAAGTGAACATCCTTCTCCACAAAAATCTAATATGTCTTAGGATCCATAAGTCTATAAGCCTTTATTTTTTCTTCATATCTAATGAAAGCACAAGGCCTAGGTGCTAGTGCCTTGCATCCCCTAGAAGATAAGTTTTCCCATGTGGGACAACCAAAGACTCTGAAGTGACTTACAACTAGTTTTCTACCGGACCATGCCTCAAAAGGAGTCTTCCTATCTAAAGAATTATGAGGAGAGCTATTAAGTATGTGAGTAGCATTGTGAGTGGCTTCAACTTCAAGTGTTGGATCAAGAGACTTATCTTTTATCATGCAACTTGTCATGGATTTGAGAGTCATAATCCTTAGTGTTGCAACATCTATCTTATGTGGACTGAATGCTGGTGGATTTTGAAGATCAATTCCCTAAAGCTTGCAAAAGTCCCTAAGTTTTCGATCTACATATCTATTCTCATTTTTCACTCTTAGAACCTTAATGGATTTCCTTGATTTTTGTTCAAAATGAGTCTTGAAGGCTTGAAGAATATGAACCACTTCATTCTTATGATGAAGAAAGTAGACCCAAGTGAATCTTGAAAATTCAGCAACAAATGTGAGAATGTAGCGACCTTGGCTAACTAAAGTCACTGCAAAAGGACCTGGTAAAACCATGTGAACTAACTGGAGAACAACTAGTGCTCGTGAAGACTTCCTTTTATCATACTTCTCCTTGAGATGCATATCCATTGGACATGATGAACATTCCCCCTTAGAAAAGTTGATATTAGGTAGACATTTGACTATATGTTTTGAGCAAAGTTGTTGAAGACGGTGGAAGGCAAGAGACCAAATGACTCATGCCGTAATGTTGTTTGTGAATTAGAGTGAGTCAACAAGGCTTGAGAAGGAGACTTAGGCACAAAGTGGGAGAAGGAATAAAGCCTCTTATCATCATTGATTTTCTCCACTACAACCAATGAATCATCTTTTATACTTCACACCATCACTAAATCTGGAAGGAACTCAACTTTATGACCATCTCCAAGGTGAGTGATTTGGTAAATTGATAGGAGATTGAAGATAAGGTTTGGAATGTAGAGAACATTTTTGAAATACCCATTTTCCATTTCTACATGTCCTTTCCCTTCAAATTCTATTTTAGTATCATCTCACATGAAGATGTGTTGTACCTTTAAGTGCTTCAATGAAGAAAAGTTTCCTTTTGAAGAACCCATATGATAGGAGGCACCTGAGTCAAGTATCCATTCAGAAGAAGAACTTGTGGTTTCCATAAGTGCTTGCCCTTTATCCTTTGAAGAGGTTGAAGTTGAATCCTTAGAAGTACCTAGCACTTGAATCTTGTTCTTCCTGAGTAGGTTTTCCAACTTATCAATTATTTTAGTCTTGCAATGATGCTCATCATGATTTGACTTTTTACAATATGCAAAAAAAAGTTTGTCCTTTTCATTACTTCCCTTCTTGTTGGAAGAAGAATTGCCTTATTGTGAAGAGGATTGTTGTGTCTCAGATTGTGATTTCTGCTTCCAATACTTCTTGTTGTTGTTTCTTTTTCCTCCTTGACTTGATTGGTGCTCATCACTAGCCACCAAGGCTTTGGTCTTTGATGACTTGAGAAGTCCTAAATCCATCAAGTGAGATTGTTCAACAATCAACATCTTTGTAAATGCATCAAATGAAGTCTTGTGGTAAGAAGATCCCATGGTCAACTTGTGAGGATCAAAACTCGAAACAAATGAAGCATACTTTGAAGGTAGCCTCTTCAAGATGTGATGAATCAACTTGTTAGCCTTCATGGAATTTCCACAATCTTTAAGAAGTTCCTTATATTAATTGGATTTATTTATGTAATCCTAAATTGTTTTAAAGTTCTTTGGATCCAAGAGAAGTAGATCATCCTCAATCTGAAATTCCCTTTCTTTGTCCACCTTACCATACAATGATTCAAGTTTGTCCCAAGCTGATTTGGATTTTGTACAACTGGCAATGTGAAAGAAGAGATCTCTATGTACACAACTCCTAATTACACCTAAATCTTGTTGGTCTTGTTTTTTTCCATTCAATGAGTTCTTTAGCATTAGTAGGTTTGTTAATTGTACCATCAACATAAAGACTATATCCTTTTTCCATTAATCTACTCCAAGCAATATCTTTCCATATAGAATAATTGCACAAAGTTAGAGGTGGATATTTAAATGAACCCATGATGCAGAAATGAAAAGAGCACAAAAGAGAGACACAAAAAATATAGTACACCTCCCCCCCCCCCCCCCCCCTTTCACTTGATTAAAAGACCCCCCAAAAAGGATGCTTTTGGCACTTTATAAGTAGTGCGTGTATTACGGGTCACTTATGAAAATGAACAAAGTGGACTTTCTAATTTTTCTTTTACAACTACCTTTTGAGGCCCAAATCTATCACCAAGCACTATAGCTCAGATGTAGAACAATTCTAAAAAGTAATCAAAGCTTTATAATGCGAAAAAAGCCCTAGTTCTAAAAGTGAGATTTTTGTCCGCACAATCCTAGAATCTAACTTCAGATCTAGAAAGTAGACAAAAGAAAATGCACTCTTAAAAAAAATAGAACCTGAAAGGGTGACCAAATTTTCTTGTACGAAGTGTTTGAAGTTGTAAAATACAAGATTATGTAGGTACAGTCACCAAAAAAATGCAATTTCTAAAAAATTCTTACAAGAAAACTAGAAAAGAACATGACCACTAGAAAATTTGGGAAATTCTACCCAATTTCAAAAAAATTACACCTAAATCAGAGTCTAGATGTCTAAATTATGGCCTCACAAAGTCAGGCTGCCAAATTGAAAATGCACCTGAAGAGGGGTTTGGCAGAAAAATTGCATGCTTAAATTTGATGATCAAATGGCCATCATAATAGTTAGAAAATGGCCAATTTTGATAGTTAGACAACTATCAAATTTAACATATTACTCTACTAACATCAACAAAATTTTTAGGCCCCCTATTGTTGTATTAGGCTGACTAAGCATCTGTACTATATAGAATGACATGTGTCAATTGTACGAATGATGTGGTAGAAGGTGTTGACATGTTAAGTTTCTTATTGGGCTTGATGTTGTAGTGAATAGTGGTTTGCATGGACTACAGACATGGCACTGATAGTGTGCACAAGTGAGCACTGATTGTATGCAGGTTTATGACACGTGTAAAAGTTTAAAGTGTCTGTGTTGTAGGTAAAGGATCCACGGTGCAAGAGACTAGGTAAGTGGTAGTGTATGCTATGATGCCATGTGGTGACATTTAACCAATGCGTGCATGTGCTACACTGTCTATCAAAAAACTCTACAAAAAATTGAAGTTGAATATCTTGAGCATGACAACATTCAACCAATGCATGCAAGTGCTATGCTGTCCACTAGAAAAATCTATGAAAAATTAAAGTTAAATATCCTAAGCACTGAATCTTCAAATAGCTCTCACAAGTAAAAAATGAGGGTGCTGTATACTGATAGGCATTGCCAGAGAAAGGTCATGCAATGCTAGAACCCTTGGTCATGCCAAAATTCAAAACTCATCACCAAATTAACACTTGTAGGGGCCATAGAACTTTTATCTATTGTCAGAAATCAAGTTGTAGGGGCTAGACTTGTAGATTGCATTGAGCAAAGGTTTGAAGTAGTGGCTAGAACTTAAATGAGCAAGCAAATATCTTACTATGGATGAGAAAACAAATGCTATCATCATTGGACTGTTGAACTGTTTGGCTAGGAAATGGTTCACAGGCTAGAAGCTATGTCTCTCATGGTTGGGTTTTATTATGAAAAATCCCAAATTGTTGGTGGGTGTGAACTCCATAGACTTTAAAATGAAATGCCTCTATTCCTTAAACAAATGCAAGCCACTGATGGTGGAAGGTTGTGCGGTGTCAGAATATGCTAATTCGGTTAGAACTTGTGCAGTATGGTTTGGTGGATATTCTATGCACCAAATTTATGTTGCAAAAAATAGACTAGTATGATCAACAATTAATTATAGAAGAATATTCTCTATGACAAAATAAAATATACCTCCAAATGGCAGAGCCAAGGTGTCACTGCTTGATTTTGCTAAAAATATTTCTCTGCTATCCCGCCTGGTGTAAAAAAATTTCAAAAAAATATAGAGAAAAAAATTTCTCTACTATCCCACTTGGTGTAATTTCTTTTGAAAAAATGCAAAGAAAATAATAATTTATAGATCCAAAAATTAATTAAATAGATCTGCAAAAAATGACTATACTTGAACTGCAAATCAAGGCCTCTATGTTCCTATTTGCAAAAATTTTTTTGCCTCATGATCGAATTTGGGCCAAGGTAGCCAAGTTTATAGTCAATCTTCACCAAATCAGCATTTCAGACATAATGGTGAAGTCGGATCTAACTCTAGATGCTCTCAATTTCTGTAGTACTCCAGATTTGAGCTGAGGTGTTGAAGTAATAGTGGTCTTGAATGGCTATGTGACGAGAAAATTTCTAAGTTCTAATACCATGTAAAAAAATTTCTTAGGGAAAAATTCACCCAGGAACTAAGAACTCAAACACAAGCACAGCTATAGACCAGAAAGAGAGAGTATGATTAGAATGATGATATATTCATTCAATACGTAAAGTACACTAAGAGTGCCTATATATAAAGGCCTCTAAGATACATCTGGAATTCCTCAGAGTTAGCTACATGATATGTCATACAACCAGGCACATGTCCACTAGATATGGATTATCCTCCATTAAGTACATAAGTAAGTGCAATGATGAGAGGATAAGCCTATAAGGGTGTGACACACAAATTAGTGTTGTAGATGCCATGTGCTAAAATAGAGTTGTGGACTTCTATGTTGTCAACATGACAACTCAAAAAGGTGTGCAAACTCCTATGTGTCTCACAAAATAAAATAATAAAATAATGCATTAACCTAAGTAAACTTAAGTAAGTGTAAATAGTAAATACGTATTTATACTAACAGATGTGATAGGGTAAAAGTACACATTTGTGTCACCTTTCAGGTTGACTTATTAGAATGATTGAATTTTAGTATTTCTATCTAAAAATAAAAAAATTTCAAACATATGATCTACATAAATTCATTCTAGCTAAGTTATATATGGCCTCACACTTTTCCAATTGGAATTGTCTATCGAATGCATGTTTTATTATAGTTTGTATCCAGTTACTAAAGAAATAAAATTATTTTAGAAAAGTGGTGTTTCAATAATACTTACTATTTTTATGATATTTTTTAATAACATATAAACACCATTTTATAGAGTTCAAAGTCAAGAATATTTTCATATAGAGTTTATAGTGTTTTAACTAGATATAGTATATTGTAATTAAAAAAATTTAGAACATATTTTAACACTCAGAAAGATGTCAATTTTGAGAAAGAAAAAATATTAAATTATATCAAAAAAGTTTAAAATTTATATGATATTCTAGAGGACAGACTCCTCATTGAGAATGTATAATTTTTCTTGTGGTTAGAATAATTTTTTTTTTGAAAAATGTGGTTGGAGAGGAAAAATATCAATTCTAGTTGAGTAGAAATTTAAATCATTATAAAAGAGAAAATATATGTCTAAAGCCAATTTTTATTTTTGATTGGTCCAGCTATATATATTATCTATAACATAGTCTATGATCAAAGTGAAATAAGTTTGTTTCCATATAGTTTTGTGGTGGGAACTAGACTGCTAATTTCCAACATTTTTAGCATCTAAAAAGTCATCTATAAAAATTATGAAAATATATCAATTCTTATTCCAAATTATTATAAAATCCTAAACTTCATCCATTCTTACACATTTCATTAGTTTACTTCATTTTCAAATTCCAAATAATAACACCACTTATATGTCATTGAAGGTGAGCAATTATACTTTTGTTAGCAATTTCCTTTACAAAAGGGTGACATAGGTTTGTATTTTTACCCAACAGTGGTCAACAACATACTTAGAACTCTTCTTTGTATTTATGAAATTAGAGCTTCTATTATTCAAGAGATGAGATGTGATACTGAAAATGATATAACTTTGGATACACTAGTGGAAAGGTTGACAACCTTTGAGTTAGATAACTTTGATAACTATGTTCCTAACTTTGGTAGCATTGAGGCTAAATTTCAAGCTAAACTATCACTAAAGAAGAAAGGTGGAAAATCTAAAAGCAAAAAGTCTGATAGTGAACATGCATATAATTCCAATGATGACCTTGAAGTCATTGAAGCCTTGCTTGCAAGAAGATTCTCTAAAGGAAAAGGAATATACAAAGGTAAAATACCTCTTTTTTTTTTCTTGTGAAGAGGTTGGTTATATTGCTAGATGGTGTCTAAATAAAGAAGGAAAAGAAGAAAAGAAGCATGAAAAGTACAAAGGTAAGAAAGATTTCAAAAGCTACAAAGAATACAAGGATAAAGGTAAGAAATCTTATTACATGGCTAAAGATTGATAGTAGTGAGGAAGATGAAATGCTTTACATTGCTATAAAAGATGAATTTGATGATGAAAATGATAAGATGGCCCTCATTTCTCATATTATCAAGAATGACACATGGATTATTGATAATGGTTGTTCTCACCACATGACTAGTGATAAATCTAAATTTGAGCACTTGGAACACTATGATGGTGGGAGTGTCATATTTGGAAATGATGAACCTTGTTATGGAAAAGGAAAAGGTTGCATTATATTTCCTTATGATCTCAGATGTGACAATGCTTACTAGGTTGAAGGACTAACATACAATTTACTTAGTGTGGCACATTTGAACAACATTAGATTCAAAGTAGAATTCATGAATGGAAAGGCCAAGCTGCTAGATGGGAAAGGAAATCAAGTTAGGACTAGCAATAAAAAAAAAGGTAATCTATTCTATCTAGATCTAACTGAAAGTTCATGTTTCCTAGCTCAAGTAGAGGAAAGTTGGTTATGGCATAAAATATTGTGTCAGGTGTATTTTGATAACCTGGTCAACATAAGAAAGAATAAAAGAGTGAGAGGCATTCCTAGTCTAAAGAAACTTGATATGGGCATGCAAAAATTATCAAATTGGAAAGATGGGAAAGACAAGATTCAAAAGAAAGAACTATCATTCTGAAGAAGTTTTGGAGTTGGTTCATATAGATCTTTGTGGACCCATTGGCATATAAAGATACTATGGAGATAAGTATTTCATTTTATTTTTTGATGATTATTCGATGATGATGACAATAATGTACTTAAAAGAAAAATTTGAAGCCTTTCAAAAATTCAAGTGGTATCTTGCTAGAGTGGAGAAAGAAACATGAAAAAAACTAAAATGTCTAAGGTCAAATAGAGGAGGAAAATTCATCTCAAATGAATTCAATAAAATTTTCAATGAAAGAGGAATCAAAGATAAGTATCTACACCTAGTACACCTCACTAGAATGACATGATAGAAGAAGAAATAGATTCATTATGGATTGTGCAAGAACATTGATGATAGAGAAAAATGTTGCAATCAAATATTGGAAGGAAGAAATTAGCACAACAATTCATACCTTAAATCAAGCTCAGCTGAAGAAGGACTTAGATCAAACTACTTATGAACTATGGTATGGCTATAAACCTAATGTTTGTTATTTTAAATTATTTGGAAGCAAATATTATAACTTAAAATAAAAAAGGAAAGGAAAATTTGACGTGAAAAGTGATGAAGGCATATTCTTACGATACTCCAACAAGAGAAAATCATATAAATGTCGGAATCTTACTACTCACAAAGTCATAGACAGTGCACATGTGAAAATTGATGAGTTTGTAGAAAAGAGTGAAGAACAAAGTAGAAAAAAACATGAAAACTATAAAAAAAAATTCTGCTTTTAACCTAATACTATACCTAAAATTCAAACAAATGCAATTGGAAATTAGCAACCTTCACCACCTGAGTCCCCTAAATCTCTAGTTCAACCTGAGTTGTAGCCAATGCAACCTAAGTCATAGTTTGAAGGAACTAAGTCTCAATCAGAAGGACTTAATTTTTAGCTAGTGCAAATAGAGTCACAGTCTGACATACCCAAGTTATAGGTAGTTGGACCTGAGCATGATTTAGAGTAGGGTGAACAAAATGAAACAAGTTGTAAATCCAAAGAGAAGGTACCTGTACTTGCTAGATATGTCAAAAGGCATCATGCACCCAAGAAAATCATTGGAGATTGATCAAAATGAACAATGACAAGGAACAAATTAAAAGGTACATGTTTTCTTACTAAGTTTTAACCTAGAACTAGTAAATATGCATTAGACAATGAATGTTGATTTGAGAAAATGAATGAAGAGATTGATAAATTGAAAGGAACAAAACTTGGACTCTTATTCCCAGACCCAAAGTCAAAAGTGTAATTGGCACAAAATGGGTACTCAGAAATAAGTTGAATAAAAGTGGAGAAGTTTTAAGAAATAAGGCAAGGCCAATATGAAAAGGTTATGCTCAAGAATAAGGAATTTATTATGGAGAAAAATTTTCTCCTATTGCAAGACTATAAGGTGTTAGAACACTACTTGCTTATATTGCACATAAAGGATTCAAATTATATTAGATGGATGTAAAGTCAACTTTCTTGAATGGAATCCTCAAAGAAGTCTATATTAAGAAAATTGAAGGTTTCATAGATCCTAATAAAAAGGATATGGTTTTCATATTACACAAAGTATTATATGGTGTCAATCAAGCCCCTAGAGCCTAGTATGAAAGACTGCACAGTCATCTGGTAAAAAATGGTTTTCAAAGGACAAATGACAACAATAGTCTATACATCAAGGAAGGACTAGATAAGAGGATAGGTGCTGGTAGAAATCTTTATAGATGATGCATTATTCATTGGACATGATGATTTATGCAAATATTTTTCTAAAGAAATGAGTAAAGAATTTGAAATGTCAATGTTTGGAGAGATTAAATTCTTTGTTGGCTGCCAAATTTAATAGAAGAAGGATGGTATCTACATTTCTCAATCAAAGTACATCAAGGAGATATTGAAGAAATTTGGAATGGAGGATTCTAGACTAGTTGGAACACCTATGTCTACTTGACATAGGCTTTCCAAAAATGATGATTCTAAAGAGGTAGATCAGACTACATATAGATCAATGATTGAAAAAATTTAGTATGTAGTACACACAAGCCTTGATATTGTATTAGTAGTTGGTATGAAAGCAAGATGCTTTGCAAATCCAAAGGAAAATCATATGATGGCAATAAAAAGGATTATGAGTATCTAAAAAGGTACTAAAGATTATAGTTTGTGGTATAAGAAAGGATACAACTTTGAATTGAAAGCCTTCACTGATGTTGATTGGACAAGAAGTATTAATGATAAGAAAAACACTAGAGGTGGAGCATTCTATCTTGGAAAGAGGATAGTGTGTTGGAAAAGAAAGAAACAAAATTAGATCACTCATTATACAATATAAGAAAAATATGTTGTAGTAGTGGGTAATTGTTCCAACATCATTTGGTTCAAACAACTATTGTCAGGTATGAAGGAAGAAATCAAGGATCCAATAGTTATCTTTTGTGATAACACTAGTGCAATTAACATATCCAAGAATCTAGAGATGCATACCAAGAAAAATAATATTGCAATAAAGTATCCTTTTTTGAGAGAATTAGTGGAAGACAAAGAGGTTAGATTGGAATATGTGAATACAAAAGAAAAAATCACAGACATATTCACCAAACAATTACCTAAGGATGCATTTTTGTATCCAAGAGGTAAGCTAGGGGTCATTCCCCTATCTAAAGCTCACTAATCAAATTTTAGTGGTACACCAACCAAGCATTTTGAAGATCAGACAAGTTAATCTAGTATTGTCAGAGAAGATTGCATATGAATTAGTACATTAGGTACATGGAAAATAAATTAATTATTCTCTTTGGCATGAGATGTCAAAGAGGGAGAGTTTGTTGTGATATCAAATATCAGAAAAAAAATTGTAGAAATTTTGTAAAGGGAGAGTTTTCTCTCATTGACAAGTTCATGTCAGATAAAACCATACCAAAAGGAGAGATTGATGTTAGAGGGAGTTCTCACTAATAGAGGGACTTCTCATGGATGATAATCAAAATGAAATTAAGGATATTATCCTTCTATTTTTATCTAAAATTTACTTATATTGTGAAATTTTGTGTTTGTATAATTTTCTATAGCTATAGATTTTCTACAGCTATAGATCTAGCTAGGAATTGAAAACAAACATGCAGAGAAAAAATATTGAAGAAACACAGAGCTTTGAAAATTAAAAAAATGTATTGATTATGTTGTGCTCTCCATTATTTTATTACAATATTTCACAATTTATATAAAAAACCAATGCATGAATTTAGCAATTTTAAACTAGCACTCAACTATTTGAAGGAGCGATTATGATAAAATTAACCTAGTTGTCTTTGAGTTCAAACATGCAAGGAAGATTGGAGATTGTGGTATCACCATTCAAACTAGAGCTCACTACTTAAAATGTTGAGTTAGAATTAATAACATCAACAACCCCCTTTAATTCTAACTAAGGAAAATAGAAGAAAATGAAAGAAAGGAAATAAGAGGGAAAATCTACAAACCCCCCTTTATAATCTACAGAGAGAAAGTCTTCCATGACATGAAAAATATTATGGATATCTGTCAAATTATAACCACCATAGTGCTAAATGAAGAACCTTCTTTGGAAACCAAAATTAAGATCAAGATAAATCTATTTGACTTCCCTAATGACACTACTCAAACAATGAATAGATGACAAACAAAGGAAAAACATTTGTCAATGAAATTAAAGATATAGTAAACAATAATCTGCATAGCTCCCTCAAACAAAGAATAGATGGAAAATAGAGGAAAAATATCTACCATTCAAGGATACAACTAACATGAGTCTTTATGAGTGACCCTAATGAAACTACTCAATCATGCATGAATAAATTGTTGATTGAAAATATAAGTATCAATTGTCTATAAATCTGATCAAGTATGGAAGCAATGAAATAATTCACACCAAAAGGCATGAGAAATCCACAAATTAGAGTGTTTCACTAGAGAGAAAAGAAATTACAGGTCCATGCAAAGAGAGCATGATCTTTACCTATCTCTAAATTAGGTCTAATGTTTGATGCCATGACATTTTGATGCAAGCCTCTACTTGTGGGCCTAAGAAGAATTGGTGGCTTCTATTTGAAATAATTGAATGACATGAGAAAGACAAACACTAAAAATTCCATCTTGGAAAAATCGATCTTCAATACCTGAAAACAAAAAAATACATTTGTTTTCCTAGCATCCTTAGTTCTGATACCATGTAAAATTTTCTATAGCTATAGGCCTAGCTAGGAATTGAAAACAAACATGCAGAGAAAAATATTGAAGAAATATAAAGCTTCGAAGATTTTTAAAAAATGTATTGATTACATTGTGCTCTCCATTATTTTATTACAAAATTGCATGATTTATATAAAAAATCAATGCATGAATTTATAAATTTGAAAGTAATGCTCAACTATTTGAAGGATCAATTATGATAAAATTAATCCAATTGTCTTTGATTTTAAACATGCAAAGAAGATTGAAAACTAGGATGTCACCATTCAAATTAGAACTCATTGCTTAAAACATTGAGTTAGAATTAATAACATCAAAAATTTGCATGAAGGGTTTTAGCAATACACAATACAAATCTACAAAGCTCAAAGAATACCTACATATAAAAATCTTTCATAGAGAAGAAAAAGACAAGAAGAGGCAAGGGTTTTCTCTAAAAATATGCAAATTGTATTCTCAGAAATGAAAAAGATAAATGTTAATTATAAATGATCTATCCTTATAGAAGGAGATTGAAACCCGAAAAGGGTAACCTAAAAGGTAAATTCTATTTAATAATTACTAATTAATTATTAAATGAGAATGAAAAAGGTGCATAAAGTGAAATCTTAAGAAGAGAGTAAAGGTAATTTAATAAATGAAATGAAATGAACTTTTTTCTCTAACAATGTTTCCATGAATGCCAAAGTGGGAGATTGTTGAAAATAATTACTCAATTGTATGTTTTCCTTGATGTTAGACAAAATCTCAAGCCTTTACTAAGAAATTAGTGATAGTCAAGCTTACTTGAGCATCGAAGGTAGTTTCTTGTGTATACTAAGCATTCAATACTAACCAAGTTTAGAAATAGTATTTACTAAGCTTAGTCAGTTAATGAAGAAGATCCTATATTGACTGAGTTCACTTGGTTATCAAAGGAAAGTTATCATGAAGTTAGTATTGATTGTTAGTTAACATTATAACTCTTGTTCTAACTGAGTTGAGTTAGTTAATGAAGGGATTTTTAGTGTTGATCGAGTACTCAATTATGTATTAGTCGACTGTTCGCATATTGAGTTTGATAAAAATTTTGGTTAATACAAGCTAACTTAAGGGTTAATATTTGATTGATTAAAAGAGTATTCAAGCTGACTTGACAAGGTGAATCATATATATGAAAGGTTAAGTTGAGGATTGAAGTGTGGAATTTGAAGAAGATGACTTAAGATAGTGAATTTGAAGGATATTTGTAAAGGGCAGATTATCCGAGTTGACTGAGATGCAAAGAACATTCTAATAAAGGAGGATCAAGTAATCAAACTAGAATTGAGACCTAAATCAGAAAAGATAGTTACATCAGCAATCAAGCCAAGTACTTGTTACCCTCTAATAATTGTAGCAGTGATTCAAATCTCTTAACAAATTTATCCTAATAGATATTCAACAAATCCTCTAACAAGGTGGCATTTCTAGATTGAAGTGTCTAAAGAACTCTAACAAGGCCACTCCTAAGGGTGAATTAAATCCTCTATAGTGTCACACCTAACAAATTTTTTTGTAACCTTTAATAATATTGTCTCCTAACAAGGCTCACTTCAGGAGGGTGAAAAATAGTAACTAGTTGCAATTGGTGGTTTTCCTAAATTGGGTTTCAATGCTAAATCTAGGTGTCTCTTGTGTTCATGTTATTTCCTTTATGTTTTTGCAACTAAGTTAATAAAGGTTAATTACATTAATATATTAAATATCTCTATGCTAACTAAGTGGAAGTAGTATATTTAGTGTTAACTGAGTTATAGTAGAATATTTAGTGTTGAGTTACGACAAGTTTTCATTTTATATTGTGTTGAAATCTTAAAAGGGACTTTGGATTTGTTTTTGTAGTAACTGATTCACCTCTCCTCTCTAAGTTACTCCTTTCCATTTCCAAAAAAGGGAATGATATTATGAAAGCATTATATCATAAATGACATACTAAGATTCATAATATTTACAATTTAGATTCATATCTTGTTACATTGCTACCTTAATTTATGGAGCCTTTTCACTTATATGTCTATCAAACATGAAGTGGTAGAAAGTTACCCAAGTAGATGTGATTATATTAAAATGAACTATTAGTAAAAATTGCATTTTATAGAATATGAAGATTATAAATTTTGTAAGATTATGGTATATATAGTTAGGTAAAGTCATTATATGATATTTGAATGTATGTAGACAATGGTCTTGGGTTTATATGTATCTTTAAATATTAGCACTGGGTTAGTAAATATGTTTTCAAAAAATCAAACATCCAAACATCTTTAAGGATAACAGTACTTGCATTAAACACATTTGATAAAGGAAACATATAGAATAAACTAAATAGTCTTAAAAAACAACAAGGGAAGTGAATGAAAAAACATAAGGTGAAGATTAGTAGGTCAATTCAAATAGTACAGTAATATGAAAAACAAAAAGAAGACCTAAAAAGTGTTAGTATATATATTGTAAGAATTTGGCTTAGGCCAGAATTCACCCAAGAACTAAAGAACTCAACACAAGCACATAGTAGACCAAAATAGAGAGATTATGATCAGAATGATATTGCTTACTATTTAGAAGCATGTACATACACACTAGAAGTGCCTGCATATATAGGCCTCTCAAGAAGCACCTAGAATGATTCTAGAAACAACCAGGAGATAAGACAACTAAGCACCTTATCCAACATTCTAGATGAATGGATAAAAATGACAAAGTGTCATATGTGTGTAGAAGATTCCTATGTTATAGAAAAAAGAGGTGTAAACCCCTGTGATGTCATCATGACAACTCACAAGAGTGCACATACTCCTAGGTGACTAATAAATAAATATTAATATAATGTATTAACTGAGTAAACTTAAGTAAGTATAATAAGTAAATACTTATTTACATCAACACCCCCCCTTAAGTGCAACTTAGGGGAATGCCCTTAAGCTTAAAAAATCTAGGATAAAATGTAGAATGGGTCCTAGCTACTAGGCCATGTTAGATACCCATGTACATAATGATATGCAATCTCTCATAAAGCGAGGAAAGAGTGAAAACCTCACAGGAAAAATTGTCTCCCAAAAAGAGAGATAAATAGGGATTCATAGATGGATGAAGTAATCAAGACCCCCCTCCCCCCATTATGACATACATCTAGTCTATACATAAGAGAATGATGAGAAGAGGAAGAGAGATAGGATAGCCCCCCCCCCCCCCCCAACCCCCCAAAGAAGAATGCCAAACAATGACTGCTCCAGTTAAGAAGCTGATCCAAGACTACATAATGGTTTTCCTCACCTTAGAAAGAAACAATGCCAAAGGTACAAATGATATGCTTTCCCTTTGTGTGGAAAGAATCCCATGAATAAGTGATGTCCTTGAAACCTACTCAATTGGCTAAAGAACCTATCCCAAGTAATTTTCTATCTTTGCAACTGATGAAGAACCCTATTGAAACTATTGATCATAAGTATCCACAATCACTTCAACCTGTGAGGATTGATCATGTAGAGAATAAACAAGAGAGTCGGATAGAACCCTCATGACAACTAAAGAAGGTGATTTTGCATCAATAAGAAGAGGTAGATAATCAATAATATCCACCAAATCTATCACTAAACCTATATCTAGAAGACTGGATGTAGCCTGCTATTCTGGACCTATCACTATGGCGATGTATGCATGTGGACTAAACTCATGAAGTGACCTCTCACTATAACTATCGATAGAAACCCACATGTCTGAATCTGTTGAAGCACTATTGTTGGAATCACTATTAGTATCCACACTATATGATGTGTGAAGAGGATGAGAGGACAAGCTGGGAGAACTTTCCTCAAAGTGTACATCCTTCTCGACAAAAATCTGATGTGTCTCTCACTGTCTTCATAACCAATGAAAGTACAAGGTCAAGATGACTGTTCCTTGCATCCCTTGGAAGATACCTTTTCCCAAGAAAGACAACCAAAGACTCTAAAGTGTGTCATAATAGGTTTTTTGCCATACCATGCCTCAAAAGGAGTTTTTCCATCTAAGGCTAGATAAGGAGAATGATTAAGAATGTGAGTGGCACTAGAGATTGCTTTGACTTCTTATGATGCATCAAGAGACTTGGCATGGATCATGAAACTTGCCATTGACTTGAGAGTCCTAATCCTCAAAGATGTAACATTTTTCTTATGCAGATTGAATGCTGGTGGAGTGTGAAGATCAATGCCCTAAAGTTTGCAAAAGTCCATAAGTCTTCTATTCACATACATGCTTCCATTGTCCATGCAGATTACTTTGATGGCTTTCTTGGAGTTCCATTCTACATGAGTCTTGAAGCCTTAAAACTTGACCAAAACTTCATTCTTATTATGAATAAAGTAGACCCAAGTGAACCTTGCAAAGCTATCAACAAAAGTGAGTATGTAGCAACCCTGGCTGGATGCGAAAGGACTTGCTAATACCATGTGAACCATCTGAAGAACACCTGTTGCTCTTGAAGACTTCCCTCTTTGTAGCTTCCCCTCTAGATGCATAGCCACTAAATATATTGAACATTCACCCTTAGAAAAGTTGATTTGAGGTAGACCTTTGACCATTTGGTATGTGCAAAGTTGCTAAAGATAGCGGTAGTCTAGATGACCATATTGCTTATGCTAGAATTGCATGTTTGAATTTGATTGAGATAACAAGGCCTTTGAAGGAGAGTTTGGAATAAAATGGGAGAAAGAGTATAACCTCTTTTTATCATTCAATTTCCCTACTAAAACTAAGGAATTATCTTTGAGACTATGCACTTTTACTGAGTCTGGAAGGAACTCAAATCTATGTCCATCTCCAAGGTGAGTGATTTGGTAGATTGAACAGAGAATTGAACTTAGGTTTGGAACATAGAGAACATTTTGAAACTCTCTATTTTTCATTTGCATTTTTCCTTTTTCTTCAAATTTCATTTTGCTATCATTCCCCATGAAGATGTGTGGTACCTTTGAGTGATTCAATGAAGAAAATCCTCCTTTGAAGAACACATATGATATGAGGCACCTGAGTCAAATATCCATTCCTTTGAAGAGTTTGAATTTTCCATGAGTGCTTACCTTTTGCCCTTTTAATCTAAAGATGATGCCTTCTCCTTATAAGCATTAGGCAATGGCATATTATTTTTCTTCATGATGTTGGTCAATTCATCAATCTTCTTAAGATAACACTCATGCTCTTCATGACCCAATTTATCACAATAAGCACACTTCTTCTCCTTATTATTGTCCCCTTTCTTGTTGGAATTTGAGGACTTGCCTTGTTTATTTGATTATGGTGTTGTCTTTTCTACATCCTCAGATTTTTTCTTCTTCCATTTCTTCTTACCCTTTCCTTTACTTGAAGACTATCCAGTTGAATTTTGAGAACCCTCATTATTGGCCACCAATGCTTTAGACTGAGGTGATTTTATGATCCCCATTGATTTCAACTTATTTTCTTCATCATCCAACAATTTAGCATATTCATCAAAAGTGACTTTCTTGTAGGCAGACCCTAAGGTAGTCTTTGAGGTGTTAAAAGAAGATACAAATGTGGAATATTCTGATGGTAGCTTGTTATGTATGAATAGATCAGTGTTTCATCTTTTATAGAACTCCCACAATCAGTAATCTTTGTCCTTAGTTCATTCACTTTGATGATGAAATCATGTATTGAGTCATACAACTTAGGATCTAAGGAAACAAGTTCATGTTCGATTTTGAACACATCCTCTTCAAACACTTTACCATATAGGCTTTCGAGGGTATCCCAAGCTTCCTTATATGTATTACATTTCTTGATTTGATATATGATCTTATCATCTACCCCCAAACATATATCACCTAGGGCTTTCCTATCCATGGCTACTCAAGCTGAAATATCACTTGTTGATACATTATCACCTATTGGTTTAGGAAGAGTACCATCTACATATTGTGAAACTCCATTATGCATTAAGTGATACCACATTTTGATTGACCACATAGCATAGTTATGAGGAGTTAATTTAGGAAATTTAAAGTTGTCCATAATGTAGAAAATGAAAGAAAAGTGTAGAAAAGAGAGAACACAACACCAAGAACACCCCCCGTTTTCACTAAATCAAGAAACCCCCCCAAAATAGATGCTCTTGGCACTTTATCAGTAGTGCGATTACAATGGGACACTTGCCAATTTTGACCTCTATGAACTTTTGATTTTTCTTGTTACAACTTTTTAATGGAGTATAATTATGAAAATTTACAATGTGCTACAATTCTGAAGCATTAGAAAGAAAAGAAAGGCCCTATTGCTGAAAGTGACACTTTTGTCCACACAACCTTACAATATGATATCAGATCTAGAAAGTAGAAAAATAATAACACCCTTTCAAAGAAAATGGAACCTATTTTTGACTCCAAATGTGCCTGAATAGAGCATTTGAAGTTGCAAAATGTAGGATTATGCAGGTATAGTTGCCAAAAAATACAATTTTTGAACAATTCATGCACTAAAACTAGAAAATAACTACATCACTAAAAAATTTAGAAAGTTCTACCCAATTTCAAAAAAACTTGCACCTGAATTGGAGTTCGAATGTCCAAGTTATGGCCTCCCAAAGTCAAATTGCAAAAACCAAAATCAATCTAGAGAGGGGTTGCATCAAAAAATGACGGGGTTAAATTTGACGATCATATAGCCATCACAGTAGTTGTAATTGGCCCTAAAATGACATCCAAATAGGTGTCAAATTTAAGATAGTGAATTGATGATGTTAGCACACTTGCCTCCTATAATGATGTCAACATGATGTCAACTGTATGAAAATGTACAGAGGATGATGTGGACTATACAGAATATGTACAAAAAGATAACTGTGTAATGACTCAGCAGTGACATGTGGCTGACTAGGACAATACAATTGCTGTCATAGATGTTCACTGGCGGACAAGTTGGTTATGTCCATGTGTATTCAAATACTAATTTGGCAATTGGCATGACATGAAACCATTAGCTATGTGCCACATGTTTGTCAATGAGCTACTACATTAGGTACACAATGGATGGCTGACTATGTAGTGGTTGGCCGCATGTCTTGTGCAGGCTCTATCTAGGGTCCCTATAGGTTGTCTATGTAGCACTGGAGTTGAGTGCCATGTGGCAATGTGTAGTTGATGAGTCACTGCCAAAGATCAAAAGATGCTAGATTTTCCTTTCGTTGCACTGAGTTTTGGTTCATGTTGTAAGAGTTATTAACAATGATCACCGTAAAGACTCTAGTCATCGCAGGGTTATGTTGGAGATATCCCACATTCATAGGACGAGTGCTATAAGCTCTATATAAAAGAAATTGGCTATAGTGAAGAGACAAACAACCTACGTGAGTTGGCCACACCGGTGGATGGTTTATGGCTCTGCTAGATTTGTGCGGCTAGGATTTGATGTGTCCTTCTAGATTTTTGAGGTACATCTCACTACACTCAGATTTACAGTATGGCTGGGGTAGATTTGGCCCAAATTTAATAATAGATGTCCTACAAATAATAAATTCCACCAAATATAGAGCTGAGCCAGGGTATCACTTCTTAGTTAGGAAAAAAAAAAATCTCTTCTTGTGCAATTGATTAAAAAATCTAAAAATACTAGTTGGGAAATAAAATTGCAGAGATGAAAATAATTTAGATCTAAAAATTAATTAATTAGATACAAAATAGACCATACCTGAATTGCAAATCGGGGCATCTGGGTTCTGATTTGCAATTTTTTTTTGCCTCACAATCAACTTTCACCCAACATAGAAAAAATTATAGTTGATCTTCATCGAATTGACACTCTAGATGCAATGGTGAGATTAGATCTGGCTCTAGGTGCTCCCAATTTTAGTGGATCCTCCGAATTTAGGTCAAGGTGCTGAAGCATGAATAGTCTCAAATGGCTATGTGTAGAGAATATCCTCGAGCTCTAATACCATGTAAGAATTTGGCTTAGGCTAGAATTCACCCAAGAACTAAAGAACTCAACACAAGCACATAGTAGAGAAAAATAGAGAGAGTATGAACAGAATGATATTGCTTACTATTTAGAACCATGTACATACACACTTGGAGTGCCTGCATAAATAGGCCTCTCAAGAAGCACCTAGAATGATTATAGAAATAACTAGGAGATAAGACAACTAAGCACCTTATCCAACATTCTAGATGAATGGATAAGAATGACAAAGTGTCAAATGTGTGTAGAAGATTCATGTGTTGTAGAAAACATGTTCTTAAAATAGGTGTGGACCCCTATGATGTAATCATGACAACTCACAAGAGTGCACATACTCCTAGATTACTAATAAATAAATATTAATATAATGCATTAATCTAAGTAAACTTAAGTAAGTGTAACAAGTAAATACTTATTTACACCAACATATATGTATGTGTGTGTGTGTGTGTGTGTGTGTGTGTACACACACACACACACACATATGGGAAATAAGATTTTGAGAAGGGGGTGAATCAAGAACTTAAATTTATGACTTTAAAATCAATCTCATTAAATCATACCTAATTCATAATTAAAACTATAATTTTGAAACATAAAATAAGTTCATGACATCCATAACAAGTCAACTTAATGATTTGGTTACCTAGAAACACTTAAAGGTGAAGGTAAAACTAGGGTGGGGATGAGACCCACAAATCTTCACTGTTGCAACAATAAAGTTAACTTGTTAAGGTTATGTAATGTTTGATCATAAGATATGATCTACCTGGTGAGAGGTTTGTCCTATTAAATACTTAAAGACTATTAGGTCTTGTCTTGTTAGAGGTCTTGACACTTACAATAAAGTAAGGACCCTATTAGGAGATTTACATAGGCCTGTTAGGAGCACTCTATTAGGATATTTGTCCTATCTCAATTAAAAAATAAATTATTTAGTGCCTAACCCTCAATATGCTCTATAAGCTGATCTTTGGTTCCTATTTACTTTATCTTTGATTTGATTGTCCTAATCTAATAAATCTGTTCAATCCTTCATTGCTCTAATTTCTTTCTCTATTGGATTTGTCTCTTCAACTCCTTTACATGTGTGTATCCTTCACATATTTCATCCAACATGATTCTAGAGTTAGTTTCCTCCTTAAATAGACATCATGTAAAGCTTTTAGATCTTGATCAATGATTTATACTTCATCATCTTCTATTATTTATGTCCCTTTTTATGATTGGTTGAATTATTTTCCTAGGGATCATCACCTTTTAATAATGATGAATAAATAAAATTTGATCTAGCTCTACAAATATTAAATCTCATAGAAATGTCAACCAAAATGATTCACATATGAGTTTGTGCCATTGTAAACTCACATATCAAAATTGTATTCCTCAACACCTAAGTGCTCTAACACTCAGTCATGTATGTTGTTGCTTGACTTCTATAAATATATGTGCTCAACACTTGAGAAATTATCAATATGATCAATCATGATTATATTAATCAATTTGTACTATATTCCTTGGCTTACATATCTTCTTAGTCTCTACTAAATGCTCGACAATCATTGTTCTTCTTAGTCTAAGTGTAACTTGCTCAGCTTTTACTAGATAACTTGGTCATAATGATGAGCTTATAATATTTCTTTGTAAATGACTTGAAAACGACTAAGTGTTTGGTCACTATTTAATAACATAGGCTTAGAGATCAACAATCTCCCCCTTTGATATTAGTGGCAAAAATACTTTATCATGAAATCATTCATTACAAAAATATATTCTCAGTTGAGACCAAATTTTTTTATTTGCTAACTGATATCTTCTTCTTCACAACTCTTTGACTCTACCTTGTAACTCTAACTTGTGACTCCCCCTTACTTGTTACATCTCCCTTCTTACCACTTATCAATTATCATCCTTGACTTATCAATTTAATATCCCCCTTGTTTTTGTCATTGATGGAAGCTGGGCATGTTGAGGTGAGTTGGAACTTCTCAAAAAAATTATGGTGACTTGCCATAATGTTAGCATAGCCTTTTTTCTATCTATCTGGTACCTTTCCCAAAATTTGAAAATGAATCTCTAGCTTGATAGCTAGGTCAATAAATCCTACAATGTGTGTAAAATCTACATCTTTCTACAAAATTTCCTTAGTAGCAGAAATAACCTTCTGAAACATCTCTATGAATGGAAATAATTGAAGTTGAATTAATACAAACTTGGTCTATATTTCTACATCTTTAGCTGTAAGCTCAACTAACCTTGCATAATAAATATAAGTTCACTAAGTGAAGATGAACTTGAACTTGTGTTCTTGCTCAATGAGTGATCATTAGTCTTCATACTTGAATGTAATAACTATAATGATCATTAAGCATCTACTGTAAAGAAATATACATGACACAATCTAAAATATAAAGAGTTCATGGTTTTTTATATTATTTCCAATTGTGTAATAGTTGTAGAAAGCTCAACTTGTTGTTGTATGAGTTCATACGAGGCTTTCTATAATACTTTATGCTCCATTCCCATTTTAGACCATTGTAACAAATTCTCATTTGTTTCTATGTCATCTATCTGAACTCTATCAACTACATATACTAGTTGATCCAAAATTATATGTTGATGGTTGACATTTGTAATGCCAAAAGCATCTACAAAAATATCTTTAACAATATGCAATACCTTTCTTCTATTCTTTTCTCTCTTTAGTTGTTCTTATTTGGCATTTCAACTCAACAAAATTTATAGTTCATGTATTTACTTTGTTGGTATGCATTTTTGTATAATAGGTTTCGTCTTGCCCAGACAAAATTTTTTCAGATTGTGATCCCTTAGTGGTGACTAGTTTTCCAACTAAGTTTGTGTTATTTTTTGGCTAGTCCCTTTTTTCCTTTTAAATTTTCCTTGGCATGAAAGTTCTATTAAAAAAATGGGGGAAGGGGGTTAAGCAAGTGATCTTTATTCACCTTTTTTGAAATTGTTGTTTTAATCCTTGTGAAAATGTTTTACCTCACCATTGGATTTCCTTTAAATCTACGATTGTCGTTGACTCACTAAAGAAAAGTGCTCAGAAGTTAAGCATGGCGAGTTAGCGACGTGATGAGACATGCCTATGGTCATCGAGAAGAATAAATCTGGCATCCAAATAACTCTAGAAAGTTGCTAAGTCGTTATCAGAATATACAAGTGAGTTACCAGTGGCGACATAGCAAGGACGCAATCATCACCAAAAGCGGCATTCTTTTATGACCAAAAATGATTTGGAAAGTCCCAAAAAAAAAATTGTGCAAGCTGTGCTACTTTTCTCGATGTCTGTTTTCTGGTGGGTCATTGCATCGCTAGCTAGGTATTTTTGTGTTTTACTGGTAGTAACATAATGACTGAACCTAAAGTCAAAAATACGGCAGAACCTAAGATAGAGGATGATTAAAATATATATATGTATGCTAGCGCATTGTGCCAACTCAGCAACAATGGTACCATGGACCCACTTTCGAGGAATGTAATACAAGGATTTTCGACCATGAGATTGGGCCAAGATCAAGGGTTGTTGCTAGCTCACTATGAAGAAGTGCTCAGAAGTTAAGCATGGCAAGTTAGTGAGTGATGGCCCACCATTGATTCCTTGAAAAGTCATTTCAAATGTCTTCCACATGATTAACATAAGATCAAAGGTTATTGCTAGCTTGCCATGCAAAGATGCTTGAGGTATAAGTATAGCAAGTTAGCAACATGATGACACGTGTCCGTGGTCATCCGTGGGCCCAATCTAAAGCGCCAGCATTGAAGGAAAGGTGCAGGTGGAGCTATTCTATTGGTTTGATTGCAAATATGTTAATAAGAAAATGAGCCAGCTTAGTTGTCATTACTTGATCACAAGATTTTCCAAGAATCGATGGCGCATTTTTTTTAAAAAAAAGGGGAAGTGTGGTGACATTCTGTCCTGCGCATTTATGACGAACAGAGACTTCGTGTGTGAGAAAAAAAGTAGAGTATAATCTGTAATATTTTCTTTTATTATTCATTATAGTCCACTCCAACAAAGATTTCATTTTCTCTGAGCATAAGCACTCATCGATCACGTTGTGGTTAAGCATTGGTGAAGACGCGAAAACAATTCCATATCTATTTGAAAGTAGTTGCAGAAGTTCAAAGGAGGATAATTTTGGTAAAATCAAGTAAGTACTCGATCATAACCTCTGTAACATTCAAATTCCCATTATTACAATCAAGATGCCTCCTAAGAAATCATTCTCTAGGCAAGTTAACTATATGAATAGGAATACCCACGATGATTTCTTAGAATTACTCCCAGGATCCACTATAGAGTCTGCACAGGTCAAAAGATTAATTTCATTAAATCCTAGGCTTAAAATTTCTGATGGCTTATATAACAAGGGGAATTGGGTAAGGGATGTAGTAACTAATCAGACTAGCCTTGTTCTAGTTAAAAAGTGGTTTTCAGAGAGGAATCTATTTGCCCCTCACGTTAATATATGGAATTTTGACTTGGGAAAGTTAGTAGTTCCTAGTGTTTTCATGGACTATGACTTGCTAGAAGACATTGCCAAGAACTATGACCAAGCCATTAGGGTTGTGAGAAGAAATGATGGTGTGCCTCTAGTGTCAATTAGCCTTGAAGAAATTAGAGAGGTTTTTCACTTAGAACCATTATTAGATTTCCACGTGCTAATCAATTTTTTGGAATTAGAAAAGGAATACAAAGAAAAGAGAGATATAATTAGGGAAGGTGCATTAAGGGCACACATTGGTACCATAGAAACTCTGCCAGTAATAACTGCAGCCTCTAAAGAACCTTTTAAGAAGAGCCTTTTCACTTCTCAGGCTTAGAGATACACAGGGCCCTGTACTGTGTTCTTGGTGAAGATGAGCAGGATTTCATGCCCATTGACCTTATGTATATGATGATTCAAATTGCCTCTTTTGGTGTAGATTTTATTTTTTATTTTGCCTCCTTTCTAGCTGAAGAAATTCACATTGGTTTGGTTGGAATTGTGAGAGGTAAGGTGGATAAAACTTTTGGCCACTATTCCTTATTAATGCATATGTTCTTGTTCAAAGAGGTAACATATTTTGGTAATGAGATGAAATTGAAGAGAGAGGAAAATGGGGAAACACTGCCAGTCCAGTTGTGAAGTGCAGATATGACTTGGGATGCAAATAAAGCCAGTTTTGTCAGATTTGATAGATATTTTGCTTCTTAATTGAGATGTCTATTTTTGAGTGATAATCCCAGGATCCCTAAAGTATTGATGAATCTCATTAGACCTACGGATAGTCCTCATAATTTGAAAGTTTCACACAATTGGGGAGATATTATTCCTTACCCTATTTCTACAATTTTCAGAATTTATGGTTTTAAAGGGAGTCCTCATGTCTTGCCTTACCAAGTGCCCCTAAAGTTAGGAATGGAAAAAATCTTATGGAAACTAGGAGGAGTAGAGAAAATGTTCTTGTCAAAAAGGCAACTAGGGTCGATTTTCCCTACCTGCATAGTGGCCCATCAGTTTGTGATTACTAAAGGAGGATGGCTCTTTTTGTACAAAATTTTGTGATTCTGAGGGATTTTCCAATTAGGCTCTGGTGCATAGGATCAAGTTGGGACCGGTAAAGCATGATTCATACTACCCAGAAGACATTATAAGAAATGAATTTTATTTACAAGAACAAGAAACTAAAAAAGAAAAATGGAGAGTTTACTCCCAAGTCCTAGAATTTATTGATTGTTGTGATCAGAATTATAGTCCTTTAGACAATGCCAATATAAAGGCTGACAGAATAAACAAGCTCATAAATAACTTCCCTGCAATAATGGAAACCATGAATGAGAAGAAATAATTTTTTATTAATTCTTCTCCTAATAAGGTCAGAGAAGTCATGAAGAGGTTAGTTTTCACTCCTAATGTAGGGGTTGGTCAAATAATTGTATAGAAAAAACCTGGTTACACTATAATTCAGAATAAAAGGGCAAACAAATAATGGGATCCACCAGCATAGCTCTAGAGGAGAGACTTGACGAGCCTAGCCCAAAGAGGAAGAAGGTAAAAAGAGAAGGGAGACCTCAAACTGAGGAATATTCACCCACCCAATCTCCTTTGAGAATTCGAGAAGAGCAACTCATAGGTGAGCAAGTTAAAGAGATTGGATCACAGGGAGGTGTTTTTATTACCCAAGCAGAATTGGATGAAGGTAACCCTCCAGAGCCTCCTCTCCCAAGTTTGGATCTAAAAAGAGATGATTATAGAGGTAGGGAATTGGACCCTGTATTAGAACAAGCAAGTCATCAATTTTTGACTGATGACAATTTTGTAAAATCAAGAGCTTTTCAACAATTTGTAGGGAGGACAAACATGAACATCTTTGAGGAGAAATGTAAAAGGATGAAGACAGAGCATCCAAAAATGGATGAAACTTCCATACAAAACTAGATTAAAGAAGAAATGATGAAGGAATTCCAAAACATTACTCCTAAAGAAGGAAGGAAAATGGTAAAGACCTCTAACATATTATTGTTGCCAAATTGGGATATTGCAGATGCCTTAATTTTCAATTCTATTTCAAGTAAATTAGAATTGCAAGACCCAAATAAAAAGGATTTCCAAGGAACTGCATTTATTGAGGATCAAGCTACATTGGTCAGTTGGTCATTGAAAAGAGGATCTAGAGCTACATCATCGCAACCAGATGAGTCTGGATTGATGGGCAACATACTTGTAAGAAGGGTTGCTAACACCTCCCATGTACAGGCAGCCTATTAGAATGTGGATTCTTCCCAGTTTCTTTTGGCCACTGCTAAGAAGGAGGAACAGGTCATGCTTGAATTACAAAGCAAGTATGAGATAGTGGTGGATGCATACAACAAAGAGGTAAAGAGGAGGATTGAGCTTGAAAATAAGCTATTGGAACAATCCACTAGGCCTATAATAACATACCCTCATCCCCTAGTAGAACCTTTTAGGTCTACCCCCCTCATTGAAATGCCAGATACACCCTAGGGGCCACGATATTACACTACTGAGGAATTTGAAGAAGAAAAGGCTAAACTATGGGCCTTACATATAGAGTTGGAATCTAAGTATGAAGATAAACTAAGAAAAGCTCTTACATATCTAGGAGACAAAGTTGAATGGCCATTAATCCATCATCAATTGGTCAGGGTGATTAACATTTGGGAGGAGTTAAAAGCAAATGATGAGGCTCTAAAGCCTATTGTGATCAAATGGGTAAGAAGGGAAAAAGAAGTAACCTTTTTGTGCTTATCTGTTATAGATAGTTCTCATGATCAGATTTAAAAAATCTTTGATATTGTTTTTGACCTTGCTGACTTTGATAGTAAAAGGATACATTTACAAAAGATAACAATAAGCCACTTAGATAAATATAAGAGTCAAAATTTTGAATTATTTCCTCATGCCCTAGATAAGAAAAATAATTTAAAAAGCAAAGCGGAATGGGCGAAAGAACTTGATGATGCATTCTGTTTAAGAATGAATCAAGTAGTAAATGAAATCGAGAATGCATGGTGGGCCACCACAATAGAAGAGATGGTGAAATTCAAAATATTATTTGATTCTTTAAAATAGGATTTCATTGATATTAATAATGTGGCTGATTATGTAATAAAAAAATAGAAGGATATTTTGCAATTAAACTGGCCAGATGATGCATTATTTGACAGGTGGATGGTAGAAATGGCTTCTAGTGAATCATTGGATGCAGATGAAATTGAAAGTGATAATGTGAAGGAAAAGGAAGTCCAAATCACTGATACTGTCATTTCTCAAACCCAATTAGAAGAAGAACACAAGAAAGACCTATCATTTTTAGTTACAAACCTAAGACCACAGGATGCTGATACGACTAGAGAAAAGGAAAAGATAGAAGTTTTTCCTACCACCCAAGATAAAAGACAAAGAAAGCCTACAGGTGGAAGTTAATGTGCCATCATCAAAAAAAGTTTCATCGTTGGCTAATTTGGAAGGTACTTATGCAAGGAAAATAGATCAGTAACCAATAAGCAACACTAGAACGTATAACAGACGCTGACTCACTTAAAAGAATGTTTTGATCTAGATATCTTTTGTTACCCACATTTTGTCATTTTGTGGTAGGTGTATGTAAATATTCTTTGTAAAGGACACCTATCACTTTCTTTTAGCCTGAAGCTTGTTGCATCTCACACTATTTAAGTGAGATTCCAAGGCTAAAGATTAGTCCAAATTCTATTTTTCTAAGTAATATGTTTAGTCTATTTTTGGTCCAAATTTTGAAAGCAAGTTTATGATGTATTTTCTCTTTCAATTCTCTGAGAATACATGAATATAGAATGAGATGTGTTTCTTCTTGAAGGTCATTCTAAGTCTATTGTAAATGATATACCATTTTCAAAGAAAATGAATACAAATTGTGAACTGTCCCCATATCAGTTCTTTCTAAATCTTGTCTCCTTCCAATTACTTGGTTGTCTTGATATTGTATAAGTAAAGTCTTGTGCAATTGAATGCAATCTAGTTATTTTTTATATCTATTTATCATTGCTAATAATTCAATGGATTAAATAAAAGCTTTGATGAATGTGATAAGGTTTCTTTAGTAGTAGAAAGGGTTTTGAATGATAAATTCTGATAAGAATTGCTGATAGAATTTGTTGTAAGGCAACAAACTAGATCTGAGAACTTGCTATAGACTCTGAACCCCAATGGATTAGGAACTCATCAAATTGATTCAGTTGAAGGAGAAATATATCATAAATGATTATCAAAATGCAACATCAAATCAAATTTTACTTTTACTTCCTATAGATCTTCAAAGCTGGCCAGCACTTGTTTGCATGGAATGTTTTAGCTTTAGTTAGCCATTAATGTTAAGAACATCTACAGATCTATAGAAGAATTCTTGGCCATATCTATTTTATGGGATGTGTTTATCAAGTTAGTAAGAATTATGTATATGTTTGAGGATTTTTAAATGAGAATTAGAATGAAACTAAGAATAATCCTCATACAATTGTTCCAGTTTTGAATCATCCCTGGGTATACCCACCCTGGTTTTGTAGAGCCAAAAGAGTAGAAAACCACCTTCAGTTTTATAGAAGTTGGATCCAAATGTTTTACACATGCAATTATTAACAAGAATTGGCCGACCTTTAGATTTTATGAGTATTATCATCTTGGTATTAAGCATTTTGTTGCTTAGTAGTTTTAGTCCTTTTTAAAACACCAACATACTCTAAGGTAATATTATTCAAATCATATGTAGGTAAATTAATTACCTCGTTAGGGTCTATTGACTCATCAAAATCCTCTTCTACACGAGTCATAGCCTAAGATCTTGAGGGTGTAACACTTGGTAGTGATCGTTCTAATTGCTTGCCTTTCTCACTTGATCTCTCCTTTGGTTGCTACATTGGTGTAGATATCACTTGTTGTATTTTCACCAGTGTAGGTTTTGTAACCTTTGCACTTGGCATTTGAATGAGAGCTTGAGTAGCCTCTTTCTCTTTCTATGTAATCCCTTCATCTACCAAATTTTTCCTTGAAAATTTCTCAAATTTTTCTTCCCTCTTCAAAATTTGAATACAAGTCATTGGTGGTAAATAAACAATCAATACCTTACCAAGTTTCTTAGCACTTGGTGCCTCTATAACTAGTGTGAATATAGCATCATTAGTCTTCTTAACTTCAAACTTTTTATATTCACTTACCTATAAAAAATTTAGATTTGTATAGAGTTTTCTTGAGTCCTTCATCAATCCTTGGATTTCTTCTTCAATGAGTATATTTGGATTAGGTGGAGAGATTTTAAGATCATCTTCAATTGTGACAGTATCCTTAAATTCAATTCCACAAACTATCTCTTCAATTTCTCCTGCTAGCTTAGCCACTTCCTTCTTTTCTTCATCTTTAGATTTTGTAGCATCTCAGCTTTCCCTCACCTCTACAGTTGAAGTTTGTAGTTCAAGTACTTTTTTCTAGAATTCAGTACTTTCTTTTTCAACCCAAGGAACCTTATTCTTTAGAACTTTATATGCCCTATCCCTTGGCATAAGGTTCTTAAAAAAATCTTGAAGGACTATAGACATATGTGTTTGTCCCAAATTTGACATGATATGTGCCAATGTTGTTTCTCTTATTTGTTTCTCTATGGTCAATTCCCATTTCCATTTGGCATCCACTCTATTATATAATCCCACAAGAATTCCATTTTCAACTTCCATAGGTGTGCATGTAAACTTAATGGTGCAGGAGCACCCACATAAAATATTTTGGGGGTGATTTATAAATGAAGAATTTATCCTAATTTTTTCATTATGATAAAAAAAATTCTTGGGATTTGTACATATCATTGTGGGGTCATTCTTCCCCATTCTATATCAATCTAGAGTATTCTATAGATTGTTTTTCCTATTTTGTAATAATCTAGAATTTTCTGTAGACCATCTTAGCAAGTATAAATAGAGTTTTAGGTTTAGGTTTAGGTTTAGGTTGAGGGCAAGTTTTTGGAATATGAAATTATGAGAGAAGAAATATCTAGGAGAGAAAATATATTTACTATTCATTTGAAGAATTAATTAAGAAGAAATTTTAATATATATTTCTTGCTAGTGCTAGTTCATTTTTGATATTGCTTCCGTTGAATTTATCTTTGCATCTTTTTTGGTATCAGAGCTTGGGAAAAGCTCCTAAGGTAATTAGATTTTATGTTTGGATCAGAGTCAGAAGCCAAAACATCAAACGTGGTCACCAATGCTGAATTAGCAAAGAAGATGCAAGAACATGAGAAAATCAATAAGTGGTTATTAGATAAATTTGAGAAGATGAAGGGCTGAATGGAAAAGACAACAAAGATTTCCTTATAGGAAGAGGAAGAAAGGGAAGAAGAGGATACCCCTAAGTAGGAGGTCGTTAACTTACCTGCAAACCAAAGAAACTTCATAGAGGCCCTTGAAAGAGTTGGTAAGAAGGATGCCAAAGGTGACCTACCCATCTTCTAAGGGAAGATTGATGCTAAAGTTGTTGTGGATTGGATAGAAGCCTTGAACAACCATTTTGAATGTGAAAATATAGTAGAGAAGGATAAGGTAAAAATTGCAAAGTCAAAGTTGAAGGGACCAACCCTCACTTGGTGGAATTTCAGTCAAGGAGAAAGGGTAAAAAAAGGTAAGAACATGATAACTTCATGGGAAAGGATGTGTTCCAAGGTGAGAGAAACATACTTACTTGAGGATTATGAAATCCAAATCCATCAAAGGAGATAAGGTTTAAGACAAATAGAGATAGATGTCACTGCCTATACTATAGAATTCCAAAAACTAAGCCTAAGGGAAAAGCAGAGTGAATGTGAAAGTGTAAAAGTTTCTAGATATATCAATGGATTAAGGTTGAACATTCAAGAAGAAATTAATTTATTATGTCCTAATATAGTACAAAAATGTTATCAACTTGCATTGAAGGTGGAAGCCAAATTGAAAAGAAGGCAAGAACAAAATAGTAGAGGAAGAGGAAGAAATCAAAGGGGAAGAGAAAATTTCCAAGGAAGAGGAAAAAACCATGAACATCATAAGGAGATAAAGCAAGAAACAAGTCAAAGCAAAGGAAATTTTAGAGGTAACTTCAGAGGTAGAAGAGGTAGTTCAAGAGATGGATTTGGTAGTAGAAGGGAAAGTCTGATTATTTGTTTCAATTGTAATAAGGAGGGGCATTATGAATCTAAGTGTCTGGATAGAGAAATTTCAAGTTCACAAGGTGAAAGAAGAACACATTTGGTACAAGATGATGAATAGAAAGAGAAGGAGATGGCTAACTCAAATAGTGTACCTAAAAGAGGAGAAAGTTTAATGATGAAAAGAACACTTTTGAAAGTGCCTACTACCATGGAACCACCACAAAGGAAAACTATCTTTAGGACTACTTGCAATTCCAGAGGTAAGGTATGTAAAGTCATTATTGACTCAGGATCTATTGAAAATTTAGTTTCTCTTGAGATGGTTTAGAAGTTTAAACTTTGGAGGATACCTCATCCTTTTCCTTATGAGTTTTCATGGCTAACAAAGGGTCAACAAACTCTTGTAAATGAGCAAGCATCGGTTGATTTTCAGATTGGAAAGTATAAAGACAAAATTTTGTGTGATATAAGGTACATGGATGCATGCCACCTATTATTTGGTAGGCCCTGGAAGTATGATTTGCAAGAACAACATGATGGAAAACTCAATATATACACCATAAAAAAGGATGGAAAAGTGATTAGATTAATTCCATTTGCTGATCATGAGGAAGTGAAAGAAAATAAAGAGAGGGAAGCCAAAATTATGATGCTTGATAAAAATGAATTCTTACAGGACATGAAGGATGAACCTAAGCCTTGCTTTCTATTGATGCCTAATCCAAAACCACAAGAACCCATTGGAAATGACAGAAAGGAGGCTAAAACAAAGAAGGAAATTCCTAATGAAGTGAATGAACTTTTGGATAAATATGAAGGTTTGATTTCAGAAGTTATGCCAAAGTCTTTACCACCTATACACACCATTAGTCATTATATCGATTTCATTCCTAGAGCTACTTTACCCAATAAGGTTGTATACAAGATGACACCACACCAAAAAGAAGAGATTGCTAGACAAGTTAAGGAGATACTCAATTTTGGCTTGATTATGAAAAGCTTAATCCCATGTGCTGTAGCTACTATTTTGGCACCCAAGAAGGAAGGAGCCTAGAGGTTGTGCATTTATTCTAGGGCCATTAATATGATTACAATCAAATATAGGTTTCCAATGCCAAGAATTGAAGATTTGCTTGATTGTTTGAGAGGTGCAAAGTATTTCTCCAAGATTGACTTAAAAAGTGGGTACCATCAAATAAGGATAAGAGCTAGAGATGAGTGGATGAAAAAATTCAAAACCAATGATGGATTATATAAATGGAAGGTAATGCCATTTGGACTCTCTAATTCTCCTAGTACCTTCATGAGACTTATGAATGAAACACTCAAAGACTTCAATGGAAAGTTTATCATAGTATATTTAGATGACATATTAATTTTTAGAAAGACAAAGGAAGAACACCTAGAGAACATTGACATGGTTTTGAGAAGACTTCATGAGGAGAAATAAATAATAAATTTGGAAAAGTGTTTATTTATGCAAGAGGGGCTGACATATCTAGGTTTTGTGATCTCCCAAGGTAGCTCAAAGATGGATAAAGAAAAGGTAAGTGCTATACTATCCTGGCCACCCCAAGAATAGTTGGAGATGTTAGAAGCTTTCATGGTCTTGCTACATTTTATAGGAAATTCATAAGAAAGTTCAATCATATATGTGCTCCTATGTTAGAAACTATTAAAGGAGGAAGGAAGTGTAAGTTTGCATGGAGTCAATCAGCAAATGAAGCTTTTGAAATGCTCAAGAAAAAGGTTAGTAAGAAACCAATTCTTTCTTTACCTAATTTTAACAAATTTTTTCAAGTAGAATGTGATGCTAGCAAGGTTGCTATAGGGGCAGTTCTTAGTCAAGAAGGAAAACTAGTGGCTTTCTCAAGTGAAAAACTCAATGAAGCCAAGCAGAAATACTCTTCATATGACCTAGAAATGTATGCATTGGTTCAAGCTCTCAAAAGGTTGAGACACTACTTGTTGCCAAAGGAGTTTGTTGTATATACTGATAACCAAGCACTTAGTTTTCTGAATAGCCAAGACAAATTAAGTCATACGCACATGAAATGGGTGGAGTATTTATAGGCCTATACCTTCACCATCAAGCATAAGAAGGGCATATCAAACAAGGTTGTTGATGCTCTTAGTAGAAGGAATCTGACTATCTCCCAGATATAGCTAGAAAGTGTGGGAATTGAAGCACTTAAGGACATGTATGTCACAGATCCAAATTTTGGTGACATCTATAAGGTATGTATGGAGTTTGTGTTGGAATATTCAAATATGGAAAGAGTACTTATGAGAGGGGGGGTGAATCATAAGTATCCTACTTTAGCCAATAAATTTTTTAACTAAAAGTAAATTGCATGCATGTAAATATAACAAATAAACTTGTAGCAAAACACATGCACTTAACAACACTTAACACAGGAATTTGGTAACCCAAAAACCCTCCAGGAATAAGAAGGTAAAACTGGGGTGGGGATGATACCCACAAAAATTACTGCAGCAATATTGTTCAACCACTTCTGATGGTTTGCCCTGTTAAAGGCCTACCCTGTTAAAGGCTTTACACTATGTCAATAGTGACCTGATTAGAGGATTTCAAACACTTAACATGAAGTGTTACCCTGTTAAAGGATTTCATCACCTAGTTAAAGGATTTATCAAAATAGTTGTTAAGCTAACCTATCACCATAGGATTTTCATTCTAATACAATTGCTAGAGAGTATTAGGTAAAATAAACCTGACTAATTACAATCCTTGATTGCTGATTGCAGGTACTTGTTATGCTTTCTCTGATCTAGATCCTTTTTGTGATTTGAATAATACTCACTTCTGAAAATATAACTCCTTGCGAACCCTTGTATGTCTTCTCACACTTCTTATCTTTTTCTCATTTTTTTTTCACTTTACAATGAAGTTTCATCTTCCTTATAAAGACATTTGAAAATTTAGGGTTAGGTATGGATCTACGATCCACATTCAATCTTCATTTTTCGTTCAATACTTATATTTTGTTGATTGGTTGCATGCCCTTAGCTTTTTTCTTATTGGCTGCATGCAAATTGCATAGGAAAAATAAAAGATTCGATCTCATCATTAAATCCTCCAAGATTTACCTTATGTCGGCTGTAAAAATTATTTGCATCATAGTTTGTGCAATTACAAACTCTTATGTTGATATACTAGGTTACTCAGCTCCTGAAGTATATCAAACACTCGACATCTTAACAAAATTGTATTACTCGGCACCTTAAGTAGCTCGGCACTTTATGTTACTCGGTACTTGTAACCACTTGGCACTTGTTAACACTTGACACCTTGTTCTACTCGACACTTATACTTCACTCAGTAACTGATCTTTACTCGGTATCTGATTTTCACTTGGCAGCTGATCTTCACTTGGTATCTGAAAACTACTCGGCACATGAGGATCACTCGGCATGCATGATGTACTCGGCATCCAATGTGGAATATGTTTAAGTGTGTTGGCACTCAAATGTCAAAAACCATTATGAGGTTAACAATATCCCCCTTTGACATGAGTGGCAAAAACACTTAACTGATCTTATAGGTACATTTACTAATCTAATTGGTAAGTACATATTGAAAAATTTGATCAAAATTTGTAACTTACAGTTTTACAGTATATACCTCAAAAATTTTGTAACTCCCCCTGAGTTGATTGTGTCTTATCTGTATATCAGTGCTCCTCCTTTGTATTTGTTCTCCTCATTAATCTATATCTCCCCCTTTTTCTGTATAACTCCATTATAATATTGAAAACTTTGATCAAAATTTGTAACTTCCCCCTTTTTTTTTATATCAATATTTATCTCCCCCTTTTTGACACTTATGTCAAAGAATTTTTAAGGGTTAAGACCATATTTGGCCAAGAATGTGCTATTTACCTCCATAATCATTCTAAGAGCTGCATCCCAATTATTCAAAGCAATTTCTTGTGACTTATGTTGGATGGCAGTCTTGGCAGCAAGATGAATAAGTCCATCTAGTGTAGAAAGATTTGGATCTTTCTTAAGTACATTTTCAGCATTTACTTTCTCTTTATGAAGTATCTCTAAATGTGGGGTAATGGAGGACTGGAGTTGTATTACTTTGGCCTTGATATTAGCCTCATCTACTATTAATACAACTATTTTTGTCTTTGTGTGAAGGGATTGAGCAAAATGCTGCACACTTTGAGCTGGATCACTTGGTAGTTGCATGCTTGAAATGTTTAAGTTTCTTTCCAAGCTCAGTATCTTTTGGCTTGTTTCTTGTGTGAAGTATGAAAAATCACATAACTTTTTGTATAGTGAGAATATATTCTCAAGTACCTTTTTCACCTTATCAATAAGCTTTGCGAATTCTACTTGTGAAAGTGTGATTTTTCTTGATATTTTCTCGTTCACTCTCCCTTGAAATTTCTTTTATGACCATTCCATAAGTTTTGCATTGGTTTCTAGGTCTTCATTTGTCACCTGGTCAACAATATATGTTAATTGCTCTGTGATATGCTTTGACTTATCCGGTGATTGCAAACTAAAGGCATCCATAAAGATGTCCTTGATCCCATAAAGTGTTTTCTTATTTTAATACTCTTTCCTGAGTATTTCCTATCTTTTCCTTCTATTTAGTGCATCTTGCACTTCATTGATTTGATCAATGGTTATTGATTTTGAGTCATAACTTGGTATGACTATCTCTTCATCTAATTCAGGGTCTCCATAATGAAGTACCTTTGCCACTCTGGTAGTACTTGATGATGGTACATAAATTTGTAATGGTTGGTGTGAAGGAGTCCCCGAGGTAGGAAAATTTATTAGTGTTTGTATTGCCTCATGTTCTTTAGGGGTTTTATTGTTTCCTCCTCCTCCTATCTACCATAATCAATTATTTTTATTTGTGGAAGTGCACCTTGTGTTTGTGTTGTAGGATCAGATGTAATAGTCTATCCTATTTGTTCTTTTCCTTGTTCTATAGCTGCACTCTGCTTTTGTCTTGCAGCATCAATTATACTTGTTGGTATTTCAAATTGACTACTAGTAGTTGTGATAGAAGGTGGTTCTTGTGTATTCACCTTATCTTTAACTGTATTTTCTACTAGTTTCTGTAATTCATCTATACTGACCAATACTAGATCTGTACACAATATTGCTTGTTGTGTTGATTGGTCAAGAATTCTTTTCAGATCTTCTACAGTTAGTGGATTGATATTCTGACTAGAAGTGTCAGGAACATCAGTAATTTTTATTGTATCTGCAGGTGAGATGGATTCTTGTGGAGGGCTAGGGGGTGGCAATTGTGTGTCTTGCACACTTTGATATGGTTGCTCCTCTTGTTTAGCTGTTGCCATTGTATCCTGTTTTTGTGTTTCTTCCTCCTCTCCATATTTCTTTTCTTCTTCTCTCTTTTCTTCTTCTATTTTCTTTTCTTCTTCTTCTTTTCTCTTTTTCCTCTCTTCTATTGGTATGGCTGCCTCTTCCTTGTATTCTTCCTCAAGAAAATCTTCAATCTTTTTATACAAATTCTTCCATGATTTTGTTGTTCTTTGAACAATCTCTTCCATTCTGTTTTTAAGTATAAAGAATGCCTTGTATTTGGGTGTGAACCTATTATTATGCCTTTTGACTGCTTTGCTAATTTTTTCTCTAGTCAAATCTGGCAATACACTGGCTAGGGTTGATTCCCTAATCTCCTTCTCCATTTTTAGACAAAAATGCCATCTGTCTTCTATGATTTTTGACAAGTCCTTTGGCAATTGGCCATCTAGTTCAAGTGGAGTGTACTTGAACTGTGCCATCATTCCATACATTTTTTCTTCTATCTTATTTTGTTCCTCTTTTGTAAATTTACTAAAATCAACTTTATTTAAGTTATTCAAGTCACCATTTGCAATCTTTTTGCATAAGGTATCAATTGACGAAGTGCTTACCTTTTTTGTTTGCTTTGCTGTTGTTTGCTCTTCTTCATTAGTAGGTTGAGCCACATACCTTCTTCTTTTCCTTGGCTCTTCTTGTGATTCCTTGACTAGTTTCTTCTTGCTAATTTCCTCTTTAGTCTTTTGAGCAGAGTCTCTTGTTGATGCTCTTGTTGTTAGCTTTTGAGGTGATGGAGCGGTAGTTTTCTTTGTTCTAGGCTTGGCTGAAGGCTGTTCTGTTGCCTTTCTCTTCTTGGGCTCAGCTTCAGTTGGTGCTTCCTTGGCTTCTCCTTCCTCTACACCTTCCTCCTTGTCTTCTCTGAGACCTTGGGTTAGCTCCATTGGCCCTTGTTCCTTCTCATCTTCATTCTCATTGTCATCTTCTTCTTCTTCTGCCTCAGCCTCAATTTCCGTGCCAAACTTCTTCTTGATCTTCTTGATCAATTTATCTTTCTTCTTTAGGGTGGAAGTAGTTTTTAATTCCATATTTATTTTTGATCTTACCACATCATAAGTGCCAAAATGTGGTGCATTCTTATCTTCTTCCTCTACCAATAGTGTAGTTATTGTTGTTGATGCTTCATCAATATTGATTTCGTAACCAAATGGCCTTAGCCATCTTACCCTTGGTATTACTGCTTGAATGTAAGTGAAATCAATGTCAACTAAGAAACATATATCATTAGGATGCTTTTCTACTAAGGATGCTGGTATCCTTGACCTTTGCTTCATGGATTTCTTGAAATCCTCAAAATAGCTTGTCATTAAAGTATCAAAATTTTCTCCCATTTTCTCAACATATTCATTTATTTGTGCAATAATGGTTCTGTCATTCCTCCATGCTACTTTACCAAAAGAAGGAAATTAATTCTGTACATAAAAGAATATGCAAACTAGGATTGCTCCAAATTTGCATTGTGTGCCCTTTGTTCTTCTTATGGCAGCTAGATTTTCATTTATCTGTTGCAATTGCAGTTCTGCAAGATCATAAGTATGATCCTTCTTCACTAATTTGTAACCTACATCTACTGCAATGCATGGTACACTGTTGAGTCTATTGGATTGATAAAATTTGTGAGTAATGACTCTAACAGAAAACTCAACTAGAGGATCCTTTATAGTGTGAATTGTCATTCCTCTTTTATTCCATTGTGCACCAATATTCCTTTCAATGACCTCCTTTGATTCACTTCTTAGGGTCTTGTACCAGTCTAGGGTTGGGTACCCTATTACTCTATGTATAATTTCCTTTATCAATTTGATGGGCATATCTTCTAACCATAAGTTTCCTCCATGGATTCTGCTCAATACAAGTCTAACCCATTCATTTTTGAATACGGTAGGGAAACTTAAAACTCAAGTCAAACCCTTTCTTTCAATGATTTTAAATTCTTCTTTTAGTACTCCATCTACACATAGTTTATAGTAATCTTGTCTAATTTCCATGTCTCCTAGGACTCCTATCTTGCAATTGTAGCATTTCCTCACATCTTGAACCATTACAACCTTTGGGGGAATGTGGGAAAGAGCTCCGGCTGGGTCATTTTTATAAGAAACTTTAGGGATAGGGTGAAAATTTGGTTGCTTAAATTCATTTGAAACTAATTAAACTTCAAATGACTCTTTTCCTTTGACTTTCTTTGAACTTGACGCCATTTCTGTAAACTAGGGTTTATACAACAAATGGGTATGAAATTACGTAGCTCTGCACAGAAAAAAATACCTTTAGATCAATGAAAAACGTGTTGAATGAGGTTGTAATTTGCTTGAAATACTGGATTCTTGCTGTGAAGTCACTCAATTCTCTTTCTTCTCCTTTGCTTCTTAATTGTGATGCAAAAATATGATTAAAATTGGGATAATATACCCTAATTTCATCGCATTAAATGTTCAACTGCCAACTCGACTTCTATTGGAGTTTTTCAACTCGGCATCGATTATCAGCTCGGTTGTTGTTGGGAGCTCAACATCCAAAGTCAGCTTGGCATCAACATTTACTTTTGTCTTGACATCTTGTTTCTTGTAGATTTATACCTTGCTTGGCTTCTTTGTCTTGGGACTAATGTATGATATAGCTTTGTATATCAGTCATGTGTACTTCTCATGCTTAGTTTGATGAAGTGTGATCACTTGACCCATTGGGTGAAATGATCCCTCCACTTGATGTGTTGCACTCATCTTTCTTTATCCAAGTCTTGTTCATTTGCCCCCTTATCTTTTCAATGTCAATCTTTTGTTTCCCTTTGCTATCTTGAGTTTTGGGTGCCTTTGATCTTGTAGGACAGTTTCTGCTAATATGACTAGTTTTCAAACAACCAAAACATGTAGTTTGATTCAACCATTTTTTGTAGTTCCCTTTGAAATGTGTTCTTATATAGTTCTATGGTATATGTCCATATTCTTGACAATAATGACAACTGTACCTGGTGTTGTAATCCCAAAATTCATGGTTTGATGTCTTTGCTGGTTGATTTGATGTCCACATAGGTTTGGATCTGCATTCAAATGCCCTATGTCCATATTTTTTGCAATTATAACAATGTCCTTCAAATCTTTGTGTCCTTGAGACATTTGATCTACAATTTTGTGTCATATGTCCTTGTATGTTGCACTTGTGATAGAAACTTTTGGGTATGTTTGATTGATTGAATCTTCTACTCTTGCACACATTAGCTGTATGTCCCTTCTTATTATAGAAATGACAAATGGGTTTTGAATTCTTACCTTTATAACTTCTTTGTTCAGAACTCTTTGATGATTCCCCAACTTTAGTGCTATTGTATCCTAGTCCAGATGTATCATCGGTAGATTTTGGTGATTTCAACAACTGTTCAAAATATTTGATTGCTTCACTTGATTTGTTGAGATTTTCTGCTACCTCTTTTTCCCTGTTTAATTCATTCTGCATTTGTTTATTTTGCATCTTCAAGGTAGAGATCTCAATATCCTTTACATTAAGTTCATGATGAAGGTTCATCATTTGCAAAAGTGTATCCATCTGCATGTTTGAGATCCTTGTCAATTTAGTACATTTTTCTTCAAGTTTGTTTGCAAGATTCCTTTTTTCATTTTCCATCATGACCTTATCATCAACTACTCTTTTCTTTTGTTCAGTAATTTCACATATCATTATAGCCTGTGATTCATGTTCCATCTTGAGATTTCTTATTTCTTCTGCTTGAATTTTATTTTTCTCCATTAGTTCTGCTATTGGCGCATCAAACTCTTTAGTGTCTCCACTGGAAAATATGTTGGTGGTGTCAATCTCCTTGTAGTGTATATCATTTTCAGCTATGGCTAGATCCTTCCTCTTTTTTAATGAGTTTCTCAATTTGTTTTTGAATTCCTCCAAGCTATGCAGAGCAAGTTGCACATCTATCACCTGATTTTCAATGATCTTTCCAAGTTTGAAAGCTTCCATCTTTAGATCTTTTCCCTCCAAGCTGTTAGGCTTTTCCTTGTGAGAACCTGGCTAGCTCTGATACCAATTGTTGGAATATTCAAATATGGAAAGAGTACTTATGAGAGGGGGGGTGAATCATAAGTATCCTACTTTAGCCAATAAAATTTTTAACTGAAAGTAAATTGCATGCATGTAAATATAACAAATAAACTTGTAGCAAAACACATGCACTTAAAAACACTTAACATAGGAATTTGGTAACCTAGAAACCCTCTAGGAATAAGAAGGTAAAACTGGGGTGGGGATGATACCCACAAAAATTACTGTAGCAATATTGTTCAACCACTTCTGATGGTTTTCCCTGTTAAAGGCCTACCCTGTTAAAGGCTTTACACTGTGTCAATAGTGACCTGATTAGAGGATTTCAAACACTTAACATGAAGTGTTACCCTGTTAAAGGATTTCATCACTTAGTTAAAGGATTTATCGAAATAGCTATTAAGCTAACCTATCACCATAGGATTTTCATTCTAATACAATTTCTAGAGAGTATTAGGTAAAATAAAGCTAACTGATTACAATCCTTGATTGCTGATTGTAGGCACTTGTTATGCTTTCTTTGATCTGGATCCTTTTTGTGATCTAAATAATCCTCACTTCTGAAAATATAACTCCTTGCGAACCATTGTATGTCTTCTCACACTTCTTACCTTTTTCTCATTTTTTTTTCACTTTACAATGAAGTTTCATCTTCCTTATAAAGACATTTGAAAATTTAGGGTTAGGTATGGATCTACGATCCACATTCAATCTTCATTTTCCATTCAATACTTATCTTTTGCTGATTGGTTGCATGCCTTTAGCTTTTTTCTTATTGGCTTCATGCAAATTACATAGGAAAAATAAAAGATTCAATCTCATCATTAAATCCTTTGAGATTTACCTTATGTCAGCTGTAAAAATTGTTTGCATCATAGTTTGTGCAATTACAAACTCTTATGCTGATATACTGAGTTACTCGGCTCCTAAAGTATTGTAAACACTTGGTAGCTATTGTTTCCTGGATAACTCAACATCTTAACAAAATTGTATTACTCGGCACCTTAAGTAGCTTGGCACTTTATGTTACTCGGTACTTGTAACCACTCGGCACTTGTTAACACTCGACACTTGTTAACACTCGGCACCTTGTTCTGCTCGACAGTTATACTTCACTCGGTAACTGATCTTTACTTGGTATCTGATTTTCACTCGATAGCTGATCTTCACTCGATATATGAAAACTACTTGGCACATGAAGATCACTCAGCATGCATGATGTACTCGACATCCAATGTGGAGTATGTTTAAGTGTGTTGGCACTCAAATGTCAAAAACCATTATGAGGTTAACATTTTGCTGATAGATACCATGCTAATTTTCCCAATTTTTTGATACAAGACAAACTTCTTCTCAAAGGAGGACAACTATGTGTACCTAGGTGCTCTATGAGAACAAACATTATCAAGGAGAAGAATAGTGGAACAATGGGTGGAAATTTTGGATTGGATAAATCCTTAGAATTAGTTAGAAGGTACTACTATTGGCCTAAACTTTAGACCGATGTTAGAAACTTTGTGGAAACATGTATGATTTTTCAAAGGGCCAAAGGAAGGACTACAAATGCAAGGCTTTATCAACCTTTTCCAATACCATCTAGACCTTAGTAAAGCATAACAATGGATTTTGTAATGGGGCTACCATGAACAAAAAAGGGGCATGATAGTGTATTTGTTGTAGTAGATAGGTTCAGAAAAATGGCTCACCTCTTACCATGTAATTCGACTAATGATGCTTCTCATATAGCAAATCTCTTTTTCAAGGAAGTCATAAGGATTCACAGGCTACCTCTCAACATAGTTTTAGATAGGGATGTGAAGTTTGTAGGACACCTTTGGAGAAGTTTATGGAGGAAACTTTGAACCAATTTATCATTCTCATCAGCCTACCACCCTCAAACTAATGGCCAAATAGAGGTAGTTAATAGAACTTTGGGCAATTTGTTAAGAACACTCACAAGAAAACATGCAACAAAATGGGATGTAATCCTTCGCCAAGGTGAATTTTCATATAATGACTCCATCAATAAAAGTAGAGGAAAGTCACCATTTCAAGTGGTATATGAAATTCATCCTAGAGTGATTTTTGAGTTAAGAGATATGAATTCATAGCAACAAGTTAGTGCCCAAGGAGAAGAATTTGCTATAGCAATAAAAGAAATCCATGATGAAGTCAAAGCACAACTCCAAAAAACCTCTAACAAGTATAAGAAGCATGCAGATTAGAAATGGAGACACTTAGAATTTGAAGTGGAAGATTTAGTATAGGAAAATCTCAAGAAAGAGAGGCTACCAAAAGGAAAATCTACCAAGCTTATGTTGAGAAAACTAGGTCCTTGTCAAATATTAAAGAAGTTTGGAACCAATGCTTATGACATTTGATTACCACTTGACATTGGCATTTCTCCCATCTTCAACATAGCAAACCTCACACCATTCAAAGCACCCACTGAAGAAATTGATACAGGATAGATTGTTGATATAGGAGATGTTCAACGTCTACCATTTGAGTAGACACCACAACTAGAAAGGATACTTGATACCAAAGTCATAAAGCAAAGAAGAGGAAAGTAGTCCAAGCAGTATTTGGTAAAACTCAAAGGTTATTTGCATGTAGATGATGTGTGGATGACTGAACAAGATATCAAGAAGCAAGGTACTAATCTACAAGTGCTCATCTCAAGTGGGCTAGATAAAATTTCTTGGGGAGTATGGTGTAGGAGCACCCACATAAAATATTTTGGAGGTGATTTATAAATGAAGAATTTATCCTAATTTTGTCATTATGCTAAGATTTTTTTCTTGGAATTTGTACAGATCATCGTGGGGTCATTCTTCCCCATTCTATATCAATCTGGAGTATTCTATAGATTGTTTTTCCTATTTTGTAATAATCTAGAATTTTTTATAGACCATCTTATCAAGAATAAATAGAGTTTTAGGTTTAGGTTTAGGTTGAGGGCAAGTCTTTGGAATATGAAATTATGGGAGAATAAATCTTTAGGAGAGAAAATGTATTTACTGTTCATTTGAGGAATTAATTAAGAAGAAATTTTAATATATATTTCTTTCTAGTGCTAGTTCCTTTTTAATATTGCTTCCATTGAATTTATCTCTACATCATTTAATCAACATATTAATTAAAGCTTCTTCAATTTTATCTTGATCTACGTTACTCAAATAATCATACTGTAAGTCTTTAAGAGCCAAAATATTATCTGACTCTATTATTTTTTCACATACTTGATCCACAATCATTGGAGGGAGTACCTTTACAATTTGTAGTTTTCTAGTCTCAATAGACTCTATTCTTTCCTCTTCCTCCTCCACTTGTGCAACTATCAATTTATTTGCCTTCACTTGCACATCTTACGACTTGCTCTTCTTTGACGAGCTCCCTAGTAGTAGCTCAATAGTAGGTTGAGATAACTTCCTTTTATTGATGAACACATTTCCATTTGGCCTTGATGATGTTACCATTTATTTCATGTCCTTATAGAGGTCTTCCTTTACCTTAGGTGTAATAATCACAACCTTTCCTTTATTTTGTAACCTTCTATTTCACATTTGCAAGTTCTTTTCCTTTTCCTTCCTCCACTTTTGAGGATTGAATTAACCCTTCTCCTTGTTCAATTTGATTAGCCTTGAAACCTTTTATTGTTTTTTCTTACTTGCCTTAGTTGTGCCAACTTGAGCAATTGACTTAGCAATAACTATTTCATATGTGCTAAACTGCTCGGCACTAGCATCTATGTCTTCTTCCAATAGTGCAGTGACAACTATTGATATGTCATACCATTCTACTCTATGTATTAATTATTGTGTGTACACAAAATCTCTATCCATAATGAAACAAATTTCATCATAATATTTATCTACAACTAATTTTGGAATCCTTAATTTATTCTTCATTTTTTTGAATTCATTAAAATAGTTGTCCATGACTACTTCAAAATTGTCTCCTAATATTTGTATTAGGTCATTCAACTAATTTGTATTGACCAAGTCTTTCGATATAGACCAAGTGATCAAGAAGGGTCACATACTAACTAAGTGAGCTGCTTACAACTGAGTGCATAATGTCTATTGAACTAAAGTTAAGATCGATCCCAACTATCATACACTATTTGAGTACGAGGACATCTGTTGCAGACCTGAATTGAAAGATCAAAGGTATATATCAATTTTGAGTGATTATTTTTCTCACTTAGCAATCAAAGAGCTTAAGAGAAAATATAAGGAAATCTTAGGAACTAGATCAAGGAATCACTACAAGGTATTATGAAATTTATGAAAAGAAGTAAGTATTACACTTATTTTCGAGTAAGGTATTTTGTGAAAAGATTTTATTGAAAACCATAGTTCAAAATGGTGTCTAGAAGTGAAGTGGCAAAGGATAACAATGCGCAAATAATAAGGAATAATCATAGGCCTCCACCAAACTTTAGAAACTTAGTAAATATTGAAATCCCTATTGATAACATTGGAGCATTGTCATCTATTCCACCTAGAGTCTTGACTATGAAAGACATCAAATCATGTAATTAATGTAAGATTAGAGAAATTGGAGATTATAAAATTAGAACAACTTATGACAGGTTATGTGGAGATAGAATTCTAAAAGATGAATTCAAAATCATTGTAGACAAAGGGTTGACTCATGCCCTAGATTTTCCTTAAATTTTCAAGAATGAATGGATAAAAAATATTCTATGCCGAGTTCATGACATGAAAGTATGGTTCGAAGGTGGGCCAATCAAGATCAATAGAGCAATTACTCAAAGAGTAACTGAGTATCCTACATTGGATTAACCTAAGAGCATAAGGAGTGGCACACAGAAAGAAATTAAAAACCTAATGAAAAATGGAATGGATGTGGAATTTCATTAGATAGCATTGAGGATCCATTAATTGAATTTTTTGTTGGTGTGATTGCACACAAGTTTTATCAATCTAGTAGATTGAAAAATATGTCATGTGTTGCAGTTGATTTGGGATATAAAATTGTGAAGAAAGATCATGAATACAATCTTTCCAAGATGTAGTTACAACAACTTATAGAGAACCTGGAACCAGTAAGAAAATCAAGGAACACATCTTGTAAGTTTGGATCCCTATTCGTTTGTATATTTTTCTATGTACATAACTATTTCCCTACTGTTGGAAGGATTGCATTGTATATAAACATATCTATTGTTGACCATACCACTGATGCTTAGTACTTACTAAAATTTAATTTCTAATATTTCTCATTTATCTCTTATTATGAAAATATATCTTTTCAACACTTTAATACTAGGAATTTATGTAAAATATATCTTTTAAGTATACATTTCCAACATACCTCTTCCTTTTAGTGAGATGTGGTGTGATCACTAATCCATTAGGATGATCACATTGTCTTATGTTCTACTACTTCCATCTCTTACTACCTCTATCCATGTATTCCTCTTTTCTAGTTTGTCATTTACATTTCTTGATGCTAGTATATGTGTCCTAGTTTTGCAATTTTTGCTAATGTGTCCCACTCTAAGACAAGTGAAACATAATATCTCACCATTTAGTCATTTCTTTTAATTTCCTTTGAAATGTGTCTTGAAGCAATTCTCATTGATGTGTCCATATTCTCTATAATAGTGACAATTATACCATGTGGTGTAATCCTAGTCATAGCAATTTCCTTTCTTTGCATGAGTTTTTTTACCAGGTGACCATTGTGATTTTTTCTTAAGTTTAAACTCATAAACCTTATGTCCATACTTTTGATAGTTATAGTAGCGACCTTGGAATCTAGATAGCTTTCTATTTGAATTAGTGTTCTCTCTTCTACATTCATAAGCTTGATGTCCTACTTTCTTGCATTTAGAATAATTACTTCTTGACTTAGGTCTAGGAGATTTCTTTCAATTTATTCTTCTTCAAATGGTAGTTGTATGTCCAATATTTACACAATAATAGCATGTAGGATTGCCTTTAGATTTTGTATTTCTTTATTCTCCTCCTTTTGGATGATTCTCCTTCCTTAGTAGTTGAAGACTGGTTGTATCCAAGTCTATATGTGTCTTTTTCTCTTGGTGACTTCATCACATCTTCAAAATGTTTGATTGCTTCATTTGGTTTGTTAAAACTTTCCATGAGTTCCTTTTCATGCTTTACCTCATTCTTTAATAGCTCATTTTGTAACTTTAGATTCATGATCTCCAAATCTTTTATATTTGCTTCTTGATTTTGAATTACTAATTGGTTTACCATATCAAGCTGAGTATTTGTAAGCTTCTAAAATTCAAATGATGTTTCTTCAATTTTGTTAGATATCTTTATTTTTTCTTATTGTTTTCTTCTTTTGTTCAATAGCCTCATGCAATGCAACAGATTGGATTTCTTATTTTGTCTTTAGATATTTTATTTCCTTTAATACGGAATTGTTCTTCTCTAGTAATTCTATCATTACTTCATCTTTGTTAGCAGTCTTTTCATTATCTAGAAAACCTTCTATGTCAACTTCTTTGTATTGAGTGTTATTGAGTTGTGTAGCCATTTCTCTTTGCCTTTAGAGGGATTTTCTTAATTCTTCTCATGTTTTCTCTAATTGTTGCAACCCAATTTCTATTTCAATTATCCAATTTTTAATGGTCTTTCCCATCTTGTATGCTTCCATGTCCATGATCTTATACTCTCAAGTAGTTAAGCTTCTTGATAAGAGAACTAGGATTTGATATCAAATTTTGGAATATATATATGGGAAACGAGATATTAAGAGAGGGTGAATTGAGATCTTAAACTTTTGACTTTAAAATCAATCTCATTAAATCATACGTAATTCATAATTAAAACTGTAATGTTAAAACATAAAATAAGTTCATCACATTCATAACAATGCAACATAGAAAATAATGATTTGGTTACTGAGAAACACTTCAACATGAAGGTAAAACTCAAGTGGGGATGAAACCCACACATATTTAGTATTACAACAATAAAGTGTTTGAATGCTTTAGAATAATTGAGAAGGGGGTGAATTAGTTAATTAGGGTCCAAAAGTACAAATAATTTTTTTAGTACTTAACATATTCATATCCATAAAACCATATAATGCATGCATCTATTAGAACATTCAATACCTTAACTTAGTAGGTCACTATCCTAGGTCAAAATAACTTTATAGAAATGTAAGCATGAAATACCACAATCTCGTTCACATAGTTTGACACAAGGATTTTACATGGAAACCCAATTTGGGAAAAACCACTAGTAACATGCTACTGATTTTCACTCTTTTGAAGTGATGCCCTATTAAAGGAAAACTCTATTAAAGGTTACACAACACACTATTAAATGTGACTTGGTTACAGGATTTCAATCACCATATTAGGAGTGACAATTGTCAGAGGACTTTAGAACATTCCATTATCATATCACCCTATTAAAGGATTTACAAATGGCTATTAGGTCAATCTTAATCCAAGGATTTATCTTGACTGATACAGTTGTTAGAAAGTAACATCAGGACTTGATCTAATAATAAAACACAACTCACTTCTTCTTGGCATTCATACCCTTCATCTTTGATTTCTTATTCATTGTTCAAGCCTTCAACCTCTTAAGCCTTCTTTTTTTGTATGCCAATTTTAGACTCTTCTATTTGGCCATTTTTATCTCTAAAATTTGTGCCTTGGCTAAATCCTAGAATTCAATCACTTCAAGTAACATGGAAACACTCTTGGGTACTAGGTGTACTAGGTGTTGGCTCCTAATTTAATAGATTTGGAAATAACCAAGAAACTAGACCAATACATCTAAGGCTAGAAAATTCTTATAATGGAAGTACTTGACTGCTGATCTTGAGCAACTATAAGGCTAATTCCTTCTTCTTCTTCAAGCTCTGCAAGACCTAGGTGGGTGGACCTCAGATTCTTTATATGGTACCAATGTAAAGGCATACAAGTAAATCTAGAAAATAGACAAAACCCCTTAATCTTCTATGTTTATGCAAACACTCATGGTCATGAAATAACTAATAACAGGGTGCATGAATTTGATAAACCAACTGAGGGAAACTCTTTCAATTCTTTAAACATAAAGAGAAAAGATCTTCAATTAAAGTTTTGGATCATCAGTATAACCTAGGTATGTAGTAGCAAAAACATGTAGCCTCCAAGCTAACTAGTCCCTTATTCATTGGACATCAACTGAATTTTAACATATACATGGATACTTGAAGTATACTCATATATTCACAAATCTAATCTATCTATCTAGCTTGCAAATAGATATCTATCTTCATAAAAACTCTCATACTTATGGTAATATCCTCCTGGTGAAACCTACAACCCTGTCCATATAAACAAATATTTACTTGGATCTTTGTTCCAATAGAAAATTTATCTAGACATACAACCTTAAGGGATTGCAATTGAGTTTATGATCTTATTTCTTAAACACAAAAATTGCATATAATAGAGGAAGGAGATGGGAATTAGAATGAAACTAAGAAAAATGAAGCTCTTGTATTAATCTTATTGAAAACAATACATCATCTATATGTCAAAATTTAGAAAATAACACCAAGGAATGACTGTATATCTTAAAATGCCTCAAAAGATATACAACTAATGTTGTTCATAACAGAGGAATACTGAAGAAAATGGTATCACAACTTTAAAATTGGAGCCAACCTTGTGGCCTCATGATCATGAGAAAATCTTAAAAAATTGGAACCCTTACAAAGAGTAGAGAAGAAAGATATATAGAAGAGAAGATATTTTAGGATCTGGAATCTAAAATTGACATGTCTCCCACTGAAATTGTCTTCAATCAGATGTTGTGTAAACTGATCTTCCTTCATCTACCTTCAATAAAAAACCTTAAATGATGCAAAAATATCTAATATATCTCTCTAAAAAAATCTGTAAAATATCTCTAGAAGAAAACATTAGATAGACATCAAAGGTACAGGAGTCCTCAATTTGATTTAGTCATGTCTTCATCTGCTCTTAGCAACAAAAACTTCGTTGCTTCCAACTACCCTTTAAAAAAATCAAATCATCATTTAATTTGATGATAAAGTAAAAAATTGTAGCTACTTTCAACGAATACCTATGCAAAAACTAATTGCAGAAATGAATAGTTTCTTTCTTCCCAGTTCTGAGGCATCCTATACTATATATTTTGGACAAAAATCATGTCCCAAGGATCAATTTGAAAATTCAGCTCCTAGACCATGAACAGTCAATGAAAATGAAAAATTTAAAAATCTATATAGTCAAAACTATATAAAATCTTAAAATTTTAAATCTCTGAAATTTACAATTCATGCATTGAATATCTCTTTAATTTTTAATTATTTTATTTTCTATTTCTCAGATGCTACCTATCAATTTTTCATTGGCTGATTATCTGGGTGAGGCCCACATCTCTTTATACATTTGAAATATATGAGACCTTGGAATTTACACAACTACGATATTACAATCAAATCAAATCATATTAACTTAACATTTTAATTACCTTACCTCGATCTCATGATAACATGATGACTACATCAATATATTATTAATATATTAATCCTTTAGACTCCCCTTGTTATCTTTGACTATATGATGAGCATATCAATTATCTTGTCTTAGCATCAAAAACCTTTGAAAACCAGCTTCCAACCATACAAAAAACTTATCATTTTTGTAGCTTCTTATGACTTTTATTTTATTTCCCTGATATCCTAACCACATCATGGTATCTTACCTCTCTAAATCAAGCTTTCCTATCTCACAACAAAATTGTAGCATAGTAACTCCTTCAAAACTAGCTCCCAACCACATAGTATGGTCGTAACATCACATCCCTTTGTACTGAACCCTTCCAATGCTATGAATTGGCTGCCTCTACACTTGAATGTCAAAATTTTTGTTGACTCCATCATCCAATTGGCCATGATGGGCCCCATTCACATGTGAGCACTTTCCTTGTCTATAAGCTTTAGACACTTTTTTATCATGCTCTTGGTCATTTAAACACTAGTGACTTCCAAGCTCTAAAGAATGTGGGACAATGTGATATGTCCTCCCTTGTTGTGTTTTGGATGTGGGTACCTTGCTGCTGTATTGTAGGATGCTCCATCCTTCCTCCAATAGCTTCTCCCTTTTTATGGATTGCCTACCTTCTGCATGGAGATGGAAACCCCCTCAACACCATCTACTCCCAACCTCATGCTATATGTGGACTCACATTGGGCAACTGGAGTTTTATTTTGTTTGCATGAGATGTTTTGATCTTCCTCTACATGGAGATCCCTATTCTACTATGTATGTTCCTCTTCTTACCATGCACATGGAATGCTCCCTTGCAAACAATGGGCCTCCTTGTATGCTTCCAATGGCTTCTTTGATGTGGGAGGGAAACACAAGCCACATCTACTATTGAGCTTTTCTCCAATGGTTTTTTTCTAACCATGAGAGCTCCTCAGTCCTATGTTCCTCATCTTGTGGGTCTGTAGTCCTCCCTCAATGTAGGGAAAGTGTATTTACATACCATTCCTAGTGATTATTTTTGGCATTAACTATATGGTTAGAAGGTTAGACATACTGGAGCAAATAGCAATGGACTACTCCCTCATCTCCATAGCATCAAATATTCAATATCTTTGTCCCACTATCTACATGAGCCTTGATTCTCCCTTATGAAAGCTCCTCACATGATCCCTTGAATTCAAATCCCATGGAGGAAATGGGGTATCAGCTTAGTGAGGGAAGATCTCTATCCTTGTACAAAAAAGGTAGAGGAAATAATAGAAACAATCCATAGACAACCTTCCTTGATACCAAACACACTTGAGATCACAAATCATAATTATTGGGAACATTTTAATCAAGGATACCTTTCCCTGCATTTTTATTCAAATGCTTTTCAAATACTACTTCCTTATGGTGATGCCTTTCTCAAATGTGCACAATCAGTTGTGAAAAACAATTTCAAAAAATGAAATTGATTTTCAAGTATACATAACCCTCAACTAGCTAACAAGGATGTAAAAAGGAAAAATCCCCAACTTTGTTTAATTCCTCTTCACACATTCGGTAATCAATTTAAAACTTGAAACACCACAGTCTGAAGATCATATATCCTGCCCATTTCATCTTGTCAGCATACTATTCCCATAATACTATCTTATTAATTTGATGATAATTAGCTGGGCCCCAAAGTGGGTCTGGCTAAAATAATTTTCATTTTTGAAAAACTAACATTACAAACTAATCCATTGAGACTTTGATACTGACCAAAATCAGACTCAAGCATTGAAACAATCATTTAGCACTCATTTTCAACCTATTTGCAAACTATTATTTTCTGATAATAGGGCCTATCAGTCAACTTTAAAAATTGATGCAAACAAATAACAAAGCTCTAAAAGCTAGCACATTGATACTTTGCTCCACAATCTTGCAACTTGTCAGATTTCATCTCATGACAACCACTCAATCAAAAGTTATTGATGTTCAAAGTTGCCTAGTTGAAACTGCCTACAGATAAACATGTCAAAAAACTATAGTGTGTTTGGTTTTGGCTTCGAAAACTGGGCAAACAGATGCTTGAAAGCTTGAAAATTGGGGAATTAGTTCATTTCCATGAGGAGAATATAATTCTATGATTTGAGCTCATGCCAAATCATGGGACACATTTAGAAAGTGTGCTAGTTTATCTTGATGAATCCAATTTGTAGGATAGGGAACAATAGCAGAAACATGTTTTTTGTAGATGGAATAGCTGTGGGAAAGTGTGCAGATAGATTTGTCAAGGTTTACAAACTGGCTCACTTGAAGTATTTTTGGAGTAGAATGTAGTGGTACAAATTTTTTGATTTAGGCAATCATGAATTTAAAGTTATAACATCTCAAACTGAGGTACTGATTGATCTACATTTTTGAGACTAGTAAAGAGTTACAAATTACATTCAAAATTGCATTTGAAAACTGTTCAAACATATTCATCATAAGCTCAAATCTAGAATGTAGAAAGTCTCTAACCCCTAGAATATGATGCAAAATGAAATTTTTTATTTGGATCAACTGGTTAAAATTTATAACTTGTCAAATAGGGCTACCTAGAAATATGAACAATATGCAAATTTACAACAGAGGCAACTAACCAACTTTGAGACATTGAAAACCTAGTCAAAACATGTCAAAATGACTTGAAAATTGGTACATATGCTCTTTGGTATGCATAATAAACATACTCAAAGTGCAGAATCATAATTCTTAACTAGGTACTAGATATTCAAATGCAAACATGCCCTCCTATCACTTCTTGACACTTTGGCAAAAAATGCAAAAGTGAAGACTACTCAAAATGGAACTTCACAAAATGACTCAAAATGTTAGTTTATCATCATAGGATGCATGGATATGCTAAATACAAGGTGTTAGAAACATAAAACACCTCTTAGACATTAATACTATAGCCTAGTACACAATCAAGAAAATGTGCCTTTAGGGCTCAAAGCAACTTAAAATTTGGAATGTACACTCAAAACAGGAATGCAAATTTGAGTCCCATCACTAAGATAAGGAGTGAATCTTTGGGTTCTAGGCTAGTTCACTATGATGCTTCACCTATTTTTTCCTTCAAACATGAAACTAAAAAATTGGGAGGGAAACAGATAGAACGATTACTTGGATGAAATGCAAATGCTAAAAAGTAAACTGACTGAACATGTGATGCACCAAACATTAAGATGAGATAATTTGTTGACTTGAAAAAATGAAAATTTTCTAATTAGTTAAAGATTGGCACAATATTGATATCAAAAAAATCATACATAAATATTTTATAAGAAGGATAGACTTTAAACAAGATGATAATAGGAATAATAATACTCATGGGCTGACAACTTGAAAAGAAAGCACAATCTCATGACTTGTAATCTATATGAATATTCCAAAACTTACTTGTAGGTAAAATTGAGATACAAACTTAGGGATTTGAAATGAATCAAAAGAGTTATATTAGATCAAAGGTTTACACATGATGAACACAAGAAGGGCCTTTAAACTATTCCTTTATTACAAGCTTCTAAGGTCATTTAACAAAATTCCTCAAAGTGGTTATAAAGTGATCTGTAAGAAATATTATGAAGGACTCCTAAGAGATCATGAAAAGAATATTTTTTTCGCTGAAGATCTAAACCCTACTCCACATCTTGGAAATAATTAAATAGAGAAGAATTTCAAAAATCCTCACATGGGAGGATACATCTTAGAAGTTGACTGAAAAAGAAATTCATACAAAGATATTAATGATATTGCATTTAAAACTTCTACATATTTGGATGATACCAGGGCAATGACTGCAAAATTGGCATGGTGATACTTGCTACAAGAGTCTTTCATTTAATTTTTCTCATCCTTTGTTGCCTTGGATTTCAAGATCTTCAATTGCTCTAGCTGCCAAGACCTTCATTTATTTGATCAGCCTCCAAGACATTTACTTTCCTCTTGGGTCATTCAAAACATCTAATTTTGTCTAGATTTATTTAATCTTTACTCCATCCAAAAATCAGATCTCCATATTACTTTATAGATTGAGCAATCAATCCCGATCCTTCAGCTCTATTTCTTCCCATCTAGCTCTACAATCTGTACCTCAAACCCAATGTTCCTACCACCTTAGTGGATCATTGACATAACTCATTCAACCTTGCATGCATCGTGCCTTCTTGAAATTCTATTGGCCACATTGATCTAATGTTGCTTCATATTTGCTTACATTTTTCTGATGATAGTTTATTACAAGATTGGGGCACTGAATGTCATATTATTTTTATAGTTGTGAGTATTGAAAATAGATGATTTTAAACTATTTTGTAGCTTCACAATCACTTATCATCACTAACTACTTGGCATTATGAAACCATGCCCTTTACATTTTGTGCTTTATCATTGCTTCACAACCTAAGATCACCTTAACATACTAACTGCAATAACTTTGTGATGACTGTGAAACTGACCACTCTTCATCCTCACAACTATTAGGGCTTAACATATCTCTAACCATGTAACACTATGAACACTACCTCAAATGACTACTATTTGATTTTGCATCTTTGCAACCATTCAACTTGACTTACATTGAAACCATACAAAGTTGCACCTAGAACCTAACTATAGCATATCCCCTATTCACAGCTTTGAATCTTAACCATAGTATTTTTTGATGTCAGATTGGTTTTGACATGTGAGTGTCAACACACTTAAGTTATTTACTTATTTCATGTCAAAAAAGTAGTATATGTTGAGCACAACATGTATATTGTAGAGCATGATGAATCTATAGTGAGTGTTGAGTCACTCATATGCCAAGTCACTCAAGTGTCAAGTAGGTAGTGCATGTCGAGTGATCTACGAGCTAAGTGAATAGTGGATGCTGAGTGATACAAATGTTGAGTCATAGTAGAAATATTAGTGTATGTTGAGCATCAAAATTTTTTGGTGCCAAGTAAGACAATTTTGACAATTTTTTTGTAATGCCACAAACAATTATGTAAACCATTTTTGAGCCAACTTACAGATGGATTATGATATTTTTGAGATAAGGATGAACCTTAAGTTGGATTCCCAATGCAATTACATGTAAAAAATTAGAAAATGGAAAGGATTAAGCAAAAAAATGAATGAATCACAACTATAGATTCATACCTAACCCTAAGTCATAAAAGTCTTCTTAAGGAGGACAAACCCTAAAATTTCTATGAATGAGAAAGGAGTGAAGAGAGTAGTTTGCATGTGCAAACAAAGAATTCATGGTGGATAAGGAGTTATGAAGTGAGATTACATTGTAGAATTTGTTAGAGAAAAATAGAGGAAAGAGAAGAGTATACAATAAAGAGACATCTGATCAAGAAAGATCAAGAAGAAACTAGTTTAGAGGTGATTTGTTTTCAGGCAATCAAGTGCTAATTGTAAGATCAATGTTGTGACATTTTAACAGGTGATTTTAATCAAAATCTCTTAATAGAGTGATCCTAATAGGTTGTATTAAAATCCTCTAACAAGATGCTTAGTTAGTTGTGAGTTAAAGTCCTTTAGCAAGGCACACTTCTAATAGGTGTTGAAATCCTTTAACAAGGTGAGACCTAACAATCTTTGTAAGCCTTTAATAGGGAAAATTTTTTATAGGGTAGATCATGTCTCATGATCAAAACATTATAACCTTCATTGGATACACTTTATTACTGTAGTAGTGAAGATTTGTGGGTGTCATCCCCACCCCAATTTTACTTTCTCATTAAAGGGTTTTTTGGTAATTGTATCTAGTGTCATATGTGTGTGATTGTTTACTTGCTTACATGTTTTAGATGTACATTCTTTACATGTTATTTTATTTTACCCATTGAATGCATGATATGGATGTGTGGTGAAAGTTTTATGGGTCTAATTTTTAAGTACTGATTCACCCCCCCACCTACACCCTCTCAAAAGTTTACCTTATTGTAATTCAAACAAGTATTAGCCCAATGAAGATGAGGATAAAGCTTTTGGAAACTTCACATACATGACTAGGGGTTAACTCTTACCAGTATTGTGAACACCCAAACCTTAACTATCTTGATCACCATTTCGCATGTGGGTTAGCCTTAACCATGTGTGAAGATGCAAAAACCTCTTATTAATGACATGATTGGTTTGTGATCATTCAAACACTAATTTACACCTCTTCATAACCTATAACTGAATGTTAGTCAAAAAAAATTGAAGGCTTTCTAATTGTGAATTTGACTCTCTCACATCTTTGTAGCTCATATGAGAGTTAAGACATAAACTAGAGGGACAACACTATGAAAGGTGGTTACAAGATCACAACTTGAAATATCCATGAGAAAATTGCATACAATATGAAAATATTAAGACTTAAGGATATAAATAGAAGGAATAAATTTTTCATGTATCCCTCTTTATGCATGCATGGCAATTATGAATAGATCAATGTATGTAGAAAATGATTGTCACCCTGAGTATTTTCATGGAGTTGATAACATCATTAGAAATGAAAAATAGGGACCTAGTTAGGAATAAATGCCAACAGTTCTACCAATTTGCATCACACGGTAAAAAATTGGTAACATTTTTTGTGACTTCTACTATATGGCTGCCCGCTAGACATCAAACTACTATCCATAAATAGTCCATTGGGCTTTAGAGTCAATTTAGGGGTGTGGAATTGAGTAATTATTATTTTTGACTCTTTAGAAACTTGGGAACCCCTATTGAAAATAGGAAAAACTAATCTAAGGCAAGCCTGTGTTGGAACAACATTTAGTGAAGACAAAATAAAAAACTAGTACAACAACACTTATTGGAAACATGAAACCTAACCTATTAATATGAAAAGGTGAGACTGATAGATCATACCTCAAAGCAAGGATTGTGGTATATCCCATTCACCAAGATAGGTAAAAAATCTCCATTCATCGTTGAAAGCTTGATGCAAGAGCATCCAAAGGTATAACGGCAATCCTGTGTCACCCAAAAAAATGTACTTAGACCTAGTTTTTGTTTCATGTCTTTACATTTTTGGATACCCATTTGGCCCAAATAAAGGTTCCAACTCTCATAGTTCAACTATCAGTGCATTTGAAAATCCCAAAAAAATAGGAGCATGTATTTGGGCCATCATTTCGGTAAGCTAGAAGGTGTGAATTGGCTAGATGAATGTAATCATGATTTAGAGCATTCCAGAAAAAGAACCAGGTCAATAGGCCCCACGGTTTGAAAGTTATTGTAGTTTTTCAAGTTTTGGAGACCTCCTAAGAATGCTTCAAAGTCAGGTTTGGGGCATTAAATGACCTCAAAAAGGGTTGAAAAATGAGGGACAAGAAAAGCTGGTCCATAGGGCTATAGAGCGCTTTAAGAGCTTTCCAAAAATGTAAACGGTTCGTCAATCGGAGCTACGGTTCAAAAGTTATGCCTCCCGGAAGTTCGGCTACCGTTTCTGGATTCTTCTAGATTTGCACCAACTTCTAACACAGCTTCTGGAACCTTCTATTTTGTCAGTGGATGCCTACTAGCACTTTCTAGAATTTACTCCTAGTCCTTAACCCTCCAGGGTCTATTTAAGGAGATTTTTGGCATTGTAAAAGGCAGTTCGGAGTGGAGTTTGAGAGGAGGTGCTAAAAGGAGAAATATTCTCTTGATTTATGCCATTGTAAGCCCTTAGGGCATGTTCTAAAGTTTATTTTCTCTGTACTATTTGTACTAGCTTATTTTCTCAGTTAATATAATTTCCCTTTTCTATTGTGTCCATTCTGTTCTTGAGTCATGTCCCCATCAAAGATGGAATGCATTGTGCTCTTTGCACTCTATGACGATGAATGGACCTCTCCAAAAAGCATCAAATTTGGAATGTTTGTTTGGCTTGCTCTTAAAACTCATCCCATTTGAGTACTAGATCTCCAACTTTGAAAAGTCTTGACTTTTCCTTTTTATCAATAACTCTCTTAGTCTACAACTATTGATACTCCAGGGTTTGCATTGCTTTGTTTCTAATTTCCTCCAACTCCAAAAGTTGGGCATGCCTTATTGTCATAAAATCACTTGGTTCAAATAAGGCCCACTAAATGGAAAGGTCCAATGTCAAAAATTTAGTAGATATTGGTATTCATGCTTCTCTCTTGTATACCAACATGTAAGAAGAATTCCTAATCACTCTTTTAGGGGTGACTCTATCAACCCATAAAGTAGTCTTCAACTTTGAATTCTAGTCATGCTGGTTGTCTTGTAGGGTTTTTTAAATGATCCTTATCAAATTTTTATTTGTGGATTCTACCAATTCATTCCACTTAGGATAGTAATTGGAGGAAGTGTTAAGGTGAATGTAATGTCTCGTTTTAGGACATTAAATAATTTCCTCTTGAATGGTATAAATTTTATAATATTTCATATGATGATTACCTTAGCCTGAGGTATGCCATATATATATGAATATATTTTATAGAGGTGTGTCTATTCAAATATTAATAATATATGATTACATATTAATATCAATTTTTTTTTTAAAAAGCAAAAGTGGCAAGCCACTATAATATTTATTAATATGATTCAATGAGGTCAACTGGGAAAGAATCAGTGAAGAAAACCCAGCATCATCCCTAAGTTTACATGTATGTATATATTAATAGCAAAAAGATTACAAAGGGTTATCACCTAGCTGAAGATAACTCACTCTAAACTTCTGCATAATACAGATACAATAAGTTTGGCGGCCAATAGATTTAGAGTAGCAACATAAGAGATACCCCCAATTGAAAGAAGAGTAATTCCTAGATGAACCCTTAAAACAATGCTTTGCGAATTTGCCCAAACTGTAAGAACACAAAAAGAGGTGCTAGAGACCAACAAAGGGGATTTTGTAGCCAAATCATGGAACTAAACTATGAACTAACCAATCTAAATCAGAATTTGGCACTCTGATAGAATCCCAAAGATTCTATTCCAGTGGTTGTGAAGTTACTGCCAATCCATTTAGCTGAGTGGGGGATGAAGCATTATGATTCGATAGCAAGTAAATCATGGCCATTCCAACATACATGATTCTTTCCACCATCCACTCACCCACTAACTGTGGATTAGAAGGCAAAGATTGTTTCAAATAATTGATATTGTCGTTATCTATGGTTTTCTTCATAGCCTCAAAAACAATATAAAATTCATGCTTTTGCAAAATTTGGAAATGTGAAAATAGACCACCAACCAAAGCCATACCATTCCATAAATCATATTTCTGCATGGTCATCTCCAACTTAAAATCTAGTAAGAAATGTGGCAGAATTACCTTACGAGCCAATCCTTGAAGTAACTCCAAAGATTGTAGAAGGTCCATAGCATTGGAAAGGAAAATAGATATGACCTAGGAAGGATATAAAAACACAAGTGCCAAGGGATAGAGAAGCTCCTCACCAATGATGCAACGAATGGCTGAACTGATCGAGTGTGAGTTCAAAGTGAACATTTGACACATCACCTCATCCATTATATGCTTAGGGAGCACAACTTCATCTAATGCCAGCTATAGCCAAATCCAATTTTTTTCGGCATAACTAAATGATGTTGCATATGACATGTTGTGCAAACCAAATTAGTATCCCACCCAAAATTCATTTTTCAACACAATCTCAACTTACAGACTGTATTTTCCTAATTAAGCCTTTGCAAATATTTTTTAAAATGACATGAAGAGTCTTACTAAATAATCAAATTGCAACTTGTCATTTAATCTCTCTAGTGACGTCCTAATGCTACCTATAAATAGTACTACAAATATTACTCCTTAAATATTTGGATTTGTTCACATGAAGCAATCAACCAACATGACTTCAAAATTGAATATCATTAGCTAATAAAAGATTTGGATCCTGCAAAAAGTACTTTGATAGTCATATCGGTGTAAATGCTCTAAATAAAACCATGCGACATTAAATTCATTTGCATACGACAAAAACTTATAAACAGGGTAACTCGGCATCTGATAAGCATAACTCGACATTAGAAACACTCGATGACTCAGCATCTGAATAAAGACTCAGTAACTTAGCACTAATTACTTATATGCCAACTTGGTCCCTAAAAGGATCTTGAATGCTCGGTGTTATTGAAGGATTCGACACCTTAAGCTTGAAGAACTTGGCACCAGTTATCAGTATGCCAACTTGGCACTTGAAGGATCCTATATTCTTGGCACTGTAGAATAACTCAACACCTATAGTGTGAAGAGCTTGATAGCTGAAAAATTGACTAAGCTTGGCTCACAATGAAAATTACTAAGGAGCTTGGCTCCTAAAGGAAAATGCATAGCTCGGGACATGAAAAAAATTACTCGGCATCTTAAGAAAACTTGCTCATCTCAAACAATACTATTATTAGCTTCTAAAGATAACTTGCTTATCTCAAACAAAACTTGACACCAGTTATCAAAATGGCAACTTAGCACCTAAAAAGATCTAGTACACTTGGTACTACAAAATAACTCAGCAACTATAGTATGAAGAGCTCGACAGTTGAAAATTGACTGAGCTCGACTCACAATGAAAATTACTAAGGAGCTTGGCTCTTGAAAGAAAATACATAGCTTGGCACATGAAACAAAATTACTCAGCATCTAAAGAAAACTTGCTTATCTCAAACAATACTATTATTAGCTACTGCCATGTCATCATGAATAAGATTTTTTAAGACCTTATGTTTCTCAATAAAAGGTAGAGAATGAAAAGTGGAAACATTAACCCCATCACAACCCAAATTTGATAAAAAATCTTCAAGTTTGTTCCCTTTATGCTAAGTATGCGAGAGGCAAACTTCCAAACATTCATCAAGGAGTCTCCAGATTGGATTGAGAACATACTTTAGTTTCTAGGAAATAACGCGTCTATGAATACAAGCATCAATTATAACTAAAGAATCCCCTTCAATATGAAGTTTATTAAAACAACCTTGTTTAGCTAATAAGAGCCCAATCAACAAAGCATGGGCAGTAGCAATATTGTTTGTATCAATAGGTAGAGGAGATACACTGATTGCTACAACCTTACCAAAGGAATTTCGAATACAAACCCCAAATCCTGAAGGACCATGATTACCTCTAGAAGTACCATCAAAATTTAGCTTCCAAAAACCAGAAGATGGAGGTCTCCAGCTGTTCTTCCTGAGTAAGATATGAGCTGGTGATGGACTAATCTTCCACCCATTAGGGATAAAAAAAAGTTTCCATTCCTGAACAAGTTGTGAATCCCAATGAGTCACAATCGAATTAAAATTAGTCCCTTTCAAACTGGAATTAGTCACTTCCAAGATAGACCTTTCAATACCATATAAGATAGTATCTAATGGAAGGGATTCCTTTTTAAAGATACGTTTATTTCTTTCGCACCAAATAGCCCAAACTACAAGGGCTAGAACACATTTCCAAAGATTTGCAAGCAATGATTTTTGATAAAGAATTGGCCAGGCTTGAAATAGATCCCAAAGATTATTAGGCAAGGGAGTAGAATACTTAAACTTGCTCAAAATAAAGCACCAACATTGATAAGAAAATGAACAAGAAACAAACAAATGATCCATAGGTTCATCCTATTCCTGACAAAGAACACATTTAAATGGCTTAGCAATTTGTAATCTATTTAGTCTATCACTAGTTAAAATGTTGTGTTTTAATGCCAGCCATGCAAAACAACCTACTTTAGGTAGAACTACTGAATTCCAACAAAATGAAAAAGCTCTTGACGAAGGTTTATTCAAATCATTATGTTGTAGAATTTTGTATCCCTCTTTTACTCAAAATTTACCATCCTTAGCTGGAGCCCAAAAAATTTGATCTTGGGCATCAGAAAAGTAGACTAATCTTGGGTTCAGAATATTTTGAAATTAGTTAATTTCCTAAAATGAAAGAGGAAACCTAGTTGGGTCTTTCCAAACTATTTTATTTGATAATTTAGAAACATAATCCACATATTGATTCAACTGGGTCCCCCAATAGATTTTTGCAACTTGAATAATATTCAAAGAAATCCCACTTTTAGATAAGGGAATTTGACCATTCTAGGAATCATTCCAAAAGTTAATACTAAGTCAATTGTTAACTTCCTAGGAAATATAGTCAATTATGATTTTACATGAAGCTATCATAAAGTCCCAAACAACCGAACCTTTTGGAGGATTAGAAATCATTAAGACTCTAGAGGGATCATTGTTATCCAGATATTTTTGTGACATAATTTTACACCACATGGACTAAGACTTAGAAAACATATGCCAAATCAATTTCCCACCAAATGCCTCATTTCTAAATGAAAGATCGTGGACACTAGCCCCTCTAACATTAGGAGTGTGTGACATATCTTGCAAAGAGACAAGTGGAATCTTTCGAGAATCATCCAGGTTACCCGACCAGAGGAAACCTTTGATCAATTTTTGAATTGTAACTAGTACTTTGGATGGAATCTTAAGGACAACAATAAAATAGTTAGGGATAGTAGCTAAAATTGATTTAATGAACAAAATTCTTCCTGCCAGTAACAACCATCTAACTTTCCAAGATGCAATTCGACTCTAGATACGCTGAATAACTAAAGACCAATATGAAGATTTATTTGAACCCATGGAAAAAGGAATACCCAAATAGATTGAAGGTAAGAAATATTTTGAAAAACCCAACACCTATTTAACTTTTTCAGAAACCAATTTGGTAGTATTGAAAAAGTAAATCTTAGATTTCTGAGCGTTAACCATCTGACCAGACACTACTAAGTAAAGGTCCAGTGTATACAAAATTTGGCAAGCCTCCTGTACATTTGATGAGCCAAACAAAAGAGTATCATCCAAAAAAAGAGAATGTGTAGTGGATATGTTTGTACCTGAAATAGGAACTCCTTTCCATTTATTAAGAAAATGTTGATGTGAGATGGTCCTACTGAAAGCTTCAGCCATAATAATAAACATAACTAGAGATAAAGGGTCCCCTTGTTGAATCCCTTGAGTAGAAGGAAAAAAAACCCTCAGGCTTCCCATTAATGATCAATGAAAACCAAGCTCTCGACAAAAAGCCTTAATCCATTTGCACCAATTTTTTGAAAAACCCATTTTGGCAAGTACTTGCAGTAAGAACTTCCAACAAACTCTATCATATGCTTTCATCATATCCAGTTTGACGACAAAACTTGAAGTCTTGTTTGAATTAATAGAATGAAGAACTTCATGAGCCACAAGAGCCCCTTAATTCAAGAGCCATATATTCTATTAATTCAAACAAAAGCCATATCTTATAGAATATATATGGCTCTTGTTTGAATTAATAGAATATATGGCTCTTGTATGATAAGTTATCCTAAGATATATGGCTTTGGTAATAATCTTATATGATAAGTTGCATAAGGAGATTGGTCTAAAATACCCTCAATTTTGGAATGATAGAAATATTTTTAGTATTAAAGTATTTCAGCATAGATTTAGACTTTTTAGATTCTTCCATAGCTGCCCATAAATCCCAACCAATTATTTGCCAACAACTTTGATAAAATAGTGCAGAGAAACCATCTGGCCCAGGAGCTTTGTTAGGTGAAATGAAAAGACAACTTTACATATTTCTTGAATAGTAAAAGTAACCATCATAATATCATTATCTTGATCAGAAACCACTGTAGGAATGGAATCAAGGAGTTCATCAACCTGTGATGTAGAAGGGGAAGGGGGAACATCAGGAGCAAGAAGATGCTTGAAAAAATTAATACCTTCAATCCTGATAAGATGTTCATTAGTCAAGAGGCATCTTTTATATGAAAAATTGTATTGTTAGTTTTTTTTGCTTGGCTGAATTGTGAAAAAACTAAGTATTTCTATCCCCATCTTGAAGCCATAATTCTTGAGATTTTTGTCTCCAGTACATCTCTTCTCTAGAAAACAATTCCTCCCATTGTTCTTGGAATTTCTTTTTGAGAGAATGTGTTTCTTCATTCATGCCCTCTTGGATAATCTGATTATAAACTTCTTGAAGCTGAGCTTTGACTATGAACTTTTGATGAAACACATTTTTGAAAAATTTTTGGTACCAAATATGAATTCAAGACTTGATATGTTTCAATTTCATTGCAAAGTGATGCATTTTCCATCCATCTAAAGGAACTTCATTCCACCATTGTTGAATATTATGTATAAAGCTTGGATGTCTGAGCCACATGCTTTCAAATTTGAAAGAAGAATGAAAGCATTGATCATAACAATTGTTATTACAATTGAGATTTAACAAAATAGGAAAATGATCAAATCCTAGAAAAGTAAGGATGTTTGATGAAATATCTAAAAAACTTAGCTGCCAATCTTTAGATATGAGAAATCTATCTAGACTAGTAGCAATATTGGCAAAACTAGATCTCTTGTTAGTCCAAGTAAAAACTCCATTATTTGGATTAATATCCATCAGATTGTTATTGTCCACAAAAGCATTGAAATCTTGAAGAGTTTTTTAATGGGGGGATAATTCCACCAATTTTTTCTGATTGATCTAATAGAGCATTGAAATCACCACCAATAACTACTTGCTGCTGATCTAGCAGTTGAAGGGAATGTGTGATAGACTCCCACAAACAAGCTTTCTCCAAGGTTGATGTAGGCCCATAGACATTAATTAGGATAAAAGAAATATCAAATGTTGTTATTTGTATCAACTACCAATTACTTTCTTGTCAAAAAAGCTGAGAGTTAACTATGAGAGGATTCCAAAAGACTACTAAACCTCCAGAAGCACCCAAACCTTGCATATGAAATGCTTTCCATTTTTTGCAAGATGTGATGATTTTATCAAAATTACTTTGAGTTAACTTGGTTTCTTGTAATAAAATAATATCTACCTATAAAGAATCAATCACTTGTCTAATTCTTTGTCTCTTTTCAGAGGCATTTAAGCCTCTGACATTCCATGAGATGATCTTCATTGATGACAAGGAGAACACCTAGTTCTCCTTGTCGATCTTCTAACAAGAGTAAAACAATCATCCAATGTAGTTTGAATACTTGCATCAATTTCTTTCTTAATTTTGGAGCCCTTCTATCTACCTCTAGCCTTAGGCAATTTAGAAGGAGGAGTTATTGTAGACGGTGTTTGCAAGATAGATAAAGGTTGAACTTTAAAGTTATCTTGCATGGGAGAGTCTTGAGACTAGGAATGTAGAGGAGACAAAATCGTAGATTTCTGCAATAGTTGATAAATATTGGTCTCTAAACCCATAGAGTCTCCAACCATTGAATTGATAATTCCTTCATTAGAGTCTTGAGAAAAGTTGTTAAGAACTATCTAGCTGTCAGAATGTTTAATAACTGTCAGTTTGTCAAACATCTAATTAGGAATCAAATTGTTCCAAAACTGAAACTCTCAAAGTAGATTATCAATCACAGGTGATTTATAGTCATAATAATATATGATTATATTAATTATTTATTATAATATTATTTTAATATAGGCATAATGTTATATACTATAGCACATAAAATAGTTGATATATATGTATATATTAATTATATATATAGATAATAATAATCACATATTCATATATATAATTAATATTTATAATTGTATAATATATAACATTTTATATTTGTAAATTAGAATAATTATAATTTATTCTATATAAATTATCGATTATTAATATTATACCCTTTATGTATAATTAATTTATATACTAAAATGGGGATATCACAATGAATACCATTTTTCACCACCTAGTTACTTAATTTCAACCCTATAAAAGTAAGGGCATTATCTAATATAATAGAATTAGGTACTCTAAATTTGCAAATAATATCTTCATAAAACTAAGCACAACTGATTTATTAGCCTCCCTTAAGGCTATTTCTTTTGTTGAATGTATAAAATAGTCTATAGCAGTTAGAACCCATGTGTTCCCTACACTTGAAGGTGGATTAATTGCTCTAATGAAGCCTATTCCCCACTTCATAAAGGTTTATTGTTCTTGAATGGGCTATAATGGTAAAGATGGTAGTCTTTATTTTCCAGTGAACATGGCACATTTAACACATTTTCTTTCCCAAGTATGGGTATCTTTGAATAAACTTGGCCAATAATAGCCAACCCTCATAACCTTCAATGTTGTTGTCTTAGGTGAATAGTGACTTTCTGAAGGTCTATCATGGAACTCAACTAGGATTTTGTCAAACTATTCATTATCTATTCACCTCAAAAGTATACCATCATAATGCCTACTGAATAGATTATCATCAATCAATACATAAGGCATAGATTGGAGTCTAAAATACCTTCTTTTGGCTCTGTCAAGATTAAGTGGGCATTCTCTAGTTTGTAGAAAGTGAGTGATCTCCTAAAACCAACTCATTGATTGATCACTTGGAGCTACTCCATGGATAACTAGGGTTTTTTATGTTATTTCCTTATCTTTTGTGATGGTTACATCTACAATCTATATGCAAAGGCCCTTTCTTCTAACTAAATTGGTAATCTAGATATCCATGTCATATTCCATCCCTTTAGTTATCCTCCCAACTCTCTTTTCATTCAAGTCCCTACTAAGTAAGAACTCATTAACACTAGGGTGAGCTACCATGATATAAACCTTTCTATGAGACAACATAAGTCTGAACTTCTTCAACCTTTTTACAATGGCCAACACATGCTTCTCAACAAAGCTATACCTTTGTTCATAATCTTCCAGTCTTTTACCAAAGAAAGCAATAGGCTATTCAAACTTTTCTAAATTATGTTGTACTAAAATTGTTGAAATCACATCATGGCCACCATAAGTGTATAATATGAAGTATTTCTTGTAGTTAAAATTTTCTAGTGTTGGTGTTGATGCCAAGGCCTCTTTTATTTCCTAAAAACTGCTCCTCCCTTCAATAGTCTAGCTGAAGATGACATTCTTCTTCACCATTATTGTCGATGGGTTCAAAAGAGTGGCTATATTATATAGGAAGCATCTAATGAAATTTATCCTTCCTATGAATCTTTATTGACCTCTCTTATGATGGGGTAAGGGAAGCTCCAAGATAGTTGCAACTCATTTTGGGTTTATTGCTACACCCTTCTAGACACCACATAGCCTAATAACTTACCTTCATGGATAGAAAATATACACTTTTTAGGATTAGGGAATATATCAAACTTCCTAAATATTTGAAAATTTTGTGTAAGATGGTCAATATGATCTGTAACACTTTTTGAATAAACTATGATGTCATCAAGATAAACTAGCATGAATTTTTACATTAGATTACAAAAATCCATGTCCATTACCTTTTGGAATATTGCCTCTGCAATGGATAAATCAAAAATCATACTCCTATATGATATTGTACCCCACTTTGTGGTAAATGCAATATTATATTGATCTTCATCTTTAACCAAAACTTGGTTGATACTAAATAGCCGTCTAGGAGTGAAAAACACTCTAAACTAGAAGCACATTGGAGTATCTTCTCCATGGATGGTAGAGGGTGATGATCCTTTAATGATGTTCTATTGAGATATTTGAAATGAACATTGAACCTTAGTTCTCCATTCTTTTTCCTAAGTAGAACAAGGTTTGAGATGCAACTAGTATGTTTAATAGGAAAAAATATTCCTTTGGCATTATAGTTTCAAGCTTCAGGTTGACTAGTTTCTACTTCTACCTTATAGGCTTGGAGTTTGGCTCTAAATAAATGGTGTGTTAGGCAAGCTATGGATCAAATCACTTAAGATATATGCACTCCCATGAAAATATATCTTTAAATTCCTTGAAAAGATAAACATAAGACTATCTTTCTTCAGTAGCAATTACTTTTCCAAACTTGAAGTTTTTTCCCTTTGCAATATCATGATCCTCATAATGATCTTGTTGGACCAACAAGTTGGTTGTTTTTTTTCCTACTTGATCATCTATGTTGAAGATTGATTCAAGGGTAACCAATCCCTTGGGAAACTTATTTTACTTTAAATGCATAATTTGATCACCATATGGTTTCTTTAGCTTATCTTGGTTGGATGCTAAAAATGCATCTTCTTCAAGCAAGAAATTTAGAATTTTATTTTCATTGTCAAACACTTTCCAATTGACATCATTATTAGGGATAGGAGGCTTGACTATAATTTTGATATGCTACTGTACATTTTCCATATTAATATTTTCAACTATATCAAATTGTGTGCCTATAGTAGCTAGCCTATCATCATGCTGATTCAATTTTCTAGGGATGACAATAAGGTTAAAAGCGTCAAAACTTTCAATTTTATCCCAAACTCTATGTTTGTAGTTCCTTAATGTGTTATTTTTGGTCATTTTTAGCCCTCTAACCTGATTGACAATTAATTTACTATATCCAAATACTTTCAAGCATTTGACACCTCTCATTCTAGCCCATTCTAGCCCCTAAATTAAGCCCTCATATTCAATTGTGTTATTTGTGTATGGAAAAATGAAACAAAAAGTTGTAGAGTATTTATCTCCTTGAGGGGATACCAAAATTGCTCCTCTACTTGAACCATTCTTACCTCTAGAGTCATCAAAATATAGCTCCCAAACCTTATCTTTCTCATTGTCAAGTTCATTGGAACTTTTAATAAGGTTTGGTATTACCAAACCAGCCTCTTGGAATATATAATTTCCCAAACTAGCATCTAAAATAGTGTTGTTTTGATTCCCCAATACATCCTCTATTGCTCACTCATCAAGGAGTATATTAGGAATTTTCTCTACTTGGGTTTTCATTTAAAAGATGGTAGGGTTTTTATTTTGATCAAATGCAACACAATTTACATTGATTATACTAGGAATACATGGCTCAATGTGGTTCTTTGCAAGTCCCTCTAATTTGATAGTCACCTTGGTCCCATAATGGGTTCTAAACAACATGTGTGACGAATTTGAGGAAAGATATCCTCCTTTTTTTTGTGAATTCTTTAGACAAACAAAGGGAAAAGTATGGAGGAAGGTCAATTACAAAAATATCTTGAGGGATGGAGAAGTTGGGACATGCATGGATAGTCAAACTAGCATCCTTGATAGCTCATAAAGTATATATAGTAGAACCATTCAACTGCACTACCCCCTTCTCTAAAGGTTGATAAAATAATCTCAACTAATCAACTATTTGCTTTGGCATTATAGAAATGGTAGTTTTTCTATCTACCACATAATTATGCACTAATTTATCTCCAATGATTAAATATACATAAAAGGGAGGTGGTTTCAAGTCATTACCTTGAATTTTGTTGTTTTTTGGTGAAGTAACTTTGGGAACAACATTTTTCAAGACCATCTTGGGGTTCTCATCAGCCATTAAAGTATGATCTTCCTCCTTAGATAGAACCTTCTTTAGCAAATTAGTCTGCCCCAAGATAGCCAAAGAATTAAACATAGACATTGTGACATTCATCTTTTTCATGTTGTCCACTATGTTGTAAGACATAGCTAGAATTATCTTAGGGTGTACCTTGACCTTGGCTTGATTTGATTGTGGCTATGGCTTCTCTTTAGTTGGCTTTATAGGATTACTCTGTGACATATGTGCTTGGGTGGATGGTGCCCCATTGTTTGCAGGCTCTTTATCAATATAATTGTAGCCTACTATACTTCCAAAGCTCTTTTCTTTGATCTATTATGAGCTGCAATTGGTGCATCACCATTCACCCCACAAAACCCCTCACTTTCCCAATTCATAAAAGTAGTGTCAGCTAGACTTGGATCATGTTGTTTAGTTGCATCTCTAGCTACTTCTTGTTGTGCACTTTCAACACTTTAGACCATCAATGAATAGTTGAAGACTCCATTAGAGCCTAATTATGTGGTTGATTGCATGGAGAACACCATTCATATTTAGCTACCAGATAATTTTGAGATTTTGAGCTTGTACCAAGTCCCTAACCACATTTAAAGGTGCTAGAACATATATTTGAAAAGGTTTTGGATTCACATTTTTTTTGTTCCCATGATATTTATTCTGATAGGGTAGCCTCACACTTTGATTTTTTTGTTGTAGTCCCCGTATGTGTTGTTGGTAATATGGGTTTCCACCTTGATTCCATTGTTGGTAAGGTGGTTGTCTCTAGTATTGTTGCTTCTTGATTCTTACCAACTCATTTCCTATAGTTTGCAAGATATTCTTCATCTTTTGATGACTACTTTTAATCTCTTGTGGTTCCTATGATGGCCTTGTAGCAGCTAAATTACTTGTTGTAGCAATTTTCAAGGCTAGAACAATAGATAAAGGAGAAAAAGGAGGAATGGTCTGTGGAATATTGGACTAAACATCTAGAAAAATAGTCATTAGGGGCCTTGGTGTTATCTTTCCATCCTAAATTAGGTAATTTTTTTCTTTGACAGCTAAGTCATATGATTGTGGTAGTGAAACTCCTCCCATAGACTAGATTAAGACTAATATATCACTATTTAGGCTCCGTAAATAATACAAAAAGGCATGTTTAGCTGAGGGTCTAAACTGGATTGGGATTCTAGTCCAAGTCCTTTGGAATCTCATGTTGAAATTGATCATTTTTTCTTGGGGGGGCCTTTTTATAGTAGCTAGCTACTCCACCAAGGACAAATAATTTGACTTATCTTCAAAATATCTTCTCAAAACATCCCCCAATGTATCCCACAAATCAAGAAAACCGACAAGAAGGCTTCAAAACCATTGTAGAGCCTTTCCTTTGAAGAAGGTTGCAAGTAGCTTTACAACAAAATCCTCCTCTATAACATGATGCACATTGCACAATGTGGCAACATCCCTTATATGCTCAAAATATTTTATTTGGCCTTCTCCATTGAAGTCTAGTTATTTTTTCAAAGAAGCTAGAGGGATATCATAGTGTTAAATAAAATTTAGTTCACTTCCTTGATTAAAATGAATGAATGCATATTTCTTGCCATTGGTACTTGGAAAATTCTCCTCCTTGGAATAGTGATTTGTCTTTCCAAAGTGACAGGACTTGCTAGTGGAGGAGTGGATATGACCCTCCTTGTATGAATGAGGGTTTCTTGGACTCTTTTGACTATTCTACCTCTCCTAGGTGGGGGAAACTCCCTATATTCAAAACTAGTAGAACTACTCCTTATTTGTATTCTTCTCATAAGTCATTGAATAGGGTGAAAATAGGACCTATCCTCAACTCTAATTTCCAATAGAAATGATCCAAACTGATTAAGCACAAGAAAGTGATCAATACACAAATGGATCACATAATGGAAAATAAAGAGAAGGAGATCCTATGATCTTCCTATTTGATAAGTATGTTTTTAAATATTAAAATAGATAAAAGAGAAATACTAACCTTATAGTAGATTAAATATGGAAAATGATGATTTTTGGTGTTTGTGTATAGTTTCGGTGATCTCTACAACCTATTTCAGACTAGAAATGTCAAGATGAAGAAAACCTAGAAAAATTATATCCTTTTAAAGGGATGTTGACCTTGAACTTGAAAGCAAGGTACAATCTTACCACGAGGAACAATTGTACCCTAAAAAGTTGACCTTGACCTACATTACTATAATGAAATTTATGTTCACAAATGTTGCAAGTTTAATGAAAGGGGTATCTAGAAATCTACTCTTCAATTTGTTGTTCCACACCTATATCTATAGGAAAAATGGTTTTTTTATTTAGATGAGGGGTTTGCCTTCATCAAATCCTAGTTTGGAATCAACCTTAATAATGGAATAGAAATAAGGAATGCTAGCAAGTAGGAGAAGTAAATCTAATAATGAAGCTATGATACTCAATAGATATGCAATTATATTTGAAATTTAAACAAGTTCATTGATATGAAAGCTTGAACATAACATTAAAAAATGTAAATTAAAACCTCCATGACTATATGCTTAGAATCCACCTTGATAGAAGAATAAATAAATCTTAAAGATAAACAAAATATCTTGAAGGAAAATCACACCACCATGATGGCTAGATCTAGGGTTTGAATGATGAATCTTGAATATTTGAACCAAATCCCTTCCAAGGCTTGAATGCTTCAATCCTTAATCTTAAATGAAGAACTTGAACACTAGAATGATAGAATTCTTGATATTGGATCATATATGATCTTCATAAAAAGTAGATAATAACTTTGCTCATAGATAGTACATAGATTATATATCTCAAAATGAGGGAAGAAGACTTCCTTATATAGAGATCTAGGGCACAAACTCCTAGAGAAGGCCAACATAGGGGAATTTAATCCAATTTAACCTTAACCCTTAGAAATAGACCTAGATTAAATGTAATTTAAGATTCTACCATTTCAAAACCCAAAATAGTTGACCCAAAAGTAGGAAAATGAAACTTTCCAAAGCTCGATGTCTCAAAACCTTTAGAAATTAAAAAATGGACCTGGGTTCAGGGATGAGGTTGACCTTTCCCTATGTTAGAGTTGATGTCATCCTTGACTTAGGTCAAGGTTGACGTCAACCTTGACCTAAAAGTTTGTCCTTGACCTAGAAAGTCAAAGTCCTCAATTTCATAGAGAAAGTTGTCAAAAATAGGCTAGAAATAGAGAGAGAGAGAGAGAGAGAGAGAGAGAGAGAGAGAGAGAGAGAGAGAGAGAGAGAGAGAGAGAGAGGCAGAAGCAGAATAGGGGGAAAATAACCAAATCCATGTGAAGACCTACTCAAGGTGCTTAACATGACCCTGATCCACTTACTTGGAGGGCTAAATACTCTTAACATGGAAGTGCTTCCCTTTTAAGATGATACATTTCTCCCCCACTTTAGCAAGAGTATGAACTTAATGAAAACTCTTGGTAAAGGATAAGAAAGAAGAGATCCAAGTGGAATCACAAAAAGATAAAATAACACTTATCTAAGGACACAAGCCACTAGGATAAGGATTCTAACTCAACATACATGCATGAGGGTGCAAAAATAAAAACAACATAAAATAGAGGGTTAGTACTAAACAAACCCAAATCAAATAGCATGAGAAATTTTGCTAAGAAATATTTCTCATACTAATATCATATTTGGAAAGCTAACATAAAAACATAAATTATTACATAAGAAGGACAAGAGAAAAAATATAAATAACATAGCTTCATGATCTAGTCCTACTAGTATGAAAGAGAAAAGAAAGAAAAGAAGAACTGATTACCTTGCCCAATAAGATGCCCACCTTACCATGAATTACCAAGAGAAAGGAAAGCCCAATAGGTAACCAAACCTAATAGTTCACCCAAAAATTATGCTTGTGATTGTAATGCATCTTCTGAAATTTTTTGGGATATTCATAGATCCACCTTCATGTATCACTATAAATATGAAATGTGTGTCTTCTCATGATTTATCAACTTATATGCATTACCTTTGAAAGATTTAACATATTGAAAAATTGAAAAATGTGTATCTCTCTAGGATTTAGCAACTTATTTGTGTTACCTTCAAAGGATTTAGCAATGTGTGCCCCTTTAGGATTTAGCAACTTATGTGTATTACCTTTAGAGGGTTTAGCATATATATATATAATTGTAAAATGTTTGTCTCTTCAAGATTTAGCAACTTATGCATGTTACCTTCCAAGATTTAGAGTAAAAAAAACTATAGTAAAACAAAGACCTTATGTATGCCCCCTTCTTACTATGGCTATCTATGAGACATGATAAGGAAGAGGAAGAGGATACCTACTTCACAAGGAAAGAAGATATTCTTCTTAATAATAATGAATACCATATTCTTAACAAGGGATATTGATCCCTACATCCAAGAGCATAGATAATCATGAAAAGGATATGTCACTTATGGAAAAAGGATCCTCAAAGAAAGAAATCTTATCAACAAGACCCCCACCATAGAGGATTTCTTTGAGATAAAATACCATCTTTCAAAGATAAACTAAGTAGGAACAAGGATTCAATCAACAAGCCTCCTATAAAGAAGAGGAAAAGGAATCTTTGGAATGTGGAAAACAACTCTAACACCAAAGCAAGGGTAAGAGTTTATAAATAATCATAATTTGTAACCTAGAGAAGAGGTGATGACCTAGGACAAAAAACTCTTATATAAAAAGATTATCCATAGTCAAAGCATCTGTCAATATCAAGAAATAATATTGCAATATAAAGAAGTACCACTAAGCTAAGGGAAGAAGTTTTCTAGACAAAGAGAAAGAATAAAATAACCTTGCCCCCTAGGGAGGAAGACAAGGGACACCTTTGCAAAATAAATATCTTTAAAAAGATATCTTGAACATAGCATCATAGAAAAATAGGAGGAAAGAATACCAATTAAGCCTAATAAATGATGCAGGAGCGTCCTGGGTGTAAGAGCAATCTTGCATCACCCAAAAATATTTTATTTTCAGTCTTTTCTATTTTAATAAGATCTAGTAGATAGGGTTGTTACTATTTATGGGAACTTGCTATTAATAGTAAGTCCGTCATACAAGCTTAGAATGTTCTCATTTTATACATGAAGGTTATTTTAGAGTTATAAGTTTACCATAAAAATCTCATTGCTTTAGCTTAAGTATTAGAGAAGTTATTGTAAATTTTTGGTGGAAACATTTGTAGAAAAATCTCTAGGCTCATTGCCTAGATGAGGTTACAAAACTCGATGGAAGGGTATTTATGCCATTCCATGTCTATAGATTGGCATTTTCAAAAAGTGGTTTTAATAGTCAATTGGAGCAATGGTTTGAGAGTTATCGCCTTCCAAAGTTGGGCTATCTAAAATATCTAAAATAATTGTCAAAGATATATTTGGTCAACTCTATATGTATTGTTAGGGTCTATTGGCCCTAGGTATTGAGTTTCAAAGTCTAGAATCTTCTCAGGCATAATAAAATTGCCTATTTAAAAAAGGCCCAAACATTGTCTAGAATAGCTTGGGGTGATAGTTCGTAGGTTATTTTGCAGATTACTATAATGAAGGCACCCATGTGGGTTAGTATATTGTACTTGTTAATTTTGTAATTTTGCATTTGCAGTGCAAATAAGAAGTCCATATTTTATTCTCACATTTTCTGTTATTTCTTTATTTCTATTATGTGTTTATGGTACTAAAGGGAGCACCCTTCATCTAGTGGTATTAGAGTGAGATTTATTGAGTGTGTGGATAGATTGCTGCCTATGAGGTAGCTTGCACCAAGACCATGGTTTGGGCTAAGTGTGTAGATAGATCATTGATTGTGAGGCAATTTACACTAGGGTTTTGGTGGAAGCATAAAAAATGCCTCCATCAAGAGAGCATGGCAAAAGAGCTATAGGTGTTACACTTGAGGGTTTTAGAACCCTCCATAGATAAATGCAAGAATTGGAAGAACACATGTGTAGAGGAATAAATCTTCCTATAAGAGATGAAAGCAAGGATGAGGACAAAGTAGAAGAAAATGCCAAAGAAGAGGTAGTTCTAAACCCAGAGGAAGAGAGACTTTTTAGGGCCATCTCCAAGATTAGAAAAAGACCAAAGTTTAAAGTTACAACATTTTTGGGAAATATCAACCTAGAGGAGCTGATTGATTAGATTAATGAATTAGAGGAGTATTTTGAGTATGAAGATATTGATGATTTTGATAGGGTCAAGTTTGTGAAGTTGAAACTCAAGGGACATGCAAAGATTGTTAGAGTGGGGTTGTCATTGCACCAAAAGATTGATCTATAAATGCTTGATACAACCACTCAACTTATAGTACATAGGAGGTGATTAAACCATTGTCATGAATCCCAAGGGGAGTGATATAAAAATTTCCAACAATCTCCCCCTCAACATTAATTGAGGGTCTACGGATTTGAACCTATGACCAAGCTTTTATACCACTTATTATAGTGGGGTTGTCATTGCACCAAAAGACCAATCTATCAATGTTTGATACAACCACTCAACTTATAGTACATAGGAGGAGTTAAGCCCTTGTCAAAAAATCTTGAGGGGAGTGCTGTAAAAAATTCCAACAAAGATCTAGTGGGAGGAGGTTTAGTTGGAGCGAAATAGAAAGGGAAAGGACAAAATCACCAGATGGGATCGGATGATAGCTAAACTAAAGTGGTAATTCATTCCCATGGATTATGAGCTTGATTTTTTGAAGAAAATGTAAGGGATGAAGCAAGTGGGAAAATTTGGTCAAGAATATTTTGAAGAGTTCTATCAAGTTCTCATTAGAACTAGCCATGTAGAAGCTAATAAGGAGAAAGTAACACATTATATTAATGAGTTAAGGCCAAGTATTTAGGACAAGATGAGTTTGGTTTGAATGAATAGTATTGAGGAGGAATTAATTTACCCTAAGAGTTGAGGAGAAAATGAGCAAGAAGTTTGACAACAAGAATAATAAAAGAGGTTGTGGTGGAAGATCTAGCAGATGATCTTATGGAGGCCATAATGATGATCAGAAGAACAAGGATGAGGCTAGGAGTAGTAGTCAGAACCAAAGGGGAAAGAATTTGAATCAATTCCATAATCATATTTGTAAAGATCAATGAGAAGGAGGTAGAGGAAAAGGATTTGGAAGAGGAGGCTTCCATGGGAAATGTTTTCATTGTGGAGAAGAAGGCCATAGAGCATTTGAATGTATCTAGTGCCAAGGAAGGATAGATCAAAGAGAAAAAGGCTAGGCATAAGTTGCACATGTTGATGAAGATGCCAAATCATCACATTCTGAAGATCCTAAAAGAGGAGAAGTCCTAGTTAATAGAAGAGTCCTACTGAGTGGTGAGAATGAGCCTGACCAAAGATGGAGCTTGTTTCATGTAAGGTGTAGATGTTGAGATAAGTGTTGTGATGTGATCATTGATGGTGGAAGTACTAAAAATCTAGTGTCAGAAACAATGTTCAAAAAGTTGAAGTTGAAGAGACAAAAACACCTGCATCCATACCGTATTGCTTGGGTGCAAGATGATCACAAAGTCATGGTCAATGAGCAGTGCCCAGTGAAGTTCAAGGTTGGAAGCTACTAGGATGATGTATTATGTGGTATCATACCTATGGACATATGTCATATGTTACTAGGCAAGCCATGGAAATTTTACATGCATGCTATACATGATGGGTGAGAAAATACCTACACTCTAACCAAGGATGGAGTGAAACATAAGTTGAAGCCATTGAAGAAGAAAGAAGAAAAGTTATGTAGTGCTACTAGAATATGTTTTCTTGATTGAAAAGAGTTTCTCAAAGGTATGAACCATGAGCATATGCATTTTACTATAATTCCTAAAGATAGTAAAGAAGATGTAGAGGAGGTACCTATAGAAGTTGCAGATATGTTGGGAGAGTTTTATGATATTGTATAAAATATTGTACTTGATGGATTATCCCCAATGAGGAAGATTAGTTTCTAGATGGATTTGGTTCTTGTAGAAAATTTGCTAAACAAGGAAGTGCACAGAATGACACCAACAAAAAGTGAAGAGTTGAATAGACAAGTTCATGAGTTCTTGTAGAAGGGGTTGATTCGAGAGAGTCTAAGTCAATGTGTTGTACCCACCATACTAACACCAAAGAAGGATGGAGAATGGAGGATGTGTAGAGTGGAAATTATGTACTTTTTTTTTAAAACACAAGAGTGGTAATTCTAACAAACTTGTAGATGCTCTTAGTAGAAGGTCTAATTTTTGCTAATAGAAATATAGATAAAGGTGGTTGGGTTCAAGGAACTCAGTAATTTGTATCCAAATGATCCTAATTTTTGTAAAGTATGGAAGGCTTGTACAAAACCTATTATACTTGATAGGACAAAGTTGTTGGATTTTATGATCTAGGATAGTATGTTTTTCAAAGAAAGCCAGTTGTATATTCCTAGAAGTTCAATGAGAGAGAATCTCATCAAGAAGAAGCATAGTGGAGGATTGGATGAACATTTTAGTAGAGATTAGACCATTGCTTTAGTTGCTGAGAATTATTACTAGCCATAGTTACAACAAGATGTGAAGAATTTTGTACAAAGTAGTAGAGTATGTTAGATAACAAAAGGGGTGAAGTAGAATACAGGGTTGTATTAACCATTACCTATACTAGAGAAGTCATGGGAGGATGTTAGCATGGATTTTGTTCTTGGATTACTGAGGATTCAGCATGGGCATGATTTTATTTTTTGGGTGGTTGACAGGTTTTCAAATATGACACATTTCATTCCTTGTAAGAAGACTGGTGATGTTGTTGATTTAGCAAAGTTGTTTTTTAGAGAAGTGGTTAGACTACATGATCTGCCAAAGAGTATAGTTTTAGATCAAGATACCAAATTTTTTGGGCATTTCTAGCATACATTGTGGAAGAAGTTAAAGACAAATTTGAAGTTTAGTTCATCACATCATCCATAGATTGATGGACATATAGAAGTTGTGAATCATAGTTTGGTAAACTTGTTGAGATGTTAGGTTGGAGACAAGTCAAAAGGATGAGATCTAATTTTACCATAGGTGAAATTTTCACATAACAATTCTATCAATAGAAGTACTAGTAAATCACCATTCTAGATTACATATGGGAGTAGTTGCATAAATTCTTCTAAATTGAGGTAGTTAGATAAATGAGAGATAAGTAGTGTTGAGGCAGAAGATATTGCTAAATATGTGAAGAAAATCCATGAGGAGGTGATGAAGCACATCATAAAGATGAATACATAGTATAAGGATAAGAAAGATGTGAGAAGGAGCTATAAGGAATTTTAGATTGGAGATAAAGTCATGTTTCATTTTAGAAAGGAGCATTTTCCAGTAGATACATATAATAAGCTGAAGATGAAGAAGTTTGGACTATGCAAGATAGTGAAAAGGCATGATTCCAAAAATGCTTATGAGGTGGAGCTGCCTACTAAATTGAATATTTTACCAGTATTTAGTATTTTAGATTTCATAGAGTATTATGAAGGAGGTGATAAGGATGAAGTTGCATAAGTACAATGGAGTATTCCAGTAGCTAGTTCAACTACAAAGGACATTGAGGAGATACTCAACAATCACATTGGAAAAAGTACAAGGAACAAAACTTATGAGGAATACTTGGTCAAATGGAAAGGGAGGTTAGTCGAGGATTCATCATGGCTAGGAAGGGAAGAGGTTCACCATCTTGGTTTTCCTTTAAACAACTGAGACATGACAATGTCACTTCTCAAATTACCTTGGGTGTCTAATGCAGGAGCATCCTAGGTGTAAGAGCAATCTTGTATCACCCAAAAATATTTTCTATTTTAATAAGCACTAGTAGATAGGGTGGTTACTATTTATAAGAACTTGCTATTTATATTAAGTTTTTCATACGAGCTTAGAATGTTCTCATTTCTACATGAAGGTTCATTTTAAAGTTATAAACCTACCATAAAAATCTCATTGCTCCAACTTAAGTATTAGAGAAGTTATTGGGGATTTTTGATGGAAATATTTGCAGAAAAATCTTCAAGCTCACCATTGGAGGCCTTAGAGTTCCCGGATGAGGTCAAAAAACTTGATGAAAGGGTGCTTGTGCCATTCCTAGCCTATAGATCAAGAGCTGGAATTTCCAAAAAGTGTTTTTAATAGACAATTAGAGCAACACTTTGAGATTTATGGCCTTCTGAAGTTGGGTTACCTGAAATATCTAAAATAATTGTCAAAGATGTATTTGGTTGATTCTATATGTACTATTAGGGTTTTTTGTCCCTAGGTATTGAGTTTCAAAGTCTAGAACCTTCCTGGGTGACATAAAATTTCCTATTTAAGAAGAGCCTAAACATTATCTAGAAAAACTTGGGGTGATAGTTCATAGCTTGTCTTGCAAATCACTGTAATGAAGGCACCCATGTGGGTTAGCATATTGTACTTGTGAAGTCTATAATTTTGCATTTGTGGTGCAAATAAGTACATATTTTGTTCTTGTATTTGCTATTGTTACTTTGTTTCTATTATGTGTTTATGTTATTAAGGGGAGAATCCTTCATCAATAAAAGGCCTAATGGATCCTAGGAGATTGGATGAAAATACACCTCGTGCCCCTTAGCCTAGAGACAAAAGGAAAAGATATCTATATTATATCAGGAGGGGAATGCCCTATATCAAAATTATGAAGGAATTGTAAAAATGCATGAGAGTGAGATATAATTCCTAAAGTTCATTAACATACAATTTGAAATGTCTATAATCAACAAGTATGTATGTATTACGATAATGAAAAGGACATTAAAAAAAGGACATTTGTACTTAGATAAGGTGTCTTTCAGTAGAGGTTAAAGGATTTATTTTTTAGAATTCATTAATTCAACATACACCAATTTAGCCACCTCTTGATGAATATTAGAGTTATTTAAAGTAGGTGTAGGGAGAATTTTATGAAGAGGAGGATGCTGATTAACATCACCTTCCTTAACTTGAGATTTTGAACAACCAACACCATGAAAATCTAGTTGAGAAGGTGTATGAACTAGATACTTAAAACCATGTTCATTAACTCAAATCCCTAAACCTTTATAACCTTGTTTAGTTATCATATTATATATTGTAGTGTACATATCATTTAAATATTCTACAAGAGATGGTCATTTATCATGTTCATGAGAAAAGGTTGTATACGATGGAATAGTAGGCTTGGAAGAAGTGTATTTATCCTTCCCTTTAATGTAATCATGAATTAGAGGAGAAGGTAAATCAAAGAAGTCTTGCACATCTGCATCCTGAACTATAACTTGATGTCCATCATGAGTATGGAAAGAACAAGGATTAATAGATAGAGATCTAGGCATTGGATTAGGAATAATAAGATTTAGATTAGGAATATTGGGAGATGGTGTATCATCTACCAAATCCTTCGCATAATCCAAAAGAATAATAAGTCTACCACATGAATCTTTAATGAAAGTTTTAAATGTAGGAAGACTAGTATCAGTTCAATTCATAAAAGCATAAACGAGAATAAAATGAAAGATCATGAACATAATAAAATGAATGGTACTCTCATACACCTCATAATTATGGTAAAGAGATGCTAAAATAATGGTAATAAAGAACATAACCATACACCAAACCATCTTAGTAATTATCATAGTAAATGTAATGCAAGAAATTATTTTGTATTTTATTAAATATATAGATTTTTTTTTGTATTGTTGTATTTTAAAAATGCAAGAGCATAGACTAAATCTAATCTTAATGCAAGAAAAGAGCTAACAAATATGAAATGAGATATAACACTACAAAACACAATAGGACATCTAATTCCACAAAAGAAAATAGGGTGAGTGTGATGGGCTCACCAAAATGAATAGGGTGAAAATAAGACCTATCCTTAACTCTCATTTCCAATAGAAATGATCCAAATTGATTAAGCACAAGAAAGTGATCAATGCACAAATGGATCATGTAATGGAAAATAAGGAGAAGGAGATCCTATGATCTTCATATTTGAGAAGCATGTTCTTAAATCTTAAAATATATAAAAGATAAATACTAACCTTAAAGTAGAATAAATTGGGAAAATTCTGATTTTTGGTGTCTATGTATAGTTTTGAGGATCTCTACAACCTATTCTAGACTAGAAATGTTGAGATGGAGAAAACCCAGAAAACTATTCTCCTTTTGAAGGGAGTTTGACCTTGACCCTGATAACAAGGCACAATTATACTCCAAAAAGTTGACCTTGACCTGCACTACTCCACCAAAATTTATGTTCATGGATCTCATAATATTGACAAAAAGGGTATCCAAATATGGTTTTTAATTCATTGTTCCACACTTGTATCTACAAGAAAAATGGTTTTTTTTATCTAGATGAGGGGTTTTCCTTTTTCAAACCCCGGTTTGGAATCAAGCTTAATAATGGAATTGAAATAAGGAATGCTAGCAAGTAGTAGAAGTAAATCCAACAATGAAGCTATGATATTCAATAGCTATGCAATTGTATTTGAAATATAAACAATTATATTGACATGAAAGATTTAACATAGCACTAACATATGTAAATGAAAACCTCCATGATTGAATGCTTAGAATCCACCTTGATAGAAGAATTAATAAATCTTAAAGATAAACAAAGGATCTTGAAGGAAGATCACACCACCATGATGGCTAGATCTAGGGTTTGAATGATGAATCTTGAATGTCTGAACCAAATCCCTTCAAAGGCTTGAATACTATAATCCTTGATCTTCAATGGAAAACTTGAACACGTGAATGATATAATTCTTTATAATTGATTGTAGATGCTCTTCATAAAAAGTAAATAATAACTTTTCTCATAGATTATATATCTCAAAATGAGGGAAGAAGGATTCCTTACATAGATATCTAGGGCAAAAACTCTTAGAGAAGGCCAATATAGGAGCATTAAATCCTATATAACCTTAACCCCTAGAAATAGACTTAGATTAAATGTAATTTAAGAGTCTACCATTCTGAAACTTGAAATAGGAAACCCAGAAGTAGGAAAATGAAACTTTCCAAATCCCGATGTTCCAAAACCTCCAAAAATTGAAAAATGGACCAAGGGTTAGGGATGAGGTTAATTTTTTTTGTACATACTAACAACAACAAATAAATATAGAGAAAACCAAAAAATATCTTTTCTACCATCGAGCATGCCAAATTTGTTATCTCTAAAAGTGGTGCCTTGATTGAATCCTAGAATTCAACCGCTTCAACTAACATGGAAACACTCATGGGCTATGGGTGTACTAGGATTAGGAGTGAATCTTTAGGTTCTAGGCTAGTTCCTTATAAGGCTTCATCTATTTTTGCTTCAAACATGAAACTAAAACAAACTTGGGAGAGAAAAGCATACAAGGTGTTGGTGTAAATAAGTATTTAATTATTACACTTACTTAAGTTTTACTTAGGTTAATGCATTAGTTTATTATTATTTTAGGTGAGACACTTAGGAGTTTGTGAACTCTCATTGAGTTATGCAACTCTAATTATGCACATGGTGTCTACAACACAAGAGTATGCATCATTCACTGAGTTGTCATAATGACAACATAGTTTTTCGCACTCCTCATTTAGCACATGTTGTCTATTCCACTGATTTGCATGCTACACCATTGTAGTCTTATCCTCACACCATCGCACTTAATCTTGTGCTTAATGGAGGATAATCCATATCTGGTGGACATGTGCATGGTTGTATGAAATATCATGGTGCTGACATCTAGGCATTCTAGAAGCTCTCTTGAGACCTTTATATTCAGGCACTCCTAGTGTACTCTTGTATCCAATTATTGAATGAATATCATCATTCTAATAGTAATCTTCCTATTTTGGTCCACTGTGTGCTTGTGTTGAGTTTTTTAGTTCTTAGGTGAATTTTGGCCTAAGCCAAATTCTTACATGGTATCAGAGCTGAGGAGGATTCTCATCACGTAGCCATTCGAGACCGTTCATGCTTTAGCACCTCGACACCAATCTGGAGGATCCACAGAAATTGGGAGCATTTAGAGCTAGATCTGACCTCTCCATTGCGTTTGAAGTGTCAATTTGGTGAAGATTGAATATAAATTCTCCTATATTTAATGAAATCATGAGGCTAAATTTTTTTGCAAACCGGCACCCGAAGGCACCAATTTGCAAATTTGGGTACGATTTTTTCAGATGTATTGAATTAATTATTTAGATCTAAAGTTATTTATTCTCTGCAATTATTTGGCTATTTTTCAAATTTATTATCCAAGTTAGAGAAAATTTATTTGGCTATTTTTTGGATTTATTATTCGAATCAGAGAAATTTTTTTACAAACCCGAGCGATCTGTTAGAATTAATAATCTTTCCTTCGTTATATTTATTTATTTATTGGGATAAACCAAGGTATCCCTTATGTATTATTTATTTGTCCTCTAGTCCACATGTAAAGGACATATCATTCTTGTCCTATTGTCCACTTGTGAGGACAACTCTTTTTTGTGTTTCTTTTAGTAAGGAAAATAGATATTCCTCCTTAAGAAGAACTTGACACTTTGCACACACCTTTTATGAATGTGGCATTCATAGAAATGGGAGTTACACATGAAAAGACATGCAAGTCCTTTCTCATCTCTTTAAAAGAGGTGCTTCTCTCTCTCATTTTCATCTAGTCTCCATTATTCACATCAAGTTTTTGATGCTATTGTAAATGAGCTATTTTGTTGCATTTCTTCTCTCTCTCTCTCTCTCTTTCTCATTCTTAGGCTTTTGCCTCATTCATAATACTCACAAGGGGTTTTCTTTGCTTTCCCCTTATCAAATCTTTGTCTCTTGTGTTGCTTATCTTTGGTATTGCTCCATTGATCTTGTATCATTTGTATGGTAAAACTCTTCTTGCTCTCTTGGATTAAATTTATTATTTCATGATATTTCATTTTATTATATTTTATCATTTCAATCACTTTTTCTATCACGATCAAATCCCGAATCTATATTTTGGCAGATATTTTGTTTTTTAATCACAAGGTATATCATTTTAATTGGCGAGCATTTTTCATTTGCTAATACCCTGGCCAAACAATAGTACACGATTCAGCACATTCTCTACCATTGGTGATTAAATCCCAATAAAGCCGACAATAAGAAAAAATTGGCACAAAACCCCGATGACATCCTATTAACAATCAATCGTAGGCCTGGGCATAAAAAGCACATAGTATTCCCAAACCCCATGAATGTGGGATTAAACAGCAAATACTAGGGGATTGCTAAGAATATTTTGGCAACTGAACAATGAATTCTAGCTTTTGGAAACATTCTACTCACACTGTTTAAATGTGCACCAATCCGCGCCTACTACGCGCTGTCCTGCACAGGCTCCCGCTCTAAGGGACAATTGGCATGATTGTAGCTTGTGACATGGCAAAACATAGTATGTGCCCATAGGCATCCATACAGTACACATAGGCTACCACATCAATTTTTTTGTATAGACACATAATTTTTTCATACGTCTAGACAATATGAAAAGTCCACATCATCAGGCACATCTGCCTCTGCACCCGTCCCAATCACCAGTGACTGAACTACCTAGTCATCATCTGACGTAGATTAAACATGTCAGCACAGTGCCCAATCAGCCTACATAGTTAGTGTATGGTTTTGACATGCAGGTATTTTCTATACAATCCATACAGTTTCGTACAATGTACAGACACGTCAGCTGCCACATCATCAATGACCAAAATTTTTGCTGATGTCATCATTTCATGATCCTAAATTTGATGATCGTCAGGCCATCAAAACAAGGAAATTTATAATAGCTACGATGGTCGTATGACCATCAAATTTAACCCCATCCTTTGCTGGTGCAACCCCTCACCAAATTGATTTTGGTTTTTGCAGTCTGACTTCACGAGGCCATAACTTGCACATCCAAACTCCAAATCAGGTGCAATTTTTTTTGAAATTGGGTAAAATTTTCTAAATTTTTTAGTGGTCAACAATTTTTTAGTTTTGGTGCATGGATTGTTCAAAAATTTCATTTTTTGGTGATCGTACCTAGATAATCTTGTATTTTGCAACTTCAAATGCTCTGTATGGGCACATCTGGAGTTGGAAACAAGTTCTTTTTTTTTTTTTTGAAGTGCATGATTTTTTGTCTAATTTCAAAATCTAGCATCAGATTGTAGTGTTGTGTGGACAAAATTGTCACTTTTAGCAATAGGGCCTTTCTTTGCTTTGTAATGCTTCAGTATTGTAGCACATTGTAAAGTTTTAGATTTGTACTCCATTAAGAGGTTGTAACAAGAAAAATTAGAAGTCCACAAAGGACAAAATTGGCAAGTGGCCCATTGTAATCGTACTACTGATAAAGTGCCCAAAGCATCTATTTTGGGGGGGTTTCTTGATTTAGTGAAAAGGGGGGGTGTTCTTGAAGTTGCGTTCTCTCTTTTCTACACATTTCTTTCATTTTTTGTATTATGGACAACTTTAAGTTTGCTAAATTAACTCCTCATAACTATGCTTCATGGTCAATCAAAATGTTGTATCACATAATGCATAATGGAGTTTCACAATATGTAGATGGCACTCTTCCTAAACCAACAATTGATAATGTATCAACAAGTGAAATTTCTAATTGGGTAGCCATGGATAGGAAAGCCCTATGTGATATGTGTTTGGGGATAGATGATAAGATCATGTATCAAATCATGAAATGTACTACATCCAAGGAAGCTTGGGATACCCTCAAAAGCCTTTATGGTAAAGTGTCTGAAGAGGATGTGTTCAAGATTGAAGATGAGCTTATTTCCTTAGATCCTAAGTCGTATGACTTAATACAGGACTTCATCATCAAGGTGAATGAATTAAGGAGAAAGCTTACTAATTGTGGGAATTCTATCAAAGATGACAAATTGATCTATCTCATCCATAACAAGCTACCATCTGAATATTCCACATTTGTATCTTCTTTTAACACCTCAAAGACTACCTTAGGGTCTGCCCACAAGAAAGTCACTTTTGATGAATATGTAAAACTATTGGATGATGAAGAAAAGAAGTTGAAAACAATGGAGATTCGCAAATAACCTCAGTCCAAAGCATTGGTGGCCAATGAAGGTTCTCAAAATTCAGCTACACAATCTTCAAATAAAGGAAAGAGTAAGAAGAAATGGAAGAGAAAATCTAAGGATGCAGAAAAGACAACACCTCAATCCAATCAACAAGGCAAGTCCTCAAATACCAACAAGAAAGGGGACAACAATAATAAGGAGACAAAGAAGTGTGCTTATTGCAAGAAATCCGGTCAAGAAGAGCATGAGTGTTATCTCAAAAAGATTGATGAATTGACCAACATCATGAAGAAACATAATGTTCCATTGCCTAATGCTTATAAGGATAAAGGATTTTCTTAAGATTCAAAGGAAAAAGGGCAAGCATTCATGGCAAATGAAAACTCTTCAAAGGAATGGATATTTGACTCAGGTGCCTCATATCACATGGGTTCTTCAAAGGATGTTTTTTCTTCATTGAATTACTCAAAGGTACCACACATCTTCATAGGGAATGATAGTAAAATGGAAGTTGAAGGAAAAGGAAATGTGCAAATGGAAAATGGAGAGTTTCAAGAGGTTCTCTATGTTCCAAACCTAAGGTCGAATCTCCTTTCAATCTACCAAGTCACTCACTTTGGAGATGGACATAGAGTTGAGTTCCTTCCCGACTCAATAAAAGTGCACAATCTTAAAGATGATTCCTTGGTCATAGTGGGGAAAGTGAATGATCACAAGAGGTTGTACTCTTTCTCACATTTTGTACCCAAGTCTCCATCAAAATCCTTGTTATCTCAATCACATTCAAACATGCAATTATGGCATGAGTGGTATGGTCATCTTGACTACCACTATCTTCAGCAACTTTGCACATATCAAATGGTGAAAGGTCTACCTCAAATCAACTTTTCTAAGGGTGAGTGTTCTACAAATTCAGTGGATATGCATCCAAAGGGGAAGTTACAAAGAGGGAAGTCTTCTAGAGAAAAAAGTGTTCTTCAAATGGTTCACATGGTATTAGCAGGTCCTTTTGCATTCAGCTAGGGTCGCTACATACTCACCTTAGTTGATGAATTTTCAAGGTTCACTTGGGTCTATTTTTTGCATAGTAAGGGTGAAGTTTTGGATGTATTTCTAGACTTCAAGGCTCATGTAGAACAGAAATCTAGAAAGGCCATCAAAGTACTCTGCATGGATAATGGAAACATGGATCTGAACAGAAGACTTAACGACTTTTGCAAACATGAGAGAATTGATCTTCAGACTCCTTTAGCATTCAGTCCAAATAAGATAGATGTTGCAGCTTTGAGGATCTACACTCTTAAGTCTATGGCAAGTTGCACGATTCATGCCAAGTCTTTTGATCCATCATTAGAATTCAAAGAAATCTCTAGTGCCACTCACATTCTTAATCATTCTCCTCATCCAGCCTTAGATGGAAAAACTCCTTTTGAGGTATGGTGGGGTAGAAAACCTATTGTGACACACTTTAGAGTCTTTGGTTGTCCAACATGGGCAACCAAATCTTCCAGGGGTCACAAGGCACAGCCATCTCAACCTTGTACTTTCATTGGTTATGAAGACAGTGTGAAGGCATATAGACTTCTAGATCCTAAGACACATCAGATATTTGTGGAGAAGGATGTACATTTTGAGGAAAGTTCACCAAGCTTGTCCTCTACTCCTCTTCACACATCATATAGTGTGGATACTGATAGTGACACCAGTGATAATGCTTCAACAGATTTAGATATGTGGAGTTCTGTTGACAAATACAGTGAGAGGTCACTTCATCAGTTCAGTCCACATGCATACATTGCCACAGTGATAGGTCCAGAAAAGTAGGGTACATCTAGTCTTCCAGATACAGGCTTAGTGACAAATTTGGGGGACAATATTAATGATCTGCCTCTTCTTCTTGATGCAAAATTACCTTCTTCAATTGAAACAAGGTTTCTAGACTCTCTTGTTCATTCTCCACATGATCAATCATCATAGGTTGAAGTGATTGTGGATACTTATGATCAATAGTTGCAGTGGGGTTCTTCATCAATTGCAGAGATAGACAGTTCTTTGGGACAGGTTCTTTAGCCAGTTGAGCAGGTTTCAGAGACATCACTTATTCATGGGATTCTTTCCACCCACAGTAGAAGCATCTCATTTGTACCTTTGGTCTTGTTTCTTCCTAAGGGGAGGAACACCATTCTGTAGTCTTGGATCAGCTTCTTCATTGGAGCATTCACTATTCAACATTCTTCTTTGGGGGGGGGATCCCATCCTATCTCTCTCCTCTTCTCATTATTCTCTTATGTATATCTTGGATGTATGTCATAATGGGGGAGTCTTCATTACTCCATCCATCAATGCATCCTTCTTTATCTCTCTTTTTGGGGGAGGGTTTTTCCCATGAGGTTTTCCCTCTTTCTTCTCTTTATGAGAGATTGCATATCATTATGTACATGGGTACCTAACATGGCCTAGTAGCCAGGACCCATATTGCATTTCATCCTAGAGTTAGTAAGCCTAAGGGCATTCCCCTAACTTGCACTTAAGGGAGGGTGTTGGTGTAAATGAGTATTTACTTATTACACTTACTTAAGTTTTACTTAGGTTAATGCATTATTTTATTATTATTTTAGGTGAGACACTTAGGATTTTGTGAACTCTCATTGAGTTACGCAACTCTAATTATATACATGGTGTCTACAACACAGGAGTATGCATCATTCACTGAGTTGTCATAATGACAACACAGTTTTCTGCACTCCTCATTTAGCACATGTTGTCTACTCCACTAATTTGCATGCTACACCATTGTAGTCTTATCCTCACACCATCACACTTAATCCTATGCTTAATGGAGGATAATCCATATCTAGTGGACATGTGCCTAGTTGTATGACATATCATGGTGCTGACTTCTAGGCATTCTAGAAGCTCTCCTTAGGCCTTTATATTCAAGAACTCCTAGTGTACTCTTGTATCCAATTATTGAATGAATATTGTCATTCTAATCACACTTTCGCTATTTTGGTCTACTGTGTGCTTGTGTTGAGCTCTTTAGTTCTTGGGTGAATTCTGGCCTAAGCCAAATTCTTACAGAAGGATTACTTGCATGAAATGTAAATGTTGAAAAGTAAACTAATTGAACTTAAGGTGATACACCAAAAATTAAGATGAGAAAATTTTTTGACCTGACACGATGAAGTTTTTCTAAATGGTTAAAGATTGACACAATATTGGTCTCAGAAAACTCATACATAAATATTTTACAAGAAGGATAGACTTTAAACAAGATGCTAATAAGAATTATAATATTCACGAGTTGACAACTTGAAAAGAAAACATAATTTCATGACTTATAACCTATATGAATATTTCAAAACTCACTTTTAGATTAAACTGAGAGACAAACTCAAGGATTCAAAATCAATCACAAGATTTAAATCATATTAGTGGCTTACACAACAAGATGAACACAAAAAGGGCCTTTAAACTATTCCTTTATTTCAAGCTTCTATGGTCATTCAACAACATTCCTTAAAGTGGTTACAAAGCCATCTATAAGAAATATTATGAAGGACTCTTAAGAAATCATGACAAAAGTTCTTTTTTGTAGAAAACCCAAACCCCTACTCTACATCTGAGAAATCCTTAAATAGAGAAGGATTGCAACAAGCCTTAGATGCGAGGACACCTCTTAGAACCTAATAGAAAAAGAAATTCATACAAAGGTATCAATGATGTTGCATTTAAATCTTCTTCATATTTTACAAAACCAAGACAACAACCACAAAATCAACATGGTGATACTTTCTGTAGGATTCTTTCATTTAATTATGCTCATCCTTTGTTTCCTTGGCTATCAAGATCTTCAACTGCTCCCATTGTCAAGACCTTCATTTCTCCAATTAACCTCCAAGATAGTTACTTTCCTCTTGGGCCATTCAAAACATCTTACTTTGACTAGATTTCTTTCATCTTAACTCCATATATAAGTTAGATCTCTATATTACTATAGAGATCGAGTAATCTATACTCATCCTTCGGCTTCATTCCTTCCTATCTAGCTCTATAATCTAAACCTCAAACCCAATGTTCTTACCATTGTAGTAGATCATTGACATAACTCATTCAACCTTACATGCACCCTACCTTCTTGAAATTATATTGGCCATGTTGATCTCCAATCACTCCATACCTTCTTATATTTTTTTGATGATAGCTTATTGCAAGATTAGGGCACTGAATTTCATATTATTTTTATAGATGCAAGCATGCAAGATGAGTAATTTTTAATTGTTTTATGGCTTCCTAACTGCTTCTCATCACTAATAGCTTGGCATTGTGAGGTTGTGCCCTTTATATTTTGTGCTTTATCATTGCTTCACAACTCAAGATTACCTTAACACACTAACTGCAATGACTTTTTGATTACTGTGAAACTAACCACTTTGCATCCTCACAACTATCAAGGCTTAACATCTCTCTAACTATGCAATGCTATGAACACTACCTTGGATGACTATTGTTTGAATTTGGAACTTCACAACCATTCAACTTGACTTCCATTGAAACATTCCAAAGTTACACCTAGTAACTAACTGTAGCATATCTCCTATTCACAGCCTTGCAAGTTTGAATCTTAACCATATTATTACCCAAACAAATACGTGAACAAATCTTTTCACAACTTCACAGATACAACTAGGATTTAACCTTAACTCTAAGAAATGTTGCAAATTCCTAAAACTTAACTACATTTTTCACCATTTTTCACATGGGTTAGCCTTGAATGTGTGTGAAAATGTGAAAACCCCTTTAAATTTGATTTCTTAATCTCCATCAAAACTTCACAACTTACCTTTATTGATTGCAAGACTGGTTTTTGATCACGTGAAAATTTCCTTCCACCTCTTTGCAACTTGCAACTAAATGTTAGTTAAATTTTTTGCAAAGCTGTGCTAATTGTGAACTTTACTGTCATGCATCTTTGCAGCTCATTTGATAATTATGACATAAACTAGAGTGATAATGTGATGAAAGGTGGTCACAAGATTGAAACTTTAAATATACATGAGAAAACTGCATACAATATGAAAATATCAAGACTAAGGGATATAAAATAAGGATTAAAGTTTTTGTGTATCCCTCTCTATGCATACATGTAAATTATGAACAGATCAATGAACATCGAAAATGACTATCACTTGAGTATTTTCATGGAGGTGAGAACATTTTTAGAAATGAAAAATAGGCACCTAGCTTCGAATAACTAGCAATAGTTCTACTAGTTTGCACCATGTGGTAATAAATTGGTAACAACCACCATATGAAGCTACATCCTAGACTTCTTTATTCCTTAGGTTCTTCCACATGAAAACAATTTCTTCTAGCCTTTGATCTCTATAAATAGATAATTTACCTCTTTTGTCACTTAACCACAATCATTTGTTCTAGTGTTAGGTAAGATTCAATGAATCTACCCACTTTTTCATTTTAGTCCCTTCTAGAAACTTCTTCTAGAATCCTCTTTTAAATCACCTCAAAATGGTTTATCCTAAATTTTGTACCACTAGCTCATCTTAGAAATCTCCCATATGTTCACACAATTCAAGAAATCAACTTTGTTGGCTCAAATTTGTCATTTTTTTTATTAAACTCTTTTTATTGTCACTCGGCATCCACATTGTTCACTCAACAATAACAATCTTTTGATGCTTGACCCAACATTAGGTGGCTTGACATCGACTAAGTCTTCCTTGCTTAGTCACTACTATTATTTACCTGATACTCTACACTTACTATATTTTCTTGATGCTTGACACATATTGAATTCTGCTTGGCTTGAACTAAGTTTTCCTTGCTTATAATATTTTCTTGGCCAAGCTTGGTAGACACTTTTTATGAAAACACTTCTTCTAAGCTTAGCTAAAGTAACCATTCACTTTAGCCTTAAGTATATCAACAATTGATGTAGGTACGCACTCTACCACTGACAAAGGTATGCTCTGATACCACTGATGAAGGGCCACACCACCCGTACCAACTCACAACCAAAAAAATGCAACAAGATGGAGACAAAGAGATGAAAAAAATGCTTCATAAAGAATCATCCATTAATACTTGAAATTCATTAGAAGAGATTACATTTGAAGAGCTTACAACTCAAGAACTTCTATTTCTCGAAATTCCTTACAAGAGATTACATACAAAGAGCTTCTACTTGAAGAGCTTCACTTGAAGAGCTTCTATTTCTCCAACTTGATTACAAATGATAATAAGCCTTGCTTAAATAGGCACTTCTAACCCAAGACATTACAAACACAACCAATGTGGGATAAAAGGTAAATACAACTACCTTTAAATAAATATTAAATTCCCACCCAAATACAACTAAGCACCCAACAAATATTAAATACATGATTTAAGGATCTTTCCACAAAATTCTAAAATGCCACCTACATACCTCGATTAATGGAATGACAACTATTTTTATTATTTTCTATTTATGCCACCCATGCACCTTGAAAATAAAAATTCCTCTTTTCTCCTTTTTTCCTATTTTTCTATTTTCGTCACTTTCTCTCTCCTCCATAATTTTTTTTTTTTTCCTCTTCTCCTTTTTTTTTTCTAATAATTTAATTTTCCCATGCAAGATGCTCCTGCATTAGACTCCCTTGGTAGATAGAAAAGTGTGTCCCACACTTTCATGCGAAAAGAAAGATATACCACCATCTTCACCACAAGCTTCCACCTCAACAGGGACAAGAAAAACCAACTTGCAAATCTTCCACATTTTTTTTTGTTGATGCATGATGCTCCTGCACCCGACTCCCATGATAGGAAAAATTTTGTGAATATGGATTCACAAAATGAAGTAGCCACCATTGACATTTTTTTTTTTTTTCTCTTCCTCCAACACATAGCTGGAACAAGTATCTAGTGTCAATATATTTCCTTCTTTCTTCTTTTCCAACACCTAGCTGGAACAACTATTTGCTGCTGAAAATTCTCCTTCGCAATGAACTCTATCCAAGTATAAATCTCATCCTCATCCAATATTATTGAATTAATCACACCTATAATAAACCCAACAACACCATACCAATCTTTCTTTGCATACCACACATAACTAACAAGATTCTCATGCAAACCATCATCAATATCTTTTAAACTCATCTCAAAGACAACATCCCATGATACATAAGAAGTTACCTGTTTGACATCCTCATCTTTGCTTGCCTCTTTCATGTCATCAACAATGCATGTAACTACTTCACTTGCTTGATCTCCAACTAAGGCACTGTACTCTTCCTCCATTGCTACAATCTTCAAATTATCTTCATCTGCTTCAAGTTCATAAATCTTGTCATCTTTATGCTCTTCCTCTTCTCTTCATCTTCTTCAACTTTAGGTCCACAAATGATTTCCTCTTCATATACTTGCTCTTCTACTGGATCATCTTTGTTTTTCACATTCAAATAATTATCAACATCCCTTTTCTGGTAATGCACTCTTCGTTTCCACAACTAAGCTTCTAATTCATTCACTTGCTTCTGCAAATCCAAAAATATTTCTTCTTGCATTCTCCTTCTAAATCTCTCAAGTCTAGGAATCCTTAGAATCCATCCAATCACAAAAATCATCTTCTTCTTTCTCTTCTCCATAATCAAGTCTTCAGAAGACAAATCTAGTGCAACACAAGAACCTTGTGCAAACTGCCTCACAATCGGCGATCTATCTACACAATCAAGAACTTCTTGACAAAATTCACCCAACTCAAGGTCCTAGTGTAGGAGCATCATGCATCAACAATACATGATATCATCAATGTCTTGCTTGGTCTTAGTGCACCTTCTATACACCAAATAACTCAACTTTTCTCTAGGAACTATTGTTGTCTTTTTTTTGTAAATCCTCTTCATCAATCAAACAAATGATAGCATTCAAAACAAAAAATAGTTGTCTTACCAACAAGTAGTAGGTTTTACATCATTGACAAAATAATGATTATTCCATGATAGGTTCCACATTGCAAACAATCTCCCTCTTTGGAATTGTTTGCAAGCCAATACCAACAACAACACCAAAAAGAAAATTGAAATCTCTCTCTCTATCAATATATGTACCTCTTTATTTTTCCTATTCTAATATGGTATCTTTGATATCTCCCTCAATACATTATTCATGTTTTAGTACAACACTTTGTTATATTCTCTCTATTTCTCTTATATCTCCCTTAACCTTTTATCTCCCTCTTTGATCTCTCTCTACTATCTCCCTCTTTGAAAACAATGCCAAAGACTTGTCATATATTCATGTAGATAAAATCAATTCATGTTCTCCCTCTATCACCTTGCATGTGACTATAAATCTTTTGATTTGGCTCCTTCATTACTTTAGGCAGCTCCTAAAGTAAGATCCACTACATCAAATTTTAAAATATGACATTCAACTTAATTGATGCAAGGAATTACTATCACTTCTTAAGTAGCTTTTGATAGGAATATCACCCCTAGATTGCCTCTATGATATTAATGTGCATCTTTAGGTAAATCCTTTGGGAATAGATCAACTATTTGTTCTTTTGTATTCACATATTCCATTCACTTCTTTTTCTTGAACCAGCTCTCTTAAATAATGATACTTGATTGAAATGTGCTTTGTCTTTGTGTGCATCATAGGGTTCTTTGATATGTTTATAACACTTATATTTTCACAATAAAGTACCATAGGTTTAGTAATTTCCTCCTTCATTTGTTTGAGTAACTGTTTGATCCATACCATATTTGTGCAATTCACTACAACAACCACATATTCAACTTCAATAGTAGATTGTGATATATAATTTTCTTTCTTACTGGTCTAGATGACCAATCTCTTTCCTAATAAAAATGCTCCTCCGCTTGAACTCTTTGTGTCATCAATGTTTCTAGCCCAATCAACATCAATATAGGCTCTCAATTCAAACTTGTCATTTTTCTTGTAGTATAGACCATAGTCTTATGTTCCTTTTAGGTATCTTATGATCCTTTTAACAACCATTAAATGATTCTCTTTATGATTTTCAAAAAACCTTGCAATAATCCCAACAACTAATGCAATGTCAAGTCTTTTGTGAACTACATATTATAATTTTCCAATCATAGACCTGTAAAATGTTTGATTTAATTCAGTAGAATCATCAATTTTGGATAGTTTGTGTCCAATCACCATAGGATTACTAATAGGTTTTGAATCCTCCATGCCAAAAGTATTCAATATTTCTTTCACATACTTGGACTGAGTGATGTAAATACCATATTTCATCTCATATACTTGCAAACCAACAAATAAATTTATCTCCCCAAACATAGACATCTAAAAATATTTCTTTATTTCATTTGCAAATGTCTTACACAATGCATTTTTCCCTCCAAATATGATATCATCAACACATATTTCAGCTAGGAAAATTTATTTACATTATTTTTTCTTTAAGTACAAATTATTGTTATCATCAATATTCTCAAAACCAATCTTCACAAGATAGTTGTAAAGCGTCTCATACCATGCTCTTGGAGCTTTCTTTAAACCATATAAAGCTTTGTGTAATCTACATACAATATTCTTTTTTATTGGATCAACAAATCCTTCATGTTTTTCAATGTAAACCCCCTCTTCTAATATTTCATTTAGAAATGCTAACTTAACATCTATTTGATAAACTTTAAAACCTCTATATGTAGATTAAGAAAGTAGAGTTCTTACTCCTTCCAATATTGCAACTAGGGCAAATGTCTCTCTGTAGTAAATTCCCTCTTCTTGTGCATATCCCTTGCAAACTAATCTTTCCTTATTCCTTGTGACTTCAACATTCTCATCTAGTTTGTTTCTATACACCCACTTGGTTCCAATGAAATTTGTTTTCTCTAGTTTGGGTACTAGAGTCCATGTTTTGTTCTTCTCAAACTGATCAATCTCTTCTTTCATGACTTTACTCTAGTCTTCATTTTCTAATGCATCCTTTATTGACTTAAGGTCATGTATGCCTAAAAAATAGGCATAATTTATCAACCTATTCCTTGTTATTGGTTTGGTTTTCTTATCTCCAATAATTTTTGTAGTAGAGTGATGTCTTCTAACATTCGTTGACAATCTTGGTTCTGCTCTTCTTTCTACAATAGCTCTATCAACTTTAGAGTCACTATGCACTTCTCTACCATGTAACTTGGCACTCCTTTCATGTACACTAATCTTAGTATCAAAATGTACCTTGGCTTCTAACTACAACTCAGCTCCTAAATGCAACTCAGTTCTTGAATGCAACTTGATATCCATTTTATATGACTTGGTAGTCACTCATATTGATTCAAGAGCTTCTATGGGTAGTTTTCTATCCTTCATGATTAAGGGATTTTGGTGGAGTTGAGTGAAACTATTTGGGTCTTGGTTAATTTTTTAATGTATTTAATAAGTATTGTAAGACTTTAAAAGAATTTGGTATTTAATTTATGTTTGACACTGACTTGTGGCTCTTTAAGTATTTAATGCAAGGGATATTTTATTTTTAGCTTATTGGGCCAACTTTTGACTTAGGTTGGTATAAGTAGGGGTTGTGGTGAAGTTTTTAGTCATTATTCATCCATCTTGTAGAAGAGGAGGTGGCACAAGAGAAAATTCTAAGAAGGGCTAGTAGTTGAGGCTTTGGAAACAATGAAGTTACTTAGAGGGCTTGGGAGTACCACTTTGGATCTTCCTTAGAAATCTCTACCAAAGAGTAGATCTAGATTGGCTAGGGTTTGGAGGGGATCTTGAGGGATCTTGCAGAACTATTACTTGATTTGTGTTTGATTGTAATTGAGAAGACCTTATAGCCTACCACATTACATGTAATCAGTTATTTTATGAATGTAGAGTTGTGATTTGGTATAAGATCTTGCATTATTTTTTTGTTTTTTTTGTGTGTTTATTTTTTTGGGGCTAGGAAATCTCCTTTGGGGATTCTCCTACCTTGCACTACATCAAGTGGTATTAGAGTGAAGGTTTTTCCTGGGTGTGTAGACCAAGCATCAAAGCTGAGGCAGTTTGCATCAGGATCTTGATCTTGGAGTGTTTTGCAAAAATCTTAGAAGATGCCTCAAAGAATATTGGACCCTAGGGTAATTAATGGTATTAGTGATGCTATGGAGGAAAGAATCTTGGAGAATATTAGAGAAGAATTTAGATCTGAGATTGCACTGATGAAGAGTGACATGATTGCTAAAATTGTGAGTGCTTTAGGTGGTGTACCTAGGCACATGGGTACTGAAGATGGCTATGAGGAAATTGTTGAAGACTTTGAAGTTTCTAGATCAAATGGTGAGGAAAAAACTAATTGTGTGGAGAGACTTATAGGAAATTGGGTTGGTTATTTTGCTAGACCTAGATCTTATTTAAAGTTGAAGCATAAGATGGAGGTTTCTAATTTCTCATGTACTTTGAATCCTAAATGCCTAATTGATTGGATTGGTGAGTTGGAATACCACTTTAATCTTGATGATATTGATGATCCACTTAGAGTATGGTTGGCACAAACTAAGCAAAAAGGACATGTTGCTCTTTGGTGGAAATAACTACAAAGAGACAAAGAGGAGGAAAGTGAAATTAAGATCACTAGATGGAGGTTGATGGTAACAATATTGAGGGCTAAGTCCATTCCTATTGATTATGAACTTGAGTTGTTTAAGAGGTTGTAGAAATTGAAACAAAAAGATATGTCTATGAAAGATTATGTTGAGGAGTTCTACACATTGACTATTTAGTTTGGGTATAGAGAATTTTCAAAAGAGAAGGTAGCTTGGTACATTAATGATTTGAGATTCAATATTTAGGATGATGTTGGTCTATTGAAAATTTTTTGGGTTGAGGATACTTACCAGTATGCTTTGAGAGTAGAAGAGAAGCTAAAGAGGAAGTGTTAGAAATAGGGAATACTGAGAGAGGAGTGAATCAATATTCTACAAAAAAAAATTCACTAACTAGATATTATTAATTACTTTGAACCATGCATAAGAAAGTAAATAAGTAATTTTTAATAGTAATGGTAATCATACATAAAGGAAGCTCATAACACCATATTTTGTTAACTAAGGAAACTCTAGCTAAGGGAAAACCCCTGTGGGGATGATACCCACTAAATAATATATTGATATATATGTTCCTTGTTAGAGGATGGACCCTATTAAGATTTAATGGAAAAATTCAATATAGAGAGTCCCTATTAGGAGACTTTGAATCCATATTAGGAGATTCCAACACGGTTAAGAGTTGTAGTATAGTGGATGCAAGAAGAGCTCACTATCCAAACATGCATTTCCAATTACAAGAAGAGCTCATTGCCCAAAAAAGTAATTATTCTTTAGGTATATAGGTTTTTTATCTTATTTCTTGACTAATCACTGACCTTGGTTTGATCTCAAACCACAAAATTAGGTTCTCAAAACTTTGCATATATCACTTCATAAAAAGTTCACATATCACTTATTATAATACAATCGCACACTTCTTTTCACAAGATGTCCTTCGCATAAATACCATACCTTTTTACAAATTTCTACTAGGTCAGCTAAGACCATAATATACTTTTGCAACTAAGAGTAAACATCTAGGATGTCAACCCTAATTGGTCAAGTAATTATTTTGTAAACAAAATAATTCCTTTCCTTTAATTTGTTGTTTTGTTTCACTGGTAAATGATGAATATCTCTTTTCTATACTATTTTTATTAATGTCTAAGGTTATACACATTATCATCAACATGTATAATGTCTCCATCTAACTTCACTAGTCATTATATGACGTTACAAATATTTTACATATAAAAAAATGTACTACTATAAACCAATTTCATACTTAAACAATTTTTTGAGTACCAAAAGCTAAGTATCTTTATTTTTGAGGTTTACTACAAGAATGTACATCATGTCTTGCTATTAATGACAAAAATTACATCACTATATATAGAAAATTATCAATAGCAATAATCAAGGTAGTTCTTGAGGGAAAGAGAAGCATGACTACTCGACAAAGGCTAAATTGAGTGCAAAAGATGAATCAAAACCTATTGATCAAAAGAGAAGGACAAGTAGAGGTGATTTTAACGGTACTTATTTTGGACATCATGAAGAAGGACATAGATCTTAAGAGTTTTTGTAGAAGGCTAGTGACAAAAGAGTTTCTATTGTGAATGAGATTAAAGACCATGAACTTGAGCAAGGAGAGAGTTTATTGTCCTAGCAAGTAGTGGTTGATCAGAGGAAACTAGAATCTTGTCAGAGGAGTAATCTATTCAAGACTCATTGCAAGTCTGGTGGTAAAGTTTGCAATGTGATTGTGGATGGTGGTAGTACTGATAATCTTGTTGCTAAGGAGATGGTTTAGAAACTTAGTTTGAAGAGAGTGAGACATCCTTATCCTTATAGGATTGGCTAGTTGTGAGGTGAGTGTGCTTTGGAAGTGAGGAAGAAGTGCCTTGTTGATTTCTAGATTGGGTAGTATAAGGATCAAGTGTTGTGTGATATTGTGGACATGAAGAGTTGTTATGTATTGCTTGGTAGACCTTGGCAATATGATGCAGGGTTGTGCATGATTGTTTCAAGAATGTGTATACAATTGTGAAAGGTGGTAGGGAGCCTTCCTTGATTCCTTTGTAGAATGAAGAGGTTGGTAGAAGAAACCTGAGTATTGGTAGCCGAGTTGAGTTGGTAGATTTTGAAAGGGTTAGCAATTAGTGTAGACAGAAAACTTATGGAACATAAAAAAAGGAGGTGAAGAAGCAGAAAAAGAGCAAGGAAAAGAGTGTACATGTTGAAGACTTGGTAGACATGTATGTAAAGAAAAAGTTTGGGATTTTTGTGTTGAATCCTAGAAGATGTTCTTCTAGCTATTGAAAACATGTTTTTGCACTTGGGAAGTCTGATGTAGGAGCATCCTAGGGTAGTTGGATTTCCTGCATGATCAAGGGATTTTGGTGGAGTTGAATGGACTTGTCTAAGTTTTGGTTAATTATTGTTAATGTATTTAATAAGTATTGTAAGCCTTTAAAGGCATTTGGTATTTAATTTCTACTAGAGGCTGCCTTGTGGCTCTTTAAGTATTTAATGTAAGGGATATTTAGCTTTTATATAATTGGGGCAATTTGTGTCTTAGGTTGGTATACGTAGGGGTTGTGGTGCAATATTTAGTTATTATTCATCCATTTTGGAGAAGAGGAGGTGGTAGAGGATTGAATTTAGAGAAGGACTAGTAGCTGAGGCTTGGGAAACAACGAGATTTCTTGGTGGGCTTATGAGTACCAATTTGGATCTTCCTTGGAGGTTTCTAGCAAAGTATGGATTTGGACTAGCTAGGGGAGGGGATCTTGAGGGATCTTGCAGAACTATTATTTGTTTTGTATTTGGTTGTAACCGAGAAGGTCTTATAGCTTGACACATCACATGTAATTACTTATTTTATGAATAAAGAGTTGTGATTTGGTATAATATATTGCATTATTGTTGTTTTTTTGTTGTGTGTTTATTTTTTGGGGCTAAGACATCTCCTTTGGGGATTCTCTTGTCATGCACTACATTAAATACTTGTTATTGTTGATTGATAACTTAGTTCTCAACTTCATCAACATTCATTTTTCATAGTATTACATGAAGGTTTTGTACTCTTTAGGTTCCTTCTTAGGTTCAACTTCATGTACATTTGTATATTCATCAAATTTTACATTTTCACTTTCCATAACTTTGTTAGTGTTAGTATTTAAACACTTATAAGATTTACTTCTTATGAAATAGCCTAGGAAAATAACTTCTTTAGTTTTGGCATCAAATTTACCATTTTTGTTGTCCTTAAGAATGTAACACTTTCTTCCAAATACCTTAAAATATTTAACATTGGGTGAGTATCCATACTATAGTTCAAAAGATGTGAAATTTGTACCTTTCTTGACTTGTACTCAATTCAAGGTATAGATAGTTGTGCTTATAGCTTCTCTCAAGTATTTCAAAGTAACATTCTTCTCCATAATTAGTGTTCTAGCACAATCCATTATAGATTTGTTCCTCCTCTTAGCAATCCCATTTTGTACAGGGGTCCTAGATGTAGAAGTTTGCCTTAGAATTCCTCTATCATTATAGAATATCTTAGATTCATTTGATGTAAATTCTCCACCTCTATCAGATCTCAAACATTTCAATATTTTAAGAGTCTCCTTTTCAATTCTTGCCAAGTACTACTTAAACATTTGGTAAGCATCATTTTATTTTTTTTAAACATGTATGTCATCATCCTAGAATAATCATTGAAAAATAGGATAATGTACTTGTCACCTTTGTATCTTTACACATTAATTGGTCCACACAAATTAGTATGAACTAATTCAAGAATTTCTTTTGAGGAGTGAGTCTTATGTTTAAAACTATATTTTTTCATCTTTCCTAACTAACATTGTTTGCAAATCACATTATCAAGTTTCTTTAGTTTGGCAAACCTTTAACTCTTTTCATGTTACTAATATTGACTAAGTTATCAAAGCTAACATGACATAACCTCTTGTTCCATGGCCACACATCATTAACTTCTACAAATGGTTAAGCAGTATCATTCATGTCAAAATAAAATAAATTACTTCTAGTTTGATCTCCATTTCCAATTATTTCTCCATCAATGTCATAGATCTTACCTTCTTGTTATCAAAACCAACTTTACAACCTGAATTATTCAATTTTGACACACTCAAAAATTTATAATTAAGTCCTTCTACATAGTAAGCATTGTCACATATGATCTTTTTTGTCTGTTTTATTGATCCTTTACCTTCTATAAGATAGGGTGCATCATTACCAAATCTAACACTATTTCCATTTTAATACTCAAGGATAATGAGCTTACTTTTGTCTCCAGTCGTGTGATGTGAACATCCACTTCCAATGATCCATCTATCAATTTTGTTCACATAAGATATTAATGTAGTTACCTCATCTTCATCAGAATCATCTTTCATAGGAACACAAACAAAATCATCATCAGACCATTAGATCCATCTTTTGATTCCTCTTCAATAATATAACAAGCCTTCTTTCTTTTGTCTTTATAGTCTTTGTTGTTCTCATCTCTTTTACCTCTATATTTATCTCCACTTCTATTGTTCTTTTTCTCTAGACACCTTGCATCAATATGACGAACCTCATTACTATTGAAACACATGATAGGTAACTTACCTTTTTATTTACCTTTGCCTCTATGAAATTTCCTAGCAAGCAATGCTTCAAGCTCTTCTACATCATCTTCATCTATGTCACTATCACTAGAAATATGTTTGACCTTTTTCTTCTTATTATTTTTAGATTCTTTCAATGTCAATTTATCTTTGATACAAGATTCAATATTTTAAGTTTTGAAATTATCAAAATTTTAAAATTCAAAAATAGTGAGTCTACCCATCAATCCTTCAAGGGTTAGATTACTACTAGAAATACACCTTAGTTCTTGTATGGTAGAGACTTCAATAAAATAGATAGGTAGCAAGGTTCTCAATACTTTGTTGATCATAGTCTCATCTTCAATAAAACCATTTTATCCTCTAATAACATTCACGACATCATTGATTCTTGTACAATAATAGGCTATAGTCTTACCTTCTTGTATTCTCATGTCATCAAAATTTCCTCTCAGACTCTCAACTTTGGCTCTTAGAATATTCTTGTCTCCTTTATATATTATATTTATCACATCCCACATCTTCTTAGTATAATTACATCCTTTGATCTTATTAATATCTAAGTATCTTAGGGAAGATGGAAGCTCTAACATTGTTTGATTGTGTTCTTTCAACTTTTTAGATCATCAACATTAGGGGCTCCAAAGATCAACATGCTCAGTATTATTGGTAGATTCTACATAATCTCAAATTCCTCCTAGATGTAGCTTCATCAAACTTTTCTATGTAAGAAATTTTTCCTTTTTTAGTGTGGACACCTCCTTTCTATACATCTTGATCTTTTTATTTTAGTACCTTCAAACTATTTCCTTACAAGCACTAATGCATGTGATACAAATTGTGGGAATACTTTAGAATGATTGAGAGGGGAGTGACTCAATTATCCAAGGTCCAAATGTACAAAAAAAACTTTTAAGTACTTAACATATTCAAATTCATAACACCATATCATGCATGCATCCATTAGAACATCAAATACCTTAACTTAGTAGGTCACTGTCCTAGGTCAAAATAACTTTGTAGAAATGTAAGCATGAAATAATGCAAACTCATTCACACAATTTGACACAACGATTTATGTGGAAACCCACTTTGGAAAAAATCACCAGTAACATGCTACCAATTTTCACTCTTCTGAAGTGATGCCCTATTAAAGGCCAACCTTGTTAAAGGTTACAAAATAGACTATTAAATGTGACCTGGTTAAAGGATTTCAATCACCATATTAGGAGTGAGCCTTTTTAGAGGACTTTAGAACATTCCATTAGAATGTCACCCTATTAAAGGATTTACAAATGATTGTTAGATCAACCTTAATCCAAAGGATTTATCCGGATTGATATACTTGTTAGAAAGTAACAACAAGACTTGATCTGATAATAAGACACAACTCACTTCTACATTATAGATCAATGGTTCAATCCTTCGTTCTACTTGGCATTCATACCCTTCATCTCTAATTTCTTATTCACCCTTCAAGCCTTCAAAATCTTAAGCCTTCTTGCTATATATGTCAATTGTAGACTCTTCTATTTGGTTGCTACATGAAGCAACATCCTATACTTCTTGTCTTCCTTAGGTTCTCACACATGAAAACAATTTTTTCTAGCCTGCTATTTCTATAAATAGAGAATTTAGCTCTTTTTCTTCTTAGCCACAATCATCTATTCTAAGGTTACAAAAAATTCATTGAATCAACCCACTTTTTGATTTTATTCCCTTCTATAAAATTGTTCTACAATCCTATTTGAATTCACCTCAAAATGGTTTATCTTGAATTTTGTGCCACCATCTCATCATATAAATCTTCCACATGCTTCACAAATTCAAGAAATTAATTTTTTCAGCTCATATTTGTCAAATCTTTGATTTAAATCATTTTACTGTCACTTAATATCCACATTATTCACTCAAAAATAATAGTCTTTTGATGCTTGACTGACACTAGGTTGCTCAGTCACTACTATTATTTACTTGATGCTCAGTGCTTACTACATTTTTCTAACACTCGATATATTCTAAATTATGCTCAGCTTGAACTAAGTTTGATTGGCTTATACTGTTTTCTTGACTAGGCTTGACAAACACTTTTTATGAAAACACTTCATCTAGGATTAGCTATACTAACCATTCACTTTAGCCTTAAGTAGATCAACAATACATAATATCATCAATGTCTTTTTTGGTCTTAGTGCACCTTTTATACACCAAATAACTCAACCTTTCTCTAGATACTCTTATTATCTTATCTTTTCAAATCCTCTTCATCCATAAAACAAATGATAACATTTATACTTCTTAGCTGTGTTTTCTGGGTAGATTGTGTTACAATTTTTGCATCAACGTTTCGGATCACACTCTGTGATCCATCATCAGGATGAGAGAGCTGAAGGAAAAAAGTAGAAAGATTGCAGACCCAATAAGGATCACAATCTTTCTACTTTTTTCCTTCAGCTCTCTCATCCTGATGATGGATCACAGAGTGTGATCCGAAACGTTGATGCAAAAATTGTAACACAATCTACCCAGAAAACACAGCTAAGAATTCTAATGGATTGTGGAAAACTAATATCTACAACATTTATACTAAAAAGTAGTTGTCTTACTAGAAAGTAGTAGGTTTAAGATCATTGATAAAATAATGATTATTCCATGATAGGTTCCTCACTGCAAACAATCTCTTTTCAACATAAATTTAACTTGTTAATGTTACAATGTTTGATCATAAGATATGATCTACCTAGCGAGAGGTTTGTCGTGTTAAACACTTAAAGAATGTTAGGTCTTTCCTTATTAGAGGGCTTGACACTTACAATAAAGTAAGGACTCTATTAGGATATTTACATAGGCCTATTAGGACCACCTTGTTAAGAAATTTTCCTTGTCTCAATTACAAAATAATTGATTTAGTACCTAACCCTCGGTATACTTTGTAAGATGATCTTGAGTCTTCTCTTTCCTTTATCTCTAATCTAATTTTCCTAATTTGACAAATTTGTTTAGTCTGTCATTGCTATGATTACTCTCTATTGAATCTATCTCTTCAACTCCTACACATGCATGTATCCTTCTTGTATTTCATCCATTATGATTCTAGGGTAGAATCCTCCTTGAATAGACTTCATGTGAAGCTTCTAGATCTTGATCAATAGTTTAAACTTCATCATCTCTTATCATTTATGTCCCTTTTTCTGATTGGTTGATTTGTTTTCCTAGGGATCATCACCTTCTACTGATGATGTGTAAATAGAATTTGATCTAGCTCTATAGATATTAAATCTCATAGAAATATTGGCCAAAATGATTCATATACGAGTTTGTGCCATTACAAACTCACATATCAAAATTGCATTTCCTGACACGTGTGCTTTGATACTCGGTCATGTATGTTGTTGCTTGACTTCTATAAGTCTGTGTACTCAAAACTTTATAACTTATCAATATGCTCTATTGTCATTATATTACTTGGCTCATAATATGTTCCTTGACTCACATATCTTCTTGGTCTCTAGTGAATGCTCATCAATCATTGTTTTGCTCAATTTGAGTGTAACTTGCTTGACCTTTACTAGGTAACTTGGTTACAATGATGACCTTGTAATTTTTCCTAGTAAATGGCTTGTAAATGACTAAGTGTTTGGTCACTAATTGGAAATAAATACTTAGAGATTAACATTTAAATCTAGTATATCTTATAAGAAATAAATACTCTTCATTACTATAAGAAGATTGTTTTGGTTTGTAATGAGTAAGGAAAATCAAATAGGCAACACATTGAAAGGTTTGGTAAGAGAATCAAATAAGGTATCCTAGGGTGCTAGCAATAGGATACAACACCCTTAAAACTAAGAAAATGCATTAAGGATAAAATCTTGATCCTAAAAAAAATCAAGTGCAATAATTAAAAAAAGCCTTGGAAAAATGGTAAGTTTCTATTTTATATTCTTTTATAGATTTCCATTTTTAAAAATGCCCAGTGATTAATATCATTGAGTTAATCCAAAATCCATCAAATTTAAAAGTTAGACCCTCCTCTCACATAAAATCACCTCAAGAATAAGAAACTACATTGAATCACATGCTTCTAAAAGTTTGATGCCTAAGAAGCTTGTGCTTAAATAAGAGAAATCAAGGAGTTTCACTAGGATGGGACTTAGTTCTCCCTATAAATAACTTCTAAAATTATAGAAGTTAACTCTTTCTAGTATTATTTCTAAAAGGGAAAGGAAGAGAAAACAAAAAAAATCTAAATTAAAGATGTACTAAAGAGTTTAATACACTTTGAGATTTCATTTCACAAATAACAAGAGAAAATAACCCCAAATTATTGAGCAAAGAACAACATATAATCTTCATTACTAGAAGGAGATAGAAGGGAACAATATGAAAGATAGAGCACAAAATATTAAGATCTCTTTGCAAGAACAACCTATTAAGGCTTTCTAGATATGTTCCTACTATCTCACTAAATTTATTATTCTATGAGAATATCACTCACTAATTGACACCAATTCTATAACAAATTATTAAAGTGTATAAAAATTTATTCAAATACACATTTATTTTTAAATTAAAAAAGCTAGAAATTGTAACAAATGATAGCTATTTTTATCTTAAAATTCCATAGAGCTTTAAATAGAATTTTTAAAATTAGAGTAAACATGTTGGGAAAAATTTGATACATCTTATTCTATTGATTTAGTGAAATAAAAAGATAAGGTTTGAGAAAGAAAACTATAGCCTACCCCTAAGAATTCTTTATTTTCAAATTGGTAAACCAAAAACTCCTAAATCCCTCTAAAAAAGTATATTTACTACAATGCACCCATAGGTTTATGTAGAAAGGTTTCTTTGTAACCAAAAAAAGTTAGTTGTAACTAAATACGATTTTGCCCATCTTTTACATGTAGATATCATTATGGTGGCTATCACAACCTCATCGACATTGGTGATTTTTTCCATCATTACTCTCCTTTCATGCACATAGTATGAGTGTCACTTTTAACTTATTTATTTTCCTTGCAATCATGAAGGAGTAACTTTCCAATCCCACTTGAATTTATGTTTCTTTTGGACCATGGCTTTAACCTCATAATGGTTTTTGACACTTGAGTGCCAACACACTTAATCACATTCCACATTGGAGCCAAGTACACCATGCATGCTGAGCCACAACAAATGTCGAGTTAGGAAAGACTTCAGGTGCCGAGCGATCTTCATGTGCCGAGTAGTTTTCAGATGCCGAGTGAAGATCAGATACCAAGTGTTAACAGGTGCTGAGTAACATAAGGTGTCGAGTGTTAACAAGTGCTGAGTAACATAAGGTGCCAAGTGTTAACAGGTGCCAAGTAACATAAGGTGCCAAGTGATACAATTTTGTTTAGGTGCTGAGCTATCTAGGAAACAGCATGTACTGAGTATCAGCAATACTTCAGGAGCCAAGTAACTCAGAATATTAGCATAAAAGTTTGTACTTGCACAAATTATGATGAAAACCATTTTTACAGCCGACATAAGGTAAATCTAGAAGGATTTAATGATGAGATTGAATATTTTATTTTTCCTATGCAATCTACATGCAGCCAATAAGAAAAATGATGAAGGAATGCAACCAATAGAAGAAGTGCAAATAATAAGCGAAAAATGAAGATTGAATATGGATCGTAGATCCATACCTAACCCTAAATCCTCAAATTTCTTTATAATGAAGATGAAATTTCATCGTAAAAATGAGAGTGGACATACAAGGGTGCACAAGGAAATCTATTTTTAGAAGTGAGGGTTATCTAATCACAAAGGATCAAGATCAAAGAAAGAGGAAAAGGTTTCTGCATTTAGCAATCAAGGATTGTAATCTATCAGGTTCATTATACCTAATACTTTCTAGCAATTGTATTAGAATGAAAATCCTATGGTGATAGGTTAGCTTAACAACTACTTCATAGATCATTTAATTAAGTGATTAAATCCTTTAACAGGGTGACACTTCATGTAAAGTGTTTGAAAAGCCTCTAACCAAGTCACTATTAATACAGTGTAAAGCCTTTAACAAGGCAAGCCTTTAACAAGACAGACCATCAAAAGTGGTTGAACAATATTGCTGTAGTAATTTTTGTGGGTATCATCTCCACCCCAGTTTTACCTTCTTATTCCTAAAAAGTTTTTGGGTTACCAAATTCTAGTTTTATGAGTTGTTGATGCATGTGTTTGGTTTCATGTTTACTTGATGTATTTACATGCATGCAATTTACTTTCAGTTAAAAGTTTTATTGGCTAAAGTGTGATACTTCTAATTCACCCCCCCCCCCCCCCCCCCCCCCGCCCCCCCTCTCATAAGTATTCTTTCCATATTTGAATATTCCAACAATTGGTTTCAGAGCGTCCATATTCTCACAAGGAAAAGCCTAACAACTTGGAGGAAAAGATCTAAAGATGGAAGCTTTCAAACTTGGAAAGATCATTAAAAATCAGGTGATAGATGTGCAACTTGCTCTACATAGCTTGGAGGAATTTAGAAACAAGTTTAGAAACTCATTAAAAAAAAGGAAGGATCTAGCCATAGCTGAAAATGATATACACTACAAGGAAATTGATACCACAAACATATTTTCCAATGGAGATACTAAAGAGTTTGATGCAGAAATAGTAGAACTGATGGAGAAAAATAAAATTCAAGTAGTGGAGATAAGATCTCTCAAGATGGAACATGAATCACAGGCCATAATGATATGTGAAATTACTAAACACAAGAAAAGAGAATTTGAGGATAAAGTGATGATGGAAAATGACAAAAGAAATCTTGCAAACAAACTTGAAGAAAAATGTACTAAATTGACAAGGATCTCAAACATGCAGATGGATACACTTGCCCAAATGATGAACCTTCATCATGAACTCAATGTAAAAGATATTGAGATCTCTACTTTGAAGATGCAGAATGAACAAATGCAGAATAAATTGAACAAAGAAAAAGAGGTAGCAGAGAATCTCAACAAGTCAAGTGAAGCCATCAAGTATTTTGAACAGTTGCTGAAATCCCCAAAATCTACCCATAATACATCAGGATTAGGATACAATAGCACTAAAGTTGGAGAATCATCAAAGACTGTTGAACAAAGAAATGATAAAGGTAAGAATTCGAAACCCACTTGTCATCACTGTAATAAGAAGGGGCATATAGCTAATGTGTGTAGGAGTAGAAGATTCAATCAATCAAACACACCCAAAAATAAGAGTTTCTATCACAAGTGCAACATGTAAGGACATACGACACAAAATTGCAGATCCAGTGTCACAAGGACTTAGAGATTTGATGGACATTGTTATAATTGCAAAAAGTATGGACATAGGGCATTTGAATGCAGATCAAAACCTATGTGGACATCAAATCAACCAGCAAAAATAGAAGGGAATGAAAGTCATTATCATTGGGATTACAATACCAAATATAGCTGTCATTATTGTCAAGAATATGGACATATACCATAGAACTACATAAGAACACATTTGAGAGGAAACTAAAAAAGATGGTTGAATCAAACTACATGTTTTAGTTGTTTGAAAATTGGTTATATCAGCAGAAACTGTCCTACAAGATCAAAGGCACCCAAGACTGAAGAAAACAAAGGAAAACAAAAGATTGATGTCGAAAAGATAAGGGGGCAAATGAACAAGACTTGGAAAAAGAAAGATGAGTGCAACACATCAAGTAGAGGGATCACTTCACCCAATGGGTCAAGTGATCACACTTCATCAAACTAAGCATGAGAAGTACACAGTACTAATATAAAAAGCTATATCACACATCAGTCCCAAGACAAAGAAGCTAAGCAATGTATAAACCTACATGAAACAAGATGTCAAGACAAAAACTAAATGTTGTTGCCGAGCTATCTTTAGATACTGAGTTAAACTCCAACAGATGTCGAGCTCCCAACAATGACTGAGCTGGTAACTAATGTCGAGTTGGATAACTCCAATGGAAGTTGAGTAAAGTGGAAATGTAGTGCAAGCTGAGTTAGGTTAAAATTTCTTCAGAAGCTGAGTTGGTAGTTGAGCATTTAATGCAATGGAAATAGGGTATATTATCACAATTTCAATTAGTTTTACTCATCATGATCAAGAAGAAAAGAAGAAGAAAGAGAGCTGAGCGACTTCATAGCAAGAATTCACCCTTTCAAGTAGATTGCAACTGCATTCAACACATTTTTCATCGATCTTGAGGTTTTTTCATTTGTGCCAAGCTACGTAGTTTCGTATCCTTTTATTGTAAAACCCTAGTTTGCATAAATGGCATCAAGTTTGAAGAAAATTGAGGAAAAAGAGTCTTTTGAAGTACAGTTAGTTTCAAATGAGGTCAAGCAACCTAATTTTTGTCCTATTCCCCAAGTTGCCTAGAAAAATGACCCAGCCGGTGCTCTCTCCTAAATTCCCCCAAAAGTTGTAATGGTCCAAGACGTGAGAAAATGTTACAATTGTAAGATAGGTGCCCTAGGAGACATGGAAATAAGACAAGCCTATGAGAAATTGTGTTTAGATGGAGTCTTGAAAGATGAATTCAAAATCGTTGAAAGAAAGGGTTTAACCTGAGTTCTAAGCTTTCCCACCATTTTCAAAATAGAATGGATTAGACTTGTGCTAAGAAAAATTCATGGTAGAAATTTGTGGTTAGAAGATTCTCCCATCAAATTGACAAAAGAAATCATACATAGAGTAACAGGGTACCCAACCCTAGATTGGTACAAAACCTTGAGAAGTGAATCAAAGGAGGTTAATGAAAAGAACATTGGTGCCCAGTGGAACAAAAGAGGAATGACAATTCACAACATACAAGATCCTCTAGTTGAGTTTGCTGTTAGAGTCATCACCCATAAATTCTACCAATCTAGTAGACTCAACAGTGTACCATGTATTGCGGTAGATCTAGGCTAAAAATTGGTGAAAAAGGATCACAATTATGATCTTGCAAAACTGCAACTACAACAGATCAATGAAAACCTAGCTGCCATAAGAAGAACAAAGGGCACTCAATGCAAATTTGGAGCAATCCTAGTTTGCATATTCTTTTATGTTTAGAATGATTTTCCTTCTTTTGGAAAAGTGGCATGGAGGAATGACAAAACCATCATTGCCCAAATAATGAATATATAGAGCAAATGGGTGAAAATTTTGATACCTTGATGACAAGCTATTTTGAGGATTTCAAGAAATCCATGAAGCAGAGATCAAGGATACTAGTTTCCTTAGTAAAAAAACATACTAATGATATATGTTTCTTAGTTGACATTGATTTTACCTATATTCAAGTAGTAATACCAAGGGTTAGATGGCTAAGGCCATTTGGATATGAAATTAATATTGATGAGGCATCTACAGCAATAACTGCATTATTGGCAGAAGAAATAGATAAAAGTGCTCCACATTTTGGCACTTATGATGTGGTAAGATCAAAGATAAATATGGAATTAAAAACTGCTTCCACATTGAAGAAGAAAGACAAATTATTAAAGAAAATTAAGAAGAAATTTGGTAAAGAAATTGAGGTTGAAGCAAAAGAAGAAGAAGATGACAGTGATGATGAAGATGAGCAAGAACAAGGGCCAATGGAATTAACTCAAGGTCTTGGAGAAGACAAGGAGGAAGGTGCAGAGGAAGAAGAAGCCAAGGAAGCACCAACTGAAGCTGCGCCAAAGAAGAGAAAGGCAACAAAAAAGCCTCTAGCTAAGCCCAGATCAAAGAAAGCTGCCACACCATCACCTCAAAAGCCAACAACACGAGCTACAAAAAGGGCATCCACTCAAAAGGCCAAAGAGGAAGTTACAAAGAAGAAACAAATCAAGAAAACATAGGAAGAGCTGAGGAAAAGAAGAAGATATGTGGCTCAACCTGACACTGATGAAGAAGACCAATCTGAAAAGGTAAGCTATTCTTTAGTTGATACCTTATGTAAAAATATTGGAAATGGTAACTTAAGTAATTTAAATAAAGTTAATTTTAGTACATTTACTAAAGAAGAATAGAATAAGATAGAAGAAATAGTTTATGGAATGATGGCATAGTTCAAGTACACTCCACTTGAACTAGATGGACAATTGCCAAAAGAACTATCAAAAATTGTAGAAGACAGATGGCATTTCTATTTGAAAATGGAGAAGGAGATGAGGGAATCAACCCTAGCAAGTGTATTGCCATATTTGACTAGGGAACAAGTAAAGAATGCAATCAAAAGGCATAATAATAGGTTTACACCTAAATATAGGGCATTCTTCATACTCCAAAATAGGATGGAAGAAATTGTTCAAAGAATAATGGAATCATGGAAAAATTTGTACAAAAAGATTGAAGATTTTCTTGAAGAAGAATACAAGGAAGAAGCTACTGCTCCACTAGAAGAAAGGAGAAAAAGGAGAGAAGAGAAGATAGTAGTAGAGAAGGAAGAAGAAGAGAGGAAAGAAGAAGAACAAAAGAAAAGAGAAGAAGAGAAGAAGGAAGAAGAAAAGAAAAATGGAGAGGATGAACAAACAAAAAAATAGGATATAATGGCAACAGCTGAGCAAGAGCAGCAACTAGATCAGAGTGTGCAAGACACACAATTGCCACCTCCTAGCCCTCCTCAAGCATCCATCTCACCTGTAGACATTGTAACTATTACTGATGTTCCTAATACTTCTGGTCAAAATATCAATCCATTAATTGCAGAAGATCTTAAAAGAATTCTTGACCAATCTACACAACATGCAATATTATGTGCAGATCCAGTATTGGTCAGTATAGATGAATTGTAAAAACTAGTAGAAAGTACAGTCAAAGATAAGGTGAATCCAAAACAACCACCTTCTATCATCTCTAAAACTACTAATAGTCAATTTCAAATGCCAACAAGCATAGGTGATGTTGCAATACAGAAGCCAAGTGCAGCTGTAGAAAAAGGAATAGAACAAACAGGACAAGCTATTACATCTGATCCTATAGCACAAACACAAGGTGCACTTCCAAAAATTACAATAATTGATCATGGTAGATAGAAGGGGGAGGAAATAGTGAAAACCCCTAAAGAACAAGAGGTAATAAAAACATTAATAGATTTTCCTACCTTGGGAACTGCTTCACACTAGCCATTGCAAATATCTGTACCAACATCTAGTACTACCAGAGTTGCAAGGGTACTTCACTATGGAGACCCTGAATTAGATGAGGAGATAGTCATACCAGGCTATGATTCAAAAACAATAACCATTGATCAAATCAATGAGGTGCAGGATGCACTGAATAGGAGGAAAAGAGAGGAGATACCTAGGAAGGAGTATAAACAAAAGTAAACACTATATGAAATTAAGGACATCTTTATGGATGCCTTCAGTTTGCAATCACCAGATGAGTCAAAGCATATCACAGAGCAATTAATAGATATTGTTGACCAGGTGACAAATGAAGACCTAGAAACAAATGCAAAACTTATGCAATGGTCAGAAAGAAAATTTCAGGGGAAAGTGAATGAGAAAATATCAAGTCAAATTGCACTTTCCCAAGTTGAATTGGCAAAGCTTATTGACAAAGTGAAAAAGGTACTTGAGAATATATTCTCATTGTATAAAAAGTTGTGTTATTTTTCATACTTCACACAAGAAACAAGCCAAAAGATACTGAGCCTAGAAAGAAATTTAAACATTTCAAGCATGCAACTACCAAATTATCCAGCGCAAAGTGAGAAGCATTTTTCTCAATCGCTTCACACTCACAAAGAAATAGTTGTATTAACAACAGATGAGGCTAATATCAAGGCCAAATTAATACAACTCCAATCCTCCATTACCCCACATTTAGAGATACTCCATAAAGAGCAAGTATGTGCTGAAACTGTTCTCAAGAAAGACCCAAATCTTTCTACATCAGATGAACTTATTCATCTTGCTGCCGAGACTGCCATCTAGCATAAGTCATTGGAAATTGCTTTGAACAATTGGGATGTAGCTCTTAGGATGATTATGGAGGTAAACAACACATTATTGGCTAAATATGGTCTTAACCCTTAAACATTCTTTGACATAAGTGTCAAAAAGGGGGAGAAAAGAGACATAATAGGGGGAGATACACATATTATGAGATGAATTAATGGGGGAGAAAAGATACAAAGGAGGAGCATGATATACAGACAAGGCACAATCAACTCAGGGGGAGTATACAGATAAGGCACAATCAACTTAGGGGGAGTTACAAAATTTTTGAGGTATATATACTGTAGGCTGCAAATTTTGATAAGTTTTCTTTAAACTCTGTATATACCAATCAGACTAGTAAATGTACTCATAAGGTTAGGTAAGTGTTTTTTTCACTCATGTCAAAGGGAGAGATTGTTAACCTCATAATGGTTTTTGACACTTGAGTGCCAACACACTTAATCACATTCCACATTGGAGCCGAGTACACCATGCATGCTGAGCCACAACAAATGCTGAGTTAGGAAAAACTTCAGGTGCCGAGTGATCTTCATGTGCTGAGTAGTTTTCAAATGTCGAGTGAAGATCAGATACTAAGTGTTAACAGGTGTCGAGTAACATAAGGTGCCAAGTGTTAACAAGTGCCGAGTAACATAAGGTGCCGAGTGTTAACAGGTGCCGAGTAACATAAGGTGCCAAGTGATACAATTTTGTTTGGGTGTCGAGCTATCCAAGAAACAGCATGTGCCGAGTATCAGCAATACTTCAGGAGCTGAGTAACTCAAAATATCAGCATAAAATTTTGTACTTGCACAAATTATGATGAAAACCATTTTTATAGCCGACATAAGGTAAATCTCGAAGGATTTAATGATGAGATCGAATCTTTTATTTTTCCTATGCAATCTACATGCAACCAATAAAAAAAATGATGAAGGCATGCAACCAATAGAAGAAGTGCAAATAATAAGCAAAAAATGAAGATTGAATATGGATTGTAGATCCATACCTAACCCTAAATCCTCAAATGTCTTTATAAGGAAGATGAAATTTCATTGTAAAAATGAGAGTGGACATACAAGGGTGCACAAGGAAATCTATTTTCAAAAGTGAGGGTTATCTGATCACAAAGGATCAAGATCACAGAAAGAGAAAAAGGTGCCTACATTCAGCAATCAAGGATTGTAATCTATTAGGTTCATTATACCTAATACTTTCTAGCAATTGTATTAGAATGAAAATCCTATGATGATAGGTTAGCTTAACAGCTACTTCCTAGATCCTTTAATTAGGTGATTAAATCCTTTAACAGGGTGACACTTCATGTAAAGTGTTTGAAAAGCCTCTAACTAGGTCACTATTAATACAGTGTTAAGCCTTTAATAGGGTAGGCCTTTAACAGGGAAGACAATCAAAAGTGGTTGAACAATATTGCTGTAGTAATTTTTGTGGCTATCATCCCCACCCCAGTTTTACCTTCTTATTCCTGGAGGGTTTCTAGGTTACCAAATTCTAGTGTTATGATTTTTTGATGCATGTGTTTAGTTTCATGTTTACTTGATGTATTTACATGCATGCAATTTACTTTTAGTTAAAAGTTTTATTGGCTAAAGTGTGATACTTTTGATTCACCCCCCCCCTCTCATAAGTATTCTTTCCATATTTGAATATTCCAACAGGCTACAATTTATTTTTGGATCAAAATTTCCTAAAGATGTCCCACCAAATCATACTTCTTTTCCTTCAAGGATGTGGGTCTCATCACATCTAAAATGATGTAACTTTTCTTTGGTCATGTATCATGATAGTGAGTGTTTTTGGAACTCCTTTGAGTGAATTTTGGCTTGAGCACATAGCACATCAATAGAAGCTAAATTAAATTTTCTTTCCTTTTAAAAATCTTGAATATTCATCATGTTGACATATGCAACCCATTAAAGTGAGAGATCTTGAAAAGTAAAATACCTTTAAAGAAAAAGGGCTTGTATATTTAGAGAATTCTTCTGCATAGGAATTTTATTATTCCAATTTTGCATGAACTTTAATTTATACTTATTACTTAGAATTTGAAACTACTTACACCATTGGAAATGTCTTCAAGAGATCTAGATTCAATCCCTTAACACCATGTCTTTGGGAAATTAATCTAAGGGATAGATGATAGTTTTAGTCCCCAATTCCACTTTAAAGTCCTCCAAAAAATTAAATTAACTAAACATGGAAAGATGAAAAAAATAGGATTTTAAAGTTTTCTCATTATTAGTCACTCCACTTTAGCATGACCTTATATCCTTTAAACTTCTCTAATTACAGTTTATGATAGATAAAATCTATAGATTTATTGAATCACAAGGGATCTCTACCTATTGATAAAGAACATCTAAATTTATATTTTCACAAATTATAATGTTTATCCATTAGGGGCAAGCTCATGTAAAGGGGAATTGAAATAAATGGAACTACATAAAAATAAGAGAGAAGACATAAAAAAACATGTGCACACATACACTTAAAGGAAACCTAGAAGCTAAAAAATGTATTCCCTTAAGGATTTCATATAACGTGTGTAAACTCACTTTTAAGAAAAGGAAAAAAGATAACCTAATGTAATCCTAATTTTAACTAACTAACAAAAAAAATACTAAACAAAGTCATTGACTAGATTATTAAAATAGCTTCCCTTCCTAACTAAAATTTGGCATTCTTCATGCTTGTGGACACCTAGGTGAAAAATAAAATTTGAAACACATCCAGTAAGTCACTATAATGTATCACAAAGGATGAGAACAAATTATCTCATCCAAATTTATAATTTAATCTTCTTGAAATGACCAATAAGCTAAATATTTTCTAGAATATATCTTCATATTCATGGTCAGGGGTAACCTTGACTAAGGGAAACTTGTAGATTTGAGTTGTATGCCTTATCAAACATCCTCTTGAAATGAAAAAGTTTAACAAATCTATTATTGATAAATGACATTGATTGATGGGGGGACGGGGGGGTCTGAATTAGTGTAACCAAACATTTAAATACTTTCACCAATTTCTTCAACAATATGAAACATGCAAGGGAAATAAAAATGTAAAAACAAAGTAAATCAAATAACCATATATGAAACACTTTTGCACAAGTATCTTCTTGTGAAAACTCTTCATTAGAGGGAAAAAAACACATTGTGAATTAGTATCCAAAATTGTCACTACTACAATGATAAGTTTCTATGTTAGAAGCATTACATCCATTCAACTAATAATATACTCAATTAATAGTATACCTAGTTTAGATTATATAGCCTTTTTAGTAAAGTACAATAAAGATCTATTAGGATGTACCTTATTAAGGGATCTGGAACTCTTCCTAAGAGTCACCTTGTTAGAGGATTTTTTTTTTATCCTATCAGAATAGTACTCACCTTTTTAGGAGTGACCCTATTAGGGGATTTAACTTGTGAACCTTATAAAATCCACAACTGATAGGTGATTTGATTATTGTACTCAATGCATGACATATCCAATTAATTACTAACTAATTATCTAATAATTTTCTTATAAAACATTGTATTACTACCACAATGATAAATATTATAACAAAAATCACCACACAATGACTTTTGAACCCATTTTATACTATTCTTGAGGCAGCAGAAAACCCCTAAACATGTTATCCTAAGTTGGCTATGAAAGTAAATCAAATTTCATGATTGAGTGCTAAAATCTTGAATCGTGTTCTTTGATGTCAACCTAATTAAAACTAATCACTTTTAGTTTAAAAAGAAATAATATTTACTAGATTGTCAAACCTTAGAAGTATGCATACTACATTAGTTACCTATTCTTCATACTATGACATTTAGACTTCATCAAATGTTTAGTTCTATTGAATATTAGCTAGATATTCCTCTATAAGTTGATACATATACCTCATATAAATATGTCCTATCTACCATACATGATAATTCATCAATCATTATTGCACAACCAATTTATTACATCTGATTGTGTTTTACCTAGTATACTCTATACTTAACAATTATGTCTATTTAATCATTTTTTCCATTGGTAAAGTTGATCTAGTTTCCAGAAATGAAAAAAATAGTATGATGATCAAGCCAATATAACATTTCTTACCATCATCATCATACCAAAAATATCCCTCTTTGGTATTGATTGCAATAAGTTTAGAGAAAATTTTACTTGCAATAAGTTTAGAGAAAATTTTACTAAGTGTCTCAATAACAAAGTATCACCAAAATGTGAGTTACCAAAATTTGAGTTTGAGTTTATATTGCAACTTATACCTCCTCACATCACTTTACATATTACTTTATCTTACATCTACTATCTAATATATAATTTTTTCTTCTTATAATTTTCCTCCTTTGTCAATAATGACAATAGTGTGCAAAGAATAAAAAAATGTAATAAATTAATAATTTATTACCAATATAGGATTAAATCCTTTTGAATACTTCATTAAAATTGGTATTCAATACCTACAAATCAGTTTCTCATTATTTCCTTAGAATTTCAATGACTACAATCTAACTACATATATGATATGCTAAGTCCTCTAAGTTATACATAGTGCTCATATCAATTAGGGCTAAGACCACCTTCACTTCCTTGACTCCCTTTTAGAAAATGTCAAGTTTAGGAATTAAATGACTTTGCATAACCATAAAAGTACTAATCCTCTTTTAATTTTTAATGCTATAAATTTTGATCCCATGGTTGATAATATTTACATATGCTCCAAAACTTGCAGTTGGTTTCTTGATAAGATCAAAATTTGTAACTAATAACTTAAGCTTCTATTGAATTTATCATCTCTAGCTATCTATATCTTTAAAAAAAATTGTATTATAACATAAAAATAGAATTATCTTACCACTCACTTTTAGGGATTCTCTCGACTGATTGGATCCTCTAGTAAATGTTCCCCAGTCTATACACTCCTCTAGGCCAATTTATCATATCTCTTTTTTAATACTCTATCTTCACACTTAAAATATGAAAGCTTCCTCAATAATATATATTCTCGCTAGTATTTGACACTAATTGAACTAAATTCTCAATAGGTGTGTCCTTTTTATCAAATTTAGAATCTTGCACTAATTTCGATAATATGTCTCAAACTAATTTAATGATTTGTAATTGTTACTCATTCTTATTCTGGTATCTTATGGATTAGATTTAATTTCCATGGATACATTCATAATCTCTTTAGGAATAATTGATATTACATAAATTTCCCCTTTTATAACTAGTAGGTTATTAGTATTTGTTTTCAATTTAGATAAGGTTTTGGTAACACCTTCTTGTTCTTTCCCCATGCCTCTAGCATCTTCCTCTACTTCTTTTGGCTTCTCCTTTTTTCCATTTGTCTGCACATTCTCTATTTTTCCTTGATCATCTATGTTCCAATCATTACTATTATAATATTTCTCTATTCCCTACTTATTCTCTCCAAAAGGAGTATTTACATTGGCATCTTCAACCATTAAATCCTCCATAACTTGATTAATTTCTATCATATCTATTACTTCTATTAGATGTTTAGTGATAGTAGAAATGGAAATATTATCAATAGTTAGCTTGATATTTACCATCTTCCACCACTCATATTTTTTTAATCCCCAATTCTTCTTCTTATTTATCCAATTTATCATTAACTACTTGAACCTCATCTTCTTCCTTATTCTCATCTAACTTCAACATTTTTCCTTAACTCTTTACTCGAAGATCAAAATTTGAAACCATTTATATTTTAGAAATGTGAATTGAAGATATCTAGTTTTAGTTCCTTTGAACTATGCCTTCAACAATCATTCTAAGAAATTGACAAAACTTCTAAGCTCCACTTCCACTATGAAGACCCTAAAAAATATGATTTACTCAAAAATAGAAAATATCATTTTGTCTTTTGGGCTTTCTAGTTTTTCTCACTCTCTTTTTATATATACTTTCCTAGATCATTTCCATCATGGTCATGGTCATCCATGAACTATTCTAGAGATTTTTATTTTTCATGTTCTAGATCAACTCCATACAACTCATGATCACTTGTTACATAAGTTGAATCACCCTCAAACACTAGATCATTTTAGTACCCTTTGCGTGCCCCTTCAAAAACAAAAATGAAAAATTATCCCAAATGATTTCACATATATTCCCACAAACTCTTCAATTTTGGAAAAAGAACATAATGATAAAGTCAAATAGAAATAGCACAAAATATTCAGATCTATCCAAAAGAAGCATCCATTAAGGCTCATAGGAAATGTTCCTACTATCTCACTAAAATAAATATTGTACAAGAATCTTACTCACCTATGAAATAATATATCCCCAAACTCACCTATGAAATAATATATCCCCAAAACACAAGCTATTACAAATTGTTGAAGAAGTAGAAAATATTATTCAAAGATCTAAACATTTATTTTAAAATTATAAAAGTTAAAAATTATAACAAATGGTAGCTACATTTGTCTAAAAATGATATAAATCTTTAAAAAAACATTCACAAAACCTACACTTTCCTATTAGAAAATCACTCCAAGATTATTGTAATAGTATGAAATAGAAGAAAAAGGTTCTAGTAGATATAATCTATTTCAACCAAAGAAGAGTAGAAAAAGTGGAAATAAGATGAATGTGTCAAATAACCAACAATAGTTACTTCAACACAAATTTCTGTATAGGTACCAATTTTTTGAACAGGGACAATGCTAGAAAAAGACACAACAATATGCCTATTGCTAATAACAAGTATACTTTACAATTATGACACAATGTACACTAAATGAGAGCCCAAAATATGATTTTAAACATTAAAAAAAAGAAAAACAATCAGATAATAGAATGACATGAAATGAGAAAATAATAATTATAATCCACCGTAAAAGATAGAAACCCCAAAAAAAGAAGAAATAACCACCAATGACACACCATTGATAGACAAAATAACAATTAAGAAACAACCAACTCATTACCAATTAAAGTAAAAATAACCTCTTCAATGTCTTAAAATCCCATGTGGAAGACGAGATAATCTAATTGTATCATAGTTTGAGTCATTGTGAACCTCTCACTATTATTGGGGGAATACGATCATGTACTCCATGCTTCAAAAGAAACAACTCTAAAATAATCTTAACCAAAGCACAAATTGAAAACTAAACTAAACTTACACCTTCTAAAACTAAGTGAAAGCTTATATAAGAAAGCATGTCATCGACTTAGAAAGATAACTAGCTTAACATGAGAAAATAAAAGATATAGTACCCATATTATAATTATAGAATTAAACAAAAGTTAAAGAAAAAACATAGCTTCAAGATTTGTACCCACTATGTACAATGTTGATAATCCAAGCCTATGTTGATGAAGGGTCAAAGGGCTTGAGGGACTCAAATCAATGACTTTTGTTTTGATACCATGTAGATTTGTCCATCATGCCAAAAACATGTAATTAATAGAGAGGGATCTCATCTAAGATATTACCACTACACAAACATACAGCTACATATTTTATTCTATCATTCTAATTAGATTATTTCCTCATTAAAGTAAAAAAGAAAAGAAGAAAAAGTCTAATGAAGAAATATATGAATTGAAATAAATTGTATGAACTAACAATAAGTCAAAGACCTTATACCAAATATGAAACAAACATCCAATAATTAATAGCCCACTAAGCTATGGTGATACAATGATAAGACATTAAATTAGCATAGAATAATTGAAAACTTGCTAAATGAACTTAACATTTATTAATAAACCTTAAGCTTGGAAAAATCATAGTGTCAGAAAGTATGAAAATACACCACACCTAATAACCCTTAAACCATGCAAAATATTTCATCTTAAATATCATGGCTAAAAACAAGATAGGTGCCCAAAGTAAAATAAAAGAGCTATACAATAGCCACCCAACCAAGCATAGCTATTTGAAAGGATAACGTGGCAACTATATGTGAATAACACTACTACCCACAATAATATAATAAGATTATGTTCAATAAATAAATATATTCGTGTTAAATTATTAAAATATATTGTAATTAGAAACCTTATTTTTTTTCCCTAAAACATCAAAACATGATCAAATATTACTTAATATACAATTTCACATCCCAAAAATATTATAATTTAATTTAAATAATTTCATATAAATTATTTTTAGTTATAAATTCACAATTGTTACATACTCTAAATTAATTTAATGGGTGATAGGTTTACTGAAATAGAGGTTAGACCTGCAAGTTTTGCGTATATTGGTTTGGCTCTTCCAGGAGAGAATGGATCATGGCAAAGAGAGAGCAAGGTAATCACTTTTACTTAATATTGCTTGCTATTCTATAATTTATAGAAATATAATTTTATAAAATGTACATATTTTTTAGCTAAAATATATTAAATCATGTTTATGGTTTTATCAGGGTTATCAATTTTGGACAAATGTTGATGATAATGGCAACTTTACCATTAGAAATGTTCGAGCTGGAGAGTATAATCTCTATGCTTGGGTACCTGGGGTGATTGGAGATTACAAATACAATGAGACTATAAGCATAATTGCAGGTTTTTATCTTCTTATTTTTATTTATATTATTATTTAAAATTTAAAATATTATTTTTAACATTAGAATATATCAAGTTTATTATTAAGATTAATATTAAAAATCTTTATTATTGTAATTTTTTAAAATCAAGATAAAAATTTGATTAATCTTTTTAAGATAGTTAATAAAAATGAAAAACTATATCTTACATTTTTCATTTTGAAAAAAATGGAATGTATTAATATTATCAATAGATGAGTTTAATCAATTAATCTACAATTATTAAGTCATATAAAAAAATTACTTTCGATAAGTAATATTTATTTTCTTTTTTATTATAATAATTTGGGATAGGGCCTAACTCTATTGTGGAGAACTTCTTGTATTAAGCATTAAGGGAATAACACAACTTAGTTAAAATTGTGTCATTTACAATTTTATGAGTAAATATATTTAAATATGATAGTATGTTTTTCTTTTAAATATTTTTTATATTAATAGATATAAATTATAAAGTCCAAATTTTGTTTCTCATATATTAATATGTTTTTTAGATCGGTAATAGGTTTTTTTATATTAATTAGGTAAATAAGTACATTACACCATCAAAATGAATAAGTCCATATATCATCTACCTATGCTACTCTTCAGCCTTACATTCCTTCCCAACCTCTATTCTAGACAATGCTATTTAAAGTTTTACAATCTTCAAAATAACCTAGAAATACATATTTAAAAAACAAACTATGAGCTCCTACATAATAACAAAATTTGAGCATTGTGACCTCCTATACAACATCATCATCTTTTTGTAGTTCTATCTTAGCAAATTTCAAACATGGTTTCCATTCATATTTTCTTGGCTAACTAGAATTTTCTTTTCCCTTTCTTCTCTATCGTTCTTGTCAACTCCGAGCAATAAAATGTTCTACCCATTTCATGCCATCGCTTGACCGTCATCCACAAAAATGTGTTTTTATCTACCCCAGTCCCTTCACTCTTAGTATCCACCTAATTGTGACTAGGAGCCACCATAGCTCCTTCTGCACCAAGGGGCATTTCTCCAAGACCCAAGACTAGAAACTTTCTCTACCCATTCCACACACCCCAGTTCCCTCACCACTCTCTTTCTAGCTTCCTCAGGTTTTTTATACATCAAGGGTTTGTTAGTTCATGCCTTCTAGCACAAAAAGGGTACATATATAAAGCATCAATCTTCATTCTCATTGTTAGTGTAAATAATTATTATTTACACTTTACTTAAGTTTACTTAGGATAAATGCATTATTTTATTATTTATTAGGTTAGACACATATGAGTTTGCATACTCATATGAGTTGTCTTGTTAACAACACAGGAGTAAGAAACTCTAATTCAGCACATGGTTTCTACAACACTAGAGTATACATAATCAACTGAGTTGTTATATTGACAACATAGTTGTTTGCATTCTCAATTTAGCACATGGTGTCTACAACAAAATTTTACATGACACACTTTTGTAGGGTTATCATCTAATCATTACACTAACTCCTATGGTTAATGGAGGATAATCCACTCCTGGTGGACATGTGCTTAGTTGTGGACCTTATCATATTGGTAACTCTTAGACATTCTAGATACATCATAGAGGCCTTTATATATAGGCACTCCTAGTGTACTTATACATCAATACACCAATCAATTACAATGAATTAAATATCATATTTTTATTTTGATAATACTCTATTGGTCTATTTTGTGCTGGTTATTGTGCTTCTTGGTCTTGGGTGAATTTTTTCGTAAGGAAAATTCGTACATGGTATCAGAGCCATAGGAGCATAATTTCATAGCCATTGGAGACTATTGTTGCTTCACCTCTCTAAGGACACCTCAATTTAGATCTAGAGTATCCAAAGCTATTTGGAGTGTCTAGAGAAAAAGAGGACCTCACCATTGCATCTGGAGGATCAATTCAATGAATTTTGACTATAAATTTGTCTATGTGTGGAAATAGTCAAATTTAAGGCAATTTTTTTTTACAAACTAGCACCCAAAGGCCTAATTTGTGAATTGGTATGATCATTTTAGATCTTTGAATTTAATTTTCAGATCTGCATATATTATTATTTTAGTCTTTCCAATTTCTCTACATTATTTTTTGGATCCGCATTTCTATTTCTGAATTTTTTTTGGGCATCAAGCTTATAGAGGAGAGATTTTTTGTAAGACAAGATTGGAGCTTGCTGGTGCTAATTAGATATTTGCATCATATTCTAAAGGTCAAAAAAACCCTAAATTGACTTTTGTTTCATCAAAATTAGACATCTGAGCTGAAATCTAGAGTCAATTAATTTTTAGAGGTGTGGTGGCAATGATTCAAAAATAATAATAACAGAAGTAATTTTCAAACAACGATATCTCCCTCATATAGACTTCTTTATGTGAGCAATTTTTTTTTTGTTTTGGGGTAGAATTTTGTAATCTACACATTGGTGTAGGATGTTTGATATCTTTGTTCCTAATTTTTTCTACAAGTTACAAATCTCGATTATTACAACTTCAAATGCTTAGTATGGGTTCATCTTGACACATAAATAGGTTTCATTTTTTTGAAAGTGAATAATTTTTTGTCTACTTTCTAGATCTGTAATTAGATTATAGGCTTGTATGGACAAAAATTCCACTTTCAAAAATAGGTCCTTTCTTTGCTTTGTATTGCTTTAAAATTGTTCTACATTGTAAAGTTCCAAATTTGCACAATAAAAGGAGGTTGTAAATAGCTAAATCAAAATTCCACTAAGGCCAAAATTGGCAAGTTTCCAATTGTATTCACACTACCTATAAAGTGCCAAATCATACATTAGGGGTGGGGGGGAGGGTGGCGGGTGGTGGGTTTATTGATTATTTTTTCATTTTGGGGGGTGCATACATTTATTGATCTCATGGATTCTTGTCACATATGTTAGTCTAGTATAACACTGAAGTTGACATTGAGGAACTATTAGAAATGGAGTGCCTTAATCATTGATCGTTTAAGAAGAGAACATATGGAAGTGTTTCCTTATCTATCTTCAAAGATATTGCCATAGAATCCTACTTTCATATATCTTTCTTATCTTCTTTTCTTTATGAATAAAAGTATGATTGAGGAATATTTTGCTCCTCTTAGTATGACAAGTTTTCCTCATGATGTTTGGACGGCTATTTGGGAAGCGTATGGAGATCCATGAGTCCCTCCATTTTTAGAGGACATTCTATCTTTAGTTGCTTCAGTAATGGTTCCTCCAACGCCAGATGAGATCCCACCTCCTAATGCTCCTATTGATTTTACTAATTCAGTTCAAGCCATAGATGCTCCTGATTTAGTGCAGCAGGTATTACCATGTCTTCCTACTTTAGATTTGTGGGATAACTTCCTTCCAGACATTGCAGGGTTGTTTGTGGAGTCTCACATTGAAGATGTGGGAGACATCATCGATGACATCAGTCTTCTCTTTGTTGAGGAGACTTCTTCACTCGTTGTGAGGGTACACTTTGACCCTCAACCACTTGATTGTTCTAAGATGATTGTGGCTTCTTTACAACAATTGGAGGATGACTCTTTCAATTATGAGGAGTTATATTAGTCTTTAGAGATTGTATTCTAGTTTCCTCAGACATCCTATTTTTTGAGGATTCTTCCTATCAGTTAGAGAGTTTTCTCTACCACACCTATGGCACCTTTTCTTCCTATAGGTAGGGCCATCATTCAACTTTCATGATGTAGCTTCTTCAGTCATCAAGGAGCTTCTAGCATAGGTGTACCTACATTATTGAAGGGAGGTGACATTTCTTCTCTTCCTCCATCTTCCTATAAGGATGCTGCATTATCCTTGGAGCTTGATTCAAGTTCATACATGATTATGTTACCTTACTTGACACTATCTTTCATACATGATTATGTTACCTTACTTGACACTATCTTTTGGGCTTCCACTAGGTTGGTTCATGGCATCTTCATTCATCAAGGAATTGTCAACATTTGAGAAGACTTCAAAGGAAATATACAACACATAATACATATGGATCCCTCTTCCATCTTCCTATCCATATTGGGAAGCATATTTGCACCTCTACTTGTTGTTTCTTCTTCCTCAAGGGAGAAACGTTGTTTGTCGGCATTGAATTTTCTTCCATCTTTAGATACTTATCATTACAAGATCCTTCACAAAGGGGGGATTTCATTGAGGGATTCTCTATTGTATATTCATTATTTATGTCATAATGGGGTGGTCTTGATTACTCCATCCATTCATGCATCTTTCTTTCTTGTACTTTTCTCTCTTTTTGGGCTAGGGTTTTTCCTATGAGGTTTTCCCTCTTTCTCTATTTGCAGAGAGATTTTATTGCATTTTAGCATTACATTGCACTTAGGTACCTAACATGAACTAGTAGTCAAGACCCATTTTGAATTTCATCATAGATTATATAATCTTAAGTGCATTCCCCTAAGTTGCACTTAAGGTGGGGTGTTAGTGTAAATAATTATTATTTACACTTTACTTAAGTTTACTAAGGATAAATGCATTATTTTATTATTTATTAGGTTAGACAACTAGGAGTTTGCATACTCATATGAGTTTTCTTGTTGACAACATAGGAGTAAGAAATCCTAATTTAGTACATGGTGTCTACAACACTGGAGTTTGCATAATCAACTAAGTTATCATGTTTATAACATAGTTGTTTGCACTCTCAATTTAACACATGGTGTCTACAACATAATTTTACATGACACACCTTTGTAGGCTTATCCTCTTATCATCACACTAACTCCTATGCTTAATGGAGGATAATCCACTCTTGGTGGACATGTACTTAGTTGTGGAGCTTATCATATTTCTAATTCTTAGACATTCTAGATGCATCATAGAGGCCTTTATATATAGGCACTCCTAGTGTACTTGTGCATCAATACATCAATCAATTACAATGAATTGAATTGAATATTGTTATTTTGATCATACTCTATTGGTCTATTTTATGAAAGTTATTTTGCTTCTTGGTCTTGGGTGAATTTTTCCCTAAGGAAAATTCTTACATGGTATCAAAGCTATACCAAATTCTTACACTCATAAGAAAAATACTCACTTAAATCTTGGCCAATTCTTGGGATTGACTACTCCATTATTAATCCCAAACCATCAGGCATGTATTCTATAAATAGAGCTCACACTATAGATTCCACTTCATATGTACTCTTATTCAACCCCAGGCAATGAAGATTGAAATCATATCCATGTTTGTACACCTTTTTATTGCTCATTCTTTAAACTAGTTCCCAATCACCCCGATCACTGCTGAGATGATCCCCTATGTTTTGATTTTTAATAATCCTCTCACTCATTCCCATCCTATAGGTCCTTTGAAAGCCTTCATTTCTCTATCTTAATCAATTGAGAATGTGGCCTCCATTTTCATTTGATTCTTCTTGCTTCAGATAAAAACCTTATTTTCATAGTCACTCTATCTTTGTGGATGATAAATATTCTTTGTTTAGCTTTCTCTCCACTCTTCCTTTCACACACTTCACCTATCACCTCACCTTTTATTCATTTTCTAGGTGTAGCAATGCTTCCAAAAGCCTCATCATGTCCTTCTAGGAATCATCATTAAATGTGTCTCATTATTACATGTTGTTAGTACATCACCCACCATCTTAAAAAGGATGTCATTATTACTGTCATAACTATTGTCTAGGATAATCACTAAAATTTCCCATCATCATTTATCCAATGCTTGATAAAGATGTTGCAATTTGCTAATTTATTAGCTTCCAAATTTGGCTCTCTAAAATCATCGCTAGTTTTAAAGTTCCTACATTTATCCAAATATTTAGTAATTTCTTCTATTTGGCTTTGTAAATACTAGGTATGTGATTATCTTCTTTTCACCATATTTACAATGATCCATGAGTCTACTATTGTTGAGGCCTTGCTTCCTTCCTTCACTTCATATTTTTTTCAGCATGTTTTTCACCTCTTTTTAGGGGAGGGTTTTTCCCATGAGGTTTTCCCTCTTTCCCCATTTTTAGAGGTTGCATTTATTTGCATTGTACATGGGTACCTAACATGGCCTTTTTGTTGGGACCCATTCTACATTTTCTCTTAGTTTTTTATGAGCTTAAGGAATTCCCCTAAGTTACACTTAAGGGGGGATGTTAGAGTAAATAATTAATTATTTATTTATTATTTATTCTATTTACTTAAGCTTACTTAGGTTAATGCATTTATTTAATATTTAGTAGTTATTATTTGTAGGCATTTCTTGTCAAGGATACACAGGAGTAGAAGTCGAAGCAGATATCAGATCCCTCTTCTACTAGTTCATCATCTTCTAAGAAGAAGGAGAAAAAGAAGACCGAGACTCCTACCTATTCCTATTGTCAGAAAATATCTTATGATGAGGCACATTATTTTCAGAAGAGATTTGATGGCTATGAGAAACAAATTGCAAATTTTCAAGCTCTTCTTCAGAAGAACACTATATCTTCTCCATCCTCTTCTACCTCACAGGGGTCTACCTTTTAGTCTTTTTCCACAACTTTTCCATCTACATCGGATCATGGAAAGGGTCATGCATTATAGGCTACCATTAAATCTCCTTCATAGGTTCCTTGGATACTGGATTCAGGTGCTTCTCACCATATGACATCTTCTCAAGGTGTCTTCTCTACTCTTGAGGCTTCTCCTATTCCTCATATTCTCATGGGGAATAAAACTGCCCTACCAATCTATGAGAAAGATTTAATTAAAATTTAGGATGGTATATTCAATGATGTATTGTATGTTCCATCTCTGTCTACAAACCTTCTCTCAATTTCTCAAATTACACATAGTGGATGAGGGAAGACAGTTAAGTTCACTACTGATTCAGTCTTCATTCAGGATTGTGTAATAGGAAGTCTTATTGCTATAGGGGTAGTTGATCCTTCCACTCATCTCTACACCTTCTCAAACTTTGGTCCACCATCTCCATTGTTGGAGCACACTACTTCTCTTTCACAAGAGCATCATGTGGTGTAGTCAGGATACTTGAACCTTTGTATTGTTCCTGAGATCCCTGTTTTGATTGCCATACCACATCCAGTTGAGGGCTTTTCTCCTCTACATGATTCTTCTTCTTTTGCTTTTCCTGATCCTCCAGCTTCATTCATTAAGACTCCAGGACCAATTGTTGTAGATATTACAATGGACTTTCATGACAGTGTCATCACACCTACCTTGGGGATTCCTATTTTGGTTCCTCATACATTCTCCTTTGGGCATCAACTAGGCTTTCTAGTTTTGCCTCTCATTTAGGGATTCCCTTGTTATGTATGCTTGTTTCTTCCACATTGGAGTTGCATTGGTTTGATCCCTCCTTTAGGGGCTCCTTTATTCTAGGGAGGCTATAGTATCTCTCATGGGGGGATTGGTTGTACTTATGGTTTTGAGCGAGTCTCTTGAAACATTTCTGGTGGAAGTTGTCCTTGGGGGGTGTTGTTGAGGTGTTCCTTCCTTCCTTCACTTCATTTTTTTTTCAGCATGTCTTTTACCTCTTTTTGGGGGAGGGTTTTTCCCATGAGGTTTTCCCTCTTTCTCCATTTTTAGAGGTTGCATTTCTTTGTGTTGTACATGGGTACCTAACTTGGCCTTGTTTCTAGGACCCATTCTACATTTTCTCTTAGTTTTTGGTGAGCTTAAGGCATTCCCCTAAGTTGCACTTAAGGGGGGTGTTAGAGTAATTAATTAATTAATTAATTAATATTTATTCTATTTACTTAAGTGTACTTAGGTTAATGCATTTATTTAATATTTAGTAGTTATTAGTTGTAGTGATGAGTTGTTGACAACATGGGAGTTTGTTCCCTTCTAGCATGTTCCACCTTTTTGTGGAAGAGTGCTTAGTTGTCAACCTTATCTTCTACCTCCTTCCAACTTGTTCTACAAGCTTCCTTGAGGCCTTTATAAGTGGTCTCTCTCTCATTATAAATTCATACATTCACATGGAAATTTTATTTTTCCTATTGTGAAATATTTTCTCTTGTTTTGTTTCCTTCAAACTCTTGCTCCTTAGGTTTCTCTTTGGCAAGCTATTTTGCATGTAGGTGATCTTGGCAACTGTGGATTTGGATTTCATCAACTCCTAAATATACTATTGGAAATACAATAGGAAAAGTAAACTTTGAGAGGGGGGCTAAATAAGTGCTTCAAAAATTTAACCATAAATTCATTCACCACACATCCATCTCACAATTTTCATATAAACTAAAATAGCTAGCTAAATATATTCATCCATAGCATGAAAAAAAATAACATTCAACACATGTATGACACAAGATATTTGGTTACCTAGACACCCTCCAATGAAAAGATAAAACTAGGGTGGGGATGACACCCACAAGTCTCCATTACTATAGTAATAAAGTGTATCCAATGAAGGCTACAATGTCTGATCATACACTATGATCTATCCTATGAAAGGTATACCCTATTAAAGGATTACAAGATTGTTAGATTTTATTACCCCAGTTAAAGGTTTTCAACACCCTATTAGAAGTGTTCTAATCAAAGGAATTTAACTTATAATGAAGTAAGTAACCTATTAAAGGATTTACAATAGACTATTAGGACTACCCTATTAAGAGATTTGACTGATTCACCTACTAGAATGTCTTAGCAATGATATTTGATTAGCACTCTATTGATAGATAACAAATCACCTCTTTCCTAATGTGTACTTGATCCTCTCTAATTAGATATATCACTTCTATCCTCTTTCCTAATTGAGAGGGGGTAATGGATAATGCTTGTGTTTTCTCCCCTACATATGCCAATTCTACCTTCTCAATCTCATTCACACTCACCAACATAGGATGACTACAAAGTTGTGCCTTGGTGGTAGAACTAGTCAGTATCTTCTACATATCCTCTTCTATTAGGGGATTGATATTCTGAATGGTGATATTAGAGACATCCTTAATATTTATTATATCTTGTTGTGGACTGGCACTTGACACTTGTACTTTTGGTGCACTCTAGTCTTGTTGTTTCTCTTCCTCATCCATTGCCTCTATAGTGGCTTCCCCATGTACTTCCATTATAGATTCTTCATTTGTTACTTCAAATACCTCTTCTTATTCTTTTTCTTCACCTACTTCCTTAGGTGCTTTCTCAATAACCTTTTTTCTTGTCATCACACAGATCACTTTCCATAAGTATGTGCTCTACTAAACAACCTCTTCAATTTTGTTTTGTAAGATATTAAAGGCTTGGTACTTTGGAGAAAATCTTCATTTATACTTATTAATTTCCTATGTTATTTCAGATTTTTCCAAGTCTGGCATCACTCTTGCAAGTGTAGTCTCTCTAATAGTTCTCTTAACTGTGAGACTATATTGCCACCTTTTCTCAACTCTGTCATATAGGTCTTTGGGTAAAGAGTTGGCAATATCAATTGGAGTCTTCTTGAATATTTTCATCATGGAATATATAGATTCTTCTACTTTATTATTTTCTAACTTCCCAAGTTTATCAAACTCAATAGGTGTAAATCCACTTAAATCAACATCATTCTTGATATTTTCACACAAGTTATCCAAATTAGAAGAAGGACTATGACTTACCACTTGGAATTGGTTGTTTTCATCTAACTTAGTCCTTTCCTCATCTAATTTAGTTAGGGCAATATATTTCCTTCTTTTCTTTTTCTTAGGTTCATCTTCTTTTGTAGCTGTGCTAGCTCTCTTTCCTTTAGGTTTCTAAACTTACCCAGTCTTTTTGGTAGTAGCTCTTGTGCTAGCCCTAATAACATGAATTGTAGGCTTTTGTTGTGAAGGTTTCACAACCCTTTTAGGTTTTCTTGCTGCTAGCTTCCTTCATTTTCTCTTCTTTTCTTTTGTGGCAATAGGTTCTTCATTGGCTTCTTCTCCCTCAACACCTTCATCAATTCCTGCTCCTTCTTCTCCTTGTTCCTACCTTGAACCTATGTTAGAGAAAGTGGTGCTTGGGTAGGTGCATCTTCATCATCTTCATTATCTTCTTCCTCCTAATCTCCTTTTGCCCCTTCACCAAATTGTTCCTTGAGCTTCTTCACAAGATAATTCTTCTTTGTTGTCATAGAAGTTTTCTTTAAGTCCATTAAGATCTTTGACTTTGCTACATCATAATTTCAAAAAGTAGTTGCATTTTTATCTACTTCTAACAATAGAGCAGTGATGGTTGTAGATGCTTCATCAACATTAATCTCATAATTCAATGCCTTGATCTATCTCACCCTTGGAACAACAACTTGAACATAAGTGAAATCAACATCAACTCCGAAAAAAATATCATTAAAATGATCCTCTACTAGTAATACTGGAATCCTAAGTCTTTATTTCATTGACTTCTTAAAGTCTTCAAATAACTGGTCATTATAGTTTCAAAATTATCTCCTAGTTGGTCTATAAATTCATAAATCTGTAGTGCAACTGATCTATTGGTCTTCCAAGATACCTTCCCAATTGTGGGAAAAATGTTTTGCACATATAAAATATACATAAAAGTATTGAACCAAATTTGCATTGTGCACTATTTTTTTTCCTTATGGCTCCCAAGTTTTCAGATAACTACTCAAGTTGTAACTCAACAAAGCCATAAGAATGTTCTTTCTTCACTATCTTGTAACCTAAATCTACAACCATACATGGTACACTATTTAAACTTCTAGATTGAAAGAACTTATGTGCAATAATTTTCATTACAAATGAGATTAGGGGATCAATAATTGTGTCTATGGTCATCCTTCTCTTGTTCCATAGCACCTCTATATTCTTTTCAATTGCCTCTTTTGCATCATTCATTGTTGTCTTAGGTTTGTCTAGGGTTACATACCTTGTAACTCTATGAATAATCCTATTTTTTATTTTGATAGGGCCATCATCCAACCATATATAATGGTCATGAATTCTACTAAGAACAATTTTTATCCATTTTTTCTTGAACACTTTTGGAAAATCTAGGGCATTGGTTAACCCTTTTCTCTCTACAACCTTGTATTCTTCTTTTAATACTCCATTCTTACACAATTTTAAATATAAGTCTCTTATTTCCATGTCTCCAATACTTCCAATCTTACAAGTGTAGAACCACCTTACATCTTGTATCATCAAAACTTTTGGTGGTATCATAGGTAACACACCAAATGGGTCTCCTTTATACACAATGTCAGGAATTTTCTAGAAATATGGTTTTTTTATCTCATTACTTATCAATTGAAAATTCAAAACTCCCTTTCCTTCCTTAACCATAGCAATGGAAGAGCTAGATGACATAACAACTAACTAGGGATTACTTTAATTCAAATAGTGTAGCTCAGCACACAATAAATACCTTGAAAAATATGATGACTGGTGTTGAGTAGCAGTTGAATTCAATTTTCCAATGCTTGGATTGATTTCTCTGATTCTCCTTAAGCTCTTTGTTCTCTCTTCAATCTTGAATACCAAAAATTGACCATATAGCCCTTAAAACTTTACAATTAATGCTCAATACTTACACAGTTGTAAGCTTAGCTCTAATAGTAATTTTGACTCACTTGACTTCCATGTTATTATTTCCATGCTTGGAAACCATAGTGAGCTTGACCAACACTATCAACTCCAATAGCTTGATAACAACTAATTTTCACTTGGTAATCACAGTGAAACTTTTCATGCTTAGCAGCAACATGAAAACTTATAGATTTCTTCTATGTTCTAACCAATACTTTTCATCTTACTTCATGCATATATGATCTTTTTATAACTAAATCCTTGGAACTAATATATAATTGAACTTTGAAATATCAATCCCTCATATATCTCTTAATTTCCTATTTTGGGGTGATGTGATCACCTGATCTATTGGATGAAGTGACCCCATCTAAAATTGATGTGCCAAAATATTCCTTCTTCTTCCATGTCTTGTTCATCTACACTCTATTTTCTTTAACGTTAGCCTTTTCCCTTTTTTTTTTGAATTCATTGTTAGGTTCTTTTGACCTTGTTGGAAAATTTCTACTTATGTGACTAGTTTTCAGATAACTAAAATATGTGGTTTGACTCAACCATCTTTTGTAGTTAATTTTGAAATGTGTTCTAATGAAATTTTTAGCAACATGTGCATACTCTTGACAATAATGACAACTATACCTTGTATTGTAATACCAATTGTAGGATTTTCTAGTATGGTTTATCTTGGCTTTCTTGTTTGATGACCAGTTAGGCTTTGATCTACACTCATATGTTATATGTCAACACTTCTTAATGTGTAGCAATAACCTTCAAATATTTGTGTTCTTGATATCTTTCTCTTGAATTCATGTGCATGATGTCCTTGTTTGTTGCACTCGTGGAAATTAACAATGAATTCCTTCTTAGGGTTATGATTTTCATTGTTACTCCTACAAATATTTTTTGTATGACCTATCTTTCCACAATTATGACAAGTAGGTTTGTATTTCTTACCTTTTGTGTTTCTTTGTTCACCACTTTTGGATGATTCTCCTTTAGTATTTGTGTAACCCAATCTAGAAGTCTCACTATTAGATCTAGGAGATCTCATCAATTGCTCAAAATACTTGATGGCTTCACTAGGTTTGTTGAAACTTTCAGCAATTTTCTTTTCATTTTTCAGATCATTTCTTAGTTGTTCATTCCTAAACTTTAGTGTTGTGATTTTAATATATTTTCTATTCAATTCATAATTAGCAATAATTATCTAATTTGAAAGTTTCTAGTTGCATGTGAGAAATCCTATTCACCTCTAATGTCTTCTCTTCAAGTCTATTGGTCAGTATCCTTTTGTCATCTTCAATCATGACTTTGTCCCCTTTAGCTTTCTTTTTCTACTCGATCACCTCATAAAGAATTACTAATTGGACTTCTTGTTCTATCTTAAGATTTATGACCTCTTCAGTTAGGGCACCATTCAAAGGCTGAGTTACAATATTGAAGTTACAGTTGATGCTAAGCATTAAGGAGTTCAAATGTTGAGTTATAAAATTTTGACATAGTTATTTGTAATGGCACAAAATTTTATGTAAACCATCTTTTAGTTGACTTAAGGATTTTTTTGTGATCTTAGTTGATAAGTATGAATCTTTATTATGAATCCCTATGCAATACATGAATCTAATCAGAAGAAGAAAGGATTAAGTGGTAGTATGGGTGAATCACAATCATTGATTCATACCTAACCCTAATTAATCTAGGTCTTCATAAGGATGAAAAACCCTAAACTTTTTATAAATGTGTAAAGAGAATAGAGAAAGGTTTGTGTGCACAAATAGAGCATTCATGGTGACTAAGGAGTTGTGATTTGAAATACATTACAAAATTAGTTAGAGGAGAACAAAGAAAATGAATTAGAAGACAACAAAGATACATCTGATTAGTAAGGATCAAGTACACATCAGGAAAGAGGTAATTTGTCATCAAGCAAAATAGTGCTAACTAAAGGATCATTAGTGAGACATTCTAACAATCGAATATATTAATTCTCTTAATAGAGTAGTCTTAATAGGCTATTGTAAATTCTTTAATAGGGTGCTTACTTCATTATAACTTGAAGTCCTTTAATTAGACATACTTTTGATAGGTTGTTGAAATCCTTTAATAGGGTGGGACCTAGTAGTCTTTGTAAGCCTTTAATAGGAAAACCTTTTATAGTGTATATCATGTTTCATGATCAAAATATTGTAACCTTCATTAGATACATTTTATTAATGTAGTAATGGATATTTGTGGGTGTCATCTCCACACTAGTTTTACCTTCTGTTTAGAGGGTTTCTGGGTAACCAAATATCTTGTGTCATACATGTGTTGAATGTTTTTACTTTTATGCTATGCTTTAGACTAACTTGGGGGGGGGGAATCAGTTATTCAAGGTCCAAATTTCCTATTCAAACTTTTCACTAAGTATAGTGACCCATTCAACCACTCATTCATCTAAGCTTTAACTTTTCTAACCAACAAGTTACTATAAATCAACATGCAAGAATACCACATAAGAAATCAACACAAAACATGGTGATTTACATGGAAACCCAATTTGAAAAAAACCACCAGTAACATGCTACTCAATTTTTACTCTTCTGAAGTGATTCCCTATAAAAGGCCTACCCTATTAAAGGCTTACAACACACTGTTAAATGTGACCTCGTTAGAGGATTTAACCACCCTATTAGAAGTGGGCCTGGTTAGAGGACTTTAGAACATTCACTTGGAATGCCACCCTATTAAAGGATTTACAAATGGCTATTAAACCAACTTAAGTCCATAGGATTTTTATATCTAATACAATTGCTAGAGATTATTAGAAAAATATTTGACCTGACTACAACATACAACTTAACTTGCAGATCTTAGATCACTTCTCAGTTCATACCATTGTCTGGCCTTCAATCTCTGTAACTCTAATAGCTTGGTCTCCTTTCAAGCTTAGTCTCCTTAAGTCTCCATGCTCAATGTACCATTGCAATCATTTCTTCTTGACCACTTGTAGAAGCAGAGCCTCTATGCTCTTCCTTCTTCTAGATGCCTTCTTCTTGACACCCTTCTAACTACTTCATAATTTGGCTCTTTGGTAGCAACATCAATAGTATTTTCTTCTTGGTCTATGACTCTTTAAATAGAAGTATTGGAGTTCTTTTCCCACTCAATTCTTCCTTCCTTTTGATTTCAACTAGTGTGGATTAGGTAGGATTCATTATATCTAACCCATATTTTTTTCCTCTAGAAAATTCTTGAATAATCCTCTTGAATTTTCCTAGAAATTTTTTAAATAGAATTTTGTGCCACGAGCTCATCATCCTTATCTTCCAATTAGTTCAAAAAATTCAAGATAACTACTTTGTTAGCTTAGATTTGGTGAATCTTTCTTATTTAAAATAATGTAGTAGCTTGGCACTATTAAAATATCGGTGCTTAGCACATATTGTGGTACTCAGCATCAACTATTTTTTTTCTAATGCTCGGAACCAACTAATAATTTCCTATTACTCATCTCCAACTGAGAATTTTCTTAGCTTCAACTAACTTGCTTGACATCCACTAATGATCTTAGTTTAAGCTTTGCAGTCAACCTTGTTACAACTTGTTCCTTCAATGTTTCTAAGTGTGACCAACCTCTGTATCTTTGGGTATGTTATCAATACATCATTTTACCATTGTCTTAATTGATCCTTGCACTTTATTACAACATCATAACTCAACCTTTCCCTTAGGTAGTCTTGTTACATTTTGTTGATCAAATCCTCTTCATCAATCAACTAGGTAATGGTACTTGGATCTTATAAGAAAATGTCATTCCTAAAAATAATAGGTTTGACATCAATGACAAAAAAATGATTGAAAACAACAATCTTTCTTCTTTGCAACAATCTCCCTCTTTGATCTTCATCAATGAGCTTTTCAATCACATTTCCAACAATCTCCCTTTTTAGCATTGATGGCAAACCAAACTGATCAACCATCAGACTATACTATTTAACCAAATGCTAACTAGGTTAGAACAATAAGTTAGATGCCAAAAAGTAACTATATTACCACCAATTTTCACATCTGCCTCTATTATCTTGATTGCTTCATTTCTACCGCTTCTCCCTCTTAGCTATTGTATCCTTGTTCTTTGTTTTTCTCCCTCTGTATTGCTCATCTTCTATTGTTCTAATCAACTTTTGATTATTTTTTTCAACTTCTCCCTCTATCTTCATTTGATTAGATTTTGCATTTTTTGCAAATAGTCCTTATCCCACCATAATTTTGAAGTCCAATATTCTAAAAAATTTGTTCTTCCTAAAAACTGATACCCCACTTTTACTAAGTATCTACCAATTTTTTGTAGCACACCATATAATGTTATCATTTTTCTCCCTAAAGACCACAGTCATATCTCAAAAAATCTTATGAATCAATCTTTTTTTATCCTCTAATAATCCCAAGAAAGTTTAATCCTTCCATACCCACTTGGGGCCTACTAGAGATTCCTTTCTTTCCATATAGTCAACTAATTTATCCACACATTCTCTTACTAAAATTTGATTCACCCCTAGGATCTCATCTAAATTGGCCAAGACTGGTTCTCCATTCCATGAATCATCCCAAAAGAAGGTCATTCTTCCATTTCCTATTTGCCAAGAAAGGTGTTCTTTAATGACATATCTACAATCAAGAATAAAATTCTAAATAGACAAACCTTTTGGGGGATTTCTAACCATTAGTATTCTAGAGGCCTCCCTAGAATCAAGATATTTGGCTCATAGTATGTGCACCCACAACTTAGAAGGGTTAGTATACATATCCTAAACCAACTTGGCTCCAAGTGCTTTGTTTACCAAGTATCATTTTCTCAAGCCCACTACCCCATGCTTCTTTGATTTCAATTTCATTTCCCATGCTATAAGGGGGATCTTCTCCTCATGTACTCCATTCCAAAAAAAATTCCTCATCCTTTGTTCTTTTTATCTCATAACTTTTAGGGAAATATTTAGGCAGCTAATTGAAAAGATGAGAATAGGCAAGATAATTGATTGTAACAATAAAATTTTCCCACCATAATTCAACCATTTATCTTTCTAGTTATCAAGCCTTTTAACATAGGCATCTATTAGATCTTTCCATGGATTAGCTCTATTTTCTCCATTGAAAAGAGGGATCCAAAGATATTAATTAGGCAAGGTGCCTAAATTCATACCCAAAATTCTACTAATGTGCTCTTGGGTGGGGCTAGGAGTGTTAAAAAAGAAGATTTCATATTTAGTCTAGTTTACGAACTAACCTAAACCTTTTCTATACTTTTCTAGAATTGATTTTATGTTATTTTCTTCAAGAACAGATGCTTCCCCAATAAAAAAGGTACACAAACTATAAATGTGTGACTGGGTCAATTCCACCAGCAATTGTTAAACCTTTCCAAACCTTGTTTAGATTAGCTATTTTTATGGACTACCCTTGTTGGAAATATATATGATAGGCTAAGTTACTAAGAAGGGAGGTGTGAATTAGTAACCAATAAAAATTAATCTTATTTCACCAATTAATCCATTATGTGTATTTTGATCTAATTGTATGCATGAAAAATTGAAAGCATTAAAACATTCATAACACTTTGACACACAATATGGTAACCTAGAAACCTTCCAAATAGAAAGTAAAATTGGGGTGGGGATGATACCCACAAGATTTAGAACTACAGTATAAAGTTGGCCTATTAAGGTGTACAATAATCACTTATGATGATCTACCCTATTAGGAGCAATAAATACTACTAGGTCCACCTTGTAAAAGGATTTACAAACATATAATGAAGTATGCACTTGATAAACAGATTTACAAAAGAATGTTAAGTCTACCTTGTGAAAGGATTTAACTAATCCACCTATTAGGATGAAGCAATGATTGATCTCTTATCTACAAATTTGTTTGTTGAATGAGATTCCTTTATGTGTAATGATCACCTTGTTGTGATAGATAAATCTTTGTTGCTCCTTATACTACTATACCTTTTTAACTTCACACTTTTGCTCTTCTTTTCTTGCTATAATACATATTACATACATATTGGATGTGATACAATACATTACATATATAAAAATTTAAATCACAAATTAACAAAGTTAGCTACAATACAAGTTTACAAAAAATACACAAAGTTAGTTGAACAGCAAGAACTTGGGTTTTGAAGACTAGCTTAATGAGGTTCTGATACTTAGTAACCATTGTCAATGCTCAACATTATCATGCACTCAGTATATATAGAAGATTGGTCCATACTGATCACTTCTAAGTAGTCTTTAACTTGATTTGTATTGGTGACTTGGTGAACACTACAAAACTTGGCATATAAATTAAATCACTTGGTTGACACTGCATAGCTCAGTGAACACTATATTCATTGCAAGGTTGGTATGGACTGAATCACTTGGTTGACAATGAGTGGCTTGGTATACATTGGATTCACATCACTCAAAGTGTGAACTTAGTAACCACTACATAACTCAGTTTGCACTAAGAAACTTGATAACCTTATGAAAATTGGTTTACACTGATAATCACCAACTTGGTAGAAATTTCTCAACACAAAATGAGTATTGTTCCTTGAACTTGGTAGCAACTGTAGAACTCTAGAGTTTGAAATACTTGATTAACACTATTAGCTATACAATATGCTTGATAGATACTATCAATCTGAATAAGTGTGTGTCATTAATAACAAACTTGACTACAATGTCAAAAATCTCCCCCTTTGGAATTTGTGACAAAAAGACTTATCAATCAAAACCAAATACTCAAAAAGTTCCAAAATAATCTTTATATTCTTCATCCTATGTCTTCAACTTAGTAGCATACTCCGTTTTTGAGATTTTTCAAAATTGTTTTTGTAAGAGATTTTTCTTTAAATATCTATACATATATATAATATGATGTTGCTCCCCCATACATATATATAAAATATACTTTACATCTTCTCACATCTTCTCATCTTCTCCTCCTTTGTACAATATTCTTTATATGCTATATATATTTACATCTTCTCATATTTACATATGATATATATATATATATTTTCTCCCCCTTAGCATATGTTATATACATATTCTACCCCTTTTTGACATTAATGCCAAAGATGCATTCTATGTATTACACAGCAATGCAAAAATGTGACAAGAAACCTGAATGTATCATTAGAGTTAGTGTCATTGTCTTGTCCCAATTCTCTTGCAACACTTTGTTTGTGTGCAATGCAATATGCACTTCATCTAATAGTTATATCATGTAGTCTGCAATAGAGAATTTATTTTCATGGATGAGGGTTTTAGCATGTCCAATATGTTTCTACAATGTATCCATGTACATGAGAATCATGCCCTATATGTCTACCAATGTAGCTCTTATCCTAGCTTCTTCTCTTAGCAATTTTTCTTGCATATCAGTTAAAAATCTGATCTTTGTATAGTAGGCAGAGCTGTAACTCGGGTGAAGTTGTAACTGATGTGCACTTGCCTTTAGATCTTCATCAATTTTAGAAATTTTATCTTTAATTTCCTTGGTGAAATTTGAAGTGTCACAGATTTTACTGAATAATGAAGTCACATTGTTGCAAGAGGTCTCCAATGAGCCTAGAATAGTAGAAAAATTTACTTGATCAATTTCAATATTTTGTGTAATTAGCTCTAAAACTTTATTCTCAAATTTCTTCTTAGCTCTCTACAACAATTTCTCCTACCCATTCAAATCTTCATTGAATTTCTAGACTACCTCTGGTAATTGAGACAAAATTGGTTGAGAAGAGTCAACCTTTGTGTTAAGTTCTTCTATAATAATATTCTTAGCATCTTCAAGCACTTGAAACTCCTTATTTCTTTCCTCTCTAAGCCTTTGTTGCTTAGCTTTCTTTTGTAGAAGCTCTACAATGTTATGCATTTGAACAAAATTAAGATTAGATATATCCAAATTCAGGATAACTATCTCCTCATCAAGATCAATTTCTTCTTCCTTTTCTTTTCCTTTACTTAAAAAATTTGTACTTAGTTGAGGCTTGGTCTCAACTTTCTTTGTACTTATTATTTTCATGCTTGGAATAGAAAAAAATGCAGAAATATTTGGATTGGAAAAAAAAGTAGATACTGAACTTATTGAAGATATACCTTGTGTGACCAAAATTGGTGGAGAACGTAGTGTTGAATACTTTCTTGATGAAGAGTTGGACACTTCTGTTAATGAAATTATGAGCTAAACAAGTGTAAATATTGACTGGGTGCTTGAATCTTCAATGTTTGACACAACCAATTTTGTATTAGCTTTCTCTGAGCTAGATGTCTTCAATGCTTTGCTTAGAGAATTAGGAAGTGAGGCTATGACTACTACTGCAATTTTCTTATGGCCAATCTCCTCAATGTTTTGAACCTTAGGAGGATATTGCTCAGTAGCTTCCTATTCTTGTTCCTCATCATCTATATTGTCATAATTTTTTACCTCTTCATTATCAATTTCCTCTTCCATGTCATATTCACCGTCATCTTCATCCTTGTCACTGACATTGACAACAAAATCATTTTTTCTTATGAAGATTATAAATGTTCTTCCATGTGTTGGTAGCATTCTTCACTACATGTCCAATGTCATTTATCAATATTAGACAACTGTTAAATATCAATGTTGTCAGGATTAAAGACAGAGTAACTGAGAAGGGGGGGGGGAATCAGTTACTAAAAATTAATCCACAAATCTCTTAGATATCTTAAAGATCTAGTTACTACTGATACACAATAAACATAACAAAAATATTGTAACTCAGTAAATTAAACTATTACTTATCCTCAAGCAATCATGCATGCAATTGAAAACATAATGAACACAAGAGGCACCCGATTTAATGTTGAAACCCAATATGGGAAAAACCACCAAGTAATTAGTTACTAATTTTCACTCTTCTGAAGTGAGCCCTATTAGGAGCCATCCCTACTAAAGGTTACAATATACACTATTAGTTTTGACCCTATTAGAGGATTTTGATCACCCTATTAGGAGTGGCCTTACTAGAGGTCTTTAGAATAATTCAACTAAACTGTCACCTTACTAGAGGATTTACAAAATGGCTATTAAACCAACTCTGTTAAGAGATTTGAAATCACTACTATAATTGTTAGAAAGCAACAATGAATTGACCTGAACAAGATGCAACTGAATTTGCTGATTACAGGTCTTTATTTTGCATTATTAGATCCTCCTTGATCAAATATGGCTTTGTTTCTCCTCAATGATCTCTGATCATCCTTCAAATTCTCTTCCATAATAATCAGTCCTCATATCACATCAATTCCACTTCCACACTTAGAATTCACAACTTGATCTCTTATTTATACCATTTAGATTATCGAGTCAGCTCATTCTCATGTTACATTTACCAATAATCCATACATTAGTTAGCTACAAATATTACTTTAAATGAATAAATGTTATTTAATAAAATAATGAAATCCTTCACTGGCTGACCTTACTCGATAAATACTGCTTCTAGAGATTTCCCAAGTTAACTGTCTTGACTTGGTTAACATTGCAACTTCTACAAATCCTTTGGCTACCGAGTTTACTCAACAAGAACTAAATTCCTTTTTTGTCCATGAGAGCTCGATAAGAACTGGTTCTACCATAATTCCCTTTGATGACTGAGTGAGCTTGATAATAACTAAATTTCCTTGATTAACCTTGAAAGCTCAGTAACAACTGTCTACTTGGTAGACACTGCAAATTTTCTTTACTAACCTTCTGGGCTTTGTAGACTCTATCCTTTGTCCTTTTGACCATCTAATCTTGGTAGACTCTATCATTTTCCTTGCTGACTATCTGAGCTTAGTAGACTTTGTCTTTTGCCTTGCTGGCCATCTGGGCTTGGCAGACTCTATCTGATGACTGATATGACATTTATGTGACATCAAAGGCAACACACAATTGAACAATTGTATCCAACAAAGGTAAGCTTTTCTTCATTATTCTTGATGAAATCTTTGACTTCTTTGTCACTCAAGCTCAACATGAGTTGCCTCAAGGTCTACTCATAAATATCTTTTTAGTTTCCTTTGCATGTTCCCATCTTGGCTTAATTTTCTCCATCATTTCATTGGGAATCTGCTGTGAAAGTTGATCTAGAGAATATTTCCATTTGCCTAGCTTTAACACAATTATGTCTTCAACTTGCTACTTCTCCTATGTAGTTTTGATTTCATACTCCAATGACCTAAAATTGTTATGCCAGCTCTAGAATCTATTTCGTTCAATATTTCTTCAAAAGTGGGTGAAGGCTTTTTGAAAATTGTATCAACTGCTTCTTCATCCACCTTTAGTTTCTTTCTGGATGTCCTCCTTGTGAACACTATAGTAGATGGTTTGGTAGGTTTGGTTATAATAAACTTACATTTCTTCTTTATTGGCTCTTCTTCTTTTGACTTCTCTTCATCCACTTCCTCCCTTTATTGACCTATTGAGGGATTTTAATTTCAAGTTCTATTCTTGCTTTTGCTTCATCATAAGTGTCAAAATATGTAGCTTTTGGGTCAATAGGCTCATTTAATAGTGCTTCAATAATGTCCTTAGTTTCATCAATATTAACCTCATATCCTAAAGGCTTGACCCATATGATTCTCTATCTTACTACTTGTATATAAACTTTATCACAATCAACCATGAAACAAATATCATCTTTGTTGTCATCTACAAGTTTCTTAGGGATCCTAAATCTATTATTCATCTTGTCCTTAAATGCATCAAAATAATTATCCATAATACTAACATAGTTTTCTCCCATTTCTATTATATACTCATTTATTTGATAGAGAATAGGTGCATCTTTTCTCTATACGGCTGTTCCTTTAGATGGGAAGAACTTTTGCACAAAGAAAAATAGACAATTCAAGAGTGAACCAAACTTACAGGGATTATTCTTTAAAGTTATGATGTTCTCCATGTTTTTTTTGAATTGATTCAACATCAACTTGGCAAGGTCAAATGACATAATATTCTTGACCATTTTGTATGTGAGATCTACAGCTTCACATGATACATTGTTGAGTCTACTCGAGCTATATATCTTATGTCCAATAATATGAATACTGAATTTCAATTCCATATTTGTGACAAAATTCATTTTCATTCCCCTTCCATCCCACTTGGCAAGGGTTCTCTTCTGCAATTCTACTTGACTTAGGGTTTTAGTCATTTTTTCCATGGTTAGGATTAGAAGATCTATGATCCTATGGATCATTTTCCTTGATATCACAATAGGTTGTTCCAACCACAACTATCCATTATGCACATGACTAAGAATAAATCACATCCACTTTATCTGAAAATTTTGTGGCATGTGAGGAATTTGAGTCAAATCCTTAGCTTCAAGGTGTTGATGCTCTAGTTTTAACATGTTATTCACACATAGCTCTTTCAAATATTCATCCATTTCTAGAGTTCTTATGTCTTGGATAGCACAACAAAAATGCATACAAATATCATTAATCAATAGTACCTTGGATGGAATTTGAGATTGTGTTCCCATTGGATCTAGGGTTTTAGCAATCACCAAACTAAGCTTGAAATCTGGTGCTTTCCATTACATGCCTCAAACTAACATTTCAGATCCTTTCTTTGATTTTCTATTAATGGATGCCATTTCTTAGTAGGGTTTGAGATAAAACAAAAATATTCAATGATAATTTGCATGGATTTCTCTGATGCACTAAAATTGCTTTCCACAAACAACTCTCAAAAAATCATGGTGAGAAATGAATTTAATTTCACCCTTTTTATCAAATTTCTCCTTTCAATTTCCATAATCCCTAGTATGATCACTTCGGTAATGATAGACTATCTTTCACTTGACTCACATTAAATGTTGGAAAGAGTCATCCATGACTCGATGTCCACATAACAATTTTAGTAACTCCCAACCTTGCTCGATAAATACTAGCATTTTCTTGAACATTTAGTGATCCCTAAGCATCTTCAATGTTGATATGGATTTTTTCAATTCTACTAACTAGAACTGATGTAAGATGTTCGCTTCAGAATCCTAGTTCTTGTTCTCCTTATGAGAGATCAAGTATAAATGCTTGAGCCACCCAATTCTTGAGTGACATGTTCATCATTACTCAAACTTGCATTCTTAGAAGATTTTGGAATCCATTGCTATATCATCTACTTTATGATGTTTTCATCTTTTTCCTTCTTTTTATCTTCAATTCTTCTAATATTCATATAGCTATTGGCAAGATAACCAGGTTCTATAGAAATAAAACATCTTCTATTGGTGTCTCTTGTCCTCATGTGATGTTTTACACAATTCATTCCAATGTTTCCAAATTCTCCATAGTAATGACATCTACACCAAGTTTTTTAATCCCAACCAAATATATCTTTTACAATCTATTATGTTGAGTTAAATTTCTTAGTTTTGCACTCTGAAGATTTGAGCCCATGCTTATTATATTCATGACATTTGCCCTCAAGTTTAGGTTTCTCTTTGCATTCACTAGCTCTATGACCATGCTGATTACAATTGTAGCATTTTCCATTGAATTTAGCTTTACCATTGCTCCAACATTTGTTTGATGTTTGACCTATCTTACCATAGTGATTATAAGTAGGTCTTTGATTCTTTTGAGCTCCTTTCTTGTATGATTCACCTTCTTTTGTGTATCTAATTCTTGCTTTTTCCTTTTGTCTATATTAGATTTTCTCTTTTAGTTGATCCATGTCTACTTGAGATTTCATCATCCTCTCTTTGGTTTTCCTTTCAATGTTTAGATCATTCTACAATCTTTCATTCTTTGATCTTAGATTCATGATTTCTCCATTTGCATTGGTAAGCTGGTCAATGAAGTCTACTTGTTGAAGGGATAGATGTTGAATTTCATTGTTTCCTTCTATCTCTTCTTTTGTCTTGTTTTTCTCTTCCATGACTTCACACAATCTTATTGACTAAATTTCTTGCTCTCTTTACAATTTTCTAACTTCTTTTTGGAGTATGCCATTCTTTCCTAATAGTTCTTTAATTGTCTCATTAGCTTCATCTAAATTGCTTTCTTAATGGATGTATTCAATTCTTTCTTCAATGTAGAGATGATCATTCATTTGGATTGCAAGATCTTTTCTTCTTTTCAAGGATTGAGAGGGTTTCTCCTTTTCATTCTTCAGTTTCCCACTAGCTAATTCCAAATCTAGATTTTTATTGTCAATAGCCTTTTCAAGTCTGAATACCTCCATAGACTTTGATATTTTCTCAAGCTATTTCAAGTTTTCTCTGAGAACCACAAAGCTCTAATACCAATTATTGGAAATATATATGATAGGCTAAGTTATTGAGAGGGGAGGGGTGAATTAGTAACCAATAAAACTTAATCATATATCACCAATTAATTCTTTATGTGTATTCTGATCTAATTGCATGCATAAAAAAATGAAAGCATTAAAACATCCATAAGAATTTGTCACACAATATGGTGATGCAGAAACCTTCCAAATAGAAAGTAAAACTAGGGTGGGGATGATACCCACAAGATTTAGTACTATAGTATAAAGATGGCCTATTAAGGGTTACAATGGTTACTTATGATGATCTATCTTATTAGGAGCAATAAGGACTGCTAGGTCCACCTTGCAAAAGGATTTACAAACATAAAATGAAGTATGCACTCGGTAAAGAGATTTACAAAAGACTATTAACTCTACCTTGTGAAAGGATTTAACTAATCCACCTATTAGGATGAAATAGTGATTGATCCTTGATCTACACCTTGGAATTCTAAATGAGATTCTTTTGTGTGTAATGATCACCTTGCTGTGATAGATAAATCTTTCCTTCTCATTATACTATTGTAGCCTTTGTACTTCATAGTTTTGCTCTTCTTTGTTTGTTACATTACATCAAACATACATATTGGATGTGATACAATACATTACATATATACCAATCCAAATCACAAATTAAAAAAGTTAGCTAAAATAAAACTTTACACAAAATACACAAAGTTAGCCCAACTATAGGAACTCGAGTTCTAAAGACTAGCTTGGTGAAGTTCTGATACTTGGAAACTATTGTCAATGCTTGACATCATCATGCACATGGTAGGTCCATACTGATCACTTCCAAGTATTCTAAAACTATTAGAAATGCTTTAGAATAACTAGGAGGGTGGGTGGTGGGGGGTGAATCAGTTATTCAAGGTCCAAATGTCCAATTCAAAATTTTCATCAAGTAAAGTGTGTCCATCTAACTATTTATTCATCCAAGCTTTAACTTTCCTATTTAGCAAGTTACTATAAATCAACATGCAAGCATAACAAATAAAAAGATCAACACATAATACATTGATTTATGTGGAAACCCAATTTGGAAAAAACCACCAGTAACATGCTAATCATTTTTTATTCTTTTGAAGTGATGCCCTATGAAAGGCATGTCTTGTTAAAAGCTACAACACACTATTAAATGTGACTTGGTTAAAGGATTTAACCACCCTATGAGAAGTGGGCCTGGTTAGAGGACTTTAGATCATTCACTTGGAATGTCACCTTGTTAAAGGATTTACAAATGGTTGTTAAACTAACCTAAGTCCATAGGATTTTTACCCTAATCGATACAATTGCTAGAGAGTAACAATAAGGGCTTTTGACCTGATTACAACATACAACTTGTAGATTTTAGATCACCTTTTAGCTCACAACATTGCCTGGCTTTAAATCTTTGCAACTCCTAACAGCTTGCCCTCCTTTCAAGGTTTGTCTCCTTGAGTCTCCATGCTTAATGTACCAGTGCAATCATCTATTTCTAACCACTTATCAAAGTAGAGTACCTATGCTCTATTCTTCCTTCTCCTTGATGCCTTCTCTTTGACACCCTTTAGCCACTTCACAATTTTGGCACACCAACAACTCTTGCTTCTTACTTTATGACTTCTCAAATAGAAGTATAGAACTTATTTTCTCACTTGATTCTTCCCTCCTTTAATTTTAATTCAAATAGGTTAGGTAGGATTCACTGAATCTAACCCATATTTTCTTCCTTCTAGAAAATTCATGAAGAATCCTCTTGAATTTTCTTTAAAATAGTTTACATAGAATTTTGTGCCACCAGCTCATCATCCTTATCCTCCAACTAGTTCACAAAATTCAAGGTAATAACTTTGTCAGCTAAGATCTGACAAATCTTTGACATTTCCAATAATGCATTAGCTTGGCACTATTGAAATTTTGGTGCTTAGCACATACTATGTTACTTGGCATCAACTATGTTTTACTAATACTTAGCACCTACTATGGATTCACTTAGCATCCACTAAGTTTTATGTTTTCTTGGCTCCTTCTATATCACTTGGCACCTAAAGTTCACTTGGCACACACTAGATTTTACTTCTACTCAGCTCCAACTAAAAATTTGCTCAGCTTGAACTGGCTTACTTGACACCTACTAATGAACTTAGTTTAAGCTTTACAGTCATCCTTGTTACAACTTATTCCTCTAGTGTTTCTAAGTATAGCCAACCCCCTTATCTTCAAGTATGTTATCAAAACATCATTTAACCATTGTCTTAACTAATCCTTGCACTTCATTACAAAACCATAACTCAATCTTTCCCTTAGGTATTCTTGTTACATCTTGTTGATTAAATCCTCTTCATCAATCAACTAAGTGACAGTACTTGGATCTTATAAGCAATTGTCATTCCTACAAATAGCAGGTTTGACATCAATGAAAAAAATAATGATTGAAAAAATTTTGTTAACAACAATCTCCCTTCTTTAATCAATCTTCTTCTCACAATGATCTTTTCAATCATATTTCCAATAGAAACTTGGTCTACATTGGTGATTTAGTGAGCACTACAAAACTTGGCATATAAACTGAATCACTTGGTTGACACTGCATAATTTGGTCAACACTATATTCATTGTGAGATCAGTATAGACTAAATCATTTGGTTAACACTAAGTGGCTCAATCAACACTATACTCACATCACTCAAACTATGAACTTGGTAACCACTACATAGCTCGGTTTGCATTGAGAAACTTAGTAAACCTTATGAAACTTGGTTTACATTGATAATCACTAACTTGGTAGAAACTTCTCAGCAATAACTAAATATTGTTCCTTGAACTTGGTAGCAACTGTAGAACTTGGTATAGTCTAAAATACTTGGTTAACACTATTAACTATTCAATACACTTAGTAGATACTATCTATCTAAATAAGTGTGTGTCACTAATAACAAACTTGACTGCAATGTCAACACACCCAAACACCTCTGCCATGATAATAAAGAGAAATAGGGACATATGATCCCCTTATCTAATACCTATGGTAGTCTCAAAGAAACCCTAAGAGCTACCATTGATTAGGATGTAAATCCTAGTTGTTGAGACACAACTCCAAATCTAGTTACACCAACTAGTAGAAATCCCAAGCCAATTTAGGACTTGAAGAAGGAAAGCTTTGTTTCCATTATCATACCCTTTCTTGATATCAAGTTTAATTATCATTTCCATTTCTCTAGTCAATTTTAGAGAGTGGATAGCTTTGTGCACTAAAATAATCCATTCATAAATAAATCTTTATGGAAAAAATCCACTCTTCTCCCCTAAGATGATAGTTGGAAAAACTAGTTTCAGTCTATTCGCAATGACCTTAGCTATAACTTTGTAAGTAGTATTGGAAAGGGATATTGGTTGACAATCCTCAAATGAATCGTTGGCACCTTTTTTTGGTATCAATGTTAAAAAAGTGTTTTTAAATTCTTTAAATACAAAACCCCCTTTCTAAGATTCTTCCACCACTTCCCATAAGTCCTTTCCAACCATATTCCATGCCTTTTGAAAAAATAGTGTAGGAAAACCAACTAGCCCTGGGGATTTATCACTTCCTAGGCTAAACAAAATATTTTTAACCTCCCCCCTTTGAAATAGCTTTCATAAGCATGACATTTTGATCTACATTGACTGGTTTGGGGATTCCATCCAACAAATCATCTATAGCATTCCTATCCTGAATAAATTTACAAAAATATATGAGTAGTAACTTATAGTTTCCTTATTTATAGAGTCAAAATCCTCTAATGACCTACCTTTTCTATATTTGATAGTTAAAATCTTGTTTACTACTATTCTTCCTTTGACTAAATTCTAAAAAAAATTGTGTTTCGATCCCCTTCTTTAAGCTAGAGATCCCTCGATTTTGTTTGCAAGAGGGATTCCTCTTTATGTAAAACCTCATTATACTACTTTTTCAAATTCACTTCTTTAATGTGCATTGTTTCATCTATACCACCTTTCATAATTGATTCATTTACATCTGCCAACTCTTTTTCAAGTTTAAATTTTTCATCAAAAAGATATTTGAAAACATCTTTGTTCCAAATCTTTAATTGATTCTTTACAAGTTGAAGCTTCTTGAAGAAAATAAAAGCTAGGATCCCTGATCTTTTTGGCAATGAGTTCCACCAGTTTTGGATAAAATCTAAAAATTGTTCCTCCCTTAACCACATTTTTTCAAACCAAAAGGGGCATTTCTTTGGGGTTGCATTATCCCATACTCTTCGAGAAATAGGAAAATTATTTGGTCCACTTAATGGCATCACTTCAGCTTGGCATAACCATTTAGTTTCATTCCAAAACCCCCAAAGTAGTAATCCATCTATCCTTTAAGAAATATTTGTGAAACCTTTACAAAGGTTTGTCCATGTAAATTTACCTTTGTGTAAATCCACATCCTACAATCCATTAGGTGATACAAAATATGCAAATTTCACATTAATCTCATTGAGGCCACCTTTACATCCTAACTTTTCTATTGGGGATAGTATAGCATTGAAATCCCCTCCTAGAAAAAAGTAAATTGTTTCACATTATTGCACTTATCTATCAAAACCACACAAAGATAAGATTTTAAAGTTTGATGAGATGGTCCATATATTCAAAGAAAAAAAACTAATCCTCAACTAAAAAAAGTGAACTTTTATCAACCGCCAGTTTGTATCAGAGTTGGTCAACTGTACACTTACAAATGTTTCCTTCCAAAGGATACATAAACATCCAGAAGCTCCCTCTACCTCTAAAAATAAAATCCCCCACATCCTCAACCTATTAGAAAATAATTGTAAACTTTGCCCACTTAACTTTGTCTCTTGAAGAAAAAACAAATATGGTTGGGTTTGATCAAGACTGCATTTGATCAAACACCCTTTGTCAGAGGAATTGCATGCTCTAACATTCCATGAAAGGATCTTCATTTCTTCTGGGAAGAGATATATCCTCTTCCCAATCTCAACAATTTTGACTAGTCTACTACATTTCCAGCTATGGAAAGTTTTACTTTTGTTGATTTTGGACCTCTCTTCTTCTTTTCCTTAAAATTTAGTCTCTGAATTTGAGAGGGTGTTTGTGAGATTGTTATATTTTTCTCTATTTTACTTGATCGTCCATTCTAGTTTCATGATGTGCATTATCCTCCTCATGAGAATAGTAACATGAATCTAAGACTAAGATATCTCCACCACTATCTCTAGCTCTCTAAAAGGCCATTTGTAATTCTCTAATATGAGATATTTGTATGTCTTTAAAGCCTTCTACAAAACCATCCATGTTTCCTTTTGAGGTAGATAAATTTCTTGTTGAGGGATCCGAGCTTGATTTAGGGTCTAGTTTTTGGCCTCTATCCTCTAAAATACCTTCTAAACTTGGAAGGCTCTAATCAAATCCTCCATAGTATCAAGAACTATACAAGATAAATTATTGAAATCTAGGTTTGTAGTTGAAAAGGTTTTCTTTGAGCCTTCAGTCCACTTGATTAGAACCTTTGAGATTAGTTGTCTCCATAGTCATATTTAGTTCTAGATTCTTACTGAATCCTATTTTAGCAATCATACCATCATCTATGCCTATTAGATGGGTTTTGTTCATAATAATTTCTTCTTCAAAGGAGGCAAACTATTGGGGATAATTTCCCTTTGTTCTTCTATGCTTTTTACAATATCAACACATAGGTTCCCATCTAACCCTTATCATTTGTGATTAAATTTACCTTTTATAATCTTAGCTTCAATACAATCCACTTCTAGTCTTATCCTCCATTCTCTTTGAGAGGTGCTCAGTATAACAAAGTCTAAAACCATATAATAATCCCACATTCTAATCAAAATTCTAGTATACTGATATAAATGATAAGATTTGAAACAATCCCCTATCTTCTTTAGGGTTTCCTCATCATTAAACTCCCAAGGTAGTTTTTTTAAGGTTTATCCATAATAAACTCTCTTCTTTTATAAATCATGTATTTTTTTATTTCTTAATATTTCTTTTATACAAATAAATATATTTTGAAACTCAAAATAAAATTATCTCACTACAATACTATACATAATGCATACAATAATAAATCAAAATAAACTCCCTCATTTTAGAAAATTATAAAAAACATAATTACATTAATATAAATTCATTTTTCATCTTTCTTGAACAATAACACAAACTTTAAATTAGTTCTCCAAAGATACATGGATATGTGTTGGTATAATGTCAATCAAAATTTTATTAATCAAGATTATAAAGGAAAATTAAAATAGAAATACAAATTTTAAATACATTTAAATGGAGGGAGAGACATTGCTAAATAGTTTTAAAAACCTTTAAAAATTTATTTATTTATGTAATTAGTTTAGGGGAGAACAGACTTTTTAACATCTTGATAGATAAGATCTTTTTAATACTATTTCACTTTACATCAGAGCATACACATGTAACCCATAAATTACATTTGCATATGTTATATTTCTATAGATACATAACACTCAATAAACCTTGTATTGTGAGATTCTAGCTCTATATAAGCTTGATAATTGACAACATATGACTATATATGGTGTAAATAAGGTAGACTATGTAAGAATATTGAGTAGGACATAAATTCCTAAAACTAATTATGACAACCTAGTTTTCTAACATTATCCTCTTCCAATCATCATATCTTATTGTAGAGATGAATAGGAGACATCATTCTTGTTATATTTTCATTATGATTTTTTATGGAGCATTATGGGTATAAGGACAATCTTACATCACCTAAAAGTATTGTGTAGTTTGTAAATAAGGACTTTCTAAGTGTAGAGTTAAAATTCCAAGAAATTTACTATTTTTAGTAAGTTGTTTGTGGTGTATTAAAATGTTGTAATTTCTTCTTTTGAGGATCACTCAGGTTATATGATCCTACTGAAAATGGTTCATTAAAATATCTATAAGGAAACTTACAACCAAAAATGTTATAATTTTTGCATAACACATAGTAGATGTAAAGTAAATAAGCACTTAAAATCTACATGCAAGAGAATAGACAACATACCTACAAAAATGTGACACAAGATATACCATGGGAAACTTTCATTGAGAGAAAAAAATTGTCAGAAATAGGGACTACTGAGGTGGGAGTGGGTGGTGGGGTTTCGGGGGGGGTGTGTGGGGCCTAAATCAGTAATCTACAGACTTTAGTTGCCAACTAGATATTATTGCTTACTTTAAACCATGCATAACAAAGAAATAAAGTAATGTTGAACAATAACAAAAGGAATGCACAAAGATAACTCATAACACCATATTTTATTAACCATGAAAATCCTAGCCAAGAGAGAACCTTAGTGGGGGTGATAGCCTCCAGATAATATATTGATATATATGTTCCTTGTTAGAGGATGAACCATGTTAGGGGTCAATGAGAAAATTCAGTATAGCAATCCTTGTTAGGAGACTCCAACCCTGTTAGGAATTGTAGTATAATGTATGCAAGATGAGACCACTGCCCAAATATGCAATTCCAACTACAAGAACAGCTCATTATTCAAACAAGTAATTTACTATTATTTTCCTTCCTTGACTGATCTCTAATCTTCGGCTTGATCTTAGATCACCAAATAGTTCATACCAAATTTTGCATATATCATTTTCACAAAAGTTTTCTCACTTCAAAATCTTTACAATCATATCCAAGCACATGAGATTTCAAACTTCTTTGCATAAATACCATGCCTTTACATAAAATGCTATTGGGTTGGTTAAGACCAAAATTCACTTTTCCAAGATAGAGTAAACATCTAGGATGTTGTCCCTAATTTGACAAGTAATTGTTTTGCAACCAAAACAATTTGTTCCATAAATTCCACTTTCTTGCTTCATCAAAACATGATTAACTCTATTCTGTATAGTTTGTACAAACTTTTAAAGTTATACACATCATCACCAACATGTATGCTATCTCCATGTAACTTCCCTTGTCATAATATGACGTGTGCAACATGTTATAAACAAAAAAATATACTACTATAAACCAAATTCTATACTTAACACAATTTTATGATAACCAAACACTAAGTATCTTTATTTCTGAGGTTTCCTATCAACATGTACATCATGTGCTGCCATTAATGAGAACAATTACATATCACTATTAGCTAATTTTAAACAATATCCCCCTTTGGCATTGATGAAAACAAAATAGAGAAAATTGGCTAATTTACAAAAACAAACTATCAAAATAAACATTACATCTATAACAACTTGTTCAACTTTACATATGTGCTCCCCCTTACAATATACTACATACTACACATGTATCACTCCCCTTTGTATCTTTACCAACAATGACATGTATACAATTTTCACATGAATCTCTCCCCCTTTGACATCAATAATAAAGGTCAAAATGTCAAGATTTAGTCCACAACTATCAAATACTGTTGAAACTATTGTCTTCCCTTTATGTTGAAAGTATCTTTATACAATCATCAAAAATAGTCTTCAAGCTATTCATACCTTTGGTCCATGTCTCTTTTGTAGACTCTTTTGATGTGATAATTACACATAATTCATATGATGCAATCTCAATTGCATTGATATATGAATACAAAAAGTTTGTATATGTGTCCTTAGCCTTGACACATTCCTCTTCTTACTTCTCAACAAATGATAACTTTAGAGAAATGGATTCTTTGAAATTAGATGTTTTCTATAATATCTACTTTGATACTAATTGTTAAAAATAGGGATTACTGAGAGGTGGGGGATGGATCAGTAATCTACAAACTTGTATTGCCAACTGGATATTATTACTTACTTTTAAACCATGCATAACAAAGCAATAAAGTAATTTTGAACAACAACAATAGCAATGCACAAATATAACTCATAACATGATATTTTGTTAACTAGGGAAACACTAGCCAAGGGAAAACCTTGGTGGGGATGATACCCACTAGATAATATACTAGTATATGTGTTCCTTGTTAGAGGATGGACCCTATTAGGAGTTAATGAGAAAATTCAGTATAGAAATCCTTGCTAGGATACTTTGAATCCTTGTTAGGAGATTCTAACCCTGTTACAAGTTCTAGTATAATATATGCAAGATGATGTTGGTCTCAGATTGTTTTTGATAATTAAGTGTCAACACACTTAACCAATTTCTAAGATGATACCAAGTATAATATAGGAGCTAAGCTATAGTGTATCTCAAGCTAGAGAAATTCAATAGGTGCTGAGTGAACTTCAGGTGTTGAGTGAACTTTAGGTTCCAAGCGAAGTTCAAGTGTCAAGTGATAAGTGATGCTGAGTCACTATAAGTGCCAAGAAAAGTATAGATGTTGAGTGAAACATAATTACTATAGAAGTTGAGTGAGACATAATTCCTATATGTGTTGAGCATCAGCAACTAGTAAGTGCCGAGTAACACAAAATTAGCATATGAGTTTATACCTTCACAAACTCAAATATAAACCATTTTTTAGCTGGCTCAAGATGAATCTCAAAGGATCATAAAGATAAGATCAAATCTTTTGCATTACCTATGTAATCAACATGAAACCAATAGGAAAAGTGTAAGAATTGAGTGGGAAGTGAAGAGTAAATATTGATCATAGATTCATATCTAATCCTAAGTCCTTGAAGCCTTTAAAAGGAGGACGAAAACCCATTGTATGTGCACATAAGGAGAAGTGTATGGGTGAATTATAGCAAAGTGTAGAAGGGTGTAAAGACTTAGAAAGAGTAGAAAATCATTGTAGAATTTAGTTGATTGAGAATAGAGTATTAGAGTTTTGAGAAGAGACATATCATATCAAGCAAGGATCAAAGTAGTCAAAGTTGAACAAGGATCTAGAATAAAAAATTAAGGATTGCAAGTCATCAAGTCAAGACTTTCTAATACTCTTCAGTAATTGTATTAGGAATGAAAATCCCATGATGATAGGTTGGTTTAATAGCCATGTTGTAATCCTTTAGACAAGGTGCTAAATCCTTTAACAGTGTAACATTCCAAGTTAATGTTTGTAAATCCTTTAAGCAAGTTAGTTTTAATAGGGTGTGAAATCATTAATAGGATAGACCTTTCACAGGGTAGACCATTGAAAGTGGTCAAACTTTGTAACCTTAAATAGTTACATATTGTTGTAGTGATACTTTGTGGGTGTCATCCCCACCCCAAATTTTACCTTCTCATTTTAGAGGGTTTTTAGGTTACCAATTCTTGTGTTCTCTATTTTCATGCAAGTCTTTACTTTTATATTTATTAGATGAATTAGATGCATGTGAAAGTTAGTTACTTCTAATTCACCCCCCTCTTAGAAGTAAAATTTCCCAATTGCAAATTTCAACAATTGTTATTAGAGCTAAGTTCTCACAAGGAAAAGCCTTACAACTTGGAGAAAAGATCTAGAAATGGAAGTCTACAAACTTGGGAAGATCATAGAGAATCATGCAATTGATATACAACTTGCTTTACATGCTTTGGAAGAAGCCAAGGAGGAATTGAGAAAGTCATTAAAGAGAAGAAGAGAAATTTCCATAGCTAAGAATGATACACAATACAAGGAGATTAACACCTCAAAACTATTTACAAATGGAGATTCAAAAGAGTTTGATGTAGCAATAGTAGACTTAATGGAGAAGAATAGAGATCAAGTAGAAGAAATTAGAACAATCAAGCTTGAACAAGAATCACAAGCCATGATGCTCTGTGAGGTGACTAAACAAAAAAAAGAGTCATTGAAGACAAGGCTATGGTAGAAGAAGACAAGAGAAACCTTGCCAACAGATTGGAAGAAAAGCCAATTGAATTTGCAAGAATTTCAAACATGCAGCTAGACACACTAAGCCAAATGATGAATGCACATCATGAACTGAATGTCAAGGATATTGAGATCTCTATCCTAAAGATGCAAAATGAACAACTACAAAATGACTTAAAAAGAGAGAAGGAGATTTCAAAGAGCTTCAAAAAACCTAATGAGGCCATCAAGTACTTTGAACAACTACTAAAATCACCAAGGGCTAGCAATGATACTTTAGGACTATGATACACTAGCATTGAACAAGGAGAGTCATCTAGGACTGTAGAAGAAAGAAGTAACAAAGGTAAGAATACTAAACCTACTTGTCATTTCTATGGTAAAAAAGGACATACCTCTAATGTATGCAGGAGAAAAAATTCCCATCAACATGACAAACCCAACAATGTGAGTTATTGCCATAAGTGCAACAAGTAAGGACATCAAGCACATAACTACAAAACTAGGACTATTAGAACACCAAGATTTGAAGGTCACTACTACAATTGCAAGAAGTGTGGAGATAGATCTTTTGAGTATAAATCAAAGCCTATGTGGACACCAAATTGGGCAGCAAGGGAAAATAACCATGGACATCACTACAATTAGGATTACAATACCAGGTATAGTTGTCATTACTATCAAGAATATGGTCACATTCTTGGAAATTGCATAAGGACACATTTTAAAGGAAACTATAGTAGATGGTTGAGTTGAACCACATGTTTCAATTGTTTGAAGACTGGTCATATTAGAAAGAATTTCCCAACAAGGTCAAAGTCACCCAACTCAAAGAAAAAAAAAGGTAAAGTGAAGGTAGATGTTGAGCACATTAGAAGAGAAATGAATAAGAAATGGAAGAAGAAAGATGGGAGCAGCTCATCAAATGAAGGGATCACTTCACCTAAAAGGTGAAGTGGTCACACTTCATCAAACTAAGTACAAGAAGGGATGAGGGACTGATTTACAAAGCTTTATTATACATTAGTTCCTAAATAAGTAAGTACTAAAAAGAAGAGACCAACATGATTAGAGATGCAAAGTTAAAAGGATTTCATAAATGTTGACAAGTTAGAAAAGTTTCCCTCAGATGCCGAGTAAAATTCTAGTACAAGCCAAGTTGATTGACAAAATTGGTAGGAGCCGAATAATTAGTGGTAGGCATGTTAGTAATGGAAGCTGAGTGAACAGGAAAAATTAGTTTGATTTGAGTAAGGGATACTCCTATGGAAGATGAGTGACAAAAAGCCAATAGAAGTTGAGTAATGTAGAAATCCTTAAGAAGTTGAGTGGACAACTGTAAATGCACTAAGCATTAAATGCAATGAAAATATTGTATATTATCATGTTTTCAATCATTTTTCTTCATCGTGAATGAAGAGCAAAGATGAAAAAGAGTGCATAAAAACTTCACAGTAGAGAATCTAGTGTTTAAGCATATTTCAATAGCATTTCAACACAATTTCATTGATTACGAGGTATTTGCATTTGTGTCAAGCTACACAGTTTCATATTTTCTTTGTATTCAAACCCTAGATTTCACAAATGGCCTCTAGCTCTAGGAAAACATAGAAGAAGGAACCATTTGAGGTTCAACTAGTGTCCAATGAAATGAGACAACCTGATTTCCACACAATTCCTAAAGTGGTGTATAAAAGTGACCCAATTGGAGCCCTATTTATCATATTGCCTAAGGTAGTCATGGTTCAAGATGTTAGGAGATGCTACAATTGAAAGGTTGGAGCCATAGGAGAAATCGAGAAAAGGGAAGCTTATGAGAAATTGTGTGAAAATGAAGTGTTGAAAGAAGACTATCAGATTGTTGAGAAGAAGGGTTTGACATATGCCCAAGAATTCCCTACAATATTCAAAACTAAATGGATTAGGATAGTACTCAGCATGATACATGATGGAATCTTATGGTTGGAGGATGGCCCAATGAAAATCAAAAAGATAACTATACATAGAGTGACAAGGTACCTAACCCTAGATCAGCCAAAGACCCTTAGGAGTGATTCTAAGGAGGCAATAGAGAAAAAAACTGGTGCTAAGTGGAACAAGAGAGGACTGACAATAAACACCATTCAAGACCCTCCTGTTGACTTTTCTATTAGGGTCATTGCACATAAGTTCTACCAATCTAGCAGACTTAATAGTGTGCTTTGCATTACAGTAGATGTGGGTTATAAATTGGTGAAAAAGGATCATACTTATGATCTTACAAAACTGCAATTGCAACAAATCAATGAGAATTTAGTAGCAATAAGGAGAACCAAGGGAGCCCATTGCAAATTTGGTGCTATTTTGATTTGTATATTATTTTATGTGTAGAATGAGTTTCCTTCCTTTGGTAAAGTGGTATGGAAAGAAAATAGGTCAATAATAGCTCAAGTTAATGAATACATAGAGTAGATGGGAGCTAATTTTGAGATGCTAATGACTAGCTATTTTGAAGACTTTAAGAAGACAATGAAGTAAAGGCTAAGAATACTAGTTTCATTAGTAGAGAAACATGTAAATAATGTATGCTTTCTTGTAGATATCAATTATTCTTGTATACAAGCTACCATACCAAGAGTTAGATGGTTAAGACATCTTGGATATGAAATAAATATAGATAAGACATCAAAAGCTATAACTATACTACTAGCTAAGGAAATGGACAAGAGTGCACCACATTTTGGAACTTTTGATGTAGTCAGGTCAAAGGTGGATATGGAGTTAAAGACTACCTCCACACTAAAGAAGAAATACAAACTATTAAAGAAATTAAAGGCCAAATTTGGTGAGGGGAGAGCAGAAGAAGAATTAGAAGATGATGAAGAGGAACAAGGATAGGAAACACTTGATTTGACCAAAGGAATTGGAGGGGATGTAGAAGAAGAAGAAGAAGGTTCCAAGCAAGAAGCACCCAAGGCTGAACCAAAGAAAAGGAAAGAAAAAAAATAGCCAGTTGCATAGCCCAAGGGGAAGAAGAAAGCAACAAAGCCAAGCCCAGCCGAGCCAACTACAAGGGTAGATACCAGGGCAACAACCCAAGTGGAAAAAGTATAGGGGAAACAAAAAGAAATAGATAAAGGAGGGCTTATAGAACCAAAGAAAAGAAGAAAATATGTTGCATCCCCAAAGTCAGAAGAAGAAAGGACAGAGTCTGATAATGAGCAATTCAGATTGATAAGATGTTCTCCCAAGTCTAAATAGAAATTTTTTTGTAATAACATTAGAGATAATGAAAATTTAACTAATTTGAAGACCATTGATTTTAATAAGTTTTCAAGGGAACAACAAAACATAGTGGAAGAGTCCATCTATAGTATGATGGCTAAGTTCTAGACCACCCCACTTGAACTAGACAATTCAATGCCCAAGGAGCTAAGCTCCATTGTAGAGAATAAATGTCATTACTGCCTTAAAATGGAGACAGAAATAAGGGAGTCTACATTGGCTCTCGTAATGTGTGACCAAACTAAAGGTAAAATAAGAAAGGCTAACAAGAAACATGGGAGAAAATTTGCACCTAAATGTAGAGCCTTTAGAATTTTGCAAAATCAAATTGAAGATGTTGTGCAAAAGTCCACACAAATATAGAAACTAATTTATGGATTGAAAAACATCAAGGAAGGGCAGGAAGATCCATTTGAGGGAAGAAATGATGAGGAAGAAGAAGAGAATTAAAAAGAGGAAGAAGGAGAGAAAGAAAAAGAAGATGAAATAGTTGAAAAGACTCAGGGTAAAGAGGCAATAGTAGAGGAGGAGCAGCTAGAACATAGTGTGCAAGACACCCAAATGACACCACCAAGTCCTTCACATACAACACCTATAGAAATAGTAATTTTTAAGGATGTTCCTAACACCTCAGGTTAGAACATCAATCCATTGGCTGCAAAGGATCTCAAATCCTTCACCAAACTACATTGCAATCATAACTATGCACAAATCCTATTTTGGTGAGTGTGGAAGAATTGCAAAAGACTTTAGTAGAGATCACTAAGGAGAAGGTGAACACACAAGAACCACCTTCACAACCTCCCATAGCTACAATAGATCAACCAAAAGAGCAAGAAGCATAGGATACAACTGCTAAGGTTGATCATACAGTCACAACAACAAAAATTGCCAAGGAGTCAAAAAAAGAACATATAGGATAGGATGTTCGTAAAGCACAAAACCGAGGTGCACCTTATCAAACTATTATTGATCAAGGTAGTAGAGAATAAGAGAAGGAAGAGGAGAGAACCCCTAAGGAAAAATGTAGGAGGCAATACAGGCAATAGTGAACTTGCCACCTCAGGGACTCATACCAAAAAGCTAAGCACTGATGCAGTACCACTACAAATCTCAACACTAGGCTCAAGCTTCACAAAGGTAGCAAGGGTACTTCACTATGGAGACCCTACACTTGATGAGGAAATAGTCATACCTAGTTATGACTATAAAACAATGAACCTATCTCAGATAAATGAATTGCAAGAGGCACTGGAGAGAAAGAAGAAAAAGGAGATACTTAGAAATGAGTATAGACAAAAGCAAGCATTAGTGTAAATCAAAGACATTTTTCGATGCATTCATCTTGCCTATACCTGATGAAACCAAGCCCATCATGGAGAAACTATCCAACATAGTGGAATAGGTACAAAATGAAGACTTTGATACAAATGTTAAATTATTAGAGTGGTTAGAAAATAAATTTCAAATGAAAGTCAATGAAAATATATCTAGTGAGATAAAACTTTCACAAGTTGAATTGGCTAAGAAGGTTGAAAAAGTGAAAATAGTACTTAAGAACATATTCTCATTGTACTCCAAATTGTGTGACTCATCATTCTTCACACAAGAAACTAGCCAAAGGATACTGAGCTTGGAATGAAATATCAAAATTTCTAGAACATAGCTACCCAAAGATCTAGCTCAAAGTGAGAAGCATTCTACAACTATGCTTCACACCTAAAAGGAGTTAGTTGTATTGATAGTAGAAGAGGCAAATGTCAAGGCAAAATTGGTAAAAATTTAATCTACCATTACTCCACATCTAGAAGTACTACACAAAGAAATGACCTATGTGGAAAATATTCTAAAGAAAGATCCTAATTTTTCTACCCTAGAAGGCCTAGTACATCTTGCAATAGAGATAGCCATCTAGCACAAATTTCTAGAAATTGCTTTAGACAATTGGGATGCTTCTTTGAAGATGATCATGGAGGTAAATAAAACATTCTTGGCCAAATATTTTATTCATTCTTAGGACCCTTTGACATAAGTGTCAAAAAGGGGGAGACATTTATTATTGCATATAATAAAAATGGGTAGATAATACATTCTTTAATGGAGGTAATAAAGAATATTCAAAGGGGGAGATATTCAAATTCACATTTTGAGGAAGTAATAAGGGAATAAATACAAAAGGATGTAAAAACTATAAGAAGATTTGAAAAGGGGAGTAGAAACAAAGGGATAGTCGAAACAAATAGATACAGAGTACATAGAAACAAAGGCAAAGAGTATTAGATACATCAGCATGAGAAAATATTAGCACAAGAATCTTTGGTTGTAGAAGTGGAATTTTGGTTACAGAATTGTCACATCAGCTCAAGGGGAGTTACAAATTTTTTGAGGTATATAGAATTTTGAACAAGTTTTTGAATTCTTGTACATATGATGAACATAATGTGTAGTATACTCATAGAGATCAGATTCATAATGTTAAGTTAAGTGTTTTTACCACTCATGTCAAAGGGGGAGATTGTTGGTCTCAAATTGGTTTTGATAATTGAGTGTCAACACACTTAACCAATTTCTAAGATGAAGCCAAGTATAATACATGAGCTGAGCTATAGTGTATGCCAAACCAAAGAATTCAATAGGTTTCAAGTGAACTTTAGGTGTCGGGTGAACTTTAGGTGCTAAGCAAAGTTCAAGTGCCGATTGATAAGTGATGTTGAGTCACTATACGTGCTGAGCAAAGTATAGATGCCAAGTGAAATAAAATTACTATATGAGTAGAGTGAGATAGAATTCCTATATGTGCTAAGCATCAACAACTAGTAAGTGTCGAGTAACACAGAATCAACATATGAGTTTGTGCCTTCACAAACTCGGATGTAAACCATTTTTTAGTCGACTTGAGAATGAACATCGAAGGATCTTGAAGATAAGATTGAATATTTTTCATTCCCTATGTAATCAACATGCAACAATTAATAAAAATGGAGAAGGCATGCAACGAATAGGAAAAGTGCAATACTTGAGTGGGAAGTGAAGAGTAAATATTGATCGTAGATTCATATCTAACCCTAAGTCTTCAAAGCCTTTAAAAGGAGGATGAAAACCCATTGTATGTACACATAAGGAGAAGTGTATGGGTGAATTATAGTGAAGTGTACAAGGGTGTAAAACTTAGAAAGATTAGAATAGCATTTTAGAATTTAGTTGATTGAGAATAGAGTATCAGAGTTTTGAGAAGAGACATATCAAATCAAGCAAGGATTAGAACAATTAGAGCTAAACAAGGATTTGGAATCAGCCATTAAGGATTGCAAGTCATTAGGTCAAGACTTTATAATACTCTCTAGAAATTGTATTAGGAATGAAAATCCTATGATGATAGGTTGGTTTAATAGCCATGTTGTAAGCCTTTAGACAAGATGCTAAATCCTTTAATAAGGTAACATTCCAAGTGAATGTTTTTAAATCCTTTAACCAGGTCACTTTTAACAAGATGTGAAGTATTTAATAGGATAGGCCTTTCACATGGAAGACCATTGGAAGTGGTCAAATTTTGTAACCTTAAAAAGTTACATATTGTTGTAGTGATACTTTGTGGGTGTCATCCCCACCCCAATTTTACCTTCTCATTTTGGAGGGTTTCTGGGTTACCAATTCTTGTGTTATTTATTTTCATGCATATATTTACTTTTATGTTTATTATATGAATTAGGTGTGTGTGAATGATATTAGTTAAAAGGTTTTGAAAAAGTTAAAGTTAGTTACTTCTGATTTGCCTCCCCTCTTAGAAGTAAATCTTCCCACTAGTAAATTTCAACAGATGAGCCCCCTTGTCCAAACATGCAATTTCAACTACAAGAAGAGCTCATTGTATATGAGCAATGTTAGTATGCTAATAGAAACCAAATTTAAATAAAGCTTCTACAAACTAAAAAAAAATTCATAAACTTCAAGATAGACTAAGATGAGCTCTCAATTGAGAATATGAGCCATTAATGGGCTCTCTCAATGAGAAGCTCTCTTGTTGAGTGGCTTTGTCTAAATAGATAGGATGTATGCTCAAGATTATGCTTCAAAATAGGCTTCAAATGGAGTTGTAATTTGGGCATGAGTGTATGGTTTTGATGTAAAATGGCTTCTTAAAATGGCTTTATGACTTTACTTCATGGATTGTGTTCTTTTGCAAAGGGGAAGGATCCAATTTATAGGCAAGAGGCTTGAGGGATTGAGGGCTATGATGCAAGGATGGAGAAAAGCTCATGGAGGGCTCAAATTACATGAGAGGAGAGCACATGGATTGTGCTTCTTTAAAGTCAATCAGGGAGTGACACATGTCACAAGATGAGAGGATGGAGGAAAGGGGAAGGATGAGTCAACAAAGGAGGATCAAGGGATAAAATCTTCATAAAGACCCTCATAATGGCTTGTAAGAGCAATGAAAGGGCTTGGAAGAGTCATTTATGGCCTAGTGGGCTTCATAAAGTTTTATGGTTGGGATATTTTGAGGGAGATGAGAGGAATTTCGACTTGGGCTTGATTAGGAAGGTTTTAAGCTTGCTTAGGATTGTGCAAATGATTAGAGGATGGATTAGGATGGTTTAGGATTAGCTTAAGGATAGGCAAGTGGATGGCATTTTATGAGGGTAGGTGAAGAAGGAGATATTTGTTAACTTTGGCTTGGGTTAGTAAGTCTTAACCCATGTCTAGGGAATGTGACAAGGTTAGGAGGGGATTAGGATTAGGTTTGGAGACATCTTCTAGAAGAGTCTAGACTTTGGATGAGGATAAAGACTTTCTAGAATAGTCTAGAACTTCCTAGGATGAGGATGAAGACTTTCTAGAAGAGTCTAGAACTTCTTAGGATGAGGATAAATTAGATTTTTAGGAAATAAATAAAGTTTTATTTATATCAAGGGTTTGGGTTGAGGAGATATTTATTAAAACTCTTTTAATAAACATGAGGATTAATATTTAATCTTAATTAAATATTTTGAGTCAAGATTAGGGGTAGGAAATGATGGGATTAGCCTTTAATCAAAATTAAAAAAGGATTAGAAGATTTTGGAAGAGGTAGTGGTTTTAAAGAAATTGGCCAAGTTTTGGGCAAAAAATAAATATTCTATTTATTTTGGGTTTTTTGGTCAATTTATTAATTAAATAATTAATAAATAAGGAAATAATGTTTAAATAAGGTTTAAACATTTTTGGGAGGGATTCCTTAATTAAATATTTTTAATTAAGATAAAGAGATTTAATGGCATAAAAATAAATAAATAAATAAATTAATTAATTAATTAATAAATGATGATGTCATCAAGAATTTTTTCAGAAAATAAAAATACTTTATTTTCTAAAGGATTTAGGTGCCTAGATTTTTCCCCTCTTTAATGTGATGCTACAAGTGGCATGGCATAAAAGATAAGAAAATAAGATGCCCAAGGCTAGAGCAGAAGAGGAGAGAATGGACTGCAAGATGCCCCCTCAAGAAGGCGGCGGGGACAGAAAGTAAGGCTCGACGAGTTCTTGAAAAGTACAAGAATCCAAGATGAGCAAGGAGACTTGGATTGGCTTAAGAGAAGAGGTTTAGTTATCTCAAACTCTCACTACGGGAGAATGATAAAGGGAGAACCAAAGGCACAAGAGGAAGCAAGCTTAAGATCTTAGGGATTGCAGAGGATGAAGGAGCAGAGCATTATAAAAAGGAATCCAAGATAGGGAGATAGATAATGGGATGATAAAGTTGATGCAATAGGATTTCAAAGAGTCAGATTGGCAGAAGATGGGTTTTGGAGATCCCTAGGACTAGGATTGTGCAGCTCGAAAGATGAGGCTTGGTGGATTGATTGGATTGGTGGATCCCTAAGACTAGGATTGTGGATCCCTAAAGCTAAAAGTGCAGATTGATTCAAAGAGATACTGATGCATAAGCTGGGTAGGAGAGATAGATGTTGGATATGGATGGGGGATAATGGAGATGAAGGGAAACCATTGAAGCTTTTTTGAGTAGGGGGATACTTCAAAGAGAAGTACCACCATGTAGTTGAGCACTAGATTTGCTATAGGACTGTTGGTTAATTGTCAAGGTTACTAAGAACATCAAGGCCTTTTCACCAACTGTCTAGAGGACTGACTAACTGACTCAAAACAAACATGCAAGGATTGCCCCAACATCACACATGAATCCTAGAGGAAGCAGCGTAGAAATGACACTAGGTAACCCACAAGCAGAAAAGAAAAACAAAGAAAAGACCTGATCAAGACCTTACGCTCAGATTGCCCCATTCACAGTATACCATGATATGGAAGATCGTGGCAACCTTGAGGAGGGAACAAGGAGATTGATTGGAAAAGATACTTCAAGACCCAAAAGGGAAGATTCCAAATCAAAAGAAAGAGAAAATCCAAAAGAGAACTGTTTGCCAACGAGATGGGTAGGATGAGGTACTAATGGACCAAGATCAGACATGTGAAAAGCTATATCCTGCAAGGATCTATCAGAGAGCACCTAAGCTGATGGATTTTGGATGAGTGATGCATTTGGCAAGCTGAACTAAGAAGCATAACACTTTGGTGATATGAGATCTACCTAAAGGATGCATTGGAATAGCTAACCAAGGGTTGTGCAATGTGTGCAAGATGTTGATCAAGGAGGAACTGACACAAAAGCTAGATAGATACAATGGTACTAAGCTAAAGAGGACGTACAAGCTGATAGACCAAGATATGTTACAAATGTACAAGGTTGTTCATGTTTTGTTTTTGTGAGATGGAAATCTTTGTGAAGGGTGGGATGTTTGTAATAGTTGATAGGTGGATAGGTAGATGGTTTGTGAAAAGCTTAAGAAAAATGAGATTCTTTGTGTGCATGTGATAGGATACAAGCTAGGATACAAGATTTGGCATATAATACAAGCTAGAATATGGTACAAGCTTTAGACAAGATTTGGATATATAAGCTATGGTACAAGGGATGATACAAGATTTACAAGCTGTACAGGACGTATTTACAAGCTTCATTAGACTTTGGATATTTGGTCAGAACACCAAGGGAACAAGCAGGTGTTTTATTGGATTGTGAGTGGATGGATGAGGGATAGGATAGTGATAGATAATGGATTAGTCTTAGTACACAAGGCACTTGAATTACTAGGTTTTCACCAAGGTACCTGTCCAAGGCACTTGAATTGCCAAGTTTTCACCATTGGATGCTTATTTCTCTTTACTGTTTTTTTGTATTTTTCAAAAGCTGGGTATACCAAGGATCTTCAAGAATAGAACTTCTTGAGATGAATGATGTTAGTAGGATCATTCAAGGGTTCTCCTTCTAGTGTAGATAGCTGATAGGCTTCAGAGCCAAAGGAGGTAGTGACAACATAAGGACCAAGCCAGGTAGGTTCAAACTTGCCTTTCTTTTCTCGATCAACTTGGACTTTCATATTTTCTTTGAGGACCATGTCGCTTGGTTGAAAGCATCGTGGAAGCACCTTCTTGTTGAAATTATTTTTGAGATGAGTTTGATAGACTGTGAGATGATCATAGGCGTGTTGTCACTTCTTGTCTAAGAGATCTAGCTAGGTGAGCCGAGCTACTCTATATTCTTCATCTGATATTTGCCCTTGCAAAGATATGCACAAGGAGGGAAGCTCAACCTCTATGGGTAGTACTACTTCAGCACCATAGACTAAGGAGTATGGAGTTGTGCCTATGGATGTATGGAAGGAAGTTCGATAGGCCCATAGGGCTGAATTTATTTGTAGGTGCCAATCGCGGCTGGAATCATTGACAACTTTCTTTAGGATTTTGAGGAGGGTTTTGTTAGTTGCCTCTACCTAGCCATTACCTTGTGGGAAATATGGGCTAGAAAAGTAGTGATGGATGCAGAGGGAAGTGCATAATTCTTCCATGTTGAGATTTTTAAAGTTTCCTCCATGGTCGGTGAAGATGGTGGATGGGATGCCAAAGTGGCAAACAATGTGGTACAAGATGAACTTGGAGACCTGAACTCCTGCAGCTGAGACTAGGGGGACTTCTTCCACCCATTTAGTGAAATAGTCTGTAGCTGTTATTATCCATTTATGTCCATCAGATGAGAGAGGTGTGATAGTTCCAACTAGATCAAAGTCCTAACAAGTGAAAGGCCAAGGTGGTGCAATAGGCTGTAGATCCTGTACTAGAGCATGCACAAGATTTGCATGCTACTGACATGGGAGACACTTTCTGACAAAGTCATAGGAGTCTTCTTCAATGGTAGGCCAATAGTAGCCTACTCTAAGGATTTTTCATGCGAGGATAATACCACTTGTGTGGGCATCATAAATTTTGGAGTGTACTTCTTTTAACCCATCGCGGCCTCATTTTCATCTAAACATCGAGAGAGAGTATCATGATAACCCTAACGATATAGGGTATTGGCTATGATAACATAGCGGGATGATTTTGGGATGAGATTTTGGCATTGGGTACATGTGAGGTGAGGGGAGATGATACCATCTTTAAGGTAAGCATGAATCTCATGATACCAAGGGGATTGGGGACCGACCAAGATACAAACATGGTTTGAGTCATCATTCGCATGGGCAGGTGTGAGGAGTTGGTTGACTAAAAACTCATACTGCGTAACCGCTTGGGGAATTTCCAAGAGCGAGCCGATAGTAGCCATAGCATCTATTGCGAGGAACTTGTGTAAATTGAAGCCTTGTAAAATGTTGGGTTAGCTAATCAATTAGCTCTTTGTAGGGTAATAGCTTTTCATCTTTGGTTTGATATTCATTTAGGGCTTGCTTGATGATGAGCTAAGAATCGCCAAAGATTTGTAACTTAGTGATGTTCCATTCTACAACTATCTTTAATCCTACTATAAGAGCCTCATATTCAGCTATATTGTTAGTGCTAGGGAATTTTAGCTTGAAGGCTTTTGGAATGTAATCTCCTTGAGGTGTGACCAACAATATTCCTGCCCTTGATCCATGAGATGTATATGAGCCATCAAAATAAAATTTCCATGGGGGCTATTCTTCAATTAGACAAATATGCTCATCTAGAAATTCTATGATCAAAGGATATGTATCTACTAGAGGCGCATCAGCTAGGTGATCTACTATAGCTTGCCCTTTGATTGCCTTTCTATCCACATATTGGATGTCAAATTCACTAACGAGCATAACCCATTTGGCCAAACGGCTTGTAAGTGCTATTCTAGAGAGCGTATACTTGAGAGGGTCAATCTTGGAGACTAGTTGGATGGTATGACTTAGCATGTAGTGGAGAACCTTTTGAGTTGAGAAAAAAACTACCAAACAAGCTTTTTCCATAGGGGTATAATTGAGTTCATAACCAACTAGGGTTCTACTGATGTAGTAGATGGTTCTTTCTCTGTCGTAGTCATCGAGTTGTGCTAGAAATGCCCATAGAGTAGTAGGCATTGCTGATATGTACAAGATCAAGGGACGACCAGGAACTGACGGAACCAAGATAGGGGGATTGATGATATACTGCTTGAGATGATTGAAGCTGCGTTGACATAAAGGATCCCACTTGAAGTTTTCATCCTTCTTCAGTAAGTGTGCAAATGACGTACAATTATCTGCAAGCTGGGAGATGAAGTGCCCAATGGATTGAAGCTTTCCCTGAAGAGTGCAAAGCTATCACTTAGAAACTATAAAGCCTAGAAGCTTGCCAGATGTGAGCCCAAAGACACATTTCTTGGGATTTAGCATCAGATGATATTTGGCTAACCTATCAAAGACTTTCTCCAAGTCAGCAAGATAATCCATGAAGGTATGAGATTTAACCAAGATATCATCCACATAATCCTCCAAAATGCTATGGATAAGATCATGGAAAATGGCTTTCATAGCTCTTTGATAGGTAGCCCGAGCATTCTTTAGGCCAAAAGGCATCATGTTGTAGCAAAAGGTTCCCCAAGGGGTAGTGAATGATGTCTTATGTGATCCTCTTCTGCAATCTTGATTTGATTATACCCAGAAAATCCATCCATGAGGGATAGAATTTCATGTCCAGCTATAAGATCTACAATCATATCTATGTTGGGCAAGGGAAAATCATCTTTTGGACAAGCTTTGTTAAGATCTCTAAAATCAGTGCAGATTTTGATGTCACCAGAAGGCTTAGTGATGAGGACCATGTTGGAGATCCACTCTGAGTAGTCAATAGGTCAGATAACCTTAGCAACTAACATTCTTTCTAATTCAACTTTGACCAGTAATGACACCTTGGGGTGCATTTTTCTAAGCTTTTGTCTGACGGGCTTGATCTTTGGATCAACTGCAAGATGATGAACTACAAGTTTTGGATGTAGTCCTGGCATTTCCTGATATGACCATGCAAATCGGCCAATGTTCTCTCTTAAGACCTCAAAGAGGAGGTCAGCTTGGTCTTGTGATAGGGATGTAGCAATGTGAACAAGTCTGGAGATCTCTGAAGAACTAATGTTGACTTCTCTAGTATCCTCAATTAGAATAGAAGACACCTCTTGTCGATTATCTTAAGGAGGTAATGCTAAATCCTCATGTTTTTCTTGTGACTCTGGATTTTCTTACTGAGGGGTTCTCTTCACTACCTTAGCTAGTCCCAAATTCACCTTAGTTCTAGTTTTGGGTGTATCAGAACTAGGTTGAGGATTTTCTCCAAAATACCCCTTGGGATCTAGCTTATAGATATAGGCAGAATCTGGCTTTGTTTTCTTGTGAGGAGTTTTGGCTCCCATAAATCTTAGAAGCACTTCCTTTGATGTGAACTCATCAATGTGTATGATGCTTGGTTGGTCCCAATCTATGAGTTGTGGATGGGCAAGTGGTAGGTCAATGAAATGGATGGATAGTTCTTGGAGAATAGAGTCTCTGAGGAAGATTTGGTCTAGGATATCATCGTAGGCTCTCTTTTCAACTTCCTCAAGAATGTCTTCAATTTTGACAAGGTCACGGTGTATATTTTAAAAAGCGTGACCATTCTCATTGGTGCCCCTAGTTGTGGGTATACCAAAGCCAAGACCTGACTTTGATTCCCACTTGTGTGCATTGATGGGGCACTGCATGCCTCTTTCTTCTGGTCCTAGACCACCACCTTGATAGTTCCATTTTTTAGTGATGAGCTTATATTCTTGGGGATACTTCTGGCTGAAGTGATCAAGGCATGCTTAATTTCTTGGAGGTGCATCCTTATGTAACCAATTGTTGATATCAGAAGTGAGCTCCTCATGAAGAGGGATTTTTGAGGATACAAAGGTTGTTGGGCCAAACTATTTGTATCGAGGAGGTGGAATCTCCTTAGCTTTGTGATATGTAAATCATCCATGGGTGTGTGGATCAAGTGGGAGTGCCCTGACAGCAAATGCATCTGACATCCTATACTCTCCACAACCTTTGTTATTGATCTTCACGGTAGATGGGGTGGAGGCAAGGATGGCTTTTGGGTCATTACAAGTGTGGGATGAACTGGCAATGGTTGTCCCAATATCAATTCCAGGGCAATGGTTTGCATATGAAGCTTCAACCACATTGCAGTAAGCAAAGGGTTCTGGATCGACATGAATGGTTACCTTAGTGCCCTAATGCAAAAAATTGATGCACTAATGATAAGTGGATGGAACAGATTTCATGGCATGAATCCATGGACGACTAAGGAGGATGTTAAATGGTAGGTTTAGATCAATAACATGGCAGAGTGTTTCTTGGATGACTGGCCCAACCTTGATTGGAAGCAAAATAATTCCTTCTATGGTTCTTTCCAAGTTGTCATAAGCTTTGATGGTGATAACCTCACTGATGATATCTGCCTTAGTATACCTAGCTTGTTTTATGAATTTTAGGATGCAAATATTCAAGGCTGATCCATTATCTATCATTACTCTTTTTACGGCAAAATTGGATACCATAATGGCTATGCGGAGCAGAAGGGTGTGATCTGGCTCGACCACGGGTATGTCGATGGGTTTGAATGATAGGGCACATGAGGAGTATAGGTGTCCAACGAGATTACAAAAATCAGTAGTGTTGATATCTGAAGGGTCATGAGATTCTATGAGAGCACTGTCAAGGATGTTTTTGTACATAGGACTAGTGCGGAGAAGGTCTAAAATGGATATTTGGGCTAGCATGTTCCCAATGTGTTCCAAGATTATGTACTGGCTTTTTGATGGAGCTGACGGTGCTAGTGAAACTGGTGGGCCTGCGATGTTAAATCGTACTCTTTGGTTGGTGACTGCACACTCATTGTTTGGTCCTTGGATATTGATAACATTGACAGAAGGCTCTTTCTCAAATATACAACCTATGAGGCTACCATAATCTATATAGGATGACATGTGGTCATTATTTTTCCCATACTGTTGGTTTGGCTGGTGGTTGTTGGTGTTGTTGTTGTTGGTTTGGATAGGTGCTTTTCCAGGATTGTGGTTGTTGTGAGGGGGAAAAGCATTTTGATAGATCTATAAGCCTACATTAGGAGAGGTTTGAGCACCAACGATGATTTCTTTCCGATCAATGAGGTCCTGCACATAATCTTTCAGTTTCATGCATCTAAGGGTGGTGTGACCTTTTATCCTATGAAATTTGCAGTACTCATTTCTTTGTACCATGTAGCTTTGAATTGGCTTGGGTCAATTTGCTGGGTAGGAGGAAATTTGATGAGGTTTTCCTTAGTCAATTTCTCAAAACTGACATCCAATGGCTCACCAAGGGGTGTATAATTTCTAAGTGCAGGTTGCAACTTGGGCTTTGGTCCTACAACTACATTGATGGCATTAGCTTGATTGCTAGACCCTTGAAAGTTGGGTCTTGGATTGTGGCCTTGATAGCTTTGGTGATTCTGGTGTTGGTAGTTGATAGTTTGTTGATTGTTTGGTTGATAAGGTGGGTTGGACTAATTTTGGGAAGGATCAACAATATTCACATGTCTGGTGTCAGTAACACCATCTATTGCAACGTTCTTGTTTTTGTTCCAATACCTAGACTTGTTATTGGAATGTGATTGATTTTGGTTGGCTTCCTTGTAAATCTTGACCACACCTTCTTTAATGAGTCCTTGCTCAAGGATCATTCCTTTTTGTTTGATATCTTTGTAGGTCTGCAAACAATTCATGGTCATGTGGTGAGCCAAGCTAGGATGGGCATTATCAATAAACATTTTCACCAAATGGCATTCTGGCAAGGTGCAAGATATGTGGGTGGTAAGGGTTTTCCATCTTTGTAGATATTCAGGAAGGCTTTCTCCACCTTTTTGCTTAGTTTGGAGAAGATCAACTACTGAGAACTTTGTTTCAACAAGATGGGCATATTGGGCTACAAATGCCTCAGACAATTTAGCAAAGTTTTTAATTGTGCCATATGGGATTCTATAAAACCATTCAAGAGCTGGTTTGACCAAGCTTTTGGGAAATAGATGCAAGAGGAAGACGTCACCATATGCCACTTCTTGGCAGTGCATATAAAATTCTTTGATACGTGTGATAGGGTCTCCTTTTCCTCTGAATTTGTCAAACTTGGGTATCTTAAAGTGTTTGGGAAATGGTGTCATGGTAATGGCTCTGTCAAATGGGTAAGGACACACATTTTCAAACGTGAAGGTTTTTGGATCATTTCCCTCCTAGATGTTCTTCAAAGCTGTCTTCATGGGTTCCCATTCTAAATTAATGGGTGATGGTTGGGGTGCACCCAATGTAAGAGTGCCCTGAGGTAGGTATGTGCTAGATGGGGCAATGGAACATGGATGGCTTTGAGGTATGGGCTGGTAGGGATTGTACATGGCTTGGGCAACTGAATGGTAGATGATGGGTTCTTGAGGTGGAGGAGGCACATATTGCTACATGTATTACGAGGCTTGCTGCTGATATGGGATTTGGGATAGGGATTGATGGACGTAGAATGGTTGTGGGATAAATGGATTGCTTTGTGGAGGTAAGGTATAAGATGGTTGTGAAGCCTAGAGAAAGGATCGGGGAGCTTGTGGGACTTGACTTGGGATTTGAGGAGTTTGACCAATATATGTGGGTTGTGCCCCCATTTGGGAGGGTATCATGGCAAAGGAGGCCAAGTAATTGGTGGTTGGTGGTGGTGGATTTCCTCCTAGAAGTGGCATAGAAAAATAGTTAGTAATAGGAAATAATGGATTAGTTGGTGGTGGAGGTGGTGGGAATTGAAAGCTTGGAAATGGAACTGATGGGGTTTGATAGCTTGGTGGCTGGATTTGAAAGCTTGGTAGAGTGGTGGCAAGAGCTTGGGTCACTTGAGAGCTTGGTAGACTATTGGTGGTAGCTTGTGGGATTTGATAGCTTTGTGGAGTGAGGGCAGTAGCTTGTGGATTTGTGGCTGATGGCACCGAGCTCCAAGGACCTAGTGAAAATGATGGAATTGTGCTCTAAGCTGAGGTAAACAAGCTGGGGGGTGATGAAAGGTTGATTACTTGGCCCAATGGGTGGCATCCTAATTGTATATTGCTAAGGTTGGCTAAAGATGTTAGCACTAATTTGGGAGATGGGTGGATTTGGAAGGTTGGGTTGGAGAGCAGCAACAACCATAGTGAAGGGAGTGAATGATGAGGTGTTTTGGGTAAAGGGGGTTTGGGATGGAGTGGTGGTGGCTAGATTGGCTTGTGAAAGGGAGATTTCAACTTGAGTGGAGGCTTGTATGTTTGGGTCTATTGGATCATAAGGATTGGCTTGAGGCTCTTCTTTTGGCACATAGTGATGATAATCTAAATCATAAGAGCCTATTGGGAGTGGTAGTTGTCCAAACAATGGGTGAGATAGATCTGATAAGGGAGGAGGTCTTCCAAAGTCGAAGGCTCCTATATTGTCCCTTCAAAAGTTAGCCATGATTGTTTTTTTATTCTTTTCTATAATAACATTCACCAATAATGCATTTCCCAGTTGGTTCATGAAAGCTTCAATGTCAGTAGGTGATGGTATAGTGTTCTCTGGGCTAAAGGATGGTTGAGTTCTCAAGGGGAGCGATGCTGTTTGATCCAAATGATAGGGTTCCATTTTTTCTTTCTTTGTCTTGGCTAAGTGAGTGATGGGTGACATGAAAATGTTCCTAGGGATGAGATGCAACAATGTTGATGGATGCCAAGGGGGAAGGCTTTTCTATGCAAATGATTTCCTAGGTTGAGGCAAAGCTATATGACAAACCTAAGGAGGATTGGGTTGGAGATTCTAACTTCAAAGATATGTCTCCAAATCATGAAAGGTCTACTTTCATATGTGCAAGCTTGGTGGTGATTGTGTCAACTTAAGGATAGACTGATGATCCTTTAGGAAAAACACAAGATTGACCACTTGTGGATCCCAACCTTTAGCTCAAGGTGATGAGGGATAACGAGTGAGAAAGCTAGATTACCCTAGACAAAGCTCTGTCAAAGGGATAACCTTGGTGAGATTGGTGGATTTGCAAGATGGTAGGAATGGCAGACTTTGGCAAGGTGACAACAATTTTGAAGGCTTGGATGTGAAGTTTAGGCTTTTGGGATGCTAGCCAGGTTTGAGGGGATTGGTTTGGTTCTAAGGCAAAGATCTAAATGAGATGGGTGAGCTAAAATTCTTAAGGGGATGACTAAGGGTGGCTGGCTTACCTACAAGGATGACTCTAAAGTGGAGCTTGTGCAAGAAGATGTGGAGGAACAAGGGGGCCTAATCATAGAAATCATGCCTAGTTGGTAAGGCATAAGCAGGGTTAACTCCTGGATGCTTGCTAAATTTGATAGTACAATCTAACTAGGAATCTTGAAGGGCTTCATTGGTAGCTTTGTCTTCTACTTTGTGGAGTTTGGAAATTCGAGGGCTTGGTGTTACTTCCTTTTTCTTAGCTGCAATTTCTTGGTATGCCTAAGATGGCTTGATTTTGGCTTTGTGAAACTTCTATTTGGGTTTGGGTTGTTCTAACATAAATTCCTAAATCTTCTTATCTTAGAGAGATTTTGGTTGTTTTTCTTTAACTCGTTCAACTTCTGGAATAGGTAGTGACTACGCTAAGTATGCCCTAAGCTAGGATTGACCAAGTTTGGCAAACATTCATTCAACAAGTAAAAAATCAAGCAATAGATAGGAACAACCAGATAGAAGTTTTTGATTCTCAGAAGATAGTAACTGCACCATGGAGTGTGTATATTTTACAAATGTTTCAAGCAGTCACTTAAAATACATTAACATCCGAGATGGTTGTCTACAAGGTTGATAGTTGGTTTAGCTAGGGAGTCCTCAATATACCCAAGGTATGTGAGGCCCAAATCCATAGATGAAACCAAAACAATGTCACATAGCCGAGAGGAGCGGTAACCCACTTCTCCTCTTTCACTTATCAAGGGTATAAAGTTCCTTGAGGCTTAGCCCAAGTGACAAAATCTTGATCCCAAGAGAGGTGTCTTTGGATTCACCTCCTGACTTTTATACTCCACCAGAACACTGGAGTTGAGGTCATCCCAAGGGGTGATCAAATCCCCAAGCAACCCTCCTAAAAGCTAAGAAAAAATTTTGGATCCTAATCTTATGCACCCAAGATGACCTCAAAAAATGACAAGGGGAGAGAAGACTTGGATGATCTTAGGCTAAAAGACAGAGTTCTTTTCCAACTGACGCTTTAAGTTTTTTGATCTAGACCTTTTGAAAACACACGTGATTTAAGATGCAAAGGTTCAATTCCAATTTGAAATGCACCAACAAAAGAGAAGTGATCAAAGAATGAATACACAAAGAATATTTAGGGTCAACAAAAAGTAAACTCGTGCACCCAGAGGCCCTCCACGTCAAGTATCGATTGATTTTCTTTAAGGCATTCAAGATTGAGTGTGAGTTTTTTTTAAGCCCAAAACAAAGATGTTTGTAAAGCTCAATTTCAAGCATGCAGTCGGAGGCCCTCCACATCAAGATTTGTTCAATTTTTATGCCCAAATGAAGTGTTAGTGAGACTAATGTGCATTCAAGAAATTTTCTATCTTAGAAAAACCAATAAAAACTCAAGTGAGTGGAATTTGATTTTTGTGGAGCACTTAACACCTTCTTAGGTAGAACCATCCCCATATATGGCACTGATATTGCAACCAATGGTTAGAATGATGGGTGATTAAAGAGGGTGAGTCCAACAACAAATTCACTCAAAGTGTCTTTATTTGTTTTTATAACTTAGAAAGTTTCTAAAATGTGGATTCTTTTTATGCCCCAAAAGATGATTATTTGATCTATGGCATTCAAGATTGGATTTTTTGTTTTAATCATGCATTCATAAAAATAAAAAAACTTGATTTTAATCCATGGCACTCAAGAGTGATTTTAGCAACATGCATTCAAAGACAAGTGATTAAACATTCAAGTTTTTTCTTTTGAACATTCAAGATTGCAATTTTGCGTGTTCTTTTAAGAACTTTGAAGTGCTTTGTTTTAACCTTAGATCATTCAATATTGTTTTGGACTCAAAAGTGAAAATTAATCTTTGGACTTTGGTTTTAATTCAAGATTTTGTGTTCTAGTTCACATGTTTTAAGCCCAAAAATAATATTCCTAGATTGTTTTGATGCATGAAAAACCTAAGAAACATTCAAGATTTTGCAACAAGACATTTGTTTGGAACAAATAATAAAGCTTTTTAGGACAATTTTGGAAACCATTTAGGACTCTTAGTTTTCATGAGATTTTTAAAAGAACTTTAAAATATTTGCAAATGAGGTTCATTTTATCCTTGATTGATGCTTTGAGTTTGATTTAGATTTTAGTGTGCACTTAGTGTTGATTTTGAACCTTTTGAAATGGAAACTTGAAGTTCTTTTTAAATTCCCAAAAATAAAGTGTTCCTAACTTTGCATGAATGCATTTAAAACCTTGATGTTGCAAGGATGCAAATGATTGGATTGGTTTAGTTTCACTTGTTAAAAGATTTTATTTTTTTTGCAAATTTTTAGTTTTTTATAGATTTAAGTATGATTTGGGGGTTCATTTTAATTACTAAAAAGAAGTGTGTATGATTTTTATTTTTTAAAAAAAAATGGCCAAGATCTCCTACAAGAAGAAGAAGAAGAAGAAGATGTAATAAGAAGAATATAGACAAGAAGAGGAAGAAGAATTCCAAGTGCTTTGTCCACCTATAAGCTTGAAAAATCTGCAAACACTATGAGATAGATTATGAGTTCCTTTGTCTTCTTCATGCTCATGTGGACCTACAAAACCAAAAATCCTACCAATCACAAAAACAAGAAAAATTAGCCAAAATTAGCAAATGACATACAAAATTTGACTTAAAAAGCTAATAAAGATGACCCATGTAGGGTCCCACCGGGAGTTACAAAATGTATATGAGCAATGTTAGTATGCTAATAGAAACCAAATTTAAATAAAGCTTCTACAAACTAAAAAAAATTCATAAACTTCAAGATAGACTAAGATGAGCTCTCAATTGAGAATATGAGCCATTAATGGGCTCTCTCAATGAGAAGCTCTCTTGTTGAGTCACTTTGTCTAAATAGATAGGATGTATGCTCAAGCTTATTCTTCAAAAAGGGCTTCAAATGGAGTTGGAATTTGGGTGTGAGTGTATGGTTTTGATGTAAAATGGTATTATGACTTTACTTCATGGATTGTGTTCTTTTGCAAAGGGGAAGGATCCAATTTATAGGCAAGAGGCTTGAGGGATTGAGGGCTAATATGCAAGGATGGGGAAAAGCTCATGGAGGGCTCAGATTGCATGAGAGGAGAGCACATGGATTGTGCTTCCTTATAGTCAATCAAGGAGTGACACATGTCATAGGGTGAGAGGATGGAGGAAAGGGGAAGATGAGTCAACAAAGGAGGCTCAAGGGATAAAATCTTCATAAAGACCCTCATAATGGCTTGTAAGAGCAATGAAAGGGCTTGAAAGAGTCATTTATGGCCTAGTGGGATTCATAAAGTTTTATGGTTGGGATATTTTGAGGGAGATGAGAGGAATTTCGACTTGGGCTTGATTAGAAAGGTTTTAAGCTTGCTTAGGATGGTTTAGGATTAGCTTAGGGATAGGCAAGTGGATGGCATTTTATGAGGGTGGGTGAAGGAGGAAATATTTGTTAACTTTGGCTTGGGTTAGTATTTCTTAACCCATGTTTAGAGAATGTGACAAGGTTAGGAGGGGATTAGGATTAGGTTTAAAGGCATCTTTTAGAAGATTCTAGACTTTGGATGAGGATAAAGACTTTCTAGAATAGTCTAGAACTTCCTAGGATGAGGATGAAGACTTTCTAGAAGAGTCTAGAACTTCTTAAGATGAGGATAAATTAGATTTTAGGAAATAAATAAAGTTTTATTTATTTCAAGGGTTTGGGTTGAGGAGATATTTATTAAAACTTTTTTAATAAACATGAGGATTAATATTTAATCTTAATTAAATATTTTGAGTTGGGATTAGGGGTAGGAAATGATAGGATTAGCCTTTAATCAAAATTAAAAAAGGATTAGAAGATTTTGGAAGAGGTTAGTGGTCTTAAGAAAATTGGCCAAGTTTTGAGCAAAAAATAAATTTTTAATTTATTTTAGGTTTTTTGGTCAATTTATTAATTTAATAATTAATAAATAAGGAAATAATGTTTAAATAAGATTTAAACATTTTTGGGAGGGATTCCTTAATTAAATATTTTTAATTAAGATAAAAGGATTTAATGGCATAAAAATAAATAAATTAATTAATAAATAAATGATGATGTCATCAGGATTTTTTTCATAAAATAAAAATACTTTATTTTCTAAAGGATTTAGGTGTCTACACTCACTACTCAAATAGGTAATTTACTATCATTTTCCTTCCTTGACTGATCTCTTATCTTCAACTCAATCTTGGATCACCGATATTTCGTACAAAACTTTTCATATATATCACTTTCACAAAAGTTCACTCACTTCACAATCTTTACAATCATATCCAAGCACATAAGATTGCACACTTCTTATCACAAGAAGTCATTTGCATAAATACCATGTCTTTCCATAAAATACTATTGGGTTGGCTAAGACCACAATTCACTTTTTAAAGTTAGAGTAAACATCTAGGATGTCAGCCCTAATTGGACAAGTAATTGTTTTGCAACCAAAATAATTCTTTCCTTCAATTTTGTTGTCTTACTTCATCAAAACACAATTAACGATGTTTTGTACAATCCATACAAACTTCTGAGGTTACACCCTTCATAGCCAACATGTATACTATCTCCATGTAACTTTGCTTGTCATAATATGATGGCCACAACATGTTATAAACAAAACAATACAATGTTGTAAACAAATTCTATCCTTAGACAATTTTATAATAACCAAACACTAAGTATCTTTATTTTTGAGGTTCCTTGTCAACATGTACATCATGTGTTTCCATTAATGACTATAATTACATATCACTATTATCCAATTGTCAACAAAAATTAGCCTCCAAAATCATCCATCACCATGTATAATTTAGCAAAACACCATTACAATACAACTATGAAAGTTTTCAAAGCCATAGCCACAACCAAGGAATCCATTAAAGAAAGTATGAATCCACACATCCCATGCCATGCTTCCAACCTTCACAAATTCTCCCCTTGGCTAACTTATCTTTATTTATCTTACTCATCAATAACTACTCTTCTGATTTCTTTTATAGAAGTAAGTTCCCACAAAACCACCAAATGGTTTACATAAACCATACCCTAAAACCATATGCTACCAGAACCTTCCATTAAGCCATATTTCATATTGTGCATTTAATAACTTTTTCCTAATATTACATAATTACATAAAATATTATCATAGTGTTACAATAAAACTCAATAAGAATATTTCATGGAATCTCTATATATATTCAACAACTATCTAGGTGCAATATTACATAATAAAATAAAATAATACAATATAAAAAATATTATGTAATGGGTGCAAGACATATAATCTTGAAAAATATCCCACTTGTATACATTGCATAGGTCAATCCATAACCTCATAAATGAACAAGACAATAATCCCTCCTAGCACATACACTATCATGAATCAAAGTACACTATGTGTTCCATCTAAATACCTATGTAACAAAATAAAAGTATCCAACTATTAGAAACATTTACAATAACTGAGGGGGGTCAGGGATGAATCAATTAATCAATGTCTATATGAACTACTTGAACAATTAAACATTAATCACTTCATTATTCTACTTATCCTACATATCCTATTGTTGCTTAGTCTCTACTGTAAAACTTGTTGGCTCCTAAATTAACAACTTTTCAATAACCCAATGACAGGAACAAATACATCTAGGCATCTTCATCATACCTGTTCAAATGGGGCCAAATATAAGACTATACTACTTCTTTTTTAGGCTCTACAAAACCTGGGTAGGTGAACCTATAGATTTTTTTATACGGTACCAGTTCCAAAGCATACAATCTAAATCTATACAAAGAAAAAAAACCCTTATTTCTCCTATACTTATGTAATGACAAAGACATGCAATAGAAAATTGTAAAACCTTTGGAATCCACAAGCTCAGTGAGGGAATCCTTTCATCTCCTATATAGAAAGGGAAAAGGATAATTTATTAAAGTTTTATATTAACAAAATCCAAATATGCAACAACAAGAACATGTTGATCCTATAACTGATCACTGCCTTATCTATTGGGTAATTCCACAAATCACAAACATACACCCATGATATATGTGAAATATATCATACATCAAGATGTCAAAACTATCCTGTCACTTTGTGAATTAGACATTAGTGTTCATAAAAACAACATACTCATGAAATATCCTTCTCATTAAACCAACAACCCTGTCAAATATATCTAGTATTTACTTGGCTCTCTGTTCTAGTGAAAAAGCATATTGATACATACAACTTGAAGGAATTGCAACTAGGTTTAAGCCCTTTATTCCTAAACCACAAAACATTGGAGACAATAGAGATAGGAGATGAGAATCAAAATGAAACTAAGAAGTGTGTTGTTCCTTGTATTCATTTCTTTGAAATAATACATTCATGTTGCATGTAGATAATTCACAAAAAAATTCAATAGATCAGAAATATACATAAAACTCCACAAATTTTATCCATACAAGAGAATATGCTAAGGATAAATGGCAGGATCATGGCTAGATCTTTGCTTAATAGTTTGGAAAATAACTAACCATCAACCCTAGAGAATGAGAGAAGAAAAAAGATATAGAAGAAGAGACAAAATCTTAGATCTAATTTGGAATCAATACTTGTCCACTTGAATCTCCAACCATTGACTCTATAAAACCTCTTTCTTCTCTCTAGAAAAGAAAAATGGATAAAATCCCATCATTTCCTTCAATAAACTGATAATATCTTTTAGAAGAGGTGAGAAAAGCCCCTTTTCTAATAAAACATCAGATCTGGTATAAAATGATGCCAAAATCCTTAACCAAACAATTTGGAAGGAAAATATCACTACTGCTAAGGTCCTATCTAAATCTAGTAGCTACCTATTGAGCTTTCATTTTGCATGATACTTTAACGAGAGGAATCCTTTCAAAGTCCTCTCTTGAATAGTTGATCTAGGATCAACTCCAAGGTTCCAGGTGATCTTGCAACCTACTAGAATCCACTCAGTAGAAGATAAATGTGAGTGTTCACAAGGAGGCCTTTATTGGTTCTGAATAATTTTGAATAAGATGTTGAATCAACTTTATATCTCGAAAAAGTAATCACAAAAAGAAATTTTATTTTTTATTTTTTATGTTTATAATAAATGCAGTTTAACAATACAACTATATGAATTCCTAAATTAACCAAGCATTTGTGAAAGAAAGTAACAAAGATAAGGTAACAAAAGGTTTAAAGAAAATGACTTAAAAAATAAATCCCTAAAGGACATAAGCCACAAAAAGAACATCTCTATGAGTTAAGCCTTTGAAAAGATTAGTAGGTAATCAATGAAAATAGGAGCAACACTTCCTTAATTCCACTGATGCAATCGTCGATGGAAATTTAGTACCTATAAGATATTTCACTTCTCATCAGATCACAAGGCCATAGAAAGTGCACTCATGTGAGACAAAAAATATGTATAAACAATAGGTGATCCCTTATCCTACTAAGTATGTTAGCAAAATTTGTAAATGCACAAAAAACACTAGAATTAAAAGATCGCTCAATCAAAATAACAAAACAAAACCATTGGCTCCATTATACTCTATGAACATAGATCCACAAAATATAATACACTCTCAAAAGAATAACTACACTCAAAATGAGAGCACCAATTGGTAAAAGCACAAACTTGTGTCACCTTTTTATAAAGAAAAGGAATATTAGAATGCGACAGTTCAATAGTAATGACAAAACAAATGGTATTTGTGTTTAGAATTAAAGATGATGTAAATAGATGAAATGTGTAGAATTATGTGAATTTTATGCATATAATTTTTATAATTTTTTTGAATAAGAATTTATTTATTTTCTTTTATTTTGAAGTCCCTTTTTTAACTATAAAAAATATAGGGCGTAGTTCTCGTCAAACAAGTATATGCAAATCATCTTTTTTTGTTGTGATTTGAGAATATTTTATAGATGACATGTATATCTAGGGATCAAAAAAATAAATAATTTTTTGATGTATATTTTCTTTGTTGTAAGTACTCAAGCTTGACCTTATCAGAATCCAATAGTTTTTTTCTCCCACCAAAACTTCCCTATCAAATCTACACCTTCTTGAAAAAAACTATATATTCATGAAGAGGACTCTGTCCTCTATAGATAAATATGATTTTTAATTTTTTTTTATATGATTTACTATTCTTTTCCTTTTTTGAGGGAACATCTTCTGAAATGTTGTAATATCAACTTATAATATTTTGAAATTATAACATATTATAACTAATCAAAAAACTAAAAAACTATATAAAGAGGATATTGAATTTGAGATCTATAAAAGGGTATTTTTAGTTTTTGAAAAAAAATTGAGTTTTGATAGAGAAATGAGATTTGACCAAAATAGGTTTTGGTATCCTAAATAGTGACACGGATCTATGCTTTTACCCCATTGATAGAATATAGTATTGCAACAAAATAATGGCCTAGAATACATATTTAATTCCTCAATTTATAAGCAATCATCTCCTCAATTTTTGTTGAGAGTGATAGATTCCTTCATGCAAATATATGCTGAAAACTAATAAAACAAATCTAATTATGTAAAAATTGACTCCCTAAATTGTGCTAAGTAGGACTCCACCCTTGTTTATATTAATTAATGGGTGCATGAGCTTTTGCATGACTTTAAAAAAATAAAAGCATGAGAAAATAAGAAGGAAGCTATCAAATGATGTACGAGTCTCTGGAGATGCCAAAAATAGATGCTCAACCTTCTCTAAATGCTTGTAGGAGTTAAAATGTCATCAAAATGTGTTTCTAATACATGGAAAGCTCTAAATTTAGAACTAGCAGTTAATTTCCAATGCACCTCTAACTTCAAAACTTCTAGTTAGTGGAAGATTCAAAAAATACAAAGTTTTTCCAGATGTCAAAATTGAAATTCTAGCTTCTATGTTTTCTTCCCCTTCATACTAGAGCTATTTCAGATTTTTACTCTTGAATTTCTCTATGATCTCCATCACTTGGGTTGCATCTAGCAAATCCAAGGCATCATACTTACTCTTTACTAGTTTTTGTTAGTTGCTAACTTCTATGTGAGTCTCTAAAAAGTCTTTTAGTTTTACATCCAATTCTAGAAACACCTCCTCTATCTTAAATGCTTATCTAATGTCTTCATTAGTCAAAGCTTCTTCAAAGGTCTTTTGAAACTATTTGACAACTACTTACATAGACATGAGTTTATTCCTTGACCATCTTCAAAAATGTCAAGGCAAGCATCACTGAAGTACTTCTTAGTTTCCAAAATCTTCTCTTGTGTTTGATCCTTGGGCTTATGAATATCCACATGTAATGTCTCTATTACTTTATTATTAGTAGAAATATTCTTAATCCAATCATCTATCTTATCCAATTCTTCCCTCATATATACATCCATAAGAATATGATACCTCTGACCCTTTATTGATTGTAATTCTTGAAGGTCTTTACCCCAGGTATGTACCTCGTCCATCAATCCAAAGTCCTAGTTTAGTATAGAAACTAGCTTGTCTGCGTTAATTTGCATATGGTGCAACAATCTAAGGTTTCCCTATATTATCTACACACCTTTTTCCTCAAAAATTTCCCACCATTGCTGAAATGCATTCAAAAATGGATCCAATTGTACAACTACCTTCTCCTTCCTATCAACTATTGCACCTAGAGTTTCCTGAGGATTCTTAGGGTCCAAAGGACCAACCACTTCATGCAAATAGCCTCTTAGAAGCTCATTTTGTTTTCAAAGCTTCAGAAATTTAGAATCATCTTTTTCTAGGTGGTTAAACACTTCTTTAATTCATGTCGTAACCAACAATTTAGTAGCATCCACAGTAGGCTTTCCCAGCAAGACCTCTTTAATATAATAATCTTTTGGGGTCAGATCTTCAATATCTACATGTAGACAAGGGATGACACTATGATTGAAAAAGTCCTAATTTTGTTTCTTCACAATGAAGGCCAATGTTTGCACATTAGTTGTAGGTACCTTGGGTTTCTTAAGGTCTTAAATCAATTTTTTGTTCCCTCATCCACACTACAATACAATTTCCTTTTTTTCCTAACCATCACTTCCTTCTTCAACCATCTTGGAATAGTTCCCATCAGAGGCATATACTTAGTTGAAGAGGGGGCTTGTGTTGCTAGACCCTTTCCATTATCGTTCCTCTCTAGAGTCTTCTCTTTTTATGAGAGATCTACATCAAGCATCCTCGTGTCTATTGAGTCCATAGTCCTCACCTCTATATCTTGAGAAGTTTTCTAAGGTTCTTTAAATATTTCCCCCTCATCTAATACTTCATTGATGGGTCTTATTTGTGGCTCTTCTTCCTGCATAACTTGTAATTTCTCTTCATTAATAAGATGGAGAGGAAAGGGTAAATCTTTATCCAAGAAAGATAAATCTTGACTTGGTGATGGTGGGATACCTAGAGGTCCTTATGGAAAAGGTGGCAGTTGACTCCAATGTTCTCCCAAAGGCTTATTTGTCAATGTATCCCTTATCTCATCACCAATGAGTTTAGTATTCATATGAATGAAATCAAAATTTGGCATGCTAAAGACATCATTCCCTTGACCCTCTTATTCATCAACCCATTGTTTCTACTCATTCTTTTGAAGTTTTAACCTAAATAGGTTGTGTAGGAATAGATAGGAATAGATTGTGGCATTATAGTGGAAATCCTTTTTTGTTCGGCCTTAGTAACCCCTAACCAGATAAGTCCTCTAACTCAAGGGAAGTTTGTCCTTTTTATCTTCTTCATCCTCCTTAGGAATGCTTTCTAGGACTAGAGGAATAAGAATAACCTTTTTTTGCATTTTATATCTTCTAGTCCTTTTGATTGGAGTTTTATTCTTATCTCTCTTAGGAGCTAATGGAGAGGCTTCTTCCTCTTGAACACATGGGGACACCTCTTGTTCTTCTTTAGGTCCTTATCCCTATTATGATGGTGGAACTTTTGGATTATCTTGAGTTTGAGAAGCTTCTAAATTTTTAGGCTCTTGGTTCTCAAGTGCTTGAGTTGCCTCTCGGGCTTGACTCCCTTCAACATTAGGCTCAACTTGTTGAGGAGAAACTCTTTTTCTTTTATTCTTGCACTTTTCCACTTTAAAGTATCCAACTTACCTATCATGTTAATACACTATTTCTAACCTAATTAGAGATTGGGTTGTGAATGTTGGTACTATAAAATTTTCCCCTCTTCCCTTTACTAGGTAGGTTGTGGCCTATAAGACTACTATTTGAGGAACTGGGTCCAACTTGAATGGATTCTTAATCTATTCCTTGGTCAACTGGATGATATTCCTTGCCGTATGATTGATATCTATATTTTCTCCTCTATCAATTTTTGCATTCATGAGTAGCTGATCATATATCTTATCCTAATTATACAAGGAATCTAAGACATTTGAAGTGTCTTGTTGAACAACCTTCAGTAAAGAGTCATCCTTCAATAATTCCTTATCTGGATACCATAGTCATCTACTACATTCATCGAATGATCCTCTATGGCATCTTCATGTTGAAATTATTTTCCTACCAAATATTGAACCCTACCAATATTGTTAAAACATGGACAAGGGGAGTTATAATCCTCCAAGGGATATTGATCCCATTCTAAATCAAAAGTCTTGATATCTTGCTTCTGCTTAACTCCAAATGGGCCTATGGTGATGGGCCATACCCATGTCTTCTTATGATTTCTCCTTACTCTATCATACACAAATGAGAATTGTCTCACAATCTCTAATAAAATGAGCCTATCTGATGGATATCTCAGGAGTTTCTTTAGATTCACAGTTGTGCCTACTACCCATAAGTAGGTGAATGTCTTAAACTAGATTTAGTAGGAACCTATTTCTAAAATTATTGTTTCTACCTCTATTGATATCTTTTTTGAATAATCTCCCTCAATGAACCAGATGATTTAAAAAATGAAGGCATCATTCACTATTCTATATTCTATGCTTTGATCTGAGAGATCCTTTTTTAATAGCTAGGGATATACCACATAAGGCCATGCATTAGCATCTTGCATGCTTCCCCTCTTAAACAATCTTGGATAATCTATGTTCCTTGTTTCTAATAGATACACCAAATAAGTTATCATATAAAACCTTGGATTGACTTTGACCACCACCAATTGTTCATCTAAATTCTCACTGAGATTTTTTGCCCAATCAATCAACATTTTGGTTAATTTGATGGTCTCAATGAAAGGTACCATCCATGTGTTTAAGTGTTCTATTGCTGGCAAAACCTTGATCCTTCTCAAAATATCTGATATCATCCTTCATGTATCCTCTAGTCATGTCTACTTTTCCAAATCTTCATCCCACATGTGTCATATCAATCAAATATGTTGATTGAATGATTTATGTAGCTTTCTACTCATTATCCCTATACCACCTTTCTACTTGATGATTAGTCAATCTTACATATTGGTATACCCTTTGGAGATGGAAATCTATTTTGATACTATTTGGTCTTATGTCTAGGAATATCTCCCCTATCATGCTCTTCACCACTCTCTCCTCTGACACATAACTCTCTACCAAGACCATAACAAGCTTTGAATACTACACTATTGTAGGATGTGAGGTTGTATTAACTAGCCCTAATCTAATAAGTGCTAAGACAATCAATGACCTCTTATTTAGTTTGTTGAAGAGCACCAAGAATGCATTTCAATCAATATGACCCAATTCAATGTCCCAAATCTCTAAGTGTGCATCTTTTGATTTGTAAACCTTGAAACTTAAAGACAACTAGTTTTAGAGCAGTCTTTGCTATGAGTGAGGATGAAGAGGAAACTATTCTATCTGCTTAAAACATGAACACATTAATCCAGAAGGTTAAAATTCAAACCCTAAAAAAAACCTAATTACTAAAAAAAAAACCTAGAAAGCTAAAACATCACAAAAACACTTAAAATCCCCATTTTAGACTTTGATAGGTAGTTTTGAGTGCACCTTGCCCACCTTGAGGGTGCACTAGGTGCACTTTTTCTCCTTGGCAAGATTTAACAATTAAGGGTGTGCACATTTTGGTGTGTACATGTGCACACCCTAACGTTGCAATTATACTATTTAATACTTTAATGGCACACAGTTGCACATCTTGGAAAGCTGTGTAAACATGGACCATTATTTTGTTTCTTTAGAGTTCTTTCATTTTGAATGGTCCATATATACACACATTGGATAGGTGCACATATGTGCACCTTTAACTGTAGGTGTTTTGTTAGTTTTTTAGGGTTATTAATAAAAGGTGTGCACATGCACACCTTGGATAGGTGCACAAGTGTGTACCTTCTATTTTAGATGTTCAGTGTTATTGCAGGGAGGAAGAAAGTGGCACACCTCAAATGGTGTAGAGGTGCACTTGCCAACAACTATAAGAGATAATGGGTGAGGAAGAGGGAGGGGTCCAAGGCTATTATAGGCCCAAGATGAAGTTCATCCTTTGGGGGTGCACACCTATGCATGTGTGTAGGTGCACACTTCCAAAGATAAGTGCTCCTACACTTGCGCACCTTGAAGGGTGTGCTAGTGCACCCCTTTACCTTTAAAAATCACATTTTCATCTAAAATTTTTAGTTTCTAGCACAAATTTTTTTAGGAAGAGGACCAAGCAAGACCCCCTAAAAAAAGACTTAGACCCTAGACGAGGGGTTTGGAAAGGAAAAATGAAACTGGGGGTCCCCATTTCTCCTAAGAAAAGGGGCATGCATCATGAAACCACAACACTACCAACTTTCCCATTTCATCAAAAAATAAGTCTAAACTACCATACTAGAATGCAGTTGAAAAATAAGCACCTAGAAAAAACCTAGAATATCTCGACATACTTCTTCTTGTGAAAAATAAATGGAAAATCTGGAAATCTCATTATGAGACCTTTTCACTGATATATGATAGTCCTATATTGGCCTAAAATGCATGCCCAAGGCATCCATTTCAAGTTCTAGGTTGAAAATGCATGACAGGCCCATAAATTTGAAAAAAAACTTATTTAAGCTAAGGTCTAAAATTTAGGATATAAACTAATTTTTATTTAAAATCAGTTATGCATTTAGAATGGGGGATCAATTAAAGATTAGTATTTTTTAAGCTCACAAATTTTCCTCACTTTTGCTTTCATGTCAAAACTAGGCTAACCATCCAAGTGACATGTGTCACCTTTCAATTCATCTGTCCTCACATAGTCATTGCCATGTGGCACCCTTTGATTATTCCACAAACTACCACCTATTATCTGACACATTTCCACATGGAAACCTCCCATTAGGTCTCCCATGCATAGTCACCTTTCCACATCATCATCTTACTGGGCACCTCACCACATCACCACCACATGGCATCACTTCATTGGTAAAAAATGTTGTATCATCACCCAAGAAAACTGCCATGTGTTAGTATGTCACTATGTCACTTTGGCTAACTTCCTTGCATCTTTATTTTACAACATAATGAAAATTGTCAATCTTGTGCCACATGGCACAATTTAGTTTGCCAATTAGAAAACTACCACGTCACCACCCATTCCACATATCAATACATTGCATTTTCACATGTTGAGTCAGTGGATGCCACTTAATTTGTGACAATGCCACAATGCATCTTGTTGTGCCACATATTAGCCCCCATCATGTTAACACCTTGATTTCTATGCAAGGTCTAGAGAAAACTTCCAAGTGCCACTCTACTATTGCTAAATCTAGATACCACATGTAGACATTTAGTTTTTCTGCTCTACCACCTCATCTTCTCAATCTACATATCCTATTAAAATTTCTTATTGGTTGCAAGCCCCATGTGTTTGAGAAAGCCTTGTGTCATAAAGAAAATTGCTTTAGATACTTATGATTAGTGTGCTTTGATATAAAAACATATTATCTTACCATTATCCCTTCAATGTGGGACTAAAAGTGTAGTGTTCTTCCATAGTACTCTTGGTAGAAATGACATATTAGGCTGAGGGAATCTATCATGCATCACTTCTATAGTCCCAAAATCATGCTTCATAAGCACCATGCACCCATGGTAGGAAAATTGGGCAAGGTTGTGTAGTTATAAATCTTTGAGAATCATAAGATATATTGGAATACAAACATTTATATCTTCTATTATATTAGATGAAGAAACAATTTGAATGTTGTCCTCTAATTTTTCTATCACTTCCTTTGATCAAGCCCTCAAAAATACATTTGTTCATGCTCAAACTAATGACCTAAAATTTAAAGTGCCCCCACTCCCATATACCCCTTGTGCATTTGCAAAATGGCAAGGTTTTCTCATTGCACATACGTGCCAAGTGAGAAAATCTTTTTTAGAACTACATGTACCCAATTTTGACCAAATTTTTTATTTCCTTGATGGCAAGAATGCACTTTAAGCTATCATCATTCAATGTTGGTTCTGATTGTTTGGTCATTTTTATGCCAAGTGGCATTTTTAGTTTGAAGTGGACACCTCACATCCTAAAACCATCTCGCCTAGAGGTACTTGGTGTGTCATCTTGATTAAAGGATTGATCATGGGTTAGCATTAATGCAGAGTACCCCCTAATACAGATGCCCAACAATTGCACCTATCCCCACTTCTGATCATATTCAATAAGGAGAGGTAGAATGATCAAAAGTGGGTGATGCCCAATCAGTTTGTCTGCCTATTGAGATTCTTTTCTCAACTCTTGAACCAACTCAGTTCTTCCTTTATCTGATAGAAAAGGAGTGTTTGGGTCCAAATCCTTGAATTGACATGAGGATCTCCACCACTCTTTGTCACTAAGGGCTATTCTCTATTTGATAGCTTTACTAAAAATATTACTCTAAAACCACCACCAACTAGGACCTACTATTTCACTACTCCAAGTAAGTCATCCATGACTAATGAAGCAAGCATGTTAGTAGTTTATTTATAAAATTTAAACATATTTGTCTTAACAATAGGCTCTTTAGTGAAAAAATCCATATTTCTTCCACGTTCTTCCTCTAAAAAATATGTCAAAGCCACAAGGCTCCCTAAGTTAATTTGATATAAACATGTATTCTTGTTCATGCAATGCGATGCACAACAACTGTATTGAGGGATAGATTTTAAGCTTGGACAAATGCCCTCTCAACCTTTGGATAAGTGAAAACTTAATCTCAACACCTCATAGCTACCATTTGTATTTCTAGAAAAGATTGGGAAAGATATATTAAATGTCAACTTCATATTTAAAATTCATAATTAGAGAACAATCAATTTCTTTGATAATCAAGTTCTAGATCTATTTAAAATAAAAATATTTTCAAATAGTTATCCACTAAGTCATCATTCTCATATTAAGATGGAAAATGAGAACTCCACATCATTTGGGATTTTGTGAAAAAATAGAAAAAAGATTAATTCACATGCCCTTATGTAGTGTGTGAGAAAAGTAGTAGGGATTCTAATCAAAATTAATCATGATGCACAACCAATCCTTAGGTTCATGCTCCATTTTTACCTAGTGGCCCCTTTATGCACTAGCAACATTAACAAATCTATTCATCATTAGTGATTTCATATATCTTATTTATATGTGATTTTGAATTTTTGAATTCTCTTAGCATGTTAAAATGCATTGAACACTTTTAAAATCCTCTTCATGATATCACTCTTTGAAAACAACTAATGACTTGCACAATGTTATCTCAGTAACCTAATGAGATCAGTCGGGCCTCAAAGTGGGTCCGACTAAAAGAAAATTTGAATTGAAACCTCTAATCCTCTAGATTGACCAATAAATCACCTAGAAATAATTAGATTCAAATTAAATCATTGTTGCATCATTTAAAAGCTCATTTTAAGACATTCTGCAAATTGTGATTTTCTGCCCGGAAGCCTCTGAAATTGGCTTTAAAATTTGACTGAATCAAATAGCTAGGCCCTAAGCTCTAACATATCCATTCTCTATTCCATATTATTGTATCCTATCATGTTTCATCTCATGATGTCATCTAGGTCAGAAGATATTGACCATCAAAGTTTCTCACTTGAAGTTGTTTGCAAATAAACATGTTAGAAAATAATAGTGTTTGGTTTTGGCTTTTAAAATAGGTCAAACAAACACTTGAGGGCTTGAAAACTAGGTATTAATTAACTATCATGAGAAGAGTATTAATCTATGATTTTGAATCATGATGAACAACTAGGAAAATTTGGAAATAGTGTGAAGTTAGGTACTCAAAATTGTAGAACTAGGAATATTGGCAAAATGGTGATTTTAACAAATAAAATGGACCTAAGAAAGTGTGCAAATGGATTTGTTAAGACTTGGAAACTAACATACTTGAGGAATTTTAAGAGAAGAACATAGTGGAATAATCCATTTGGTCTCATCTATGATGGATTGAAAGTTATAACATCCCGAACAAGAGTACTGATCAATCTACACTTTTAGACACCAATAAAACTTCATAAATTACATTTGAAATTGCATTTGAAAACTAGTGAAATAGATTCATCATAAACCCAAATCAGGAAAATAGCATGCCTTTGACACCTAGAATTCAATTCAAAATTAATTTTCTCATTTTGATCATTTGGGGAAAAGTTATAACTAGTCAAATAGGGCCTCTTGGAATTCTAAGCAAAATGCATTAGGATGACAATAGTAAACAACCAACTTTGAGGGATTCAAAACCTAGTCAAAATATATCAAAATGACTTGAAATGTGAAACATAGGTTCTCTTATATTCATAATAAACACTCTAAAATATTTGAGTCATGAAAATTAACCACATGAAAGATATTCAATTGCAAATTAGGCTTCTTGTCATTGTTTGACACTAAGGCAAAACTGCAGATTTGAACAATGCTCAAAACTAAACTTGACAAAATGACTTGAAATGATAGATTATCATTATGAGATGCATCAATATACTAAATTAAATTTTTTAGAAACATGAAACACTTCATTTTCCTCAAAGTGATGGTCAAGTACACATGCATGAAAAGCACTATAGGGGCTCAATTTGACTCAAATTTTAGAATGGTACCCAAAATCAGGGCTTCAATTTTGAGTCCCAATAGTGGATCTATATACAGATTCATGTTGCTTGTAGGCATGGAAAGGATTTAGTTGTATTTAATAAGAAAATCACTCCAAAAATTTTTACCTAACAATTTTATTGAAAGCAAGAAAAAATACTGGTAAACTGTACAAACGATGTCACTATGCCACCGAACTTAGACAAAAATTATTACCTCTATCATAGACCTAATTCTCATTTACATTTTCACAAGGTAAGATGAATATATTACTTCTATTAGTTTCACCATTCAAATTAGCATTCTCAATCAACTCATTTGGTAAAACCAATTCCATATCTTCACTTTTATAATGCATATAAAAATTAGGATCATCATCTACAACTTTCTCATTATGAAAGTAGGGATCAACATGCTCTTGGATTTCATAATCAGACTAAAATTTATTTGTACTAAATGACTCGTGCATACTATCCCATGGGAACACAAATGACTTTTACTCTTCTTGATTCAAGGAGCTACATATGTCATGGGTTTGAAATTCACCTTGTGTAACCAGATTAAAGGGAACATGAAATCTAATTTGTCCTCATTTGAATATTGTTTGGCATCTGATCATATTTAACACATTATAAGATTCCTTCACATTCTTCAAATAATAGATTAGTTACCAAGTTATAAAACTTATCATGAAAGTGTTCACAAACAACTTGTTGATTACTATCATTGTCTCTTTCCTAAAAATATTTTGAATGGACTTCAAATCTATCAAACTCATCATCACTAGACTCATTAGCATAAAAGGGGAACTCAAGATCAAAATCACAACTCCCATCCTTTTCCTTGTCATCATATCAATAATCAAAATTCATTGCTGCAACACAAACATGTGAGGAATTTGAATCAACACTAAATCTCTCCTTAGTAGTGCTCTCTTCATTAGATAAGTCATCATGTGTATTGACATTTGAACTACTATCATATACACCTCCAAAACTTGATACATAGTATTATGAATTTGTATCAATTTTAGCATCAAAATTTTTGGAAAGGACTTCATCTTGAGAAGAAACATGACAAGGGAAAACTAGAGTATTCTTAGAAATATTTGCATACCTTTCACAATCATGAGCCAATAGTTCTAAAATTTCATTAGCATTCAACAAGACTTCATAACAAGTGTTTTCTTCTTAGCTTTTATCACAATTCAGCTGATCCAAAGTACTTACAATAGTAGTAGCATCAGCATAACAATCTAAAAAATTAGAATCATTATCACAACTTGTTTTCTCTTCTCTACAAAATACCTCATCACTAGGTACATCACTATAATCATTCTCATCACAAGAAGAGTTATCACTATTGCTGCTAGAGTTTTCTTCACTCTCACACATACCATCATATGATTCATTTTTAGTTATGTATCAATCTTCCTCATGCTGACTACAATCATTTGATTCACTAAAATTTGAATCCTTCTCTTCACACTTAGAAGACAAATTCTCATTATCTATGGATTCACTACATTCATTATAACTTTCAGCACACTCACTATCATCATTAGAAAATTTAGTTCATGAATTTAATTATTGTACAAACCATTTTCCAACTTCTTGATCTATTCTTCAATTTGAAAAATCTTTTGTAATTTTAAATGTGTTGGCCAATCAACTGAATCATGCACAAAGACTTCTAGGAAAATAATGGGTAATGAAGATTCCTTAGGTCTTAAAGAAAAATGCAGCTCCATAAGTGGTAATTTGAACTTCATATAAATTAGATCATCTCTTAGACTTTGTATATCTCCTTTCGTATCTCTTATAAAATTGACAATCTAATTATGGAGTTCCATTTTTATCTTTACAATATCTTCAAGAACACTTTCATGACTTGGTACACTAACTTCAAACCTAAGATTTGAATTCATTTTGAAACAAAAACTTCTAACTACCTCTTTTCTTAGTCCTAAGATCACTAAATAGAGACAACCATTCTTTTCACTTAACTTTCATGAAAAGAAAACTCATGAGAATGAAAAAATCTTCAAGTGTGAATGCTAAAACTATATTTTCTGATTTGGAATGGGTGTAATCATGAACTTCTTCAATGCAATTCATAAAAACCATGTAGAGCCACAACCTTCATGAATGAGGACAATGAAATCAGTATTGTGTTTTAGTTTCTGATGCTTCAATTTCTTAAAATAGAAAATACATACAACACTTAAAATCTCTAATCAAGAAATTATAACTTCTTCTCCAAGAACTACTGAAAAAAGCTTTAGATCTGCCCAACAAAATGTTGAAAGTCCTTTAAGTATTTAGTATAGGAACAACTAGGAACCGATGAAGAGATTTTAGAGTCACCACTCACACTTGTGAGAAAATATTTGAAACATAATTTTTCACTTAACAAATCTGAACTAGACTTTCAACTTATAGAAACTTGTAGACCACCATACCACCTTTGAATATTTACACACTCAAAAAAGAGAACAAACACTTTTGATCATTCTTGACTCTAAATTTTATAACAACACTTTAAATTATTACCCAGTTGAACTAGTTGATGATAAATTTGCTTGTAATAATGCAATTTACATTAAACTTTCAAAGTACTACTATAAATGAATAAAGCATTATTGGGAGACATGAATCTTTAGCAAAGAAATGGAAAACATATCACAACCTTGCTGCTATAGAAAACATTTTTTTATGCCCTTTTTTTTGTATTGAATCTCTTTTCAAATTCTCAAGGTTTGTCAACCATATAGATTCAATACTTCCCAAGTAGAGTCACCATTTTTTTGGTAACTTGGATGGGAACAACATGCTGAAATACATGACAGAAAATGCATAGATTATACTAGAGATTCTAGTATTTTTGACAATTAATTGCTTTCAATAATCCCTAGCAAAGTAACCATTTTGTTGGCTCTTGAATTAATAGATTTTTAATAACCCAATGATAGGAACAAATACATCTAGGAGTAGCTAATTTCCATTTTCATCATACCTATTTAGACATCAAGGCCAACTATAAGGCTATACTACTTCTTCTTCAGGCTCTACAAGACCTAGGTAGGTGAACCTATATATTTGTTCATATGGTACCAGTTCTAAAGCATACAATTTGAATCTATACAAAGAAAATAAAACCCTTATTTCTACTATACTTATGTAATGACAAAGGCATGCAATAGAAAATTTCAAAACCTATGAAATCCACAACCTCAATGAGGGCATTCTTTCATCTCCCAAATAGAAAGGGAAAATGATAATTGATTAAAGTTTGATATCAACAAAAGCCAAATATACAACAATAAGAACATGTTGATCCTATGACTAATTAGTACCTTATTTATTAGGAAATTATACAAATAAAAAACATACAACTATGATATATGTGACATATCTCATACATCAGGATATCAGATCTATCCTATCACTTTGTGAATCAGACATCAATGTTCATAAAATATCATTCTCATGAAATGCCCTTCTCATGAAACCTGCAACTCTATCAAATATATCAAGCATTTACTTGGCTCTTTGTTTCAACAAAAAATTATATTGAGAATAAAACATTAAGGAATTGCAACTAGGTTTATGCTATTTGTTCCTAAACCACAAAACATTGCAAACAACAAAGATAGGAGATGAGAATCATAGTGAAACTAAGAAGTTTGTTGTTCCTTGTATTCATTTATTTGAAACAATACATTCAATATGTTTGTAGATAACTCTTAAAATAATAGAATAGATTATAACTATACATAAAACTCTATGAATTTTGTTCATAGAAGAGAATATTTTGAGGAGAAATGGTGGGTTCACAGCCAGAGCTCTACTCAATAGTCTGGAAAGCAACCAACCATCAACCCTAGAGAATGAGAGAACAAAGAAAGATATAGAAGAAGAGAAATCTTGGATCTACTCTAGAATTGACATTTATCTACGTGAATCTCAACCACTAATATTCCAAAACCTCTTTATTCTCTCTAGAATAGAAAAATGGATCAAATCCCATCACTACCTTCCACAAACTTAAAATATCCTTCAACAAAGATGAGAAAATCACCTTTTCTGATAAAAACATCAGATCTGGTATAAAATGATACCAAAATTCTTAACCAACTAATCTAGAAGAAAAATATCACTACTACTAAGGTCCTCTCCAAATATGGTAGCTACCCACTTTGTCATTTCATCAAAAAATAAGTCTGAACTATCATACCAAAATGTAGTTAAAAAATAAGCACCTCAGAGAAAAACCAAAATATATCACGCATACTACTTCCTATGTAAAAATAAATGGAAATTTTGGAAATCTTGTTTTGAGACCTTTCAAGGTATATGTAAAGCATCCATTTGAAGTTCCAAGTTGAAAATGCATGATAGGCCTATAAAATTTGCAAAAAAATCATTTAAGCTAAAGTCTAAAGTTTAGGATATGAAAAAATGTGTATATAAAAGCACTTGTGCATTAGAATGGGGAATAAATTAAAAATTAATATTTGTGAAACTCACAAATTTCCCTTCCTTTTGTATCCAAGTCAAACTTGAGTTGACCGTCAAAGTGACACATGTCACCATTTGATTTGTTTGTTCTCACATAGTCATTGCCACCTAGGCACCACATGACATCCACTGATTAGTCCACAAACTTTGACTTGTCATTTGACACATTTCCATGTGGCAACCTCCCATTGGATCTCCCATGTATGGTCACCTTGCCATATCATCACCTTACTAAGAACCTTGTCATGTATCCACCACATTGCATCACCTAATTGGTTGAAATTGCCACATCATCATATGTGCCAACTACCATGTGTTAGCATGTCGTGATATAGCACAAGGTAGGAGTATCCCCAAAGGATATGTCTTAGCCCCCAATAATATAACTACACAATAGAAACACAACAACAAGAAATAATAATGCAACATCTAATACCAATTGACAATAATTTATTCATAAAATATAATTGATTACATGCAATATGCCTAGTTGTAATGCCTTCCAAGTTAGGGCCAAATACAAATAGCATTTACAAACTTAATTCTGCAAGATCCCTCAGGAACCAACTTACAAAACCCAATCCCAGCTAGCCCAGATCTATAACATAATAAAAATCTGGAAGAAACCACCAAGGAAATCTAAACTTATGCTCATGAGCCCACCAAGAAACCTCCTCATTTTCTAGCTATAGCCCTAGCTCTGCTCCAACTTATCCAAGATACAAGTGTAAACTACCTCACATTCAACACTCTATCCACACATTCACAACTTCATCACAATCATATTGTAAACTACCTCACATTTGGCATTCTATCAATAGACTTAGGAAAGCTCACCCTTTAGCTACTCCCACATTCACTCCTCCTCTGAATGAATTAATCACTCCATGAATGAATGCCTAAAAGACTCCACAAGACCCCCTACTTATACCCAACTAAGCCACAAGTCAGCCTGGCAAGTACAAATTAAAATAAACCCCTCATACTAAATATATGTTGAGCCATAAGTCAACTACAACACTAAATTAAATAACCATACATAAATTAAATGACAAAAGTTGGCTCATAGATAACTCGGCACCAACAAAAACCAAGACCAAGATAAGCATAGTAAAACCAAGCAGCATCAAGCTCCCACAAGCAGTGCTAAGTTCAAACACATGTTGATTGCAACTAACCACGCTAAACTCCATAGACCATGTTGAGATCCATAGACCATGTCAATCTCCTAGACCATGCCAAGATCCCAGAGTATGTCAAGCACCAATCATTCTTCATCCAAGTATCAATCCAAGAACCCTCCTAAGTAACTATTGAGCCTCCTCCCATGAACTCCAAAGTAGTCAATGAGAAAACCCGAGATGCTCATGCATTAGACTCCCCAGGTAAATAGAAAATTGTGTTCCACACTTTGATGCCCAAAGAAAGATCAACAACCATCTTCATTTTCAACAAAGGCTTCCACTCCAATAGGGAAAAGAAAACCAATCGACACATCATCCACATTTGCATCATTCTTTCAAACACTAGAATCTCAACCATCTAATCAAGATGCTCACTCCCATGAACATAATGCTTCAACATCAAATCTTCATCCACATCAATGACTAGTAAATCCATGCTAGTAACAAAAAACTCCACATTAGTAGAAATATTTAGATCTCCATCAACACATGCCAAACTCACAACTCCAGCAATCTCATTGCTCACAAAAAGATGCTCTGCAACATACAAGCCATTGCCAACAACAACTGGATCATCCACAACCAAGTGCTTTGCAATTTCCATGTTAAACTCAACCAACTAATCATGAAAACCAACTTCCATCCCAACATCAACATGGTTAGGAATATCCTAGACAATAGCCTCAAGTTTCTCTACAGGTTCTGCATCAAGCTCCACAAACTGACCAACATTCTTCCACCTCAACCTTTTCATGCCATCTTCTCTCTCTAACAAGTCTCTTAACTAACTAGATAATTCTCTTTTGGATCGGTAGAGTCTAGCTCCAAAAACATCTACAAAGTTCCTTCCTCATCCTATCCTTATCTTGATCATCTAAACTAGTTTCAAACTGAGTAACCACCTTTTTAGTTCGATCAACCAAACTAGCTTCAAACTAAGCAGACATCTTAGAAAAATTCCTCTCCACCACATCACAAATATTTGAAATCATCTTAGGGTCCAATCCTCTCAAATTCATCCACTAATATCTTCATAAACCCTCTACAACAAATCCTTCCCATGCTCCTTGTGAAAACCTCAAATTGTTTGCAAGTTAGATCACAACCTTCCACCTTGCACAAACAATTAGGAACTACATCACAATTCTATGACCATGGATATGCAATCCACAAACTCTCTACAATCATGCTTCAACAACATCAAACTTCCATCTTCATATCCATTGATCCATCTACTAGCCCTCTATGATTGCAAGTCAGAACCACAATCTTCCACCTCGCAACCAAGAGATCTAGAACTCTAGAAAGAAAATCCACCACTAGATCAAGATCAACTCAGATCTACTTCTCCAACCCAAGTCCTAGTGCAAACTACCTCAACTTTGATGATTTTTTTACACACTCAAGAACAAACTTCACTCTGATACCACTTGATGTGGTGCAAGGCAGGAGTATCCCCATAGGAGATGCCCTATCCCCTAGCAATATAACCACACAATGGAAACACAATAGCAAGAAACAATAATGCAAGATCTGATACCAATTGACAATAATTTATTCATAAAATATAACTAACTACATGTAATATGCCTAATTGTAATGCCTTTTAGGTTAGAGCCAAATACAAATAGCAGTTACAAAAGTAGTTCTACAAGATCCCTCAAGATCCAACTTATGAAAACCAATCCCAACTAGCCCAAATCTGTAACAAAAAAGAAATTTGGAAGAAACCACCAAGGACATCTAAACTTGTGCTAACAAACCCACCAAGAAAACTCTTGTTTTCTAGCCGTAGCCCTAGCTTTGCTCTAACTTATCCAAGATCCAAGAGTAAAATACCTCACATTTGGCACTTTATCCACACATTCACAACTCTACAAAAATCACTCTTTAGTTGCTCCCACATTCACTCCTCCTTTGAATAAATTAATCACTCCATGAATGAATGCCTAAAAGACTCCATAAGACCCCCTACTTATACCCAACTATGCCACAAGTCAGCCTAGCAATTATAAATTAAAATAAACCCCTCATATTAAATATATGTTGAGCCACAAGTTAACTTCAACACTAAATTAAATACCCATACATAAATTAAATGCAAAAAGTTGGCTCATAGATAACTTAGCACCAATAGAAACCAACAAGCACTAGTAAAACCAAGCATCATTGAGCTCCCACAAGCATCACTGAGTTCAAATGCATGTCAAGTGCAACTAACCACATCAAACTCCATAGACAATGCCAAGCTCCATAGACCATGCCAAGCTCCTAGACCATGTTGAGCTCCTAGAGTATGTTGAGCACTAGTCCTTCTTTGACTGAGTATTAGTCCAAGAACCCTCCAAAGAAACTATTAAGCCTCCTCCGGTGAACTCCAAAGTAGTCATCGAGAAAACCCAAGATGCTCTTGCATCATTTTTCTATGTCACTTTGGCTAACTTCTTTGTATATTTATTTTGTGATATAGCAACAATCATTGATCTTGTCCCACATGGCACAATTTGGTGGGCCGATTAGAGACCTACCACATCAACAACCTTGCCATATGTTAGTAGGTTGCATTCATATGTTGAGTAAGTAGATGCCACCTAATTTTTGATAATGTGTTAATGCATCTTGTTGTGGCACATGTTGGCTCCTACAATGTCAATACCTCAATTTCCATGCCAGGTCTGCAGACAGTTGCCACATCTCACTCTATTATTGGTCCACCGAGTGCCACATGTTGATATCTAGTTTCTCCCCTCTACCACCTTATCTTCTCAATCTACTTGTTTGGTAAAAATTTCTTATTGGTCACCAAGATGGTCATGTGCCCCATGCATGTGAGAAAGCCTTGTATTATAACAAAAATTTCTTTAAACACTTATGATTAGTGTGCTTTGGTATAAAAACATATTATCCAACTATTATCCCTTAAATGTGGGACTAAAAGTGTAGTGTTCTACCATAGTGCTCTTGGTAGAAATGACATACTAGGATGAGGAAAACCATTGTGCATCACTTCTATAACTATGATCATACTTCACAAGCACCATGGGGTCATGGTAGTAAAATTTGACAAGGTTGTGTAGTTATAAATACTTGAGAATCACAAGATATATTGGATTATAAACACTTATATATTCTCTTATATCAGATGAAGAAAACATTTTTGAGTGTTATCTTCTAATTTTTCTATCACTTCCTTTGATCAAGTGCTTAGAAATACATTTGTTCGTACTCAAAACTGATGCTCCAAAATTTAAAGTGCCCCAACTCCCATATACCCCTTGCACATTTGCAAAATGGCAAGGCTTTTCCATTGCAAACACATACTAGGTGAGAAAATTATTTTTAGAACTGCATGTACTCCCTTTTTTTAAAAAATTATATTTTACTGATGATAGGCATACACTTTAAGCTATAATCATTCAATGTTGGCTCTAATTGTCTAGTCATTTTTATGCTAAATGGAATTTTTAATCTAAAGTGGACACCTTGTATCCTAAAACCACCTAGCCTAGAGGTATTTGGCATGTCATTATGATCAATGGATGGATCATGCATTAGTGTGAATGTAGAGTACCCCCTAACTAGGCTACTTGACAACCACACCTTATCTCACTACTCTTCTAATCTTATTCAAGTTAGAGAGGTGGAATGAATAAAAGTGGGTACTGCCCATTAGGTCTACCTACCTACCTATTGGACTTATTTTCTTAGCTCAAACCAACTCAATTCTTCCTTCATTTGATAGAAAAGGAGTGCTTGGGTCCAGATCCATAGATCGACGTGAAAATCTACACCACTCTCAATCACTAAGGGCTATTATCTTATTGATATCTTTATTGAAAATATTACTCTAAAACCACCATCATCTGCAACCCACTTGTTTCACTACTCCAACTAAGTTAGCCATGCCCAATCAAGCAAGTATGTAAATGGTTTCTTTATCAAACTTAAACATGTTTGTCTTGATAATAGACTCTTCAAGGAAAAAATCCATGTGCCTTCCATGTTCTTCCTCTAACAAGTATGTCAAATGCCTAAGGACCCCCAAGTTCATTTCATATAACCATGTATTCTTCTTCACACAATTCTATGCACAACACCCACATTGAGGGATAGATTTTAAGCTTGGATAAATACCCTCTCAGCCTTTGGATAAGTGACAACTTAATCTCAACACCTCATATCTATCATTCATAGTTCTATAATAGATTGGGAAAGATATATTAAATTTAAAATTCACATTTAAAATCCATAATCAAAGAACAATCAATTTCTTTGATAATTAGGTTCTAGATCTATTTAAAAGAAAATTATTTTCAAATAGTTAGCCACTAAGTCATCATTCTCATATCAAGTGTAATGCCCCACCCGGAGATCCTTGGAAACAAGGATGAAAACAAGCTAGAATAATTTTTTTTTTTTACAAGTGTAAGTGCACATGACAACATACATGGATCATACAAATCGCAACAGGAGACTTAACGACCATCCTGACACCCAACAGATCTCCAAACATCACCACTAACCAAAACAAAAACAAGAAAACATAAGAGATCGACCGAGCTAAAAGACCAAAATAGACTCCTAAAAAATTGGCTAAGTCTGAATTCTGAAGCCCTGAAATATCCTAGAATCTTAATCTTAGCCCGTAGAGGTCTGAAAGCCACCTCAAATGAATCGTCACATATATTAAAATATATCTTAAGTATAAAAAATTAAATATATGTCAACTTATACTTAACAATATATTTTAAACCCCGAAGGACTAAAACAAAAACTCAAAAATTGGATTTCAAGAAAAACCATCAGAAATCAAAATGCAACAACATAGGGTTGAAGAATGCCCAAAAGGGTATCCAGATCAACTGTTAAAAAGTTTGGATCATGATAAAAAGTGCCCATTGTTCGCCCACAAAGGTTTTTACAAAAACTATGCAATACTTTAATGCAACATAGAAAAGTGTCGCGCAACATTTCTCAAGAAGGAGTGCGACACTTTCAGGGACTGGGCGATACTTTTCCTTAAGGCATGCGATACTGGAAAGTGTTGTGCGACACTTCTCAAGGAGGCGTGCGACAATTTACAGAATCATACGATACATTTTGTATGGACCTGCAACACTTTTTAAATATCGCACATTGCTAAACAAATGTCGCCCATACAAAACAAAAACACTTCTAGAACTCAAAAATGGGGAAAAACTAACAAAAGAACCTCCACACTAGGGAGTACTGGATCCACATTTCAAGGCTAGAACACTCGAACTAGAACTGAGTAATTGAAAGACAGAAAATGGAAACTAACATCTAACAAACAGAAAAGGAATAGTACAGAAAGGAAACATCACCACAACTAAAATAACATCACAATGAACAAAACAACCACAAGTATGCGGTTCCTCCCAACCATCAATGGCATCATAAGACCATCATGGGTCCTAGCCATCCCTCGCGTGTAACATCCCAAGCCACCAATCAGATCATCGGTGCTTTCTTGATAGGGACATCACTACTAAACATGCTACAAAATAAGTAAATGAAATCTAACATGCTAGTAGAAAGCATAAGATAACCCTATAATTAGATAATGTCATCTACTATATGCTAAAAATCATAATAAGGAATGCATAAAACCAACATCATGTAAACATGGAACACAACATCCCAATGAAAGCATAAATCACTAGAAAGCATACTCCACAAATCAAAGTACCAAGTTACACATCTAGCAACGATCATGCTAGAACAATAGACCATCTCTATACACCGGTCCCTCGTAGTGGTGAAGGTAGCTAGGCCTCCCAACCGCATTGCACCCGTAGGTCCACACTCGCTGTGCTGATGGAGATAATGATCCAACCACACACACACAAAACAACAACCATGGGTAACCTACACACCAAGCAGCATGATGACTGAATCCAAGACATAGACAATACAAAAACTTTAGGTCCTGGTCATACACCTCAATGGGATACTATGTAGGGACTAACATCATGGAGAGTCGCTTGGCATCAAAAGCCCAATCTCGGATCTATGTAGCTCAACTCCCTCAACGGAAGGCCAATACACTGTGTAGCTCAACTCCCTAAATAGAAGGCCAATACACAAAAGTACCATTTTATTTTCTTTAATGTTATTACCACCCAATGTTTATTTAATTATCACTTACTTAAAACTTCCTCTGCCAACCCTATGGGACTAAGGTCACCAGGCTATGAGATAGAAGCCCCCTCCATATGCTACCCTACCCTACCCATGCTCATCCAACGATGAGTTCCCATAGGCATGCAAACTCCCAACCCAACCCCAATGATCACATCTTCTGGAAGTACCACAGAAGATCGGGCCCTGTAGGTCACCCGACAATATACATGTGTGTGGTGCACCACCATCACAAAGATCATACACAAGGATAGGATGAGAATGCAAAAAAAAGTCAATCGATCGAAAACATAATCAAGATGATGGATGCTACATGCATCCCAATGCAACAAAAGATGCAAAAGTGTTTCGACTAGTATCCAAATGGATCATCCAAGTCCATTAACCAGAATGTGCCAAGAAAACTCGAGAAAATAGGGTGGTACACAAAACGAGGTAAAAATCCCAAATTTTGGAAAAATTCAAAAATTAAAACCCATTTGACCTTTGGGTTCAAAAACTCCAAAAATCCAAAAATAATTGAAAACCGACATCGTATGCAAAAATGGCTAGCATAACAGCCCAAAAACCCAAACCCCCATTTCAAAAATAGGTCAAACATTCATACCCGACCAATTGGGCAGAACTAGCAACCAGAAACTGAGGGGAACACTAGTTCATAGCCTCCTAACATAATGCTACAGGAAACAAAAGCAGAAACAGAGCAAAAACTTTAAAACGAGAAGGCCCTACCTGATAGCAAAAAGGGTCGAAATTGAAACCTGTAGGATAAAATAAATACTTCACCGAAACTGCTGAAACTGACGAAAAAGTGAGAACTCCTCAAGCTGAATCCAATGAGACCAACCTCGCAAAGATCCCATGCTCACAGCTCCCACAACGAGCAAAACAATAATCCTTCAGAAGAGAATTTCCAAATTTGCTCTCCAAATTCAGTTTTCCAAAATGTGAGAAGTGAATAATGAATTCACTTTTCTAATATTTATTCATTTTTGAGTGAATAGTTCATTATGGAAATAGCTAGCTGGAGTAGTTAAACTGTGGAACAACCCAAACAAAAATAGGTTATTTTTCATAATGGAAATTCACCTAAGGCAAATCTGCTAGAAATTAAATCCAAAAAGATTTAAAACCCAAAAACTAAAAATTACAGAAAATCACTTAACACTTTCGCGACGAATGCAAACTTTTAAATGCATAGACATGCTCATTGGTCTAATCACATAATGCAATGAGTTTGGATTTAATCATCACCGAAAGGTTTTAATATAAAACAACTAAATAAGGATATGTCAACCATATAGGAGCAACATTGGCAAAATATGAACTGGATCACTAACTCCATAGGCCACTGCCAGGGATATAATTCCTGCACACTAAAACACACAATCAAATGCAATTGGATATAACATAATAGCCGAAGCAATTAAAGCATTAAATAACTCATTAATCCATTTACACCATTCACATTCACATTAATCATAAAAGATGAGAATGAAGTAAATAACCAAAGCATAAGGTCCATCACATCACAAAAACCACAGATGTGACCAATACATCATATAACTAGATAATCAGATATCATAGAACTACTGTCATCTCAAAATAGCATCAACATGCAAATATGATAAATTGAATAGCATAGCAACAAAGCACCTATGGTACGGAAATCAAAATATAACATTCGGCCCTCGGGTCATCTCAAGGTACAAATATCAAAAGAGTATCAAGTATCTCTCGAATCAAAAAATAGACAAGGTACAAACTGCAAACACGAGAGGCACTACATCAAGAAGGAAAATGACAACTCTACATCATTTGGGATTTTGTGAAAAAATAGAAAAAAGATCAAGACACATGCCCTTATGTAGTGTGTGAAAAAAGTAGTAGCAATTACAATCAAAATTAATCATGATACATATAACCAATACTTGGGTTCATGCTCCTTTTTTGCCTAGTGGCCCCTTTATGCATTGGTAACATTCCTAAATCTATTTATCATTAGTGATTTCATATATCTTATTTATCATTAGTGATTTCATATATCTTATTTATATTTTATTCTAAATTTCTAAATTCTCTTAGCATGTTAAAATGCATTGAACACTTTTAAAATCCTATTCATGATATCACCCTTTGAAAAAGCTAATGACTCCCGCATTGTCATCTTAGTAAAGTGATGAAATTAGCTAGGCTCCACAGTGGGCCCAAGTAAAAAATATTCAAATTAAAACCTCTTATCCTTTAGACTAGCCAATCAATCACCTAGCACTAATTAGATTTAAGTTCAATCATTGTTGTACATCATTTAAAAACTCATTTTAACACATTCTGCAAACTGTGATTTTCTACCTAAAAGCCTCTGAAACTGGCTTTAAAAACTAACCAAATCAAACAATCAAGCCCTATGATCTAATAGATTAATTCTCTATTCCACATTCTTGTACCCTATCAAATTTCACCTCATGATGTCAGCTCATTCAAAATATATTGACCATCAAAGTTTCTCACTTGAAACTACCTACAAATAAACATGTTAGAAAATAATAAAGTGTGTTTGGTTTTAGCTTTGAAAATAAGTCAAATGAATAGTTGAGGGCTTGAAAATTGGGGGTTAGTTTTCTATCATGAGGAGAGTTTGAATCTTTTATTTGGGCTCATAAGGAACAATTGGATGAATTTGGTAAGTATGTGAACTTAGGTACACAGAATTACATAATTAGTAACATTGGCAGAACAATGATTTTTACAAATGGAATGGACCTGGTGTTGGTTTTTGAAAATGTTGGAGGGTTTTTAGTTATCCCACTAAGAAAATAACATTTCTAGGGGCAACTAACTCCCATTTTCAACATGCCATTTCTAACAACAGGCCAACTATAAGGCATGACCCTTCTTCTACTTTAGGCTCTGTTAAACCTAGGCGAGTAGACCTCATATTCAAATGATACCGTACCAGTGCAAAAACATATCCCTGAATCTATTAAGTAGATTTTACCCTTATTTATCCTAAAGACTTATGAAATGACATGGACCTATAGTAGCTAGGTGTAGATCTATGGATTTCAGAAGCTGAGTGAGGGCATTACTATTCTAGCTCTTCAACATAAAATGTAAAGATCATTTGATTAATAATGTTGAATTCAACAAACCCTTAGATATGCAGTAGTAAGACTTTAATGATCCTGTAACTGACCAGTGCCTTATCCATTGGGAAAATTCATGAATCAAATGCATGCATATGGATATTTGATACTTATGTATATATTCAGATATACGATCTATCTATTTACATTGTAAATAAACATATGTGCTCAATCCAAACCTCATTCTTACATGATATCCTTCTCAACAAACCTGCAACCCTGTTGATTCACTGAAGCATTTACATGACTCCTTGAGTCACAAAATAACATGTAGCCTTAAGGGACTACAACTATGACCTAGGCTCTTTGTTCAAAGGTCATAAAACATTACAACTCACTAAGATTGGAGAAGAGAATCAGAATGAAACTAATGAAATTCTTCTACTCTTTGTATTAATTTCCTTGAAACAATACAACCAAATGCATGAAATGAAAACATGAAAACACCTAACAGATCTGAACTATCTTTATTAATCTTCCTATTGCTATTCATACAAGAGAGAATATGCTAAAAGAAATGGTTTCACAGTAAATCAATGGAACCATGTTGGTATTACCCAAAGAAATCTGCCAAACACTTGGTTTCTTAGTGACCAAGACTGGAACCCTTTCAATGAATGAAAGAAAGAATGATATAGGATGAATGAATTCCCAAATCTGATCTTTACTTGACAAGTGTCCACTTGAAATTCAATCTTCTGGCAACTAAAAAACCTCTTTCTTCTTTCTTCCCATCTGATCTGATTTGGTATCATCATTACTATAATTGATTTGCAAATATCTTTGTGAAATGATGAAAACTTGTTGAGTCACCAAAATATTTGATTTGCCCACTGAAATTTTGGTGAAATTTTAGTTCTTACTGAATGAATCTGAACAAATTTTGACCCAAGCTGGGTTTTTACTGCATTTTATTGATATTTAGGTCATTACTATGTTAAAAATTAGTTATGAACTTTGATTAACTGAATACAGTTACAATTAAGGTACCTGAGACAAATCCCCCTATAGCTTGAACCAGTGGCATTCTATGCAAAAATTGACCTCATAAATTGAAAAGTTCATCTCTTCCTGGTTCTGGCGGTATATAACATTGCTATGTTCACGTGCTAGAAACCCCTCCAAAGTCAATTTGAAAAATACTACTCTGGCTATAAATGTCAGGTCTGCAACTTTGAATTTAAAAATTTTCAAAAATGTAAAACATTCTAATGTCTAAACATTAGAAAATGCCTTTTCACAATTTAAAAAACCTAAATGTATCATTTTTAAAAACTTTTTAAAATGAAAATTTTTTAATCACTTTAATTTTCCATCCCCTTCAAATTTGTGGTCAACCCCCTCTTTGACTGGGTGGCACATGTCAATGTTTAATTGGCTGCCTCTTTGCATTATCTACCACATTAGCACCATCGTGACCTATGCCATGTGGCTCTTGCCCACATTCCCACATTATTTATCTTCCTTGCATCTTCTTTTTGCACGAATGTGCCGTTTGTTCGATCTACCACATGGCAGCATCTTGTGTATCGCAATAGAACCTACTTTGTGGTGCCACCTCACCATTAGCTGGGACCTGCGCCATGTGTCAAAAATTTTCATTCTCGCAATTTTTATACTCCTTGAAACTTCTTTTTGCTGGAATGCGAGCACCGTTGATCCTGCCATGTGTCATGATCTTAGCGTAGGTTTCCATGTCAGCACTTTTCAACTTTCGTTTAAAATTTGAACTTTATCCACACCAGCTGACGTCGTATCATCAAGTCAGCTACATGGGCCCTGCGCGCAAGCAACTTTGCCTTCAAAAAGGCGCTCATCATAAGACACCTAATGCTTTGTGTGCTTTTTTATTTATAGACTATAAAAGCCTTTCATGGCCTATATGTGGGACTAAATATTTGAAAATTTTCCTTAGATGTGGAGGTCTTTCAAGATGGGACAGCTTCCCCTGCTCACACTCTAGGTTTGTTATGGCACTGAAAACTTTACATTAAAATAAAACTTCCTCCTAGCAAGCCACTTTCCCCTTTTTCTTGCCATAACTTCCTCTATGGTGGCTTGGACTACGATCTATCTCTTTGACTGGCATCTTCATGTTGGATGTGGAGACTCTTCTATAAACAAGGATCTCACATTCACAAGTTGTGCCTCTATTTCCTTTGGCATTTTCCTTTCATATTGCAGCTGGCTTACTTCTTTTTTTTTTGCGTGGAGGCTTTTCTCACTTTTTTAGGTTGACTAGTGCTTTGGCATCCTTCCTGCACCTTCATTTTTTATATGCCAGCTCTCCTATTAACATGCTATATGGCATCTTCTCTTCTAACGCCACCCTACAGACTCAATGGAACCATGGATGTCTCCTAGCCATCTTCTTCCCTATCATTGACTGCTACTGCTATCACTAGAAGTTCTTGTTCATTATTCAAAGCATGGATTCCTCATCCTAAGTCTGCTTGCCTTGGACTGATTCGCAATTGGCAGCTTCTCTATGTATTATGGCAACACTTTGCTTTGAAAATCTCTATAAAAGCATAACTGATATTTCATTTGAAATGCTTTTGCTAATTAGTCAACCACATTTTCTACTGGCCCATGACATATTTTGGTTTAGACATCATAATCTTCTGAAGGCATGGCACAGTATAACATTTGGCATCCCTATTTCATTTGATTATGGTTCCTTTGACTATGTGTTGCATGAGTCTACTATTTGCCTCTGCTTTTGTCTTTAGGCATAGAGATCTTTATAGTTGTTCTTTTTAAAAAGGCATGAACTTCCTTTAAGGGCATGATCTTCCGAGTAAGGGTAGCGAATTTCATTTCTAGCATCTAAAAAACCACCTTTAATGCGTCTTAAGAACATCAATGAAGCCAGTGTATTAGGAAGAGACTTGGTCAACCTCTTAGATCCTCTAACTAAAAATAGACAGAAGTACAATACCCTGCATTGCAGTGAAGGGAAGCCATAGGATACTGAGATTCTCCCGAGGAATGTCATGATTGATCCTTATTCCAAGGAACAGAAAGAGAATAATGTTGAGCTCTATGATCATTAGAAACCCATGCCAAGAAGAATAGGCAGAGCTTCAATATGCACAACAAGTCAAAGAACATCATTTGTTCCTCCTACAAGGTGAGTCCCAATGGTACCCCTACCAGTCACATCAAAGGATTGTGCAATGGATACCCTTACATCATCTAAAATTAGTGAGGATGTATAAGCTATTAACAAGGGGTCTTTTCCTTCTAACTAGAACCTAATTTCCATCACAAATTCAAATCAAGATCCAATTATGTTACCCTCTTCTACTCTTGTGAGCTTAAGAGGACTTGGGACTTCTAACACACTTAACAAGTTGCGCCATAGTATTCACAAGAAAGTTCAATTAAATTCTCCCATTCTAAGAGGACAACATAATGATCTTACTGCTAGTGAGAGGGAAAAGTTGCCACCACTTGATACCAATAGAATCAAATGAATAAGTTCTGCAAAAAACTTGGGGAAGAATTTATGGCACTGGAAGATCTCTTGTTGGCATGGCTCTTTGCACATGGGCGTCTAGATGCTAAGGGTCTTTCATTTTTTAACCATGTGATTTCATCCTTGCATGGGTTGCCTGCTCTTAAAACCTTGTTGTGGTCTTCCATGAGTGGCGAGGCATCATTTCTATATATTTTTGCACATGGACTAATTTTGGATGAATTAGCTTCACTTTACTTAATTCCATGTGCAATGCTTTTGTATCATTATTGTCCATGTTAACTAGAAATGTCATAGTATAACCCCCTATAGTTGAGAAAATGGGAATATGTGTTATCAAAAATATCAACACCAGCTGCAACTCTCTGCTTATTCCAACTATCACTTCTAAATTGGTTACATAAAATCAAAGTCACCACTACTGATACTTTGTCAAACCCATCATTTTTTATCAATCAAGTGAAAATTAGTTGGGCCCTAAAAGTGGGTTTGACTAAAAAAAATTATTTTTGGACCACTGAATTGCAAAATTGACTCATTAACCATCTGAGACTGATTAGAATCAAATTCAACTGATGAATCAACATTTGAAATTCATTTTATCATAGAATCTACAAATTGTGAATTTCATGTCAGGAGGTTCATTGACTGGCCTCAAAAATTGACCTGAACCTCTGATTAGGCTCTAAGACCTAACACACTGATTCTCTATTCCACATAGTTGTATCATGTCAAATCTTGTCTCATGATCAAATCAAATCCAAAAGATATTCATTGTCAAATTTGACCTCTTAAAATCACCTATAGATAAACATGTCAGAAAACACTAAATTGGGTTCAGAATTGGCTTCAAAAACTAGGCAAACTGACACTTGGAAAGACAAAAACTAGGACGTTGGTTCTCTGTCATGAGGACATTATAAATCTGCAATTTGGGCTCATGACGAATAACAGGATGCATTTGGCAAGTAGTCAAGGTGGGCTACTTGGAATTACTAATTGGAAACAATGTTAGAAAAGCATTTTTTGCAAATGGAATTGACCTAGAAAAGTGTGCAAATGGATTCATCATGACCTAAAAATTGACACACTTAAAGCATTTTTGGAGGAAAACACAAGGGTAGAATCCATTCAATCTCAAAAATCACGAATCTCAAGTTATAACATCATGAACAAGGCTACCAATCTACAAATACTGACACTACTAAAAAGTTAGAAATTCCATTTGGAATCGCATTTGAAAACTGATCAAACAAATTTTTCATAACTTGAAACTTGAAACATAACAAGTCTCTGATGTCTACAATACAACACAAAAGAAAATTTCTCATTTTAGTCAACTGGGTCAAAATTATAGCATGTCAAATAGGGCTTCCCAGAATTAGGTGCAAAGTGCAAAAGCATAAAAACAGTAACTGACCAACTTTGAGGGATTCAAAACCTAATCAAATGGACTCAAAATAACTTGAAATGTAAAACATAGGTTCTCAGGTATGGACATTAGACACTCCCAAAGTAGAAAATCATGACACAATTCTGGGTGTGAGATATTCAGGTGCAAATAGGGCTTCCTGTCATTGTTTGACATAGGATAAAATGCAGATTAGACATTGGCTCAAAATAGGACTTCGCCAAATAGCTTGGAATATCAATTTATTATTACAGAATATGTGAATGGGCTAAATGAAGGGTGTTAGAAACATTAAACACCAGTTATGCATTAACTCAAAAATGGGGTACATAGGCTTCACAAAGCATTTATAAGCCTGATATTCTCAAAATTTTCGAAATGTGACTAAAAATGAAGCATGCAATTTTTAGTCCCAACACCTGGGAAAGTGTGCAAATCAATTTTTCAAGACTTGAGAATTGATAGACTTGAAGCATTTTTAGAGTAGAACACAATGGTAAAATCCATTTGGTCTCATCTATCATGGATTCAAATTTATGACATCCCAAATAGGACTATCAATCAATCTGTACTTTTAGAAATCAGTAAAACTTCATAAATTACATTCAAAATCACATTTGAAAACAAGCCAAATGGATTTGTCTCATTGAATGAAATGAAAAAGGATTTTTCTCATTGAAGGGAACTAGGTCAAAATTATAAGTGGTCAAATATGGCTTCCTAAAATTTTGAGCAAAATGCATCAGCATGACAACAATAAGCAACCAACTTTGAGGGATTCAAAACCTAGTCAAAACATATCAAAATGATTTTAAATATGAAAAATAGGTTCTTTGATATGCATAATAAACACTCCCAAAGTGGTGAGTCATGAAACATAACCAGGAGCAAGATACTCAATTGCAGACTAGGCTTCTTATTATTGTTTGACACTTTGGAAAAAATGCTAATTTGAACAATGCTCAAAATGAAACTTCACGAAATGACCAAAAATGAAAAATTACCATTATGGGATGCATGCATATACTAAATAAAAGGTGTTAGAAACATGAAAAACTTCATAGGCCTCAAAGTGATGGTTGGGTACACGTGCATTAAAAGCACTTAAAGAGGCTCAATTTGACTCAAATTTTAGAGTGGTACTCAAAATTAGTGTTAGAAATGCTTTAGAATAACTAGGGCAGGGGTGGTGAATCAGTTATTCAAGGTCTAAATGTCCTATTCAAACTTTTCACTATGTATAGTGAGCTCATTCAATCATTCATTCATCCAAGCTTTGACTTATCTAATTAGCAAGTTACTATAAATCAATATGCAAACATAACACATAAGAAATCAACACATAACATAGTGATTTATGTGGAAACCCAATTTGGAAAAAACCACCAGTAAGATGCTACTCAATTCTCACTCTTTTGAAGTGATGCCCTATGAAAGGTCTGCCCTATTAAAGGCTTACAACACACTGTGAAATGTGACCTTGTTAGAGGATTTATCCACCCTATTAGAAGTAGGCATGGTTAGAGGACTTTAGAACATTCACTTGGAATGCCACCCTGTTAAATGATTTACAAATGGTTGTTAGGCCAACCTGAGTCCATAGAATTTTTAGATCTAATACAATTGCTAGAGAGTATTAGAAAATGTTGATCTAACTACAACATACAACTTATGGACTACAACATACAACTTATCTTGCAAATCTCATATCACTTCTCATCTCATACCCTTGCCTAGCCTTCAATCTCTATAATTCTAATAGCTTGTCCTCCTTTCAAGCTTAGTCTCCTTGAGTCTCAATACTTTTTGTACCAGTCAATCATCTCTTCATGACCACTTATAGAAGCAAAGCCTTTGTGCTCTTCCTTCTCCTAGATGTCTCCCCCTTGACACTCTTTTTTTTCCACTTTACAAACTTGGCTCATCAACAGTAATAGTATTAGCATCTCTTTGCTTCTTGGTCTATGAATCCTTAAATAGAAGTCTTGGAGCTCCTTTTCTTGATCGATTCATTCATTCTTTATTTTGAATTCACATGGATTAGGTAGGATTCATTACATCTAACCCATATTCTGTTTCCTCTAGAAACTTCATGATCAATCCTTTAGAATTCTCCTAGAAACAATTTACATAGGATTCTTTGCCAATAGCTCATCATCCTTATCTTCCAAATCGTTCACAAAATTTAATGTAACCACTATGTTGGCTGAGATTTGGAAAATCTTCATCACTTGAAATATTGCAATAGCTTGGTACTATTGAAATGTTAGTGCTTGACACACTATTTTACTCAGCATCAACTGTGTTTTTCTTGATGCTCAGCACCTAAAGATCACTCAGCACCAACTAAGCATTTTTTGATGCTCGACACTTGATCTTCACTCAGCACCTGAAGATCACTCAACACACTCTATAATTTCTTATTTCTTAGCTTCAACTAACTTGCTCAACATCCACTAATGATCTTAGGTTAATCTTTGCAATGAACCTTGTTACAACTTCTTCCACCAATGTTTCTAAGTGTGACCAACCTCCGTATCTTTGAGTATGTTATCAATACATCATTTAACCATTTTCTTAATTGATCCTTGCACTTCATTACAATGTCATAACTCAACCTTTCCCTTAGGTTCTCTTGTTACTAAGTGACAGTACTTGGATCATATAAGAAAATGTCATTCCTTCAAGTAGCAAGTTTGACATCAATGACAAAACAATGATCGAAAACATTCTCTTACTTCTTTCAACAATCTCCCTCTTTGATCTTCAATAGTGAGCTTTTCAATTAGATTTCCAACAATCACCCTCTTTGGCATTGATGGCAAACCAAATTGATCAACCATCAGACTATACTATTCAACCATAGGCTAACTTGGTGAGAATAGTAAGTCAAATGCCAAAAAGTAAATTGTAGCTTCACATCTCCTTTTACTATTTAGATTGCTTCATTTTTGCTTCTCCCTTTCTACTATTGTATCCTCCTTTTTCTTTATATTTCTCCCTCTATGTTGCTCACGTTCTTTGTCTTTCTCCCTTTGTATTGCTCACGTTCTTTGTCTTTCTCCCTCTATAATGCTCACCTTCTATTGTTCTAATCAACTTCTGATTATTTCCAACCTCTAATTATTTCTGTCAAATTCTCCCTTTATCTTCATTTGTTCAGTTTTCTTCTATCTCTTCCTCTTGATCCTTTTCCTATTGATCAGTTTCAAACATCTTCTCCCTCTTTGAAAATAATGCCAAAGACATATAAGCATCTTAGTATGCAGGTGTAGCTTTTGCAGATTCATTCAATGTCTCCCTTTGTCACCTTGCTTGTAACTGATTTGGAATTTCAGCACTTTTTCTACTTTAGGCATGAATCCTAAAGTAAACATCCTCTGCATCAATGTGTAAGGTCTCCAATAATAAGCTTATTTGATGTAGGGCATGCTTGCACTTCAAGTAGCCTTAACTAGGAGTATCACCCCTAACTTGCCTCTAAGATATTCAAAAGCATCTTTAGGTCGTGTCTTTGTGAAGATGTTAGCAATCTGTTCCTTCAAACTAACATATTCTATCTTCACTTGTTTATCTTCCACCAACTCTCTTACATAGTGATACTTGACTGCAATATGCTTGCTTTTGGTATGCATTACTAGATTTTTTGATATCTTAATAGCACTTTTATTATCACAATAAAGTATCATAGGTTCAATTACCTCTTCCTTCATACTTTTTAACAAATGTTTGATCCATACAATATTGGTGTAGTTTATAGTAGCTGCCACATATTTAGCTTTAGCAGTTGACTATGAGGTGCAGTTTTTCTTTTCACTAGTCCATGTAATTAGCCTTTTTCCTAAGAAAAGTGCTCCTCTGTTGGTGCTTTTTCTATCATTAATATTACCTCCCCAATTTGCATTAGTGTAGGCTCTTAGTTCAAAATTTTCACTCCTCTTGTAGTACAAACCAAAGTCATTAGTTCCTTTCAGGTATCTTAGTATTCTCTTCACTACCATTAAGTGATTTTCTCTTGGATTTGCAAAAACATTGGCCACTATTCCAACACCTAATGCAATGTCTAGTCTACTACGTACAATATATTGTAGCGTCCCAATCATTCACCTATACAATGTCTAATTTACTTGAGCAGATTCATCATTCTTGGATAGCTTATGGCCCATTGCCATTGGTGTGCTAACTAGTTTTGATTCGTCGAACCCAAATGTTTTGAGTACCTCTTTGATGTATTTAGATTGGGTCACAAATATACTATGCTTCAATTGATGTACTTGTAATCCAAAAAAGAATTTGATTTCTCCAAATATTGACATCTCAAATTCATGCTTCATTTGATTAGCAAAATCTTTGCATAAAACATCCTTTCTTCCAAATATTATATCATCAAAAAAGATTTTGGATATCAAAATTTCTTTACCTTCTTCATCTTTGATGTACAAATTGTTGTTTCCATCTGTTCTCTCAAATCCAATCTTCACAAGATATTTGTGTAGTCTCTCATACTATGCTCTAGGTGCTTTCTTCAATCCATAAAGTGCTTTGTGTAGTTTGCAGAGCATGTCCTTTTTTTTATCATCTACAAATCCCTCTAGTTGTTCTATGTAGACTTTCTCTTCTAGTATATCATATACAAATCCCCATAATCAAATCCTTCTTCTTGTGCATAGCCTTTGCAAACTAGTCTAGTTTTATTTCTTGTTATCTCTCCATTCTCATCAAGTTTGTTTCTGAACACCCATTTGGTACCAATCACATTCTTATCAGCTGGTCTAGGAACTAACGACCATGTTTTATTCTTCTCAATCTAATCTATCTTTTCTTCCATGGCTTTATACCAATCACCATCTTGTAGTGCATCTTTTACTATTTTGGGTTCAACCTTGCTCAATAGACATGATTCATTTATCAGTCTATTTCTTGTCACTGGTTTGGCATCCTTATCACCAATGATTTATTTTGTAGGGTGATGTCTTCTCACATACTTGGCTAATCTTGGTTCTATCCTTCTTTCCATGTTTGATCCTCCAACTTCAGAGTCATTTTGTTCTTCTTTATCTAATACTTCATCATTCCTTTCATGTGTACATTTTTTAGAGTCAGAATGAGTATTTTTTACATTCTATAGCTCAACTTCTGAATGTAGCTCAACATTCATAGGTTGAGACTCTACAAATATTGAAGTTTGTTGCAAATTCACAACTTGATTCACAGCATTGTCTTCAACTATCATTCCTTCATAGAAGTATACAAAGGATCTATAATCCTCTGATTGCTCAAACTCATCAATTTTGACTTCTACATGCTCATCAAAGTTTACATTTTCACTCTCCACTATCTTGTTAGTGTTAGTATTCAAACACTTATATGCCTTACTTCTAGTAGAGTATCCAAAGAATATGCCTTCATCACTCTTTGCATCAAACTTGTCTTTTCTAGTATCCCTTAGAATATAGCATTTACAACCACATACTTTGAAATGTTTAACATTGGGTGAGTGACCATACCACAATTCAAAAGGTGTTGTATTTGTACCTTTCTTGACTTGAACTCTATTCAGTGTGTGGATTGTAGTATTTGAGTGCAACATTTTTCTCCATCATCAAGGTTCTAGTACAATCAATCACTAACATATTCCTCCTTTCAACAATACTATTATGTGGTGGAGTTCTTGGTGCTGATGTTTTCCTTTTGATACCTTTGTAATTCCAAAATATTTCAAATTCTCTTGATGTAAACTAACCTCCTCTATCTAACCTTAGGAATTTTAGGTTCTTTCTTGTTTCCTTCTCAACTATATACCACTTAAACATTTGGAAGGCATCATATTTTTTCTTTAAAAACATAGCAGTCATCCTTCTAGAATAGTCATCTACAAATAGCATTATATATTTGTCTCCTAGGTAGCTTTGTACTGCTATTGGACCACATAAGTCTATATGGACTAGTTCTAGTACTTCATTGGAAGTGTATGTCTTTCTTTTGAAACTAAACTTAGTCATCTTTCTTAGTTGACATTGTTTGCACATTGTGTTTTTAGGTTTCTTCAACTTAGGAAACCCTCTAACCTTCTTCTTCTTGCTAATGCTGATCAGATTATCAAAGTTAACATGACACAACCTTTTATGAAACAACCACACATCATCAAGTCTAACAACAAGTCACATTGCATCTTCCATATCTAGGTAAAATAGATTACTCCTAGTTTGTTCACCCTTTCCTATCAAATTTCCATCAATGTCATAGATATTGACAATTTTGTTTCCAAATTCAACTTTGCAACCTACATTGCCTAACTGTGATACACTCAACAAGTTGTAGTTCAATCCTTTAACATATTATGCATTGTCACATGAAATTTTCTCTATGAGCTTAATAGAGCCTTTTCCTTTTATTTTACATGGAGCATCATTACCAAATCTAACACTATTTCCATCATATTGAGTAAAGGTAATGAACTTACTTTTATCTCCTATCATGTGATGTGAGCATCCACTGTCTATGATCCACTTGTCATTCTTGTTCACATAGGTAACCAATTCTATTGTTTCATCTTCATCTAATTCATCCTTCATGGCTACATAGACTACTTCATCATTATTCTCATTAGAATCTTCTTCAACAATGTAACATCTCTTGTCTTTCTCTTTGTAATCCTTGCTATCATCTTCTCTCTTCTTCCTGTGCTTGTTTCCTTCTTTGTAATTTTTTTTTTTGTGGACATCTTGTAGCAATATTACCAACTTCATTTCAATTGAAACATATAATAGGGAGCTTACCTTTGAATTTACCTTTACCTCTATGGAATCTCCTAGCCAGTAGTGCTTCCAACTATTCCACATCTTCCTCATCTATTCTACTATCATTGGATGCATGTTTTCCTTTCCTTCTCTTCTTATTTGATGTGTCTTCCTTAGTGTCTTTTATTTTCATCTTGGCCTTGAAAGTAGATTCAAGGTTCTCAAGTCTATAGCTATCAAAATTGGATAGCTCAAATGCAGTAAGTCTTCCCACTATTCCTTCAAAGGTTAGTGTATTCCCTTGTACACACCTTAGCTCTTGAATGGCTGAAACTCTAATAGCATAGATAGGGAGTAGAGTTCTCAAGTATTTGTTGATGGCTATTTCTTCTTCCAATTGACCACCTAGACTTCTTATTGTGCTTACCACTTCTTTCATTCTTGCAACATATTAGGCAACATTTTCACTTCCTCCATTTTCATGTCATCAAACTTTCCTCTTAGGCTTTCTCTTTTTTCTCTTTGGATATTCTAATATCCTCCATAGATTTTTGATAAGGTTTTCCACATCTTGAATGCAATTTCACAATCTATGATGTCATCATATTCTACATAATTAAGTGTAGAGGTAATTTTTAGCATTTCTTGATTGTGCTCCTTCTATTTGTTCAAATAATCTAAAATAAGAGTTCCTGCTAGAGTTACATATTCTATTCCAATTGAGGTTTGTGCATAGTCACCTATTTATCCAAGGTGCAATTTAACTAGACTCTTCCATGCAACAAAGTTGTCTTTGTTGACCTTGGGAACTTCTCTCTTGGGCATCTTAATCTTCCTCCTTCTAGTACTTTGAAATTAAATCAGTAGATGGCTCTGATACCAATTGTTAGAAATGCTTTAGAATAACTGAGAGGGGGGGGGGGGGGGGCATGAATTAGTTATTCAAGGTCCAAATGTCCTATTCAAACTTTTCACTAAGTATAGTGAGCTCATTCAATCATTCATTCATCCAAGCTTTGACTTATCTAATCAACAAGTTACTATAAATCAATATGCAAACATAACACATTAGAAATCAACACATAACACAGTGATTTATGTGGAAACCCAGTTTGAGAAAAACCACCAATAACATGCTACTCAATTATCACTCTTTTGAAGTGATGCCCTATTAAAGGCTTACAACACACTATCAAATTTGACCTTGTTAGAGGATTTATCCACCTTGTTAGAAGTGGGCCTAGTTAGAGGAATTTAGAACATTCACTTGGAATGCCACCCTATTAAAGGATTTACAAATGGTTGTTAGGCCAACCTAAGTCCATAGGATTTTTATATCTAAAAAAATTGCTAGAGACTACAACATACAACTTATCTTGCAGATCTTAGATCACTTCTCAGCTCATAGCCTTGCATGGCCTTCAATCTCTGCAATTCTGATAGCTTATCCTCCTTTCAAGATTAGTCTCCTTGAGTCTCAATATTCAATGTACTAGTGTAATCATCTCTTCATTACCACTCATAGAAGTAGAGCCTTTGTGCTCTTCCTTCTCCTAGATGTCTCCCCCTTGACACCCTTTTTTAGCCACTTTGTAGACTTGGCTCATCAAGAGAAATAGTATTAGTAGCTCTTTGCTTCTTGGTCTATGACTCCTTAAATAGAAGTCTTGGAGTTCCTTTTTTCACTTGAATCTTTCATTCTTTATTTTCAATTTACATGGATCAGGTAGCATCATTGCATCCAACCCATATTCTATTTCCTCTAGAAACTTCTTGATCAATCCTTTAGAATTCACCTAGAAATAGTTTACATAGGATTCTATGCCAATAGCTCATCATCCTTATCTTCCAACTCATTCAAAAAATTCAATGTAACCACTATGTTAGCTTAGATTTGGTGAATCTTCATCACCTGAAATAATGTAGTAGCTCGACACTATTGAAATACTAGTGCTCAACACATACTATTTTACTTGGAATCAACTATGTTTTTCTTGATTCTTGACACCTAAAGATTACTCAGCACCAACTAAGAATTTTCTGATGCTCAGCACCTGATCTTCACTCAATACCAACTAATAATTTTCTGATGCTCGACACCTAATCTTCACTTAGCACCTTAAGATCGCTCAACACACACTAGAATTTCCTATTACTTGGCTTCAACTAACTTGGTCAGCATCCACTAATGATCTTAGTTTAAGCTTTACAATCAACCTTATTACAACTTCTTCCATGAATGTTTGCAAGTGTGACCAGCCTATATATCTTTGACTATGTTATCAATACATCATTTAACCATTTTCTTAACTAATCCTTGCACTTCATTACAACATCATAACTCAACCTTTCCCTTAGGTTCTCTTGTTACTAAGTGATAGTACTTGGATTATATAAGAAAATGTCATTCCTTCAAGTAGTCAGTTTGACATCAATGACAAAACAATGATTGAAAACATTCTCTTCCTTCTTTCAACAATCTCCCTCTTTGATCTTCAACAATGAGCTTTTCAATCAGATTTCCAACAATTAGGGCTTCAATTTTGAGTCCCAACAAAACTTTCATAAAATTAACTTGCATTTCATAATGAAATCATCATCACATGTAAAATTTTCATAATAAATTCATCATAGTTTCACAATAAGATTTTATGTGGAAACCCAATATGGGAAAAACCATCAATAAAATGTCACTCTTTTCCATTTTTTTGAAGTGAGCTCTGTTAGGAGCTATTGAGTTGTCATTTTGCACAATGCTTAATGGAAGGAATCCTTTCAAATTACTCTCTTGAAAAGCTAATTTGGGATCAACTCCAAGGTTCTAAGCAATCTTGCAATGTACTAGAATCTACTTAGTTGAAGGTAAATGTATTTTTTTGCAAGGAGGCCTTTGCTAGTTCGAACCAATTCTAGATAAGATGGTCAATCTACTTTCTGCTTCAAAACTTAACCACAAAAAGAAATATATTTTTTGGTATTTTCTATTTTTTAAATGAATGCAATCTATCAATGTAGCTATATGAATCCTTCATTAAACCAAGGGTTAGCAAAGAAAATAATGAAGATAAGGTAATGAGAGATGAAAGAAAATATCATCAAAGGAAAAGTCCTAATGGACATAAACCATAGCAACAACATGTATACAAAAGAAATAATTGAAAATATCAAGTAGGAAACCAATGAAGTAGGAGCAACACTTCCTCAAATCCGCAGATGCAATTATCGATGAAAATTTAGTAAAGTCAAAAGATGTTTCACTTCTTACCAAATCGCAAGTCCACAAAAAATGTGCTTGTGTGAGATGAGAAGCTATACAGGAACAATAGGGTGATCTTCTCTCCAACTCAATACATAACCAAAATTTGTCAACACACAAAAAACACCAGAACTAAAATATCGCACAATCAAATCAACACAAAAAAACTATTGGCTCAATTATTATCATGAACAAGAATCCACAAAAATAACACACTTCAACAAGAATAAGTGCACTTAGAATGAGAGCACCAATAGTATATATTATTGCATCAAAATAATAGCCTAGAATAGATATTACATTCCTAAATTTATAAGAAATTGTCTCCTCAAATTGTGTTGAGAGTGAGAGATCTCTTCATGCAAATATATGCTTCTAAACTAATAAAAAAAATCTAACTATGTACTAACTAACTCTCTAAATGGTGGTAAGTAGGACTTCACCCTTGTTTATATCAATTAATGGGAGCATGAGCCTTTCCATGTCTTAAAACAAACAAAGAAGTAATAGTTAAGAAGAAGGAAGCTATAAGAGGATCTGGGAGGCACTGGAAGCTCCAAAAATGGAAGCTTGGCCTTCTCTGAACATTTCTAAGAGTTAAATTGTAGTTAGAATGCATTTTTTATGCATGGAAAGCTCTAAATTTGGAATTGATAGTTAATTGTCAGTGCACCTTTGACTTCTTCAAAAAAATTGGTGCACCTTTGGAATAGTGCATTGCACACCTTGTGCACTTGTAGGAAATTTTTGCAAGTTGCTCAATTCACCAAAACATCAAAATTCTCTATTTTGAAAATAGTTTCTGGGTTTTTCTTAGATGAGGTCTTGGAGCACTCTTGTGTACCTATTTTTCCTTTTTTGATGATTTATACCCTCTTTATAGCCAAATATTTTCATATATTTGAATTCCTTCATATATCAACTTGGGTGAGATCTCTATTGATACTGATAATGAATATGCTATGTTGATCTATGCACTTGTGTGTTATTTGCCATGCCTTTGTGTTATGTGCACTTCGTGCACTATGAAGTCTATTCCTTGTTTTTTTCTTCTCGTTGACTACCCAATCCATCCCAGTTAGAGACTAGGTGATCTAGATTATCCAAAATAGTAGGTTTTGATTTATGTGATTACAACTCAATGTTTCTAGTTCGTATGTATGTTTAGTCCTTTTGCTAGTTCACTGATGATCCTTTTATTATCATCTCTAATCTTGATCTAGCTAGATACCCTTCAAGAAATCAGTCTACACTTCACATCAACACTTAGTCTTCCTACTCAAATTCACTTATCAACAAGAACATCACATCTATAATATTTTTTCTTTTAGATTTGCATCCACTCACTTGTGTGTATCTAATCAACCTTGCTCTATATGACTTCCTTCACATACAAACTCTCTCTCTCTCTCTCTCTCTCTCTCTCTCTCTCTCTCTCTCTCTCTCTCTCTCTCACACACACACACACACACACACACACACCAGCCGAAGCTAAACTAGGCACCAAATTTTTGGTCTTGGATTACCTTAAATATGCAATCTATGCTTACCAGTTTCTAAATCCATGGTAGCTCTTAGGTTTTATGATAAGACTCAAATTGATTCAATGTATATGTACATCTTCTTGTTATCCTCTAGAAAATTCTTCGAGAATCCTTTGGCTAGGTCTTCACCTAATCATTACCTTGAATTTAATTATCCAACTCATCAATCTTATCTTCAACATGTTTTACATCTCCCAAGAAATCAACCGAGTCAACTTGATCTTAAAATTTATTTGAGTTTGATCTTTTACTATCACTCAACAAGGACTGGTTTTTGACACTTACTTAATACTAAAATACTCATTCATTGTTTGATCTTTTTGGCTACACATCAACCAGTGTTCTTGGTCAATGCTAATACCTGATCAAAACTAGATTTTCTTGGCACTAATTGTGGCTTGGTTGACACTAGCATTATTGAACACTCCTTAGTATTTTACTCTTTTTATCATCTAGCCTTAGCTTCCTTGACATAAAAACTACTTTTCTTTATCAAAGTCTATCTAATCAAATGTCCATTGTAACCCATTTTCATAACTTCAACCTTTCCTCTAGGTGACATAGTTATGAGTAACTCTCAAATCCTCTTTTTCAATCAAATAGATGTGGCATTTAGATTAGGTAACAACATGTCTCATCCATAGATTTGACATCAATGACAAAATAACAATTGTTCCAATTATAATTTTCCAAGAATCTCTCTCTTTGGCATTGATGGCAACATCTCAAATATCTAAAATACTAACAATAACTTAGTTACCATACAATCCATGAGTGACTAGTATCCTTAGTTTCATTTTGATTTTGATCCATTCAAACTTTCAAAATTTGTCTGTCAGTTTTCTCTCTCTTTATAGTACTTTCTCCCTCTTTATTCTTCAATATTTTTCTCTATCAATGTTTTCTTTCTCTTTGACAACAATACCAAAGATGTGTGGCTGTCTTAGCTTCAAATTCTTCATAATATGAATTATGTATATTTTGCATGTCTAGCTGATACCTGTCATCTATCTGTGACTGATCTTTTATGTTGTACTAAAGTATTCTACCTTAGGCATGTCCCAAAGTAGAGCTTTATTGCACCGCTATGTAGAATGTTCTATTTAGCACATGTGATGCAATGCACCTTGGATTCTTAATTATCCTTTGTTAGGGGAATAACCCTTAATTTACCTCTAAAATATTCATGAGAATCTTTGGGAAATGGTTATGTGAATATGTCAGCAATTTGGTCCTTTGTATTCATATATTATGTCTTCACTTCTTTTCTTGAACTAATTCTCTCAAGTAGTGATACTTGATATCAATGTTCTTTGTCTTAGTTTGCATCACTAGATTCTTTGAAATATTAATAGCACTTGTGTTATCACAATGGATAACTACTAGATCTATAATCTCTTCTTACCTGTCTTTCAACAATTGTTTAATTCATATTATATTTTAATAATTTATTGTAGCTTCCACATACACCAATCTTAGCTTGGACAATGCACTACAACTTGTCCATGACACCAATCTCTTTCCTAGAAAGAATGCACCTCCACTAGTGCTTTTCATGTCACCATTATTTCTTACCCAATCTGAGTTAGTGAAAACCTTTAGTTCAAATCTATCACTTATCTTGTACTATAATCCATAGTATTTTGTACCCTTCATATATCTCATTATCCTTTTTATAGCCATCATGTTATTCTCTTTAGGATTTTCTAAAAATCTAGCAATTATCCCAATTGCCAATGCAATATCTGGTCTATTGCGAACAACATATTGAAAATTTCCTATCATGGATCTATATAAGGTCTAGTTCACATTAGTAGAATCATCATTCTTAAATAGCTTATGTCATGTAGACATAGGTGTGCTCACTAGTCTTGAATCTTCCATACCAAAAGTCTTCAATATTTCCTTGATGTATTTGGTTTGTGAAATGAAAATACCAAACTTCATTTGACATACTTGTAATCCAAAAAAGAACTTGAATTCACCAAACATAGACATTTTAAATTCCTTTTTCATTTTAGCAACAAATGATTTATAGAATGCTTCACTTCCTCCAAATATGATATCATCAACAAATATCTCAAATAATAGTACTTCATTGATCTTACCATTTTCTTAAATATAGATTGATGTTATCATTTGTTCTCTCAAAACCAATTTTTAATAAATAGTTATGTATCCTTTCATACCATGCTTTCGGTGCTTTTTTTAATCCATCAAGGGTTTTTTTTAGTTTACATACAGTGTTCCTCTTTTATTGATCTACAAATCCTTAAGCTATTCAATGTATACTTCTTCCTCCATTATGCCATTTAAAAATTGAGATTTGACATCCATTTGATATAACTTGAAATTATTGTAATCTAAGTATGCAAGTAGAATTCTAACTCCTTCAAGTCTACCTACAAGACAAAAAGTTTTTCCATAGTCAACTCCTCGTGCATAACCCTTTCCTACCAATATTTCTTTATTTCTTGTTACTTCACCATTTTCATTGAGCTTGTTTCTAAAAACCCAATTTGTCCAAATACCATTTTTGTTTGTAGGTCTTGGCACTAAGGTCCAAGTATTGTTCTTCTCAATTTGGTCAATTTCTTTTTTCATATCTTGTATCCAATATTCATTGTCTAAAGCATTTTTTAGTATTTTAGGGTCAAGCTCACATAATAATCAAGTCTCAAGTTTGATTTTTCTCCTTTTCATCACACTAGAATCAACATCTCCAATAATTTGATTAGGTTTATGATGTATTTTCATATATTTTGTTAATATAGGTAGCTTTCTTCTTGGCTCTTCCTCAGGTTCATCTAGAAAATAAATCTATGGCTCATTTCGAGTGTTGGGAGCATCATCATCCAGATAGATAAATGCACTATAGTCTTTATGTTTTTTGATACATGAAGCATCACCTTTTTCTACAAACTCATCAACTCTCACATTTCAACTTTCCACAATTTTGATATTATTAGAATTCAAACACTTATAAGCTTTTCTTTTTGTGGAATAACCTAGGAATATTCCTTCATCACTCTTTGCATCAAGTTTTCCGTTCCTATTATCTTTTAGTATATAAAATTTTCTTCTAAAGGTTTTGAAATATTTAACATTAGGAGCATAACCATACCATAGTTCAAAAGGTGTAGCATCAGTACCTTTCTTGACTTGAACTTTATTCAGGGTATAGACAATAGTACTAACTACTTCTCTCTAATATTTTTGTGATATGCCTTTCTCCATCATTAGTGTACTTGCAAAGTCTATTATTGGTATGTTTCTTCTTCCATCTATCCTATTCTAATGAGGAGTCCTTAGTGTTGAGATCTACCTTTTAATTCCTCTATCATTGCAGAATGTATTGAACTCATGTGAGATGAATCTTTACCACCTCTTTTAGATCTCAAACACTTTACTCTTGCCTATTTCTTTTTCAACTCTGGCTAGATACCACTTGAATAACTAAAAATCATTAGATTTAACTTTAGGAAATATCACAGTCATCATTCAAGAGTAGTAATCTACAAAAAGAATGAAATATTTATCTCCATAGTAACTTTTAACACCAATGGGTCCACATAGGTTAGTATGGACCAATTCCAAAATATCTTTAGTAGTATATGCCTTACTCTTAAAACTAGACTTGGTCATATTTCCTAATTGACACTGTTCAAACATGGAATTTTCAGGCTTCTTCACTTTAGGCAATCCTCTCACTTGCATCATCTTATTGATATTCACCAAATTATTGAAATTCACATGACATAATCTTTTGTTCCATAACCAAACATCTTCTTGTTGTGCAAACATATATGTTTCTTATAATGCCCCATGGGGAGATCATTGGAACAAGGATAAATATAAGCCAAGATTAAAAGAAAATTAAACAAGTATGAATGCACATGACAACATCATATAGGAATCACAAATATCACAATAGAAGACTTAACCAAAAATCCTCACATCCAATGAATCTCCAAACACAACTACCAAACTAACATGCTCAATCAAAAAATGAAATACAAAGATGACAACAAAACATAAAATCATTGATATGTCAAAGCATGGTAATTCAAGAAGTCCCAAAGGGTACTCTAATCACCAAAAAGAGTTCTCCAAAAAATAGTGGAGATACCCCCTATTTTCCGTGTGAGGAACTGCACCATACTATGTGAGAAACTACCCTCTTGTGCAAAGGAATGACTAGCCTAGCCACCAAACCCATGGAATTGGTGTCAAGACTCACATGAGGAACTACAAAGAGCCATGCAAAGAAGTGAGAAGATCCATATGAGGAAGTGCAAAGAGCCACACGGAGAAAATTAGAGAGGCCCACGAAGAAATACAGAGAATCATGCAAAGAAACACAAAGAGCCATGCAAAAATTCACACTCAAACACAAGAAACCATAACAATAAGAAAGGAAACTAAAGCTGAAAGAAAGCTAAAACTATTCCTCCATGCCAGAGAGTATCGAATCCACAAATTGAGGCTTAGATACTTGAACACACAATAACTAAAAGATGGAAACTGAATCAAACCATCTAAACATAGCAATGAAAGAAAAGAACTGAAAGCAACATCACACTGAGCTAAAACAACAAAACTAAGTGTGCAGTTCCTCCCAACCATAATAGCATCATGAGACCTCAAAGGTCCTAGCAATCCCCTATGTGTAACATCCCAAAATTCCAACTAGATAGTTAGAGCTATCTTATGAGGATGTCACCACTAAAGCATAAAAGCATCATAAGAACAAGAAAATCTAACATGCTAACTAGTAAGCAATAGATAGTCCAAATAAGAAAATAACATCATCGAATCATATGCTCAACATCATAATAAATGAATGCATCAATTAAAATAACATCATCTAAAACATTATATCCAAGCATTCTAATGAAAGCATAAATCACAAGAAAGCATACTCTGAAACTCAAAGTACCAAGTTAATACATTAAGCAATGGTCACACTATAACAATATACTATCTTTGTACACTGGTCCCTAATAGTGGTATAGGTCGCTATGTCTCCCAACCATGTGAAACCCATAGGTCCACTCACACCATGATGATGGAGATAATGATCCAACCATAAACACACATGAAGAAAACATCCATGGCTATCACACATGCTAAACAATAATGATGACTGAAACCAAGAACATGAGACAATGCAAGAACTACAGGTCCTGGTCAGACACTCAATAGGTTACCATGTAGGGGTTAATAACATGGAGAGTCACTTGGCATCATAAGGCCCAAGGTTGGATCATGTGGCTCAACTCCCCAATAGAAGGTGCTCTCACACTATGTCCTCAAACTTAATTGGGTGCTCACACATTTAATTATCTTAAGTGTATTATCATGTAGTGTTTTATTTAGTTATCACTTACTTAAAACTTCCTTTGCCAACCCAGTGGGAAATGGTCACCAAGCTGCAAGATAGAAGCCCCCTCCATGGTGCTATACTACCCTACCCATGATCATCCACTGATGATTTCCCATAGGCATGCATATTCCCAACCCAACCCCAAATGATCATAACTCAACCAAAATACAAATAGAAGATTGGGCCTCACAAGTCACCAGACATATGTACACACACATACATGTGTGTGGCGCACCACCATCATGAAGATCATATCACAATGACTGGTTGAGAACAAAAGAAAAATATAACACTCAACCAAATAACAACTCCAAGGGATAGATGCAACATAAAAATGGAAAAAATGATCTAATTGGCATCCCAATGGATTATCCAAGTCCATGAACAACATCATCTCAAGGAAACTTGAGAAAATAGGGTGGCACACAAACCAAGGTAAAAACCCTATAATTCAAAAACTTTGAAAACAAATCCCATTTGGTCTTAGGGCACAAAATCCATGAAAATCCAATTAAAATCAAGTTCAGACACTATATACAAAAATGGCTAGCATAATGACGTGAAACCCCAAACCCTCATCCCAAAATTAGGAAAACACTCACACATGACCAATTGGGTAGAATCAAGAAATAGAAATGGAGGGGAACACTAGTTCTCAACCTACTAACAAATTGCTACCAAAAACAAAAGTACAAAATGAGCTAAAACATGAAAATGTGAGAACACTACCTAACAGTAAAATGAGTTGAAATAGGAAAAACAACAATAAAATAAATAGCCCATAGAAGTACCACAAGTCATGGCACAACAAGGTCTCCCCAAGCTAGATCCAATGAGACTAACCTCACGAATATCCCACACATGTATCTCTCACAATGAAAAGAAACACAATTTTTCAGAAGAGGATTTTGCAAAAAGATCTCAATTTCTCAATTTCCAAAAGTGAGAAGTAAGGAATTAGTTTCCTCTTTCAATAATTATTCACTTTTCAGGAACTACTTAGACCCCGAATTGACCAAAATGAAAATAGGCTATTCCAAGTAATTGGAATTCATCTATGGAAAAGCTATCAAAAATTAAAACTCAATTAAGTAAATCTTGAAATCCCAAAATCATAGAATTTCCTTAATAACGTTTGTGACAATGCAAACCTTTAAATACACAAAAATGCTCACAAGTCTAGTCACATAATTCAAATGAGTTTGGACTTAACTAAAATGTCCCTTTTTCTGAATTTATATGATATTTCAAGCCTCAAATCAGATCTTTAAAATCAAACAACCAATATTTCAAAGATCCACCAATTTCTCAATAAACCCCAAATCGGGTATGCCAGAAATAGTGCCAAAAGCTTCACAACTTCACCTATTATTAATAAATATAAAAGTGGAAATATTTTACAGAAATTTTAGCAGCATAATAGCCTAAAAAATGAAATTTCTAGATCTGTATAACATTTACACAACAGCTCCCAAATGGAGGGCAAAAACAATGCTCATCAAGCTCCCAAAGACAACACAAAATAGCTAGAAACACCACAAAAGCACTGATAATCTATCATAGAATTATAATCATGACCAAATACATATATTTAGATCTATTTTAACATCTAAATGTCTGATATATAGCAGCAACCCAAACTGATATGAAATACTCAACCGAAAACACCAAACTCTTACAAAATCACACCTGGAAACCCACAAATCTGCACTGTTCAGCACAAACACAAACTCTGTATAAGCATGCACATGGAATGGCCTCAAAATCCCATCCTTAGCCTTCATAGAAACCTGAAAACTCCCATTCTTGGGCCTGCTTCTCCACAGGTTTGGCAGCCTCTAAAGAGCAACAAAGAAATGAGCAAAAATCAAGTTCTGGAATGAGCCCAAAATGCCTCCAAACCCCTTAAAAGAGGGCATAACCCTAACTCACATCCAAGAGGGGTTAATAAAACATATTTTAATAAAAAAATAAATTTATTAGTCCAACGGTTTCCAAATATTAATCCCCCATTTTTCCGAAACTTCACCTTCTTGGGCCTGCCTACCTTGGCAAAAATTATTACTTTTAATTATTTGAAAAGGGACATGACAAGTCCTCCCCTCCCAAATATTGCTTGTCCTCAAGCAATGGCTAAACAATAAACCAATCAATCCACCTAGATCCCAAATGTCGTCATGAACTATACTACTATCAATTAATAAAGGCTCCTGCAATATCCTCTACAATATAACCAAGAGTAATCCATAACCAAACTGACAATTATAGCTCAACCAAACTCCAAAATCACCACTACCATAGTCAGAAACCCATGAGACACAAACTCTTAGAACATCAGAACCCAAGTAAATTGGACAAATCAAATTCTCAACATAGTAAATACCATCAACACATCCCACTGGCCTATACGGAATTTACTATCCAACTCTACAACAATGGTGAATGCTTCCGAATGAAACTGTACCAAGTATGGAGAATCCACACACTGTACAAATCATGTAGTCAACACAACTCTACAAATCATCGGCCACTGTCTCATAACCATAACTCCCATGCACTGCTGATGGTGAAAAGACATTACAAGATAAATAGCAAGAAATGGAACCCAAACCATATTTTCCATGAACAAGTGATACAACCCACTGTGACTGACCACCAGCTAAGTCAGGAGATGTCATAGCCAAAGGAGTAGAATCAATAACAACAACTACTAAAGAATCACTCCCAAAATTCTGCTCTAAGTCATGTATTATCAAGCTATCAACTACAGAACCTATCGTCATGTCATGCCCATCACAACTCTCATCGCGAGGCATCAAACCATCCCATAACTGATGACAAGCACGATGAACCAAAGTACATATCTTTATCATCATCTCATCAACATGGTCATCAAAGGTAAATTGATGAGCATACCTCACAGTGTAGTGCCAATATAATGCGCCAATCTCATTCGGTGGCTTAGACTGCAATCCAGATGAAACTAACAACAATCGATCACTAACCAAGTTGGAACTGACTACTACCTCTGAAGAAATCACCAAGGGAGTAGTATTACTAGTAGGAATCATGCCAACTGTTAGCTCACCAACATCACACATGGTCTTTGATACAACATCTCTAATTTTTATGCCATTAATACTAGAGGTCACCACCATGTTAGGCATACTACAACAATCTGTTGTAGCACCCAACTCAACTGAACCTGACTTTAGTGGGGATGAAACCGATATGCCAATGTTAGTATCAAGGATGGATGCATCCCCATCTCCATTGTCTTTGACAATCTCGACCATGGACATCCTCAGATCACTAGACACCACAGCTTGTGACTATATAGAATCAAGTAAAGACTGTAGTTGCTCTAACTCCATGGTCACCTTAGCCAAACGAAATTGTGACTCCTTGAAAGACAACTGTGTACTCTCAAGAATATTAGAAGTCACCTCGAGTTGCTGAGTAAGCTCACTCACCTCATCTTCCTTGTCCAATAATGCATCATATGCTGTACTCCCCCACTCTGTAAGATAATCTTTGTCGGCTACCAACTGCATATAATTCTGTCTCAAAATCCAAATAGCCTCCCATAAAGAGTGGATCTCTATCAATAAAAGATAACTGCCTTCCTGCTCATCACTAGTAGGAGAACCCCATCCATAAACTGCTAACAACTAATGAGAAGCATTGAAATGTTGCCAAGTGATAGCAATGTCTTAGTCACTAACTCTCAACTGATTAGACACATGATGGCACTAGCTTGACTATCTCCTACAAACCTCCTCTAATGCACTATCTAAAGGAGTATCCTCAAAGTTACTAGTCTCTAGAGTATTACCATCCATATCCTGTGAATCAACTCTAAAGCTCATATCAACATACGGAGTATCAAAAATTGTAGCACTGTTGTCCAACTCCTTTGTACTCAAGGAAACTAAGTCTTCAAAACTTCCCACTACATCCTCCTGGATGTCATCAATGCTAATATGATCCTGGGACTCATCCGTACACACTGCCAAATATGAAAGATCATCAACACATTCCAGCAAGTATGGTCGACTAGATATATGAACAAAGCCCAACACCAATGTATAAAAACTAATACCAACATCAAACAAGCTGCTAGCAAAAGAAAAGACAACACCATGCAATCTGCTAATCAAATCCATGATAGCACCTAAACAAACACTGCTACCAAAAAGTGTTAAAGATCTCCAGTCAATTGAATCCCAAATGCCAATATAATAATCTTGAGTCCATATCTGTAATTAGAATCAGCCGGTAACTCAAGCAAAATCCTCACTTGAGTAATATGACCAATACCAACTAACTCCACATACCTATCCTGATGAGATAATGAAGTCACAATACTATCTTTATTCACTTTTAGCAGACTGGACAAATCATGTGAAGTACTAACAGCCTGAACCTCATGTGACGAAGCATCTAACTATGCCTGGTACTCTTTCTTGGCAAAGTCATGAATGCTCAATGTTTGCTCATCTCTACCAGGTATCTCACCATCATGCACAACAACATCCTCATAATCATCATCTGAACCCACTACGCTATAGTCATTACCTGTTGTAACTATACCATCCTGAATACCTATGATATCGCCCTTTAATGACCTGTATACAATTGTCTCAATTTGAGTATCAAGTTGACCATTACTATCAATCTATGTAATATCCTTTTTCACTACCTCCTATGGCAGAGTAGAATTTGAGACCTCTGCCTAGCTATAAGCTAGTTTCTCAAACTCCTCATGCAAGTTCTTGGTAATTGTGTCACCTACCCTATGAGAAAATCTGCCAAATAGAAATCTGGTCAACTTATCCACCTTAGCTGGGTTAGAAAACATGTCATTCATCACACAGTGGTGCTCAACCAATTTTTTAGACATGTCATGGCTTATTTTCCTAAGTTTATCTTGAATGTCTAAATAACCATCCTTTCTACTGTTCTAACTCTGGATATCAATTGTCCAAGATCGTGTCCTCTGAGACTCTATACTATACCTGTCTATTTTGGATAAAGTAGAGTGTAACCCCAATAGGTTATAACTTCTTCAAACACCAAGAAATAACATGCAAATGATTAGAAGTAGCATGCAACCATAGATTTTGACATGCAGCTGATTAGAAGCAACATGCAACCACCAAATTCACCAAGAACTAACATGCAAATGATTAGAAGTAGCATGAAACCATAGATTTTGACATGTAACTGATTAGAAGCAACATGCACCCAAAAAATTCACCAAGAACTAACATACAAATGATGAGAAGTAGCATGCAACCATAAATTTTGACATGCAAGATTTGGGTGGTTGTCAAAACTGACATGCAAACTTCTACAAACCCTCACGCTGGCAAGATCATAGCTCTGATAACACTGAAATGTCCCTTTTTCTGAATTTATATGATATTTCAAGCCTCAAATCAGATCTTTAAAATCAAACAACCAATATTTCAAAGATCCACCAATTTCTCAATAAACCCCAAATCAGGTATGCCAGAAATAGTGCCAAAAGCTTCACAACTTCACCTATTATTAATAAATCTGAAAGTGGACATTTTTTACAAAAATTTTAGCAGCATAACATCCTAAAAAATGAAATTTCTAGATCTGTATAACAGTTACATAACAGCTCCCAAACGGAGGGCAAAAACAATGCTCATCGAGCTCCCGAAGACAACACAAAATAGTGAAAACACCACAAAAGCACTGATAATCTACCATAGAATTATAATCATGACCAAATACATATATTTAGATCTATTTTAACATCTAAATGTCTGATATATAGCAGCAAACCAAACTGATATGAAATACTCAACCAAAAACACCAAACTCTTACAAAATCACACCTGAAAACTCACAAATCTGCACTGTTCATCACAAAGGAAAACTCGGTATAAGCATGCACATGGAATGGCCTCAAACACCAATCCTTAGCCTTCCTAGAAACTTGCAAACTCTTGTTCTTGGGTCTCCTTCTCCACAGCTTTGGCAGCCTCTAAAGAACAACAAAGAAATGAGAAAAAATCAAGTTCTGGAATGAGCCCAAAATGCCTCCAAACCCCTTAAAAGAGGGCATAACCCTAACTCACGTCCAAGAGGGGTTAATAAAACATATTTTAATAATAATTTTCATTTATTAGTCCAACAGTTTCCAAAGATTAACCCCCCCTTTTTCTCAAACTTCACCTTCTTGGGCCTGCCTACCTTGGCAAAAATTATTATTTTTAATTATTTGAAAAGGGACATGACATTAATAATCACTAAAAGGTTTAATTTTAAAATTTAAATAAGATATGTCGACCATATAGGGACAATATTGTTAAAATATGAGTTGAATCACTGACTCCATCTGCCACTGCCAAGGATATAAATCTTACACACTAAAACAAATGATCAAGTGCAATTGCATATAATAACATAGCTAAAGCAATAAATGTATTAAATACCTAATTTTACCATTTATTCAATTCTACTAAAATAATTCATTTACATCACTCACATTTGTATAAAGCATAATGAAGCAAGAATGAAGTAAATAACCATAGCCTTAAATCCAACATATAAGAATAATAAGAGATATATCCCAATACTGAAGAACCATGCATCATCACAAAACATACTATCATCTCAAATTGGCATCATCATGCAAATATGATAAACTTAACAACATAATAGTATAGCATCTAAGATATTGAAATCAAATTATAACATCTAACCCTTAGGCCATCTCAAATGAAAAAATAATAACATGAGTACAAGTATATCTCAAATTAAAATATAACAAGGTACAGACTACAAACATAGGAGACACTACATCCTCCCCCACTAGGCACAGGCTTACTCTTGGAAGCCTGCAAAAAGACAAGGGTACAATCCTCTAAATTGTGTAGTATTTTTACAAGTAGTAGAGGTCTCATCACTTGGGTCCCACTGGACCCTTACCTACTCTATGTCTTGACCTCTCAAAATCAATCTCTGATTTTGAAGGATATGAATGGGCTGCAAAGAAAGCTACCCAACCTCCACCTACAAAGCATCCCAATCAAGAAGATGGGTCATAAGTCAAACTAAAATTGAGCTTCATGCCCAAAGCATATTGGAGAGATGTCCATAATGCTAAAGTAAACACTAGATCTTTATCTAAAATAATTTGATGAGGGATCCCATGCAAATGAACAATATCTTCTAAGAAAACATGTGCTACAAAAGAAGCTATGTATGATGTTCTCATGGGTGAAAAATGTGCTACCTTGAACAACTTGTCCACTATCACCATGATACAATCATGTCATCATGATGACATAGGCAACCTAGTAATGAAATTAATAGATATTGTGTCCCATTTCCAATTTGGAATGGCATGTGGTTGTAAAAGACCCATCAAATACTAATGCTTTGTCTTTACCTTCTAACACTTAAGACATCAAGCAACAAAATCAACAACATCATGCCTCATCCCTACCCAAAAAAACAACTATTTTAAATCAAGATGCATCTTCTTGATGTTAGGATGTGTGGAATATGGTGCATGATGTGCTTTCAAAGAAACCAAAGCATGAAGATCACTTGACATGGGTACATAGATACACTCCAAGTGTCAGAGAAGTCCATCGCACTAGAGAAAATAACCTAAAAAAACTCCATTCAAGAGTATATCCAAACTCGACCTTTTCCCTCAACTCTTGATACCAAGTGTCACTAGGTAAAGCCTCCAAGATACGACCTCACAAATCCACTCCCAATGAAAAAATTGATATGTCATGTCACCACCTACTCAAAGAATCCATGGCAACATTTTCTTTCCCTTTAATGTAGTGAACATCAAAGTCATTTTCACACAAAGAACTCCATCTAATGATGTTGTTGTACATTCACATTTGGTTGAGTAAAGATATACTGCAAACTCCTATGATCTCTATGCAACTCAAACCTATGTCCCAAAAGGAAATGCCTCCAATTAACAAGAGCATGCACTACAACTACAAATTCCAAATCATGAGTGGGGTAGTTAAGCTCATTGTCCTCTAGACTCATATGCAATCACTTGACCATCCTACATCAGCACTACACCCACACTTTCCAACAAGATATTTGTATAAACCATGAAATTTCCTACAAGATTTAGCACCACAAGGACTGGTGCACAATTCAAACACTCTATAAGAGCATTAAACACTACCTCTTACTAATTTGATAGAACATACTTCTTCCCTTTCTACTAAAGAGAACTGATGGGATGAGCTACTTGTGAGAAGTCCTTTATAAAGCAATGATAATAACTCACCAATCTCATGAAGCTATGAACTTTTGAGACATTAGTGGGTACCAACAAATCCATGATAGCTTAGATTTTCTCCAATTCCACCGTAATACCACCACTAGTGATCATGTGCCCTAAATACTTTACTTCTAACTAGAAGAATCCACATTTATCCAAGTTACCATACAACTAATGGTCTCTCAAACACTATAATACCTAGCATAAATGGACCTCATGTTTCTCAACAGCCTTCAAATAGATCAATATGTCATCCAATAATATAATGAAATACTAATTGAGGTACATGTAAAATACTCCATTCATCAAACTCATGAACACTAATGGCACATTGATTAACCCAAAGGGTACAAGCATAAACTGATAATTCCCATATCATGTATGAAAATTTTCTCGATGAATGTTAGCCTCTTGGATATGAAGTTGATGGTTTTCCAACTTAAGATCAATCTTCGAGAACACTAACACTCCCTTCATCTAATGGAACAAGTCATATATTCTTGACAAATAATATTAGTTCTTCACCATCACCTTATCCAACTATTAGTAGTTAATGCATAAGTGCAATGATCCATCTTTCTTCTTCACAAAGATGACTGGTACACCCCATAAGAATACACTAGCATAAATATGGTCATTGGCCAATAATTCCTCCAACTATAATCTAATCGTACTCAACTCCTAAGTAGTCATGTGGTAAGGAGCTCATGAAATTGGATCCACTACTAGTATGAGATCAATCCAAAAATCAATGTCACACTACGGTGACATGCCTAGTATCTCATTAGGAAACATGTCTACATACTCATGAAGGAGTGGATGATTTTTAAGTGTCACCATATGGATCTCAATTTCCTCAAGATCATTGATAGAAACAACAAACATCTAACATCCCTTTTGCACACTCCACTTTAGTTGGTTAGTTAAGATCATCTAAAGTGAGACTAGTCTTTGGATTCCTAATAGTTCCACCTACCCACCTGTGTAATCAAAACTTTGTACCAACTTATGATAGTAATATATATTTTCTTGGTGGGAAGCTAACCAGTCCATGCCCAAAATAATGTCATATGATCCTAGTGGTAGGATATGAAGATCCACTATGCTGGTGAGGGTTCCCAAATTTAACCTACAATCACTGACCAAAGAGTCTACAACCACTTTGGATCTTGTGGCTAACTTAACTTGCCACCTATCGACCTGATGTCCTACCACTAGCCCACCTTGTTGAATAAGAGATGGTGAAATAAAAGAATTAGAAGCACCTAAGTTGAACAAAACCAAAGATGATACCTATAGCCTCAATTATGGTACCCTATTGCTCATCTTGATGATTATCAACCACTGCAAAGACTCGATGACTCCTAGCTACATCTCCCATAGTAGGCTCCAATCTAGTTGTAGCCTTATTCAGTCCTAAACATGGTTTAATAGGACATCCAAAAGCTTTATGATTGGGTTGGCCACAAGAATTTTTTTTCCCCTAAAGCTAGATACGATCCTATGACCACCCTAAGTAGTACTAAAATAAGGTGCACTACCCTTGCTACAATTCTATTGACTACTTTTAGGAGGGTGATCCTACTGAGATTTCTATCCATGGCTCTGGTCATCTTCTTTTTCCCCTAAATTATCTAAAGAGTTTCCACCCTTGGTCCAAAATCCTTTTTTCCAATTCCCACAATGAATTCCACCCTGAGAACTTGCTAACTAGGTTTGGCCCTATCTTGAGGACTAGGTGAACTATGCATCCTGCCCTAAGTTTTGTGCACTTTGGTTCTAAGAACCAAAATTACTATTGAACCTTCTATCCATATTTCTCTTCAAAATTCTTTCCTTCTATATGACAAGTGCAAGCTTCCTTAGTTGGTGAACATGGACATCTCCAATGATAGAGTCCCTAAGGCCCTTAACAAAATGTTGAGTGAGGAGTGCTTCATCATGTCGATAGTTCTAATACTACCTCAACCTGAGAAAATATTTCTCATGCAAGTCCACCATCATATTCCCCTACTTGAGCTCATGAAACTCATTAGTACGGGCCTCATGGTACTATGGAGAAAGGAATTTCTATCAGAACCTCTCGTCAAAGATCTCCCAAGTGAGATCCACCACATCAATATGAAGCTTCTCACTCTCCATATCCTACCAAATAGAACCATGTTCTCTCAACTATGTGATAGCACAATATGCTTTTATGTTACTCTTGTAAGGTACTAAGGAGAATAAATACCCCCATATCTAGTAACTAGGTCTCAGGCTTGAGCCCTATGACATGGCCATCAAACAATGGTGGTTTGGACCTTTGAAGTTTCTACATCATCGCCACCTATGTAAAGTCATCATTATCATTCTAACCATTGTTCCTCTATTGGTGTCCTCTACCTCCAAGTGGTATATGAGAATATTTACATTCATGCTCCTCCTCTCTATGATCTGACTGATTGGAATCTCCATGATGAGATCCCTCTTCCTAATCACATTGCTTTTGACATTCCTCTACACGAGACCAAGACAGAATCTGCTATAGCACTGGCATCAATGCCCTGATGCCACCTTGATTATTGTTACCTTTTTCTCCTCACCACCCTAATGTTCCTCTTCCTAGTGTTCTTCTTCATGGTTATTCTATTGGTTACCACCCTAACCGCTAAGTCTACGTGTAGGAGGCATCAGTATGGAGTGACAAGATCAAGGTTAAAAAAAATGTCACAAGTATAGAATCATAAGCATGAACCACAATGGAATATCAAGATAAGAAAACATAAGATAGCAACATACACACAAATTAAGAACATAGTGTAAGCATAACATAGAGATTCCAATATTGCAAAGCAAGCTCTAATACCAGATGTAATTGCCCCACGTGGAGATCCTTGGAACAAAGATAAATATAAGCCAAACTATTTCTTTAAAAAAAAAGTATGAATGCACATGAAAATATCATACAAGGATCACAAAGATTGTAATGAAAGACTTAACCAAATTAAATCCCTACATCCAACGAATCTCCAAACACCACTACCAAACTGACACACTCAATCAGAAAATGAAATACAAAGACAAAAATAAAACATAAAATCACTAATCTATCAAAGCACAGTAATTCAAGTAGTCCCAAAGGGTACTTAGATCAATAAAAAAAAATTTCTCTATAAAGAAATGGAGATACCCCCTATTTGCCATGTGTGAAAACACAAATGACAATTTTTCTTGAGGAAGTGCACCATACTATGCGAGAAACTACCCTCTTGTACAAAGGAATGACTAGCCCAGACACCAAACATAGAATTGGTGTCAAGGTTCATACGAGGAACTACAAAGAATGATCAATGCAAAGAAGTGCAAAGAGCTAGGAAAAGAAATGCACATAACCCCGTGAAGAAATGTAGAGAACCAAGTGAAGAAATACAAAGAGCCATGTGAAACTTTACACTCTCATGCAAGAAATCATAATATAAAGGAAGGAAACTAAAGATGTAAGAAAGGTAAACTATTCCTTCACATTGCAAAGTACTGGATCCACAAATTGAGGCTTAGAAACTTAAGCACACAATAACTAAAAGACAGAAATTGAATCTAACCATCTAAACATAGCAGTGAAGGAAAAGAACTGAAAGCAACATCACAATGAGCTAAACCAACAAAAATAAGTGTATGGTTCCTCCCAACCATAATAGCATCATGAGACCTCAAGGGTCCTAGCCATCACCTATGCATAACATCCCAAATTGCCAACTAGATTGTTAGTTGTCTTATGATGATGTCACCACTAATAACATCATAAGAACAAAAAAATCTAACATGCTAATCAATAAGCAATAAATACTCTAGCTAAGAAAATAAAATCATCTAGTCATCTACTCAACATTATAAAATATGAATGCATCAATTAAACTAGCATCATCTAAAACATGATATCTAAGCATTCTAGGGACTGGGTGACAATTTTAGGGACTGGGTGATACTTCTCCCAAAGTCATGCAATACTTTTAGGGTACTGTACGATATTTCATACAAGGAGGTGTGATACTTTTTAGTATCGCAGAATAATTCTCCAAGAGGCATGTAATAGAATCAGGGGATGCACAAAAAAATTTCAATGGGTGTACGATACATTTTTGGATACTAGAAAGTGTCACCCAGTCCCTAAAATGACTAGAAAGTATCTAGTCATGAAGAAATGTAATCCTCCAAAAGAGGATTTTGGATAAATCTCTCAAATTCTTAATTTCCAAAAGTGAGAAGTAAAGAAATAATCTCCTCTTTCAATACTTATTCACTTTTCGAGTGAATAATCTATTAGGGTAAATAACCAATTAAACTAGTTAGACATCGAATCAACCCAAATAAATATAGGCTATTCCAAGTAATTGGAATTCACCTATGGAAAAGCTACCAAAAATTAAAAATCAATTAAATAAAGCTTGAAAACCCAAAATCGCATAAATATCCTTAACAACCTTCGCAACAATGCAAACCTCTAAATGCATAGACATGCTTATAGGTCTAGTCATATAATGCAAATGATTTTGGATTTAATAATCGCTAGAAGTTTTAATATGAACATTTAAATAAGATACATCAACCATACAAGGATTACATTGGTAAAATATGAACAACTAAATAACTAACTCCATGTGCCACCACTAGGGATATAGATCCTACACACTAAAGCACATGATCATGTACAATTACATATAATAACATAGCCAAAGAAATTAATGCATTAAATACCTAATTTAACCATTTATTCAATTCTACTAAAATAATCCATTTACATCACTCACATTCACATAAAGCATAATGAAGCAAGAATGAAGTAAATAATCATAGCCTTAAATCCAACATATAAGCATAATCAAAGATATGTCTCAATACTGAATAACCATGTATCATCACAAAATGGCATCATCATACAAATATGGTAAACTAAACAACATAGTAGTATATCATCTAAGATACTAAAATTAAAGTATAACATCTAACCCCTAAGGCCATCTCAAATGTAGAAATAATAACATGAGTGCAAGTATCTCTCAAATCAAAATATAATAAGGCTGTAATGCCCTATTCAAAGATCCTTGGAACAAGGATTCAATACAAGCCAAGATATTTTTATTTTTTACAAGTATGAGTGCACATGAAAACATCATACAAAATCACAAAGATTGCAATAGAAGACTTCACCACAATCTCAACAACCAACGGATCTTTGAACGCCACTACCAAACCAACACATGCAAACAAAAGCCAACAACGACCATGCACAAGATAAGGGCTCAAAGAAATGACCACACATCAATAAAACACCAAGATGGGGTAGAATGCAGAATCCTAAAATTTGGCTAAGTCTGAAATCCTGAAGCCCTAAAAATTGGCTAAGTCTAGATTTCTGAAGCCCTGAAATTTCCTAGAATCTTTATCTTATCTCCAAGAGGTCTGAAACCTATCTTAAAATATTTGTCACATATATTGAAATATATCTTAAGTATAAGGAATTATGACTTAAACAATATATTTTAAACCCCAAGAGATGGACTACAGAAACACACACAATTGAAATCACAATGTGACACCATAGGGTTGAAGAACACTGAAGAGGGTATCCAAATCAACTCTCAAAAATCTTGGACCAGACCAAAAAATGCTCACTACTCACTCGCAAAGGTTTTTACAAAAACTAGGTGATACTTTGAAGGAGGGTGACAATTTTAGGGACTGGGTGATACTTCTCCCAAAGTCATGCAATACTTTTAGGGTACCGTACGACATTTCATACAAGGAGGTGTGATACTTTTTAGTATTGCACAATAATTCTCCAAGAGGCGTGTAATAGAATCAGGGGATGCACAAAAAAATTTCAATGGGTGTACGATACATTTTTGTGTCGCACCATGCTGATAAAATATCACCCATAGAAACACAAAAACACCTAAGGAAAATACAAAAGGGAAAAAACAAAGAAAAATTGAGTTCAAAACCTCCACACCGAGGAGTACCAAATCCACATAGATCAAGGAGCAAAAACTCAAGTGCGTAATAAGGAAATATAGAAAGATCAACATCTGACCATTTAATAGATAAGAGTAAAAGAACAAGAGGAACACAGTAGTGAACTAAAGAAACATCGTGATAATTGAAATAACATCACAATGTACACAACAACCAAACTAAGTACGTAGTTCCAACCAACCATTAATAGCATCATAAGACCACGATGGATCCTAGCCATCCCCTATGCATAACATCCCAAGCCATCGATCAGATCATCGGTACTATTGTAATAGGGATGTCAATACTAAAACATGCTACAATATAAGCATAAGGAAATCTAAACATGCTAGTAGAAAAGTATAAGACAATCTTACAAGTAGATAAATCTCCTAGTCATATGCTAAACATCATAATGTGGGAATGCATCAAATAAATTAACATCATCTAAACATGATATCCAAGCATTTCAATGAAAGCATAAATTAGAAGAAAACATACTCTAAAACATGAAGCATCAAGTGAAAAGATCTAGCAATGGTCATACTAGGATAAAAGACTATCTTTGTACACTGGTCCCTAGTAGTGGTGAACATAGATATGCCTCTCGACCACATGGCACTCATAGGTCCTCACCCACCATGTTGATGGAGATAATTATCCAACCACAAACACACAAAAGCAACATCCATGGCTAACACTTACACCAGACAGTATGATGGTTGTAACCAAGAACCTAAGACAATGCAAGGAGTATGGGTCCTAGTCAGACACTCAAAATGCTACTAAGTAGGGGCTAACATCATGGAGATTTTCTTGGCATTGAAAAGCCCAAGCTTAGATCGTGCAAATTCAACATCCCTCAATAGAATGGCTTGACACAACATTTTATTATCTTAAGTTTTATTAGCATTCACACATTTTATTTAGTTATCACTTATATAAAGCTCTCTCTGTGAACTCATGATGCCATGATCACCAAGCTATGAGATAGAAACCCCCTCCATATGCTACCCTACCCTAACCATGCTCATCCTATGACAAGTTCCCATGGGCATGCATATTCCCATCCCAACCCCAATGATCATAACTTCTAGAAGTACCTCAAAAGATTAGGTCTCACAAGTCACCTAACAAATGTATGCACACGTACTCATGTGTGGCACACCACCATCATGAATATCAAAATAGAAGGATAGGATGAGAACATAATGCAAAAGATAACACCCAACTGAAAGCAACATAGGAGGATGGATTCTACATGAATCCTAAAGCCAACAAAACCATACATCATGAAATCACTCAACCAGTCTCAATCCAGAAGTATGGATTCTACATGAATCCTAATGATGCAAAAACACCAAACATCATGAACTCACTCAACCAACCTCAATCTAGAAGCATAGATTCTACACGAATCCTAGTGTCCACGAAATAATAACAAAGGTCCAAAAGAAATCATAACAACAAGTAGGAAATCACTCGACCAAACACAATGTCAAAAGTATGAATGTGACACACATCTCAATGTAACATAAAATTGCAATAATGGGCTGATTGATATCCAAATAGATCATCTAGGTCCACAACCCACATTATGCCAAGAAAACTTGAGAAAATAGGGTGGCACGCAAAATGAGGCAAAAACTCCAAATTTTAAAAAACTTCAAAATTAAAACCCATTTGACCTTTGGGCACAAAAACCCCAAAAATCCAAAAATAATTAAATTTGGACACCGTATGCAAAAATGGCTAGTATAACAGCATAAAACCCCAAACTCTCATCTCGAAAAATTAGGGAACTATTTGTACCCACCCAACCAGGTAGAACTAACATACAAAAATAGAGGGGAACACTAGTTCTCATCCTCCAAATAAATGTCTACCAAAAACAAAAGCTAAAATGGAGCAAAAACAATAAAACAAGAAAGCCTTACCTTACAGCTAAAAGGGCAAAATAAGAATCTGAACCATAAAATAAATAGCCTACAGAAGCAGCTGAAAATTATGGCAATCCAAGGTTTCCCCAAGCTAGATCCAATGAGCTCAACCTCGTGATGATGCCACACTCATAGCTCCCAAAATGAACAAAAAAGTAAATCCTCATGAAGAGGATTTTGGGTTTTACTCTCGAACTTTCTAATTCAAAAGTGAGAAGTGAGGAATTAAATTCCTTTTTGGATATTTATTCACTTTTCAAGTGAATAATTGATTAGGGAAAATAACTAGCCAACCTAGTCAAACCCTGAATCAACCCAAATGAAAATAGGGTATTCCTAGAAATAGGAATTCATCTATGGAAAAGCTTCCAAAAATTAAAATAAATCAATTAAAAGGCCTGAAAACCCAAAAACACATAAATTTCTTTAACAATTTTTGTGATAATGTGAAACTCTAAATGCACAAACATACTCACTAGTCTAATCACAGAATGCAAATGAGTTCAAACTTAATAACCACTGAAAGGTTTAATTTAAACATTAAATTAAGGATACGTTGACCATACAGAAATGACATTGGTAAAATATGAATGGTTGAATCACTAACTCCATGTGCCATTGCCAGGGATATAAATCCTACATGCTAAATAACATGATCAAGTGCAATTGCACATAATAACATAGCTGGCAATAAATGCATTAAATCACCTAATTTAACCATATATTTAATTATATTAAAATAATCTATTTACATCACTCACATTCACATAAAGCATAACAATGCAGGAATAAAGTAAATAACTATAGCCTTAAATCCATCACCTAACATAATTAGAGGTATGTCCAAATAACAGATAATCAGATATCATCATAAAACACACTGTCATCTCAAAATGGCATCATCATGCAAATATGATCAAATGAACAACATAGTATTCTAAAAGCTATGATATTGAAATCAAAGTATAACATCTGACCCTTGAGTCCTCTGAAATATAAAACATCACATAAGTAATAGATATCTCTCAGATCAAAATATAACAAGGTAAATGTCCACAATACATAACCAAATAATCCAAATGGGCAATCCATTTCTAATTATTTAAGCATTTAATAATGGTTGATTAAAGAACAACAAAAAGGCACTTAAAACACATAAATGAACACAGTCATAAACATGACTAACTACTGCTACAGGAACTTAGTCCCGTGTAGCATGGTAATAGTACACAATGCAATCTCTACACACATCTTAGGGTAATCATGGAACAACCTGATGATACCACATTGATCATGGTAATCATTGGCACAAACCTCAGTGAACCATAAATCACATCATAAGCATAATCCAAGCAACTGATATAGAAAGATACATCAAATCACCTCTACAGTGTAGACCACTCATGGTCTCAAGATCCATCAAAATAAAGATCAACAAGGTTGTATCCATCAGGATGACTTACTAAAGTCAAATGGGAGAGGCACTACATTTCTCCTAATAGGTTTAGATAGAATAAGTTACCTCTTATCTCCTCACCAATTCCATTTAGTGTAACCATCACTATCATGTACCTTGGCCTTTCTATTGTAAAATTCAACTTTGTAACCTGATTTATTCAACTATGAAACACTCAACAAATTGTAGTTAAGTCCTTCAACCCAATAAACAATTTCACATGTTATCTTACCAATTAGTTGAATAATTCCTTTACCTTTTATAATACATGGGATATCATTACCAAATTTAACATATCCACCATTGTTTAGACCAATATCTTCAAATTTTTCTTTATCACTAATCATATGATTGGAACATCCACTATCAATTATCCATCTATCACTATCATTCACATAAGAAATTAATGCATTTTTCTCATCTTCATCAAACTCTTCTTTCATAACAACATAGACAACTTCATCATCATTACTCTTAGATTCATTAACAATCTTTTCTTCAACAATATAACAAGATTTATTACATTTTTCATCCTTACTTCTTTTGTAGTCTTTGTCATCTCTCTTTCCTTTGCACTTTCTTTCCTTTTTTTAGTCCTTGTCTTCTCTATCAAGACATCTAGTAGCAATATGACAAACTTTGTTGCATGAAAAAAAATGATATGAAGTTTACCTTTTCGCAATGAGGGCTTCAAGTTTATCAATCTCATTATTAGAACTATAACTTTCACTCTACAGATGTTTTCCTTTCTTCTTACTAAGAATCATTTGTGACTTGAAATAATATTCAATGGTAGTAGGATTGTAGTTATCAAAAGTATACATATCAAAAGTAGTAAGTCCACCAACTACACCTTCTAAGGTCAAATTGTTACTTGGTGTGCATCTCAGCTCCCAAATTATAGAAACTCTAATAGCATAGATAGGGAATAAAGTACTTAATATCTTGCTTATCACTATTTCATCTTCAATTTTTCCATTTTTTCCTTGAATAGCATTAACAACCTCTTTAACTCTTATGCAATATTTTACTATATTTTCACCTTTCATCATTCTCATATCATCAAATTTACCTCTCGAATTTTCTTCTTTGACTCTTTGTACATTGTCATCACCTCCATATATGGTCTTCAATCTTTCCAACTACTTCTTTGTAGTATTAAAATCTTTTAGGTCATCAACCTTAGCATAGCTATGGTTTGAGGGAATCTCCAATATTTCTTGGTTGTGATCTAACTTCTACCTTAGTTCTTTAGCAATCAGAGGAGTAGTTTTTACCACTACATATTCACTGCTCTAAAATTTAACAATAACATCACTGATACTAGATATGTGCAACTTCATTAGGGTCTTCCATTTAGTAATTTTTTCCTTAGTCAGCTTGGGTACATATCTCTTGTTTCTCATGATATTTAGCGCTTCAAACTTTTATTTATAAGCACTAAGCTCTAATACTATTTTTAAGAAATTTTTAGAATAACTAAGAGAGGGCCGGGGGGGGGATGAATTAGTTACTCAAGGTCTATATGAACCACTTGAAAAACTAAACATTGATCACTTCACTTTCTTCTTATCCTACATATCATGTTGTTGCTCAATCTCAACTATAAAACTATCATAAACTTAACTTGCATTGCATAATGAAAACATCATCACATGAAAAATATTCATAAGAAATTCATTACAGTTTGACACTAGGATTTTATGTGGAAACCCAATTTGGGAAAAACCACTAGTAACATGTCACTCTTTTTCACTCTTTTGAGGTGAGATCTATTAGGATCCAACCCTGTTAGGAGCTAATAATGTTTGAATAATTCACTATTGTAGAAACATACTCAACTTCTACTATGGATTGTGAAATACAATTCTTCTTCTTACTTGTCCATGAAATTATCCTCTTTCCTAGAAATAAAGTGCCTCCACTAGTGCTTTATCTATCATCAACATTACCATCCTAGTCAGTATTTGTATATACTTTCATTTCAAAAATTTCATTCTTCTTGTACCATAAGCCATAGTCTTTTGTGCCTTTCAAACATCTTAGTTTTCTTTTCATAGCCAACATATTATTCTCCTTAGGATTTGTAGGAGATCTTGCATCTATTCTAATTGCAATTACAATATCAAGTTTTCTATGAACAACATATTGTAGTTTTCCAATCATTGATCTTTACAACATTTTATTTACCTCTGGAAAAACATTTTTCTTTGAAATTTTATGTCTAGTAACCATAGGTGTTCCAACTGATCTTGAGTCTTCCATACCAAAAAATTTCAATATATTCTTGATATAGTTTGATTATATAATGTATATTCCTCTTTTCTTTTGTTAGACTTGCAAACCAACAAAGAATTTAATCTCTCCAAACATTGACATCTCAAACTCTTTCTTCATTTGATTTAAAAAAGTTTTGCATAATGAATCTTGTCCTCCAAATATGATATCATCAAAAAAAAATTTATCTATAAATACATTGTGATTAGACTCACTCTTCAAATACAAATTGTTGTTATCATTACTTCTTGCAAAACAAATCTTTGCCAAATAATTATGTAACCTTTCATACCATGCTCTAGGCAGATTTTTCAAACCATACAAAGCTTTGTACAACTTGCATACCATGTTTCTCTTTCTAGGATCAATAAATATTTTAAGTTGTTCAATGTAGACTCCTTCTAGTATACCATTTACAAATATAGATTTCATATTCATTTGATAAACTTTGAAACCCTTGTAAGCAGTATATGCAAGAAAAGTTCTTACACCTTCCAATATTACAACTAGAGAAAAAGTATGTCCATAGTCAATTCCTTCTTAATGTGCATATCCATTACAAAATAATCTTTCCTTGTTCCTTGTGACTTCTCCTTTCTCATTCAAATCATTTCTGAATGCCCACTTTGTTCCAATTATATTATATTTCCTTGGTATGCATAATAGTATCCATGTATTTTTCTTTTCAATTTGATCAATTTCCTCTTTCATAGCTCTTATCTAGTCTTTATTCTCAAGTACATCCTTAACAGTTCCAAGTTTAAATTTGCACAAAAAAATGTATCATTCTTCAATATTTTTCTTGTCATAACTCTTGAACCTTTACCTCCAATGATTTGGTCCAATGTATGGTTTCTCCTATTAGAAATGCTTTAGAACAATTGAGAGGGTGGGGGGTGAATCAGTTATTCAAGGTCCAAATGTCCTATTCAAATTTTTCACTAAGTTTAGTGAGCCCATTCAACCATTTCTTCATCCAAGCTTTAACTTTTCTAATCAGCGAGTTACTATAAATCAACATGCAAGCATAACACATAAGAAATCAACACATAACAAAATGATTTACATGGAAACCCAGTTTGGGAAAAACCACCAGTAACATGCTACTCCATTCTCACTCCTCTGAAGTGATGCCATGTGAAAGGCCTGCCCTATTAAAGGCTTACAACACACTATCAAATGTGACCTTATTAGAGGATTTAACCACCCTGTTAGAAGTGGGCCTAGTTAGAGGACTTTAGAACATTCACTTGGAATGCCACCCTATTAAAGGATTTACAAATGGCTATTAAACTAACCTAAGTCCATAGGATTTTTAGATCTAATACAATTTATAGAGAGTATTAGAAAATATTTGACCTAATTACAACATATAACTTATCTTGCAGATCACAAATCACTTCTTAACTCATACTCTTGCCTGGCCTTCAATCTTTGCAACTCTAACAGCTTGTCCTCCTTTCAAGCTTAGTCTCCTTGAGTCTTCATGCTCAATGTACCTGTGTAATAATCTCTTCATGACCACTTGTAGAAGCAGAGCTAATGTGCTCTTCCTTCTCCTATATGTCTCCTCCTTGACACCCTTATGTCCACTTCACATATTTGGCTCTTCAGCGGCAACAGTATCAGCAGCATTTGCTTCTTGGTCTATGACTCCTTAAATAGAAGTCTTAGAGTTCCTTTTCCCACTTTATTCTTCCATTATTTAATTTCAATTCATATGGATTAGGTAGGATCCATTGCATCTAACCCATATTTTGTTTCCTCTAGAAACTTCTTGAATAATCCTTAAGAATTTGCCCAAAAATGGTTTACATAGAATTTTGTGCCACCAACTCATCATCCTTATCTTCTAACTCGTTTGCAAAATTCAAAGTAACCACTTTTTTGGCAACTAAGTGATAGTACTTGGATCTTATAAGCAACTATCATTCCTACAAATAGCAAGTTTGACATCAATGGCAAAACAATGATTGAAAACATTCTTTTAATAGAAATCTTCCTTCACTGCAACAATCTCCCTCTTTGATCTTCAACGATGAGCTTTTCAATAAAATTTCCAATACCTCCTTATAAATTTTACTAGCATAGGGTTAGATCTTCTTACTTATTGTGGTAGTTCAGTTAGTTCAACATGTTGAATCTCTTCATGTCCCTCTTATTGTATCTCTAGTTGTATCACAAGTTCATTCATCTAATGGTTGAGATTATATTCCTATTACTCAATTTCAATTTTTTGATGCTTAGTATGTTGTTTTTTCTTGAAAACACTCCTCTATTGAGACTCAACAATGTTCTCCATCTATATCAGTTCAGTTGAGGTATGGTACTATATTCTTCTTCATAGACGTATACAAAAGTTATGTATTCTTCAAATTCCTTCTTACATTCCTCTTCATTCTTTTGTGAAAAATGTTCAACTCTAACATTTTCACTTTCCACAATCTTGCTAGTGTTAGAATTCAAACACTTATATACCTTACTCTTTGTAGAATATCCTAAGAATATGCCTTCATCACTTTTTGCATCAAGTTTACCTTTCCTAGTATCTTTAATAATATAACATTTCCTTCAAAAAACTTTGAACTAATTTACATTATGTGCATGGACATACCAAAGTTCAAAAGGTGTTTTATCAATACCTTTCTTGACTTGTACTTGATTCAAGGTATAAACAACAGTACTTAAAACTTCTCTCCAAAATTTTTGTGATACATTCTTTTCCATCATCAATGCTCTTACATAATCCATGATAGATCTATTCCTTCTTTCAATTATAAAATTATGGGGTTGATTTCTAGGTGCATACATTTACCTTATGATACCTTTATCTTTATAAAATGTGTTAAATTCTTTAGATATGAATTATCCTCCTCTTTTAGATATCAATCACTTCAAGCTCTTACATGTTTCTTTCTTAACTCTAGCCAAATACCACTTAAACATAACATCATATTTTTCTTTAAGAAATATCACAACCATCATCTTAGAGTAGTTATCAACAAATAAGATAAAGTATTTATCAACATATTATCTTTGCACTCCATCAAGACTGCATAAATCAATTTGAAATAATTTCAAAACATCATCAAAAGAATAAATGTTTCTATTGAAACTAGAGTGTCATTTTTTCCAATTAAAATTTGTTGCACATTACCTTATCAAGTTTACACATCTTTGGTAATCCTCTTACTCTCTTTGTCTTACAAATATCAACAAGATTATCAAAGTTCCCTTGACACAACCTCCTATGCCATAGTCAACCAACTTCAAATTGTACAAATAAGTATGCTTTATCATATAGTTCTAGATAGAACAATTTACCTCGAGTTTTCTCTCCACTTTCAATTAGTTCACCAATAGCATCATAGATCTTTTCTTTCCTATTCTAAAACCCAACATAACTAAAACTTGTCAGCGATGCCAAAATCAACAATTTATATTTTAGACCTTTAATCCAATATGCATTGTCACATCTAATCTTATCATTTATTATAAATGATCCTTTACTTTTTGCATAACATGGTGCATCATTTCCAAACTTGAAACTACTTCCATTATAATGTACTAGTTTATCAAACTTTCTTGTATCACCAGTCTTGTGATGTGAACATCCACTATCAATTATCCATCTATCATTCTTTCTTACATGTGAGACTAAAGAATTATTCTTATACATTTTATCATCAAATCCATCTTTTATAGAAATATAGAAAACTTCTTTATCATTTTCATCAGTATCACTACATATAGTTTCTTTGGCAATGTAACAAGATTTCTTACATTTTCCCTTGTAATTTTTGTTTCCTCATTTGTCTCTATTGTCTTTCCTTCCTTGGTATTTATGGCCCTTCTTTTCACCCTTTTATTATCTTTTGTTACACCTTGCTGCAATATGACCAACCTTGTTACATGTAAAATATGTAATAGGGATTTTACCTTTCTATTTTTCCTTTCATCTTGGTAACCATTTAGCCAATAATGCCTCAAGTTCATCAAGTTCATTATCTGATTCACTATCACTATTCACATTCTTGGTTTTTTTCTTTCCTCTAGATTGAGAAAGAGTCAATTTTGTTTTGAAATAACTTTCAACATTAGTAGGTGTGTAATTATCAAAATTTAGCAACTCAAAAGTTGTGAGTCTATCAACTAGACTATCCAAAGTCAAATTACTACTAGGTGTAAATCTAAGTTCTTGGATTGCAAAAACTCTAATAACATAGATATGAAGTAAATTTCTCAATATCTTGATGGTCATTATTTCCTCAAATATGATAATGCTAGTACTGGATTGATAGAATTCACTGGTTCTTTCATTCACCTAGCATATTGTGCCACATTTTCACCTTCCTTCATCTTCATGCCAACAAAATTTTCTATTAAGCTTTCTGCCTTGGATCTTAGAATTTTTTTTTCTCCTCCATGGATCAATTCCAACTTGCCTGATACCTACTCTTCATTTTCATAATATTTCACTTCTTCAAATTTAGAATAGCTTAAGGAGGATGCAATTTCAGCCATCATGTGTTTATGCTCTTGGTTCCCTTTCATTTTATCAACTTTCATAGGTCTAGGAAATTCAATGTACTCATTATCCAGATAGTAAAGTGTAGAATCTTCAATACTAGATAGATGCAACTTCATCAACCTTTTCCATATTGAGAAGTTATCCTTGCTCAACTTGGGTACCTCTCTCTTATATATCTTGATCTTTGTCTTTAAGTCCTTCAAACTTCCACATGAACACCACTTCTTTGATACCAACTGTTGGAATATTTAGAATAAGTGAGAGGGTGGGGGGATGTACTAGTTATCCTTAGGTCCATATGTATAAAGTAAACTTTTAACAACTCCAACAAACTTCATCAAAATCATGAACAACATATCAAATAACATTGTTCATCACCATTCAATTTATTCATTCCATTATAGTTCTTTGTTTGATATGTACCAACCAGTAGAATAATATAACAATGAACAATAAACTTCAAACTTAAAATAGAAGTAGCATAAACATATAACAAACATCCACACAAATATTTGACACTAGGTTTTATTATGGAAACCAAATTTGGAAAAAACCACCAAGTAATAGCCTGCTATTTTTTCGCTCTTCTAGACTGAGATACGCTAGGAGCCAACCCTATTAAAGGTTACAAAATACATTGTTAGGTATGACCCTATTAAAGGATTTAATCACCCTATTAGGAGTGGCCTTGTTAGAGGACTTTAGAACATTCCTTTAGAATGTCACCTTGTTAAAGGATTTACTAATGACTATTAGATCAACCTTAATCAAAAAGATTTTACTACTACTAAAATAATTAGAAAGTAACACCTAAGTTTTATTTGATAAGATACGACTCACTTTCAAAATTTAGATCTCTATTTAGATCAATCTCAAGTTTTTGACTAAACTTTATCTTTCTCAAAAACTCATTTTTTCTTAAAAAATCTTGAAGTAATCTCCCACAACACAAACTTTGTACTTGTTTGCAAGTTTTTCCTCCACTTTTCTACACAAATTCTATTCCAAAAATAATAGAAAAAATCTCGTATGCCTCCTTAAATAGGTAGCTTAGGTATTTTTCTGGACTAAAACATAACTATAGATCTTAGGGTTATAATTAGATTCAATCGATTCAATGAATATGTCCATCTTCTATTCTTCTTCTTCCTTCTTGATACACTAGAAACATTCCATCAAATCTTATCCTTTGATCACTCAGTTTATCCTTTACATGTATTAAATAATCTAGCTCATCAATCCTTATTGTCAACACACTTTGATTATTTTTAAAATTCAACTGTGTCATCCATAAAACTTGATTTTGTCTCAAACTATTAATTTGCTGACACTTGGTCATACCTATGTTCTCTTGCTCAATCATCACTAGATTACTAAATCATCACTAAAATCTCTTGCTTGGTTTACACTATGTAACTTGGTCATTATTGTCACTTGGAATTCTCTATCACTCAACCAATACTGATACTCAATATTCTCTGTCACTTGGCCAATATCGATACTTGACCAACATTGTTCATCTTGAGAATTCATGATTTCTTTAATTTTCTACTTTAGATACTTAGTCAAGTTTATCTTCTCGATTGCTTCAATTAACTCTTTTTGCTTCTCAAATGATCTTTCATCCTTTTTTATTGTAATAAATAAACAACACATTATCTTGTTAAGTACTAACTTATAAAGTGCTCATTTTTAATTTGATCACACTTTCTTTAACTCAACCTTTCTCTAGGCCATCTCGAGATCTCTTCTTTTCAAATCCTCTTCATCAATCAAATGGTATAGCACTCTACATAGTTAGTAAATGTCTTACTAGTAAGGTTTGACATCAATCCCAATATAAAAATTGTTTCAAAGTTGTAGTTCCAATGATGTACACCCTTTAAAAAAGTTCAAATTGTTGGCATTATGATACATTTTTGTCATTAGTTACAACACTTATCGGATTCTGAATGCTTACCGAGCTCTCACCGAACATTCCTTTGTAAGCCAAGATTTACCTAGTTCTCAGTGTTTACCGAGTGATCGAGGTGAACAAAGAAGTCAGTGTTTACCGAGTGATCGAGGTGAACAAAGCAGCCAGTGTTTACCGAGTGGTCAAGGTAAAGAAAGGAATCAGTTTTGACCGAGTGAAGATGTACTTAGTATTGATCAAGAACTTTTTGATAACCGAGCTCCTGAGGTTATCAAGGAAATTAATTTTACCGAGCTCAGATGGTTATCAAGGAAACTAACTATCACCGAGTCACAAGGTTCTATCGAGTGTTTCCTTTGATCACCAAGCTACAATTCAGATAGAAGTGTTCACCGAGTGACATCTCTTCTACCGAGTCTCCAGTGGTTACCGAGTTCAGAACTACTCGAAGTGTTTAGTATGGACCATGCCTTCACTTCTACTGAGTGCATGACGATGCCGAGTAACGCAGTGGACGCCGAGTATTAGAAGGACACCGAGTTAGTTCAGTGAACTCAAGTTTTTACCTTGGGCCGACTTTGTATAGAGATTTGCAATTGTTGTTTTGGCCGACTTTGTATAGAAATTTGCACTTTTTGTTTTGGCCGACCTTGCATGTATTGTTTATTTGGATGGTATATATATGCAATGTATTGTATCATTCAAATATAATGGTAATGGTAATGGAAATGAATGAAAAGTGCAAAAGAAATACATACGTGCGAAAGTATGTGTGCTGAGTTGTGAAGGTATTCAGCAAGGTCAAGTTTTGGAGCAGAAAAGTTTTATCTATCACATCAAGGTGAATCAGAGCATAGCGGATCTTATCAGCAATCAGTTGTAATCAGATCCATTGTTTCATTCTAACAGGTGAATCAGGTTTTTGTAAATCCTTTAACAAGGTAGACTTAACAGTCTTTTGTAAATCTCCTAATAGAGTGCATAGTTTATTGTATGTTTGTAAATCCTCTAACAAGGTGGATCTAGCAATCCTTTGTGCTCCTAATAGGGCAGATCACCAGAAGTGGTCATTGTAAGCCTTAACCAGCTAACTTCATACTGCAGTAACGAAGCTTTGTGGGTTTCATCCCCACCCCAGTTTTACTTTCTATTTGGAAGGTTTCTGGGTCACCAAACCTGTGTGTTCAAGTGTTGCAAATGATTTTGTTTCATGCTTACAGTAGGTTACTTGGATGAATGGTGAATATATCAGTATGCAATTTTATTGTTTGAAATTTTAGAAGTTACTGATTCACCCCTCCCCTCTTACTAACTTGTCATATCTTGAATATTTCCAACAATTGGTATCAAAGCAATAAGGTTCTCAAGATAAAAGTTTCACAGCTTAGAGCAAAGATCAAGGACAATGGAGATATTCAGACTTGACAAAACTATTGAGAATGAAAAGCTAGATCTGGAAATGGCCATGGCTCAACTCAATGAAGCAAAAGAGCATCTTTCACAATCCTTGAAAAGAAGAAAAGAACTTGCAAGGCAAATGAATGACCATCAGTATGTTGAAGAAAAGATTGAAGATCTCTCACCATCAAGTAGTTCAGATGAAGCTAACAAAGCAATCAAAGAACTTTTAGAAAAGAATGGATCTCTATAGGAAGAATTAAGAAAGCTCAAAAGGGAACAAGAAATCCAGTCCATCAGGCTATGCGAAATCTTGGAGCAAAGGAACAAGGCAGCTGAAGACTTAGAGGTAAGGAATAATCAATCCTCTCAGCTTGAAAATCTTGTAACTCAATTATCTAATGCAAATGAAGAAATTATGAATCTAAGATCTGAGAATGAGAATTTGAGAAATGACTTAATTACTAAAAGGCAAATCAATGCAAGCCTACAAAGTGATCTAATCTCTGAAAAACAAGTCAATGAGAGAATGATAAAATCTCAAAAGGACATGGATCAATTGAATCTGCAAAATGAAGAAAACTTTCATAAACAAAATGGTAAAGCAGGCCTTGGATACAAGGAAGAAGGTGAATCCTCCAAACAGGGTACTCAAAAGAATGAAAGACCTACTTGCAGCCACTGTGGTAAGTTAGGTCATACATCTAACAGATGTTGGAGCAATGGAAAAGGCAAATTTAATGGAAAGTGCTACAATTGCAATCAGCATGGACACAAAGCCAATGAATGCAAAGAGAAACCAAAATTTGAAGGTAAATGTCACAAATGCAAAAAGCAAGGTCATAAGGCATCACAATGCAAATCCAAATCATTTAATCCAGCAGAACAACTTGTCAAAGCAATATTTGGTTGGGACTACAACACTTGGTACAGATGTCATTATTGTGGAGAATATGGTCATACTGGCATAAACTGTGCAAGGCATCACCTAAGAAAAAGGGATACCACTGTAAGATGTTATACATGTACAGAACTTGGTCATATATCTAAAAATTGCATGAACATAAAGAAAGTCGAGGATCAGAAGAAAATCAAAGTAGACAATATTCGGAAGCAAATGAAGCAGCAATGAATTCCTAAGTCTACCAAGCCAGATAATTCAAGTGATGGAATGGTCACTCAAGAAGTGAGTGACTCTACCATTTCCAATTAAGACTCATCAGGATAAGACCAGGATTGTATCTACAAAGCAATATCCTAAGCAGTCCTAGAATGAAAATATGATCAAATCAGTATTTCAGATACATCAGGATCATGGTCGGTACATGACCTTACCGAGCTCAGTCGGGTGCAATAAGGCTTCTTTCACCAAGTTGCACTTACCGAGCATGGTTGGTTCTTCTCTTACCGAGTTAAGGTCAGTTTAACCTATTTCCTTTTGGTCACCGAGTTGCAAAGTTTAAGCCAAGCTAGTGGATGACAGTCTGTCGATCGCAGCTACCTCCGTACTGAACATTAATGGCGAATTTGTCATCAAAAGGGCAGATTTTGACCTCATTTTTCACTGCGAATTCGAGATTTACACAAAAAGGGCTTTCAAGCGAGTTCAAGTGATTTGAAGAGATTTTCCAGCAAAGTATTCTTACGAAACCTTTTCACTCACCGAGCAACAATGGCATCCACAAGCACCAGCAGCAGCAAGGCGAAGAAAGGTTCTGAAATGCTTGTGAAGGGAACAGAATGGAAGGCACCTACGTTCAAGCTCATTCCTGCCATCGCTGAATCGCTCGATCCCAATGGAGCTCAATCACAGATTCCACCCAAGGTACTCCTCGTGAATGACATTCGCACTCATTTTAAGTGTGCTATTCAAGAAATAGGGACATTGGACATGGATAATGCCCTAGCGGAATTATTTGTAAATGGTTCTCTCAAAATCGAGCACAAACATTTGGAAGCTAAAGGTTTGACTCACATCGAGCATATGCCTAGAAACTTCCAAACCAAATGGATTAGGTATATCTTGAGTCGAGTGCATAATGGTCAGTTGTGGTTGGAACAACCTGTTTTGATAACCAAGAAGATGATTCACAAAATCACGGGTCTCCCGATGCTCAGCAAAGCCAAAACCACCAAAACCCTAGGATGGGATGAGTTACAGAGGCAAACCCTAGCCGAGTGGGATGGTAGAGGTTTGAAGGTTAACACTATAACAGATCCAGAACTAAGATTTGGCATACATATTATTGCATATAAGTTATATAGTTCCAGCAGGTTAAATAGTGTACCGTGTGAAGCTGTGGATTTGGCCCTGAAAATTGTAAAGAAGAATCTTGAGTTTGATCTGTCAGAAGTAATGTTGAAGCAGTTAAACAAGAACATGGACAGTATAAGGACATCGAAGAATAACCCCTATAAATTTGGATCTCTGTTAATATGTTTACTATTTTATGTACAAAAATTCTTTCCATCAAAGGGAACCGTAGAATGGAGAAAAGATATCCCAATTTTGTATCAGATTAAAGAGTTTATAGCAGAGATGGGAGAAATTTTTGATAGTATCATGGATAACTATTTTGAAGACTTTAAGGAGAGGATGAATAACCGATTCAGAATTCCTCCTAGGCTTGTTGAAGAATATAAAGATGACGTATGTTTTATGGTTGAGTGTGACAAGGTGTACATACAGGCAGTTAGACCCCGAGTTGCATGGATGAAACCTCTTCCATATGAGGTAAATATTGATGAAACAAGGGATATCATTGAAGCACTGGTAAATGAGCCAGTAGACCCAAGGCAACGGATTTTTGGTACTTATGATGAAGCAAAGGCTAGAATTGAACTGGAAATCAAAATTCCACAGGCCATCAGCAAAGGTAAGAGGAAAGTGGCCAAACTGAAAACTGCAATAGGTCCTCTTATGCTCACCGAGGGAAAAGGTGAAGATAAAGAAAGTGAAAATGAAAAAGAAGGAGAAGAAGAATCAGAAGAAGAGCAATCGGCAAAGAAGAAAGGCAAGGTAATCATTACCAAGCCCAAGAAGCATCCTACTGCAGTATTTACTCGGAGGACAAGAAGAGGTATTCAAGAACCTGTATTGGTCAAGCCTATACCTACATTCGAGAAAAGGCTCAAATCATTGGAAGAAGGAGCTGGCATCACAAATTTCAAGGCATTGAAATTTGAGACAAGGACTGATGCAGAGAAAATGCAAATTGAGGAACTGGTACTTAACAAAATGGGAAAATGGAAATACTCCCTAGACCAGATTGCTCCTCATATCTCTAAAGAACTACTGGAGAGAGTACAGCCAAGATGGGAGTTAGCCACCAAGACGGTAAAAGATATATATGAGCAATCCCTGAAGAATCTTCGGCCTAGTCTCACTGGAGCAGAGGTAAAATCTGAATTGAAAACCCATGAAGGTAAAATGATGATCAGATTCCACACTTGTTTGATTTTGATCAAAGATATAGAGCATGTTGTAAATGATGCTACAAACATGTGGAAAAACATCTATCATCTACATAAGCCCAGTGTAGACCCAGTAGAAATAAAGGATGATGACAGCAGCAGCAGCAATGATGAATCAGATAGCGCTCCATCCATCACATTTACACCAGGAGAGTTGCATGCAATGATGGAAGAGAAAGAGGAAGAAGACAAAGAGGAAGAAGCTGAAAAGGAAGATAAGGAGGATGATCCGGTAAAAAATTGCAGCAGCAGTTATTGCATCCCTTCCTCACTCCCCAGCTAAACCTGTGACATCATCAAGGTTGGAGTTAGCTTCAGCAGGTTCATCTACACCAGATTTACCATCTACACCTACCATATCTCAGCTCCAGGTATCATCAGTGGAAGTGACTACCACTTCATCTACCGAGCTGCATCCCTCTTCGTCTACCGAGCTGCACCCCTCTTCATCTACCGAGTTGGCCTCCTCGACTCCATCATCATCAGTTGGTATTGCTATGAGTTCTCCAATTTTGACTACTCCAATTTGTTCTACAATTTTGTCGCCATCTACTTCAGGCACAGTGAGCTTAGATACTATATTATCGAGTGTATCACCATTTTTGGCCAGTACTCAAATTTTTGACCTTGTACATACTCCTATTGGCACTCAATCCTCAAGCATCCCAATTTTTACTGCTAGTCCTTCTATCTCTACTATTGTGTCTATTCCAAAGATCAAACCCGTCATCTCAGAAGTCAAACAAAAGCAACCATTAAGACTTATGATCACTGGAAAGGAAATTCCTGAAGACATTGACTTGGACACAGAGATAGTAATTCCAAAGATTGACTTTGATAATGCTACTATTGAAGAAATGAGGTATGCTAGTCAACTTATTGAGAAAAAGGCTACTCAGATGCAGTTAAGATCGGAAAGGGATAAGGAATACAGGATAATTGAGGATGCCCAGAACATAATTACTGAGGCTATAGGTGTTGATGTTGATACTTCTCAACACATTTTGATTCAATTGGAAGAGGCAGTTAATAAATTCAATGAAGATGCCTCCGGACAAGAAAAGTTGATTGAGCGTGCAGCAAAGAAATTTGATAATAAGGTGTTGGGGCACATTGCCCAGAACATTGCAATAAATCAGGTTGCATTAACCTTAGTTTTGGCAGATATGGAAAATTCTTTTAATAATGTAACATCTCTTTTTGCTAAGCTTTGTGATGTTACCGAGTACACTAAGGGAATAAGAGAGAAACTAAATAAAATTGATGAGGATCTGAAGGTGAGCACACAGAACTTGAAGCTTGACCCTAGTTCAAGCTCATCTCATCACCTCAGGATCAAATTTTTGTCAGAGAAGCAGGCAGAGCTATTGAGAGAAGAGGCAAGGATCCGATCTACATTGATAGATATCCAAAACATGATCCTTCCCATCATGGATTCAATGTAGAAGCACATTGCACATTCAAAGACATTAATCCATGATAATAACTTCTCCATTGCAGACCATGTGATTGAACTTTCGGCTGAAGTTCAAGTAGCTCTTTCCACCTACAAAATTTTGCAAGAGAATTGGGATAAGACTCTCCAGCTTATTCTTCAGGTACATTCAGAGTTCATCTCTCATTTTGGTGTTTCTATATAAGTATATATATTCTTTTATTCTTTGGCATTATTGTCAAAAAGGGGGAGATTATTGTTGGATATGTATACTATGGGTGAATAAGTGTTTTCAAAAAATTGTACAAAGGAAGAGATATACAGCTCATGTAAATACTGTATGCACATTCTATGGGGGAGTTGTATATAACGAAGCTATGTATATTCAGAATCAGTCATCAGCATGTCAGATAAATTTTGTCTCATAAGTGTTTTTGTCACTAATGCCAAAGGGGGAGATTGTTGGCATTATGATACATTTTTGTCATTAGTTACAACACTTATTGGATTCTGAATGCTTACCGAGCTCTCACCGAACATTCCTTTGTAAGCCAAGCTTTACCTAGTTCTCAGTTTTTACCGAGTGATCAAGGTGAACAAAGAAGTCAGTGTTTATCGAGTGATCGAGGTGAACAAAGCAGCCAGTGTTTACCGAGTGGTCGAGGTAAAGAAAGGAATCAGTTTTGACCGAGTGAATATGTACTTAGTATTGACCGAGAACTTCATGATAACCAAGCTCCTGAGGTTATCAAGGAAATTAATTTTACCAAGCTCAGACAATTATCAAGGAAACTAACTATCACCGAGTCACAAGGTTCTATCGAGTGTTTCCTTTGATCATCGAGCTACAGTTTAGATAGAAGTGTTCACCGAGTGACATCTCTTCTACCGAGTCTCCAGTGGTTACCGAGTTCAGAACTACTCGAAGTGTTTAGTATGGACCGTGCCTTCACTTCTACCGACTGCATGACGATGCTGAGTAACGCAGTGGATGTCGAGTATCAGAAGGACACCGAGTTAGTTCAATGAACTCGATTTTTTACCTTGGGCCGACTTTGTATAGAGATTTGCACTTGTTATTTTGGCCGACCTTGCATGTATTGTTTATTTGGATGGTATATATATGCAATGTATTGTATCATTCAAATATAATGGTAATGGTAATGGAAATGAATGAAAAGTGTGAAAGAAATACATACGTGCGAAAGTATGTGTGCTGAGTTGTGAAGGTATTCAGCAAGGTCAAGTTTTGGAGCAGAAAAGTTTTATCTATCACATCAAGGTGAATCAGAGCATAGCGGATCTTATCAGCAATCAGTTGTAATCAGATCCACTGTTTCATTCTAACAGGTGAATCAGTTTTTTGTAAATCCTTTAACAAGGTGGACTTAACAGTCTTTTGTAAATCTCCTAACAGAGTGCATACTTTATTGTATGTTTGTAAATCCTATAACAAGGTGGATCTAGCAATCCTTTGTGCTCCTAACAGGGAAGATCACCAGAAGTGGTCATTGTAAGCCTTAACTGGCTAACTTCATACTGCAGTAACGAAGCTTTGTGGGTTTCATCCCCACCCCAGTTTTACTTTCTATTTGGAAGGTTTCTGGGTCACCAAACCTGTGTGTTCTAGTGTTGCAAATGATTTTGTTTCATGCTTACAGTAGGTTACTTGGATGAATGGTGAATATATCAGTATGCAGTTTTATTGTTTGAAATTTTAGAAGTTACTGATTCACCCCTCCCCTCTCAGTAACTTGTCATATCTTGAATATTTCCAACACAAATTATATATCCCACTTAAAGTGGAGGTATATAAGAGGTCTAAGATTAATAACCTTCACTATGATATAGTAAATGTCCACCAAAAATACAATACTATCAAAATATTGGAAAATTTGCATGTATTGAACTATCTTTTTAAAAGAGTTAAAGTATCCAAAGAATACTTACATTATAGAGTTGAAATCTCATGAATTTTTGAAGTGCTCATACACTTAAGTTGTCACTAGTGTACTTGGATCCAATAACTTTTTATTATTAAAATATAATTATGAAGGTCTAAATTATTTTTTTTGGCTCCCAAAAAATGTCAAAATGGCTACCAAGAGAGTTGGCTGAGTTGGTCCCTTGACTCTTTCTAACAAAGCCACCTATAAATTTTCAAGAAAAAATCATATCCAACTCAAAATTCATGACAAGTGGAAGTCATTGCATCACATCATATCCAAAACTAATAAGGTACAATCTAATAAATTCTAATGCTACTTAGGATCCTTAAAACTTGACCTTTAAGTTAGATAAAATTGCAATATAAGAAACTTAAGTTTCCATAAAATATTTTGAATTATGATCCAATATTGTATCTACAGCTATGCACAACTTTAGTTGTCCTAGCTATGAGCTCTAATATTTATAAATATTTCAAGGGTTATAATGTTTATCTAACTCAACAAGAAAAAGGAAACAAACAAGTTTTATGAGGGTCTTATGGCTAACATAAAATTTGAATTTGTTGTTTATTATGTAGAAAAATGAATATTTATTTATAATTAGAGAAAAATATATATAATGAATTATGCTAAATTCAATGGTGAAGGAATTTATATTAAACTATGTCCAATGCAACATGTAAAATTTCTATTTTTGGGCCCCTATCGATAAGGATATTTGAAAAATACACCTTATTCTATGCGTAGTCATGGTATATTTCTGGAGATCTATATAATTGTAAATTAGTATAGAATTTTTATACACATTTTTAATCGTAATTAGACATAAATATAAAGTGAAAGGTAATAATAATATTATAGCTTAAAAATTAGTCATATTTTAATGAACATTGAATCTTGATGATGTGTAGAATTATGCATATGTGTAAAAATTGATGGATGGTATACAAGAGTAGGTGATTGATACTGAAGGTCATGTTTACAAGTCTATCACTAACCTTTAAAATAATATGGAAAGGTTGTAAAATATAATGAAATTAATCTTTGTAAAGGTTTGATTAAATATTATTATTGTCTTAGCTTCTAAAGAAATTTGTTTCCTTTCATCTATCTTCAATATGTATCTTAATAATATTCTTCATTTTTTATAGAACTAGTGTCATTTTCCATGATAAATAAATATCCTTATAGAAGTATGAAAATTAAATGATAGGTGGGGTAATATGTATTATAGATAACCTTGAAGAACCTTATCTTGTGGTGGTTCTTAAAACTGTAGATATAGATAGACCTATTAAGGTAACACATTGACTTGATGATATTATTTTTAAAACTAGGTTGAAAGATAATTAGGAGTGATATCTTCATTAAGGACATTTTATTTATATTTTAGTTCAAAATTCTTAGATTCCTTTATTTTCTAGAGTATTAAAGGTGCATTTCACAACCTAAACACTTTAATTATATGCATACCTTTCATGCATTCATAATATGTGGTTTAAATATTTGTAATATTTTTTTTATTGTTTAGATTTTCCTTCAATACTATTAATATTGATAGTTATTTATTTTGTCTTTATTACATATATTTTAAATTTATGATTTTTTAAACTATTTAGTAACATTTTTTTTATTGGTAAAAAATAACTAAAAATATCATTGTTTATATTAAATAGTCTTCACTATTTTATTACAACTCGAAGTTTTCCAAGGAATGTTTTCTAAATATAAATATAAATTTTATATTTTATGTAGGTTCTAATTTTTACTTGGGTGAGCTTATATATGAACCGCCAAGAGATGGTCCAACAATATGGGAGATTGGTTATCCTAATCGTACTGCAATGGAGTTTTATGTTCCGGATCCAAATCCTAAATACGTTAATAAGCTATACTTAAATAGCTCAGAAAAGTAAGTATGCATTTTCCTACTTGTTACATTTATTTATAAAGATGACTAGAATTTGTGTAGATATAATGATTCAAAATTATGAATATACTATATTAACACACACAATAATATACAAAGATATATAATAAAACTATAAGAAAATAAAATTTAGATACATTTATATAAAATTGAGATTCGACAAAATTTGAAGAGCCTCTCAAATGAATCCAAACTTGAAAAATAAATTTAAACATGAGACAAAAATAAATATAAATTTAATTCATTTATTTTGAGATAATCCATGATTAAACCTGATAATTAGGTTTCATCAAAATAATGCCATATTATTTAAACATACATAGAAGATGTTAAATACCCGTCAATAAAATTTTTGGAATTAGTTTAAATGATAGCATGTGATAATATGTAGATGAGACATATTAAGAGAACTAAAACTATTTGATGTTGGTTTATAGTAGAGATAGAACGTAAATATAGTTATTCAAAATGGATCAAGTTTTAAAGTATTTATAAATAACATTTCATTATATTAATTAAGCTTTGGAAATGCCTATTTCTATTTACATAACAATAACTAGGGAAAAAAGAGGCAATCTCATAGGAAGTGGTGTTGCCAAAATAAAAGTTAAAACAAAAAAATGAGAAATTTTATTTTAAAGCAAAGAAATGGACCACTAGAAAACAAGGGTCTCAACCCCATCGTAGAGATGAACAAGGACGTTTCTTCCTTCTACAAACCAAAGTCCAAGGAATGTTATCTTTTAAGCCCCTATTACAAGGAGAACAAGAGATACCCTAATCAGAAACTTTTAAAAAAAAGAGTAATTATTTAAGTGGCCATGAAATGACAAGCTAGAAAATAGGCACTAACCATAGGAGAAGACACAAGCTATGAGGAAGTGCCCAATATTATTGGAGCTATAAATGTTGCAAGAGAAACCAAAATAGAGACTTGATGACACAAAATTTTGGTGCTAAAAGAAACACTTTCAATAGAATCTTGATAAGAGTTGTCCTCATAAAAGTTGGGAAGCTCAATGGTTAATTGATCTTGATGAGGAATAACTTGAGACAAAAATGAATAAAATGGGAAAGTAAATTTCTATTATCTAAACTATGAAATTGTTACATCTATTATAGTCTAAACAAACCCAACTACATGTCCTATGGGTTACAATATTATTAATTTTTTTAGAATAACCCTTCTCATAGTACCTTCTCTTGAAATTCCCTACAAAATTCCTTTTCACTACAAGGATGGGCCTTAAATACCCTACTTCAGGGTTCAAGACAAGAATGAGATTAACTATTGGCTAATGGATTTATAAACAAGATACTTGGGGGGGGGGGGGGGGGGGGGGGGGGGCGGGGGGGGGGCGCGAGTGTGGGGGGGTGTGAATCTGAATCTTAAGAACTTGTACTTTTGACCAATTCTTTCACATGTTCACTAGTTAACTTATGCATGTAATACAGTTAACTTGTTAATGTTACAATGTTTATTCATAATATATGATGTTCCCTATGAGGGGTCTACCCTATTAAAATCTTAAGAGACTGCTATGTCTCACCTTGTTAGAGGATTTAACACTTACAACAAAGTAAGGACTCTATCAGGAGATTTACAAAGATCTATTAAGACCACACGGTTAAGAGATTTACCCTAATTCAAGTTTACTAGAATTGATTCAATACCTGACTCTCTATATACTTTGTAAGATGATTTCAAGTCTTCTCCTTGCAAATTTATCCTCTCCTCTGATCTAATAATACTTTTATTCCCCTTTACTACTCTAATTAGGTCACTTTCTCTATTAAGAGATAACAGAACACACTAGTTTCTAATCTAATTTCAATCCTTTACTTCACTTTTTTCCATAATTCTCCTTGTTCACACACAAACTCTTGTATTCTCATCTTCATAACACATCCATATCATACCACTATATGATCTAGGTTGAGATCTCCTCTATTTAAAGAGTTTCATAAATATTTTTCTAGAAACTTCCATATTTTGCCTCTTCATCTAAATCATTGATCAAAATACATAAATATATGTGATCCATGTCATTAACATGTAAAACTATCTATAACAACCTCTGCAAATATTAAATGTTCTCTCCATGTCATGTTGAAAATGCTTTACCTCAAAATTTGTTCCATTTCTAAATTTTATGTAGACTTTGCATTGCTTGCCTTTATAGTTTTCTAATGCTCATCATTTTTGTTTATCAATTTGTATTATGCTCAGCATATACTATGTAACTTGACACTTGTATGCTTGAAACTTTCTCAATCATTGTTCAGCTCGACTCATATAGAAAATACTTGGTGACCATATTCTCACTTGGCTCCTATAGAGCTCGATACATACCTTCTTATGTAGATGAACCAGCCTATATTGAATAGCTCAGCTATAGTGATGACCATCTGACTCTTCTTTGTAAATAACTAAGTGTTTTACACTAATAAACAACAATAGTTAGAGACCCCAACAATCTCCCCCTTTAAAATTAGTGGAAAAAACACTTTGTCATATTTACATCATTACAACACAATCTAATACTGACCTCTCCCCCTAAGTCTTATGACTTATGCAAATGAATAATAAATAAACAATGAATATGATAAAAAATAATTTCCCTCTCATTTCCTTTTAACAAATCAAATTCCCCCTTCCAAATATATTTTCCCCTTGCTTTTGAACACTTTATGTCATTACTGCTAGAGTTGAATAGGTGGAAGTAAACTATATTTCTCAATGACCATCTTGTGAACTCAGGTGATCATGGATGGTGCATGATCCCATGTAGTTCTTTTTGCTTCCAAAATATGATTCTCCAACTATAATTTGTAGCTAAATCAATTAAAGTGATAACCACTAAAAGATTATGATCTTCTTGGGTAAAATGTTGGGCTAATTTCATCTCCCTTTGCATGACCTCCAAAAGAGGTATCATCATTACTTGAATAGAGATCAAACTGGATCTCATATTGTTTTCAGCTATCTAAAGCTCAACCAATGTGCCTTGAGCATTTCGTAAATTATTGTAGTGATCAATGCTGGATCTCACTAACTTTGAAATAATATTTGTGGATCTTTTCATCTCATCTTGAATCTAGTTTATCTATAGCTGAATATTATTTTTAAATATTGGTATATCTAAAAAAATGTTGTACAAATATTGTACCTTCTATATTAGTTTTTTCATAAACTATATTTGCTCTGGCAGTTGCACTTTCTACTCAAAAATGGTTATGAAAACTTTTTCCACAAACTTATTCTCGAATCTTCTTGCAGACCAATCTATCAATTTTTCATTGGATTACATATTTCTAGCATTAACTTGATTGACTATATTTACAACCTAGTTGATGATTGGCACTTCTTCATTAAAATTTTGAATATCAAAACCATCAACAAAAATATGCCTTGCATCATGGAGTATCTTATTTTTCTTAAGATCTCTTCTTAGTTATTCTTTGCCAAAATTTCTTGTAGTAGAATTATTTTCTTGAAAGTGAGATTTCCCAAATCCAATTGTAGCACCTCATTTATTTCATCTAGACTAACTTCAATATCTAGTGAAGTATCCTTTATTGTTCTCCTTTTTCTTAGTGAAAGAGTGTTGCTACTCAACATTTCTATTAGATTTGGTAAAGGGGTTTCACCACTTGGTCATGCTTGGGCATTAGTGCTTGAGAAAATAATGGTCACGCTCAGTTCATCTCTGCTTATTTCTTTATTTTCCTCAATATGAGGTGTTGAAACAATCTTAATCTTTGCACTTGTGTTTGTTGCCTCAGTTCTTAACTTTGTATCTATGAGCCTAGATTGCTCAACCTCTAGAGTGTCAGGGGTGTCAACATGTACTAGTGACATGATTCATTGAAAACTCGACACACTTGAACTTTCTCCACTATTGTAATCATCTTTGATATTTATATTTTCTATCTCTTCTCCCTTGGTTGATAACTAGGAAAAAAAAAAAAAAAAACCATTCCAAAGAAACTTGTCTTGTTTTTGTATAGCTTCCATTTTATTCCATAATATCAAAAATTTTCTATAGTTAGGAAAAAATCTACTCCTATACTACTCTAAAAATGTTTCATGTTGCTCCTAGGACAGATTAGGCATAACTCTAAATACCGTGTTAGTTCTTATCTTTTTCTCTTCTTATTCTACCTCTAACCATCTTCTCTTCAATCTATCATATAAATCTTGGGGTATCTTTTTCTCAATTTCACTAGGAGCTAGCTTATGACTAGTAATCATTTCTACCATAGCCTTGTCAATATTTTTCTATCAGCATTTTCTAATGTATCATACTTTACAAATCTAAAGCTAGATAATCCTAATGATTTTATTAGATCTACACATACCTCTTTAGTAGAATTGGCTTGCCTCTTAGGTTGTCCTCTAACCCATCTCCTTATATTTTTGGGGGCACTAGGCTCTATATTTTGTGCAACTCTCTATTATATAGTCTACTCTACACTAGCAATTGCCCAAGTTATTATCTTATTTGGTAGTGGAGTAGAGAGGGGTTTCCCTCTAGCTTCTTCTTGGTTCCTTTAGCCCTCTTTCTTGGTGAAGTGACAATAACTAGGGCTTTTCCCTTATCACCTTCTTCTTCTTCCTCTTCCTCGTCACCACTATCTTTCTCTTCATCTTCTCCAACACTTTTTGTTGACTATAATGGTTCTTTTCCCTTTCCTAGGGTGCCAATTTTTTCTTCTAGGTCTTCAATCATTCTCCTTATTTTTTTTCTCCTTAGAAGCTATCTTGATATTTATAGTTATTCTTTCTTTAGCTTCCTCATATTTCATCAAAAGGTTCAACCTAAGTGTCCATCTCTTCTTTCAATAGTGCAACAATTTTTGCACTCACTATATCACTATTAATCTCATAGTCAAAACTTTGTAACCAAACCTTCCTCAACTTCACTGTATGTACAAATGTGTTGTCTGTATCTACAAGAAAACATATATCACTATAATACCTTGTGACAAACTCTTTAGGTATCCTCATCCTCATTTTCATTATTTTCTTAATTCCTCAAAATAAGCATCCATAACATTCTCAAAATTAGCTCCTAATATCTATCTAGTAACTAGTTTGTCTTGTTCCCAAAAAATGTCACCAATTCCAAGAAAATACCTCTAGATATAAAAGAAAATATATACAATGAGGGATCCAACCTTACACATTGAAATATTTTCTTTTCTTATAGATGATAGATTCTCTACTAATTATGGACTTTGTAGCTCGGCAAGATTATATTCACATCTTTCATCACTATCTTCCATGGTTGATCCACTACTGTACATGGAACACTATTCAATCTATTTGATTGGTAGAATTTATTAGCTATTACTCCCACTATAAATTCAATTAGTGGATCAAATTTTTTTTTAATGGATAGACCACATCCATTCAATCGGTTTCCTATGTTTTCCTCAACTTCCTCTCAACTCAATCATCACATGGTTTTCTTCTTGTCTAGGGTTGGATAACCTGTAACCTTATGAATCATTTTCCTGTGATCTCCACAGGTCCATTTTGTATCCAATGCTTCATGTCATAGATTATACTAAAAAATAATTCAATCTATTCAATCTTGAAGTTTCTTAGGAATTCTAGGGCACAAGTTAACCCTTTCCTTTCAACAACTTTTAATTCATCCTTCAAGATTCCTCTATTATATAACTTCTCATATGCTTCTCTAATCTCATAGTCTCCCACTTATTTGATTTTACACATGTAACAATTTATAACATCATGGATCACAATAAATTTGGGTGGTATCAAGGATAGCACACCCATTGAGTCTCCTTTCATCACAATTTCTAGAATAACACAAAATTTTGGTGGAGGACAAGCATCACTCTTCACCAATTCAATTCTAAAAACCTCTTTTCTCATTCCAGTGGTTGATGATATTTTCATAGTTTCTATTAGCTTTTAAAGTAATTCCTTCTCTAAATTAATCAGCATAATTCAAATCTTTACTTATTCAACTTCTTCTCATCCAAATCGCTCTTGAAATATTTTACTCATCACTCAAATTTCCAAATCACTCTGTGCTCTTGAAATCTATATGCAAGGTATGAAATAATGTCTTTTAAATTTGATATATACCTTATTTTAATCAATTTAGGGTCTCCATTAATATTGTGTACTCAAATAGGTGGAAGCTAGTTGTCTTGGTCAATATCGATGCCTTCTAACTAGGCCTTTTCTTTACAACTCAATCTATTCCATATCACTTAGTCTCCACAATTTCATTATTGAAGTGCTTGATCAATTTTATAATGCTTGGTCATGATTGAAATTTTTACTAATGTTCAACAATTTAGCATAAATATATTCTTATGCATCCCTATATATGCAAATATGAACTTTGGCACATTACATGTAAGGAACTGATGTATTATATATCAATTGAATATACAGTTCCATACAAGTGTCTCTTACTTAGTTTTGGATGACATGATCACCTTTTGTATTGGATTGGGTGACCTCATCTTTAGTTATTCCACTATTTCTATCATTTTCTCTCTTTTTCCATTTTTGGTTCATTTCCTTCCTAATTTTCTCAATAACTACTTTGCCTTTACCTCTGTATTTTGTCTGATTTGTTGAACATACTTGAGGTCTACAATTCTTTCTTAGATGTCTAAACTTGTAACATTTAGGACATGTATACTTAAGTGAATAATTCTTCCCCTAATTTGTCTAGTAAGGTTTTGTTTGTGATCTTCATTCATATTCTCTATGCCCATACTTTTGATAGTTATAGCAATATCCTTCAAATCTAGGTATAGTAGATGCATTCTTCATTCTTGATCTATACTCATGTATTTGAAGTTCTTGTTTCTTATAGTAAAAATAGTAACCAATAAAATTAAGTTTAGAATTTTTTATACCATTTTTACTTCAATGGATATTTATAGTATGACCAAGTTTTCCATAGTGATATCATGTTGGTTTATCTTTTGAATTTGAATTCCTCAGCTATCCATTCTTGGATGATTCTCCTTGCTCAGTGCATGAAATTTTTGACCCATTAGAAAGTTTCTAGATAACTTCATGAGTTCTTCAAATTACTTCATTCCCTCTCTTTTTTTGTTGAATCTATCCATGGATTCTTTCTCAATTTTCAATTCATTCTTTAGTATGTCCTGTGATTTGAGATTTGTAATTTCCACATCCTTGTGATTCAATTCTTGATTTCCAAGCATTAGTTCATTCATCAAATCGAGTTTATTTTTTGTGAGCTTTTATATATCTGATATCCTTTCTTAAAGTTTGGTAGCCATTACCCTTTTGTATTCTTCATCCATAGTCCTATCTTGTTTAGCTTTTTTCTTTTATTCAATCACTTCACATAGTCTTATTGATTGGATTTCATGTTCTCTTTTTAGTTCCCTTATTTCTTCATTCAAGAACTTGTTCTTTTCAAGTAGATCTAAAAATGCTTTTTCATTTGGATTGATTAAATCAAACAACCCTTCATTCTCAACTTCTTCATGGGTATGTGCAGGATCATGGTGTGCCAAAAAGTGGCGATCTAAAAAATATGTAGTTCTGAAATGCCTCAAAGAATTTCAAAATCTATTCTCATTTTTTTCCCACCCATCCTGATGCTAAATGAAAACAATTAATACTTTTATAATTCCTACTATATCTTTCAACACCAACCTTATATGGTCATCTTTAAAACATCTCGAAAATGTGTTTTTGGCATGTTCTTATGTGTTTTTTACTTCAAGCATGTAGCTGACGACTTTTTTTTGACCAAAATTTGATGTAATGAAAAGGGTTTCTTAAGAATGTTCTTAGCTTTTCATAAATGTGAGTTTTGTCAAATTACGAGTTTAGTAAGTAATTATTACTTATTTTCTAATGGAGTTAGCTACAAAGTGTTGATTGACATACTGGTTGAAAAATAGCTATAACTTTCAAACCATATAAGATTTGTGAAATTCAAAAGATGTGTCACATTCTATGCTTTGACTAGTATAAGAAAAAAAAAAAAAACTTAATTTTGATTTTTTTTGAACTATTTAAGGTGGTCAAACATAGGAGTTTTTTAATTATGAAAATAGTATAGTAGAAAATTCATAATTAATTATTTATTTGGAATAAAAATTGCCAAAAATATGCATCAGATCCAGGTATGAGTCTACTTTTTATATCTAAAATTATATTTAAAAATATTATCATTTGATTATGATTAAGGTGGTCAGACATACACCTACTTTTTATTTTTGCCCTGAAATTTTTGTAGTACTGCATTAAAATCCAAACTTTTGACCAATCAAATAATTTTTTCTCCAGATAAAGCCTTGTAGTTTAGAAACTAGATTCAATTTCCTAAAAATTATTTTCTTACAAATTTTTGATATAAATTCCAGAACCACTTTAAAATTATGTTTCAAGTTGACATAACCCTGATTTGTTGGTTTTTCACTGCCACTTAAGGCCATAGTTTGGTACACCATGATCCTGCACATACCCTCATAGGAAAATTGTTTTTATTTGGATGGGAAATTCCTTTCTGCTTTTTTAGAGATTCGTTTAAATCTTTTCTTTCTTTCTCAATTTTATGTAGTGTGAGTTGGATGTCAATCACCTAATTGTCAATAACCTTGTCTAGCTTAAAAGCCTCCATCTACAAGATCTAATCTCCAACTAATTAAGACTCTCTTAGAGAATCAATGCTATAATATTGATTTTTGACTAATGGATTTATAAACAAGATACTAAGAGCTCAAGGGGTGAATCAAAATCTTAAGCACTTATAGTTTTCACCAATTCATTCACACATTCACCTATTAACTTATGCATGTAAAACTTGTATGATAAACTTGTTAAAACATGTAATACTGATCTATCACATGCATGAAAATAAACACATAACACAATATGTATTACCCAGAATCCCTCCAAGGTGAAGGTAAAATTGGGGTTGGGATGACACCCACAAATATTCACTAATGCAATAATAAAGTTAACCTATTATAGTTACAATATTTGATCATAATATATTATATACCTTGTGAGGGGTCTATCCCATTAAAAGATTAAGAGATTTTTATATCTCACCCAACTAGAGGATTTAACACTTATAGAAAAGTAAGGACTTTGTTAGGAGATTTATAAAGATTTGTTTAGATCAATCTATTAAGAGATTTACCCTAATTCAAGTTTAATGGAATTGATTTAATACCTAACTCTCACTATACTCTATAAGCCAATTTTGATTCTTCTCCTTTATAACTGATACTCTCCTCTAATCTAATAATACTTGTTTTCCCCTTCATTGCTCTAATTAGGTCACTTTCTATGTTAAGCGATAACAGAACACATTGGCTTCTAAATTGATCTCAATCCTTCACTAAACTTATTTGTATATTTCTCCTTGTTCACAGACACACTCTTGTATTCTCATCTTGATAACATATCCATATCATACCACCATATGATCTAGGTTAATATCTCCTCTATTTAAAGAGTTTTATAAAGGTTTTTCTAGAAACTTCCATATTTTTCCTCTCCATCAAAATCATTGATCACAAAACATAGAGATATGTGATCCATATCATTAGTGCATAAAATGCTCTTAAACAACCTCTAAAAATATTAAATATTCCCTCCATGTTGGCTTGAAAATGTTTTACATCAAAATTTGTTCCATTCTTCACTTTTATGTAAACTCTACATTACTTGGCCTTTACTATTTTTTGATGCTTAACATTGGTGTTGCTCAATATGTATTGTGCTTGATAAATACTATGTAACTTGACACTTGTATGCTTGAAACTTGTTTGGTCACTATTGAGGTTAGCTCATATAGAAAAAACTTGGTGACCATACTCTTACTCAACTCCTATAGATATTGGTTGTAGTGATGACCATGTGACTCTGCCTTATAAATAACTAAGTGTTTGACACTAATAGACAATAATAGTCAAAGATACTAACAATTAACGTTACGATATTTGGTTTTGGGCACAAAAATATTGTTAACAATTAAAGTCCACACACAACTAAGAGGGGATGGGGTGTTAATCAATTGTGAATAATTAAACTTAGATCCAAATTATTATAACCAACTTCGATAGCTAAAATAGTGAAGCATAAAAAGAGATAATCTATGCACACTAACACAATGATTTATTGAGCAAGGAAACCCTTGATTAAAGCTAAAACTCGAGTGGGGATAGTAACCACAAAATAGTGTACTAATATGTTGATGAAGGAGCATCCTAGGTGTAAGGGCAATCTCGCATTGCCCAAAAATATTTATATTTTTAACTTTTCAATAATGGTTGTTCCAATGTAGAGTTTCCATTTTTGGAAACCTACTATTTTTAGTAAGTTGGTCATATGATCTCATAATCTTCTAATTTTACATGTGGAGGTTCATCTTAGATATATCAACCTAGCAGTTGAGTTTCATTACCATAATATATGCCTTACTGAAGTTATTGAATAGTTTTGGTATAAAAATATTGAGCTCAATTTGGAACATCTTAGATTCTCTAAAATGAGATCAAATCTTAGGTGACAAATGCTTGCACAATTGGGCATCCTATATTAGAAGCTATCATTTTCCAAAGTGGTTATAATAGCCAATCAAGTCTACGATTAAGAAGTTATGGTTTCCAAAAGTTAGGCTACCTAAAATTATAATTTGAATTATTATGAGTTGAGTCTATGTAATAAATATAAAATATAATGTAATTTTAGGGTTGGTTAGCCTAAAGAGTTAGGGTAAAGTCTAGTACTTTCATAGGTGGTGAAAAATTATCTATATAAGAAAGGTCCATAGGGTTATCTAGGACAATTCTGGGTGGTTGTTCACGGATTTTTCTTATAGCATAATGTACAATAAAATACCCATATGGTTTACATATTGTATTTCTCAAATCTAAAATTTCATAATTTTTGAGATAATAAGAAGCCCATTTATATTCTTTTGAATTTCCATTTCCATTATTTATGTATTCATGTTATGTGTTTGTGGTATAAAGGGGAGTTATCTTCATCATATATAAGAGGATGTGACCTTATTAGAATCTAGTTACAATGTAATCACTAGAATAGTCCCTATTAAAGAATAGATCCATGCTAAGAGACCTTGAAACCTTGTTATAATTTTCTAAACTTGTTATAGGTTATTAGGAAAAAACTAGCATCATTTTCCAAATTATTCCAAAAATTGTAAAGATCGATACTTTAGGATAGTTTATCAAAAATACTAAGGTGACTGATCTGCAACTTACTTACCATGTACCTAATCAATCTATGCTTTGATTTTATTATACATCAATAAAAAATGCATCATCTAACCACTGACAATAATCACAGTACATATGATATCTTTTATCCAAGGAAAAAAAATAATACCTTTCTCAAATAATAAATTAAGTTGTCTTGTTAAAGCTTCCCCAATGTATAATTAATTACATAGGACCTAACTAAGGCATAAATACCTTCTTAAGCATCATTAAATTTATTACATTAAGGTTCTTGCATGTACAATATAATTAACACTATATATAATGAAGATCAACACAATACTATTAGCCCCAATTGATAATGTTGTTATTGTGAGTAAAAGATTCATATCAGTTGTTATGTTGTTGTTGATGTCAAGCCTTAGTTGATTAGACATTGTGCTAATTCACTAGAGAAATATATTATTTGAAGAGGATTTGAATAAAGTGTGGTGATGAAAGAGTTTGTAAGTTTTGGTATTCATGGGTACTTGAATGAATTGGACTATCATAGTATAATGTTGGTTTGATTATTTTGCAATCATGTAATGTTGTGACAATGTTCATGTATTCATTGAGTTACAAAAGTTACACTGATCAACTAGGTGAAAGAAGGCACATAGTACTACTTGAGTGACTATGGTTGTTGTTAAGCACCTAGAAAAGAAAAGTTAAATTTTAATGTTAAATAATTAATTTTAGTATTGTTGGTAAATATATGTGTCACTGTGATAGTTACTTCTAAAACTGACCTTGTTTGCCCTATGAACAATGACAATTGTGCCAACATTTGGAGAGATTGAAACCAATCATTACAGAATTACAATCTTCCTCTATGTTTAAGAGGGTCATCTGGCTTGTATGATGGGTGTATTTTATTTTTCAACATAAATGAATTAAAACTTAAAGATTAAAGAGAAAGCTACTAATGATGAATGCACCAAATGACTTCACAGCTTTTCTGAATTAACATAAATTGCTAATAATAATGATCAAGAACTATGCTTGAAGGCTAGCATTGGCTTAGTGATGATTCGATGGTTCACTAACATCTACTCCACACCAGGAAAAGATTAATTACATCTAGAATCAACACCCAAATAGTTTAGACTTTGAAGAAAAGAGAATACAAAATGCACGTTCCTTTATTTCCTTGCACCAAGAACATAAAAAGAAACTTATTACAAAGAAAACCTCTATACATACTTTCCAAAAATTGTCTTATCATCGAAAACATAAGTGTTCCCTTATTCCAAAATCCAAAAAGTCCTCTATTACATTGAGATTCATGAATTTATAACTAATTCTAGCTCAACGAACTTTTTAGGTTCATAACCACTTAAAAAGTTAGAGTTTTGAATTTGGAATGCATTTGAAAATTAACTCTAACTCATATGAATCAAGACTCTAAATCCTAACTCTACTTACAATAAGTGACATAGGTCACTTTTCACCACAAGATAATTAAAAATCTACTACAAAGAAAAGACCACAATGTTAATTTCACTAAGGTGAACTTCTATCTTCATATCCTTTTCTCATGCTTATATAATTATCCCAACATCAACTCTCCATCCATACATGTCCCTTGTGACATTTATAGTCATTGCATCTAAAATCTAAATACTTTCCCTTGTGTTATTTCAACTCAAAGAATCACATATTGTTGTGATGTAGTAGGTTAGCTTCACACTTGTCACGTCTCTCATTTGATCACTTCATGGCCACAAATCTACCAAAGCAACCTTCACATTTAGCTCATGCTATTATTGTATTCTACCACTCAATTAGGTTGATGATTATAATATGAACATGAGTCTAATCATCTTGTCATAAAATAAGTGATTGAACCAAATGCCACTACATGACTCACCTCACAAGGTGGTGACCCGAAACCACATATACACCACTCTCTATCAACCTATTTAATACTCCAATGAGGACTCTCTTTCATGGCTGGGAAAGGCCATTATTTACATAGTGGCTTGAGTACTTGAATCTGGTCACAATGATAACTTAGGCTTCATTAATTTTTCTATGTAAATGTCATAGACTAGGAGTTGGAGCATTCTATCAAACACTTATTGTGCATCATCACCTTTTTTATATCAGCTCTCAAGGAAAACATCCAAATGCTTTCCCCAAAGACTGATATCATGAACCTTAATTTGGATTTATAAACACTTGGGTGAACTCAAATTGTATTCCTAATGTTATTACACAATCACATCACACTTGAACAAACCATGAGGGTATAAATTAGGAGACTCTACATAATAAAATTTATTCAAAATGACTTCAAGAATGCTAGGAATTCCATCAAACATCTTGCATCTTTCAAACTTGACTCCACCTAGTCTTCACCATATCTACAACTTAGCTTGCATAGTGAAATGAACAAGGAATGTGAACATAACACTGATTCATCTATGCATGAGCTGGAGGAGAAAAGATTCTTTAGTATTCAATCAAACTATTTATATTCTTGGTCTACATACTTGACTACACATGCATATATCCATAGGCATTTCCATCTCGGTTTTAGTTAGTAAGCATTTTCCTTGCTATAATCTTCCAATTCACCAATTTTATTATTGAAAGTGTTATCAATCTTCCATCACCATGGAATTATGTTGCAGTATGGGAATCAAAATGAGTTACTTCTATAAAAAAATGATCAATTTTTCTTCATTGAATCAATAATCACTAAGCCAAATCAGATGGACACATTTCCAGTCATGAGAGAAATGTTTTATCACAATTCTTTGCACATTGTGTCCTCATTATATTAAAACAAACTACTTTCATGCATGGACTCTTAAGTCTTGGATGGATGGCATGCTACAATCTGAGAGTTGGCATCCACATATATGCCTCTACACTATGGTGCTCTTGCAATTGACTCAATTTTCTCCCATTTCACCCGATGTAAGGAAAAGTATTAGGCTATGGTTAAATTGAGATGTTATGTCAAATAGCTTGAGTGAATTGCAATAGTTTCATTTAGATTCTTTACACATACATATTGCACTACAATTCCAAATTTCACTATTTATGGTTCCATATTTCAAATGTGTATCCATGAAGATGTTGATCTCAATAAGGAGCCATTTGATGGGTCATAGAATAAGGTAATATCACATGCCTCTATTCCACAAGCCATTATTGTTTAATGGTATTCAATCAAATAGTTCATGTGCTAAGTAGTCTGCAAAGCCTTGTCATTTGAGATTCCTCCCACTGCATATTGACAAGTAAAGCAATCACCCTATTATGACTTCAAATCCCCCAAATACAAAATTACATCTTCATTGCCAAAATTGAAAGAGGCTCTTGACTAGTGGAACTAGGCCATAGGCTGGTGTTTGGAATCCTTAGTCAAACACTTTGCAATTCCCCAAGTGCCATACTCTTCTATGCCTCTAACATGATTATCATTGCATAGGCAATATGTCAAGAAGCTCATGCACTTTTTTATGCTTTCATCTGTGGCTTTATTTGGATAAAGACATTCCAAAAAGAAATTATGTTCTTCCACTTGGTTCTTGTTCAAAAAATGCTATGACCATAAGGAGGGGTTGTGATGTTTTATCAAACATATAGATCCTTTCATAGCAATGCTCTACATATTTTGCCAAGAACCTATTTCTAAAGTTAATAACTATCTTCAATATGTATGCTTCAAGAAATGCCACAACTCAATCAAAAACCTCTTTCTAGAAGTTTTAGTACATTGAGAGAGAGGATTTTTAGTATGTGGAGAGAGGTATTATGTAGGGAGAGAAGGTTTTAGTATCAGGGGAGAGAAAAGTATGGGGAGAGAGAAGGTTTTAGAATAGGGAGAGAGAAAAGTATGGGGAGAGAGAAGATTTTGGTATGTAGATAGAGGAATCCAAATCCCAACTTCTTTCTAGAAGTTTTAGTATGTAGAGGGAGCTAGTATGTGGAGAGAGGTAGTATGTGGAAAGTTATGAATTAACCTCTCTCTCTCTAGAATTAATTTAGCTAACTCCCACAGTAAAATATTTGGGTAACAAGTATTAACCTACTGATGTATTTCTCAAGTAAAGTTATAATGTTCATCAAGAAAATAAATAAATTGAGTCTAACATTTTCTAAAAATTAAGAATGTTCTAGAAGATTGAAGGATAAATTCAAATTTACTAATGAGAGAGAGGAATATATAAATATAATGAAGATCTCATGAAGGATATTTAAGCAATATGAAGATGAGCTCAAAGTTCAAGGAAGTTCTATTTTCTGAGTGACTAAGTTCATTGAATCTAAGATCTATGATCATGATTAAGTAGAAAAATTTGAAAGGATTTGAGATTATTTTTGGTTGTTGATAGTTTACTAATAATAGTGGATTTGATCAAGTTGAAGAAGTAAAAGGTGAAGTGAGTAGAGAAGAATTAAAATGATCAAGCAAAGGAAGTTTAAAGTAAAATTAAAAGTGTATGAATCAACCAAGAAAGAGATCAGAGGAAAGAAACTGGTTGAACTAGAGATGTGAACAAGCATGTTAGAGCTAAATCTAGGAGATCACTTGACTATTACTTTCTTATGACTATAGTAGATAAAATCTCTTAGCTAAGTGGACCTAAAAAGTATTTAGAATCCTATGTGGTAACATTGATTAGTGATTTTTGTAATTTATTTAGAGTAGGCCACTCTTTAGCAATAACAAGGAGTGATAAGGTCTAGATGATCCTTGGTTAAAATTCTCTAACTACATCACACTAAAAATATTTGAGTAAACCTTTAAAAAGTTTGTCTCCTAGCAGAACTCACTTTAGAAGAGTGAAATGTTTGGGTTACTTTTTCCTAAGTTATTTTTCCTTTTATAGGACTTCCACATTGACTATTTGTGTCAAATTTGTGAATACTTATGTATTGAAAATTTTATTTTCATGTTATGTTATTTATGTTACAACTTGGTATTTGATAAATTATCACTCTAATACTTAGTATAAGTAAAGTTGATATAAGTTTTCCTTGAGAAGTTGAATGTGATTACCAAGTTATTATTATGAAATTTTATAAAGTTTGAACTAGTACTAAATTGTTTTAAATGCTTATAGGATAGAATAATATCACTAATTCACTCCCCACCCTATTTATCTAACAATTGTTATTAGAGCCAACTTCTTAAAGAAAGAAGTTTGAAGGTACTTGAGCAATATATCCAAAAATTTATAAGACAGAGGTACCAAAGATAAATAAGGAGAATTTTTCCTCATGGAAAAAAAATGAGGATACATGTATCTAGAATTAGAGACAATACTTTACACTAGCTAGAAAATTCATATGTTGCACCTATCCCTCCTATGACTTAGGAAGAGATGGTACATAAGAAGAGAATAATAGTCTAATAATTGAGATTGCATCTTCCCTAAATGATGTTAAGTTTGATGATATGAAGAACTATACTAATGCTAAGTAAATGTGGAATAAGTTGGTACTTATGCATGGTGGGCATGAAAATGTACTAAGAGAAAGAAAAGAAATTCTAAGAGGAGAATATGATGACATGAGAATGAAGGTAGGTCAGAATGTTGTGTAGTATGTGAACCATTCAAGGAAGTTGTAAGTGTAATCAAAGTTGTTGGAGGAATTGTCATTGATGCTAAGGTTGTAAGTAAGGTTCTCATAACTCTCAAGTCTCTTACCTTTCTATGCTATTAAAGTTTCTATAATTCAAGAAGTCAGAGCTAACTGTAGTAATATTTTTACTCTAGATATTTTAGTTGGTTGTTTGACTGTATTTGATTTGAGTAATTTTAATAATAGTGTGCCTATACTTTGGAATGCTTTCAAGACTTCACTAACCATTGGTTGTTCAATGAAATAAAATATTGGTAAATATGAAAGTGGGTCACAATTAGAAGATGACATGGATGAGACTAAAGATGTTCTTGCAAGGAGGTTACTAAGAGGTAAATGTAAAATACCTCTAATATGTTTTAAATGCATTGAAGTGGGTCATATGTCTACAAGATGTCCTAAGAAGAGATAGAGTTATATAAATGGTAAGAAGAATCACAAGTACATAAAGAAAAAAGACTACAAGGAAAAAGGAAATAAATCATGATACATTGTTGAGAAAGATCACACTAATTCAAACATTGGAGATGAAAAAGATGGAGTAGAAATGTATGTTGTTGTTAAAGAAGAACCTAATGAGGAAAGATATTAGGATGATAAAGCTCATATTTCACATATTACTAAGAATGACACATGGATCATTAAAAGTGGATGCTCACATCTTATGAATGGATACATTAGTAAGTTTAACAAATTTGAAGAATGTGATGGTGGAACTATTAAATTGGGGAATGCAATTCCATCTCCATTGAAAGGTAGAGGCCCATTGATGATGAATGAAAAAATAGATGTGACAATTAATATTGGGTACAAGGACTAGAATATAATCTATTAAGTATTTCTTAGTTGAATAATATAGGTCATGTGTTGGAATTTTAGAATAGGAAAGTCAAGATCTATGATGATGATGATGGTAATTTGATTTGAATTGGAATTGGTGAGAAAAGTAAAGGTAATCTATTTTATCTCAATTCTACAATTCATAAATGTTTTTTTGCAAAATTTGAATATGTGTGGTTGTGGTACAAAAGGCTATGTCATGCTAATTTTGAAAATATGGTCAAGTTCAAGGTAAACTTTAAGAAAACCCCCTCCATAAAAAGATATAAATTATTGGCAAATCCTTCATTATTTTGAAAAACTAAATTATTTTTATTAGCAGATCTCTCAATTTTTTTATTTTAAATATTATTTACATTAACGATTATTTTAGAATCATGATTTTTTAGTAGAAAATATTGGCGAATCTCAATAATAATAGGAAATTCACTAATCATCATGGAATATTACAAATCAAAATTGAACATGTTTTATCTCATGGAAGTTATGAGGATATTTATATTATATTTTAAATAAATAATGAAAACTAAATATTGGTAATATATCCCTAAAGTAACTAATAATTATGATAATTATTAGTGAATTAATTTTAATTTATTCAATAATATATAATATTTAGGTGAATCAAATATAGTCATGTATCAAATATTGTGGTGAATCTTTGAATTTAATTTTTCTAATAAAATAAATTATTGAGGGATTTTAAATATTTTAGAACTAAATTCAATAAAAATGTGGTGATTTAGGTTGCATTAAATCTTAAATTATTAGCCAAATTACTAGCAAAAAATTTCTAAAATTCATAAAATTACGAATATTCACTACTAAAAACCACCTAACAAGTAGACAACCCTACCCTTCTCAAGATCATCCTTAAAGAAAAGTTTATGTATGAAATTTAGGAGGAGTGTCACTAAGAGGATTTAATCTTGTCACTAGAGTGGTAACCATGAGCCTAATTTATGGGGAATTGATAGTATTTGTTAGAAAATCTCTAGTTGTGCCTACAATCACAACATAGAGAATAATTGAAAGAACTAGAACTACCTGGGTGGACCCTACCCACAATACATAGGAATTTAACTCCTATAATTAGGTCACATTTTACTCCAATTTGATTACTTAAACTTAAATCAAGAGCATATATTTTTACAAATAGAGACTTTAATGTAAATAAAAGTAGAAGTATCAAGAGATTCAAGAGAAATTAATATAGCATTTATATCTTTCCATTGGGAAAAAAACCTCCACATAAAAATCATGTGATATATGGCTATACTTGAATGGAATGTGAGGTTGATCGCCAAAAATAACCATATTCCAAGAGAAAGAATCTAGATGAAATGGGTGAAAATCATGAATCCAACTCCATAAATGTTGAACACATTGACAAAAGTAGAAGAGGTGTTTAAAAGACTATTATTTGATCATGGAGTGGACACCAAAATACCTATACGTCAAAGGTAAGAACCCATAAGAAATCCTTGGAAAGTAATACACTACTAAAATATGGATGAGTTTAGGCTTTATAATCATTGACCAAATATTTTAAATTATTATTGCCAAATAGAAATTGAGGTGACTACAAATTTTATCATGAGTTCAAAGTAAGTACCATTGGAAGGTACAAATATAACCAACAATGCCCCTAATATGGCTTGTAATTTCAGATAGTAATGTCAAGTGACAAATTTTAATCCTTCCACCATGACTTTATCAAGTGAATGCTAATTTTATAAATCATATATAGAGGAAGAATAAACATTAAAAATTTAAGATTATTTATCGATTGAGAGAGTCATTTTTTATATTTTATATCTTTCCAAAAGAGAAGATTCATAGTAGCTCTGGTAGAAAAATCATGGGGGTGTGAATGTCATTTCTGTGAAGCCACAAAGAATAAAACCAAGGTAAAAAGATAGAGGAAGCCCTATATTTTTAATAAGTGAAGAAAATAATAGGTTGTTTTAGTTGAAAAACTACCATCTCAAAACTCAGAGCTATCTCACCAAAGCCAAGGCTTGATGGATTCCTAAGAATGCCAAATTATTTTGGTATCAAAAGTGCCCTCAATATGAGAAATACCTTTGTGACTAAAAGGTTTTAAAACTAATCCCCTTTCAAGCAGGTTGATTAACATGAAAACCAAAGGAGATACAATTCATATGATGTATTTTCTAGGTCATTTCCCTAGAAATAGAATGCATAATCCATTTTACATAGAGAGCATGCCATTCTCATTAAGTAGAAAAGGGGTGAATGGAACCATAGTCTCATGGAAGATAACTTTAAATCAACTCATAATGCTCTTCTATAAATATGTAATAAAAAATCATGAAGAATATTTTAAAATTTCATTAAGAGGCTTACTTGGAAGAATAATATATATGAATGGTCACAAAAATAATTAGAGTAGGCCTGAAATTTACCACCCAGCAAAAGAAATTTGGTAACCATAAGATATTCCTAAAATGAAATAAGAATTGTTAGAGATGAAAGATGCCCATGGTTAATCCCCTCTAATAATAGGCAACATACATATAGACATGAGAAGAAAGGGTTGATGATAACATTAAGTTCTATGCCACCAAATCTAGAAGAACTAGAAGCTACCAAAAAAGGTGTTGATGCATTTAAGGGCCTCTTTAATATTTTTTATTCTCTTTGACAAGAACAATAAGAATTGAAAAAAAAAATGCAAAAATTCCTATTAATTGTTTCATTTAAGGTATTCTTTAATATTTTACTTCTCTTCAATAAGAATTGAACAATAATTTGTATGCAAAATTTCTAATAGCTACCTATTTAGGTGACTCGGGTAAGGCAATTCTTATAACCCTCTTAGAGAAGATAGAGCTTGCTAACAAATATTAAAATCCTTCAATGGTAACCACAGAAAAAGATAGAGCAATAGGACAACCTTAAGTGATAGAAAGGAAAAGACAAAAAAAATTATGTTCGTAAAAAATACCAATTAAATACTCATAATGCAAACATTTAGTTTAATTAAGTTTGACTATCTTATATGTGAAATAAAATTGAGTTTTAATTCAATATAGATAAAAGGATTTAAAAATATTTTTAAAATTAATTATTAAAAAATATTATAAGAATTTAACTTTATCATTGCAACATATTTAATTGACAAAGGTAAATGAATAGCATTACTTATATGAGATATAAGTCTAGTTCACATATTACAATAATTTTTTTTACATATTTATATTAATATTATTTTTAATATTATTTTTTTGAAAAATTTTCATCAATTAATTATGTAAGGTGAACAATTTTATAAAGATTAATAAACAAAGATTAATAGATAAAAATGATAAATTATATGATGGCTCATCAATTGTAATAAATGAGAGATGATGGAGTAGTTGATTTTTTCTTTTTCCTTGTTTGATCTATTTGATCTACTCTTTATTTTACTAGAGTAATTATTTTCATTTGTTTTATTTATTAGTTTATTTTATTAGTAGATATAGATGTGCTTTGTTTTGATGTTTCTTTTTCTTATTATTCTTAATGATGTTTTAAAATTTATTAGGTCATCTTTAAAAAGTATTATTCATCACATAATACAAATAGTATGATATTAAGTTTTAAATTATTTAAAAATCTTAAAAGGGCATAAATAAGATATTGTATTGAAATGAATTTGAATTTGTGGAACAGATTTAGGCAATATGGATTATGGGAGAGATATGCTGAGATATATCCAGACAAAGACTTGGTGTACATAATAGGTGTTAATGATTTCAAACAAGATTGGTTTTTTGCCCATGTCACCAGGTCCTCTCTCTCTCTCTCTCTCTCTCTCTCTCTCTCTCTCTCTCTCTCTCTCTCTCTCTCTCTCTCTCTCTCTCTCTCTCTCTCTCTCTCTCTCTCTCTCTCTCTCTCTCTCTCTCTCTCTCTCGTGTGCACACATGTATGTATGTCACATGCACAAGCTCACTTACTCACTCAGACAGACACACATACATATGGACACTAACAATATAATGCACGACCAATCACAACATCTATGTGTGGCCAAGCATCGACACATACATAAAGGTGAACATGTATAAACTAAATGTAAAATGTGATTATTCAGCTAGCTAAATACCATAATCATTAATTTATTTGTAGTATAAATTATATGATATAATATTTAGCTCATGATATGTGTTTCTTATCAATACTAAGATTAGTAACTTAGAAAGGTCATAGGACTTATGTGAAGTTTAATGGTTATGGGACCTAAATGTTGGCCATTAAACAACCTCTAGGCTTGAGAATTTAGCTCTTGATGAATATGGAGGCTTATTCATTTATAATATTTATTGAGTGTAAGGATAATATTTTTTGTGTTAAATTGTTGTACCTTTTGTTCACTAATGTTTATATTTCTAATATCAACTTGACACAACATGAAAACTAGACTAAATATCTCTATAATGATGTAGATTTTCTATGAATCTAAGTGTTTAGTCTCAAATAATGTCAATGTTACCATATAATTGTACAATATATCTCACTCCTCTTTAGAGGTTTATAATGTCTCAAGATTTTAATACAATTAATTACTATATATCATAGTACATTAATATACAACAGTGGAAATATTTAATTAGAATATATTTTTTCAATGACATCATATATTGTTTTGTTTCCTAAAATTATTTTTTTCATTTGCTTTACTTTTTACTTGAAGAGTTATAATTTTCCTATATTTAAAATAAAAAATGGAAAGAATTGATCAATTTTAGATCATTAATTGATATTTCAATAATAAAATTTAAACTATAATTATCATACAAATATATGAGAAATTGGAAAAGGTTATTTGATTTTACATTTAAAATATTTTATTTTTTGAAAATGGATTTTTAATATTAGAATTTTAAAATTAATATAAAAATAATAATGAAAAATAGTTAAAACTTTAACTAGTAATAGTATAAAATAAATGAAAAAAGTCTATTTCAACCATAATAACATGTTTATATAGAGGATAAAATAGGTTTTTGCAAATTATTTTAACTCTTGTACATGAGATGACAAATTTATTTATTTTTAAAACTATTTCTTAATAAAAGTACAACAACAAAGAATACACAAAGATATAATTTGTATAAATTACAAGTCAATTGCACATTTTTGTAAAAATATAAAAACTTAAAACTATGACAATAATGCATAAAAAACCAATTTGAAAATAGAAGGAAATCCAAAATGGGAATTCAAGATATTAACATAACATAGAGAACTAAATCTTGTTGAGGAAGAGAATATACTTTTGTACATTCTATAAATACTTCTCTAATGAGGTAGTATTATCCAAATCTTTTCTCATTTTGACTTTTCTAGCTCTCATTCACATGTTAGGACAAATTGTCTTTGGCATATGATGAAAATGTTAGAAACTACAATTGGAACAATTATTAAATTCTCATTGATGTCAAACCTTATTGGTCAGATAATTTTTTATTTGATTTGAGTGTTATATCTAGATGGTTGATGAAGAGGATTTGAGAACTTGGACATAACAATAGTACCTAGAGGAAGGTTGAGGTATGAGAAGATTGATTAGTTAGACTTTGACAAGATAAAGTAATTGTTAAAATCATGCTATAAGTGAAGAAGCTAGATGTACTAAATCCTTGAAGGAGTGATCAAAGATTGATTGAATGTGTAGGATTGACCAAGAAAAAGAGTAGAATATTAAGGAAGTTGCAATATTTTTTGAGTGATGCTAGTGTCGACCAAGTGCTAGTATATGTCAAGTAGATGTAGTGTTGACCAAGCATCAATATCAACCAAGTGTCAACATATGTGCTAAGAAAGAATGTTAGTAGTAACAGAGTAACTTGGTGATAATCGAGCATCAAAACACATTGTTGGCCAAGGGACATCATTTGATGAATTATGAGAAAATCATGATTTTCAGTTGATAAAGTTGATTTCTTGGAATATGTAAAGCATGATGAAGATAAGGATGGATGAACTGGAATAATTAAATCAAGGGAAACCATGTTTGTGTGTTTCTATGAAAGGACTTATGGAGAAATTTAAAAAAGGTTCTAGAAGGGAAAAGAGGAGACAAAATGTTGGAAGAATTCGATGAATATAACCTAATCCTAAGATCTATGATGATGTTTAAGTGGGAAAAGATTAAAATTACCTATTTAAGGAGGTACAAGGGATAATTTAAAAGAACTTGAGGTTAGTAGAGTTGGTGAAGACCTAATAAGATTGGAGTAGTTGTTAATGTTATTGATTTTCAAATTTAAGGAGGAGGCTGAGAAGAGTTGTGAAGAGGTTAAGTGTGATTTCTTGAAGGGTTTCCAAATAGATCAGAGATAGAGATGAAAATGAATGCCAGTCATTGGATCAACATGTGAGCCAAACTATGATACATATTTATGAAGTAATTTGTATTTGTCATATCAAAACTTCTTGTTACTTTCTAACCATTGTATTAGTATTGAAATCCTTTAATAAATGTTGACCTAATAGTCATATGTAAATCCTTTTATCAAGGTGGCATTCCAATGGAATGTTCTAAAGTCCTCTAAAAAGGACACTGCTAATATGGTGATTAAATCCTTTAATAAGATCACATTTAATAGTGTGTTTTGTAACCTTTAATAGGGTTGGATTCTAATAGATCTCACTCCAAAAGAGTGAAAGGATTGGTGACATGTTACTGGTGGTTTTTCCAAAATTAGATTTCCACTTTAAATCCTAGCGTCAAACTTGTCTAGCTATTATTTGTGATGATTTACTAGTATATTTTTACATTCTTCAAATCTATTATAATTAGGATAGTGTACTACTAGTTAATGTTATTGATAATCTATAATAGAGGTCGAGCTAATGGATGTTAGGATCTAAAGTAGTTGAAGTGTTTATTTATTCAATTAGTACATTTGGAGCTTGGATAATTGATTTACCCTGCCCCTCTCTTAGTTATTCTAAACATTCTAATAATTGGTATTAGAGCATTAGTGCTTGTAGAGAAAAGTTTGAAGGTACTTGAAGTTAAAGATCAAGATGTACAAGAAGGAGGTGCCAAGGTTGAACAAAGAGAAATTCCCTACATGCAAAAGTTTGATGAGGTTACATCTAGTAGGAATTGGAGATGGTGTCATACATTTTTTGGATAATGCATATGTGGACATAATAGTTCTTCCTCTGATAGCACAATATCTAAAAGAGAAGCAAGAGCACAACCAAGCTATGTTGGAGATTCTACCATCCCTAAGCTATGCCAAGTTTGATGACAAAAAAGATTGAAAAAATGATAAGGAATTATGGTACACATTGTAGACCATCTATGGAGGAGACAAGAATGTCATGAGGAAAAAGTCAAAAATCTTGAGAGGAAATTTTGATGAAATGAGAATGATGGAAGGTAAAAATATTATCCAATACTATGGAAGAAACAAAGAGGTTGTTAATGGTATAAGGGGAAAAATGGAATGATTTATGATGAGACTCTAATCAACAAGCTATTGAGAACTCTACTTCCTAGTTATGATGTTAAGTTTTTTGCAATATAATAATTGAGATGCACTCCTCATAATTACCTGCCTTTATAAGGTCTGATTGGTAGACTTATTGCTTTTGAGATGTTAGATTTTGATAATTTCATCCCTTACACTATTGAATCTTGTTTCAAATCACAATTGATTCTTAGTAGGAAAGTTTAAAAAAAATAAGTAAAAAATGACAGTGATTTTCTAATGATAAACTTGATGAGCTTGAAGCACTAATGACTAGAAGACTTCTAAGAGGTAGAGGAAAATACAAAGATAAGCTTCCTATAATTTATTTTTCTTGTAACAAAGTTGGTCATATTGCTGCAATATGTCTTGATAGAAAAGAAAAGGATGAAAAGAGGGAAATAAAGTACAAGGAACAAGAGATGACTGAGACAATAAGAGAAACAAGTTCTACAAAGAGAAATGTAATAAATCTTATTACATTGCTAAAGAAGAAATTGCTAATGAATTTGAAAGTAATGATGAAGAAGTTGTCTATGTTCCTATGAAAGAAGATTCTGATGAAGATGAGAATATTGCATTAATCTCTTATACAAATAAAGGTGATAGATGCATAATTGGTAGTGGTTGTTCAAATCACATGACTGGTGATAAAAGTAAATATGAAACCATGGGACCATACAAGGGTAGTTGTATTAAGTTTGGTAATGATGTGTCATGTCTTGTAAAAGATAAAGGATTAATACATTTCACTGATAAGATCAAGTGTGACAATATTTATTGGATTAAAGGACTTAACTATAACTTATTGAGTGTTTCATAGTTGAAAAACCAAGATATAGGGTTGAATTCCATCACAGGAAGTCCAAGATATTTGATGTTGATGTTGAACTAATTGGAAGTGGTGATCAAACAAAAGGTAACTTGTTCTATCTAGATTTACTTGATGGGAGATGCTTTTTTGCACAATATGAAGATATATGGTTATGGCTTAAGAGTTTATGTCATGTGAATTTTGACAATTTGGAAAGCATTATTAAGATGAAAAGAGTAAGAGGTTTGCGAAAATTGAAGAAACCTAATAATCTTATTTATAAACAATGTTGTTGTTGGGTACGTAAATTTTGTAGGAGAAGTGATGAGAAGTGTTGGCTGCCGGCTGGGCTAGGGCTCTTTCCCTAGCCTGTTATTGTTGTTCGATCTCTACTATTTTTTTCCTATTTTGTTTGGATTGCCGACTGCTAGACATAGTTTATGTGGGTGTTTTTGGTAATCTTCTGCAATCGATTTTGGATTGGGGTTTTTATTGTCTGCATGGCAAGGCCTGGGATTTCTTTTGCATTGGTGAGAATAGATGGTTCTTCTCCAACTGTGCATGTAATGAGATCTGAATCATTTTATTTAGGGGAGAGCTCCAAGTTGAAAAACGTTAATGGTTTTTTTTTCGCGTAGCCATGATCGCCTTGTTCTGGTTATTCCTCCAACCGCTGTAATGGAGGACATTGAATATTGGACCAAGCATGCTTTGATATGCAAATTTCTTGACATCCAAATTTTTGTATCCACTCTTGAGGCATGGATCTGTCGCTCATGGTAGGTGGAAGGCGATATGGAGATTATGTTGGCAGGGAATAGTTACTTTTTTGTTGTATTCTCTTGCATGTTTGATCGTGATCATGTTTTGAGAAAGGCCCTTGTTTCTACAACCATGTGGGGTTATTTGTCAAACCCTAGCATTCAGGATTTAATTCTACTAAGGATCTCCATTCAATAATGCCAGTTTGGGTCCGCTTGCCTTGCCTTCCCTTGGAATTTTGGTGTGAAGACATCCTTCGAAAAATTGTTTCTTTTTTGGGGAAGGTGACTATGATCGCACATCAATCCCTTGATAAAAAGGTTATTTATTATGCTAGAATTTGTTGTTGAAATTAATTTGAATAACACATTACTAGATTCTTTGGAAATTTTTCTTGGGGCTTCTTCTTGGGTGCAGCAATTAGATTATGAATCCCTCCCTTTCCGCTATCAGATTTGTCATGAGTATGGTCATTTATAGCATCAGTGCCCTTGTAACTTGACTTCCAAAGGAGTGGATGGTTCTACAGCTGGCAATGGTGGTTTGGCAGATACTATAGGGAAAGGACAATCTCAAATGGCTAATACTACCAAGGAGATGAATCCACAAGATGCTACTGGTAAGGGTAAGGCTCGAATGCAAGATAAGGATGGATTTACCCCTGCTCGCCCATGAGCTAAGGAGCGTGGTCAAAAGAGGCCTTTGAAAGAAAGATTATCTGATCCAGGTTTTAATCGTTTTGAGGTGCTGGATAGTATGGTTCTAGAGGAGAGTATTCCTCCTCCTATCTCTTCTGATCCAATTTGCCCAGATGAGGGATTTGTTCTTAATGATGCTTGTGGGGCATCCCAAGTTGTAGTATACCAAAACTGTGAGGTCCTTGTAGCTCCTATGATAGAGGCTCTGGTGACTCCTATGGTGTTGGAGGATAATGATGTTGTTCTGGCTGACCTGGTTAAGGATGTGCTACCATTAGGCAAGGGCAAGGGATCTCCTCTCCCCTTGGGGCTGATGCCTAGACCCTTTAAGTGGGTTTCTTTTACTCCCCCTCTAAGAAGTGGGTGCAAAATAGACCAAGAGAAGATTGAACTCATAGGAGATATATTGATTGAGTCTAGTTCAATGAAACCTTTGGATGCTCATTTTCCCAATTCTATCCAATGATGATTACTCTCATGGAATGTTAGGGGGTTGAATAGCATCCCTAGACAAAAGGCTATTCATAACTTGGTGGTTGATCATAGTCCTAATGTTTTTTGTATCCAAGAGACTAAGCTCTTTATGGAGTCTATGGTCCAACATGCCTCTAGTATTTGGTCTCGTGACCAATGCCAGTGTGTTGGGGCAACAAGAAGTGCTAGTGGTTTAGTTATATTTTGGGATCCACAAAAAATTTCTCCCCTTGGCTGGGTGTCTTCTCACTCAGCTCTCTCTATGGTAGCTTCTGCTCTAGACTCAAGAGAGGTAATCATGGTTACTAATGTGTATGCACTTTTTGATCTTGTGGGAAAGGAGGAACTTTTGAACCATATTCAAAATGTTAGAAATTGTCACCCTTATCATCCTTGGGTGTTAGCAAGGGACTTCAATTCAGTTTTAAGTTTGGAGGAGAAGCAAGGTGGTTTGGCTAGACTGAGGCCTTCTTCTGATCTTCTTTGGCAACACATATCTCTTTTGCATCTCTCTAATGTTAAGCCTTTTAATGGTCTATATACTTGGAATAATTAAAGGACTGGAGCTACTATCTCAGAACGTTTGGATAGATTTCTTGTTTCTTGCTTCTGGGTTAGTGGCACTCTTACTCTCTCTTTGGAAATCTTTGATTAGAGGGGTTCTAATCATTGGCCAATCAAATTTTTTTCTATTGGGGCTTGTGTTCCAAAGCATCCTTCTTTTAAATTCCAGTTGATGTGGCTTCATGACTCCTCTCTTCGTGATTTTGTTTTATGTTGGTAGAAAGATGGTGCTCCAGCATATGGTAATACAATGTACTCATTTTCTAAGGGCTTCAATATGTTAAAAGGTAGCTCAGGATATGGAATAGGCAATGCTTTGGGAACCTTCACTCAATGAAGAGGCTTTCTCAAGAAGATCTTGATGTCATCACAAGGGAGATTAGAGATCGAGGTTTCTTAGAGGATCTTGGAAGGGTTGAATCCCTTGTTTCTAGAGCTCTAGAAGAATGAGAACTTTGAGAGGAAATTTTTTGGAAGCAAGAGGCTAGATTTCATTGGCTCCAAGAAGGTTCTCAGAACACTGCCTTTTTCCATAAAATAGTGCAATCTTGTCAGAATCAGAGCAATATCTCTTCTTTGGTTGATTCTCAAGGTATCCATCTAAATTCTTTGCCAACTTTGTTCCAGGAGGCTACTCAGTACTTTTCTACCCTCTTCTCTGAGGACTCTCCTCCTGCTAATAATGAAGAAAATATTCTTTTGTCTTATATTCCTTCCCTTATCACTCAAGAAATGAATGATTATTTCATGCATCCAATATCTTTGGAAGAGCTAGAGGAGGTGGTCTTTGGCATGCCTAAGGGGAAGGCTCCTAGTCCTAATGGCTTTCCAATTGAGTTCTTTTAGGAATTTTGGGACATCATTAATCATGATTTGTTGGAGGTGGTTAAGGAATCCTATTCTAGCAAGCAGATGCTTCGGGCTTTGAATTCTACATTCTTGACTCTTATTCCTAAGAGAGAGGGTGCTAATCAATTGGAGTTTTTTAGACCAATTGCCTTATGTAATGTGGTTTACAAAGTTATTACTAAGTTGATTGTTGAGAGAATTAAAAAGTGGCTTCCCATTATTATCTCAGAAGAACAAGGTAGTTTTGTTTCTAGAAGACAAATTTTGGATGGGGTGGTTATTGCTACTGAGGCTATTCACTCTATAGCTACTTCAAGGGAGAGAGCAATGTTTGTTAAGCTAGATATGGCTAAGGCCTACGATAGAGTTAAATGGAGTTTCCTAAGGAGTATTCTTCTTTCTTTTGGATTTAGCTCTGACTAGGTGAGTTGGACTATGAGTTGTGTTACTTCTGCCTCTTTTTCTGTTCTTATTAATGGTCAAACTTCTCAGCTATTTGGTGCCTCTAGAGGCCTCCACCAGGGTGACCCTCTCTCCCCATATCTATTCATCATCATGGCTGAAGTCTTGGGTAGATTCATTAAGTATCAAGTGTCCCAGAATTCTATTCAAGGGTGGTGGTGGTGGGGTAATGGCTTACCTTCTCTTTCCCATCTTCAATTTTTTGATGATTCTACTTTTGTGGGTCTTGCTAGGATCAAGGAAGTTAAAGCCTTTTGACATGCTTTAGACATTTATTTGGTAGCTTCAGGCCAAAAATTTAATGAGCACAAATCTTCCATTTACTGGTTTAACACTCTTGATTCTATTCAGCACAGGATTTTTGGTATCATGCAGTTTCAGATTGGGTCACTTCCTTTGACTTATCTTGGCATTCCTATTGTTGTTTCTAGGAAACCACATCTCTTCTAGAAAAATTTGATTACCAAGCTTCGGGATAAGGTTAATAATTGGACTCATAGATGGCTTTCTACTACTGCCCAAGTTACTCTTCTTCAAGTTGTTATCCAAGCTCTTCCTACTTATAGAAGCATGGTTCAAGCTGCTCCTATTTACTTTCTCAAGGAGTTTGATGCTCTTTCTTGGAAATTCCTTTGGAGTTGTAATTTGCGTAGTACTATATGGAGCTTGATTAGTTGGGAAACTGTTTGTAAGCCTAAAAAGGAGGGTGGTCTTGGTCTTTGATCTACTCTCTTGAGTAGTCAAGCTTTGGCTGCTAAACTTTATTGGCGATGGTGCTCTAGAAAACATCAACTTTGGGCTCATATTATCACTCATAAATATTTTCATGGTGCTGATCCTTGCTCTATTTCTACACTTTCTCTTGAAGGTCGTGGCTTAATGGTTTGGCATACTTTGAAGATAGGTGTGGTGTTAGTCAAGAGGGGTCTATTTTGGATATGTAAATGTGGTTCTCAGGCTTTGTCTTGGTCTGATGCTTGGGATAGATTCCCTTCCATTTTATCCATGTACCCTCATCTTCAATCTCTTTGTGACTCTTTTCATGCCACTGGATGGGATAAAGTGGCTCATTACAAGACTCCTTTTCAATTGGGACCTGTTGTTGGTTATAGATGGAAGAATTCTTTTGATTGGCCTCCTAGAGGTATAGATGTGGATCGTCAAGAGCTTCCTCAAATTTTGGCCTCTAAAGAGTGTTCCTCTTTGCTAGGTCCTAATGTTTTGGCTTGGGGAGGTACCTTGTCTGGTAAATATCATGTCTCTGCTGGGTATCAGGAGATAACTAGATAATTCTTTGGGGATGTTGAGGTCCCTTGGCGGAAGCAAGTTTGGAATAAAGTTTCTTGGTCCAAGTGCAAGTTTTTCATGTGGCTAGTGGTTCACAACCACTATCTTACATGGGATAATCTTTGTAAACATGGATTTCAAGGCCCCTCTTATTGTGTTTTGTGTGGTAATGGGGAGAAGTCTGTCTCCCATCTGTTCTTCCATTCCTCCTATTCTATTCAGCTATGGAACCTTTGGTGGAGTGCTTGGGGTTGCTCTTGTAGGCATCCTTCCTCTTTGCCTAAGTTTTGGGCTTGCTTGGAAAGTGCTCCCTCCAAGTCTTTTCCTCTTCATGCTGCTTGAATTGCTAGACCTTCATTCATGCTTAGGCATATCTAGTTGGAGAGGAATCATCAAATATTCCAAGATGTTCGGCTAGATGTTTTGCATCTTTGGTGGAAGATCTCACATTCTCTTCAGGAAACTATTCATGTGAAGTAAGAGCTAGATGGGGGTATGGATCTAGTTGATCTTTCTATATGCAATCACCTTAATTTTCATCTTCAGGATGGGGCTATAGCTCAAATGTTTCCTTCTATGTCCAAGCAGCTTCAACATCAGAGGAAGGGTCGGGTAAATCGGGATGGGCATTGGAGTCCTCCTCCCTATGGAGCTCTAAAAATTAACACTAATGGTTCTTCTTGAGGGAATCTAGGCCTTGCTAGTATTGGAGGAGTGGCTCGTTGTAGTTCTGGTGATGTTAAATTCTTTTTCTCAATTCATAAGAGTGATTTCACTAACAATCTCATGGAAGCTCGGGCTATTTTATATGTTGTGGAATAGTGTTTCTTGCTAGGATGGAGTAAGATTATTAGTGAGTTTGATTCCTAGGTGGTGGTGAACTTGCTTTCTTCATAGGAGCTTGAGGATGTTAGTTGGCAACTAGCCACTATTGGTAATCAGATTATTCTCTTCTCTACCTCTTTTCAATTCATTAGGTTCATGTATATTCCTCCTGAATGGAACAAAGTTGCTGATTGTTTAGCCAAATGGGCTTCTAGTCATGATCCAGGTTGGAATATTATGGATAGGAGACAAATTTCCTTTGAGATGGTGCAAGAATTTGATGATCTTGTTGCTCAAGATCGAGCTCCTTTTTGAGATCTCCTTGTTTTATTCCTTTCTATCTTAATAAATTTTTACCCCTCTTTTTCGATGTATAAACAATGTCAATTGGGAAAAATGACAAAGTCTAGTTTAAAGAGAAAGACATACTCATTTGATGATATTTTAGACTTGGTCCATACTAACCTTTTTGGACCTATTGGTGTTCAGAGGTATTGTGGAAAGAAATATTTTATTCTATTTGTTGATGACTATTCTAGGATTATTGCTATGATGTTTCTTACAAAACAAGTTTGATGCTTTTTAGTTGTTTAAGTGGTATTTGGCTAGATTTGAAAAGGAAATAGGTAAGAGTCTAAAATGCTTGAGATCTGATAGAGGTGGAGAATTCATCTCTAATGAGTTGAATATATTCTACAATAATAGAGGAATCAAAAGGTAGATGTCAACACCAAGGACCCCTCCCCAAAATGGAATAGCTAAAAGGAAAAATCGATCAATCATAGACTATACTAGAACATTGATGATGGAGAAAAATGTATCACATAAATATTGGAGAGAAATTGTAAGTACAGTAGTTTATACTTTGAATAGAGTGCAAGTCAAGAAAGGTAAAAATGTTACACCCTTTGAACTATGGTATGGATATGCACTCAATGTGAAGTATTAAAAGCTTTTGGAAGAAAATGTTATATACTAGAAGATAGTAGAAATGGAAAACTTGATACTAAAAGTGATGAAGGCATATTCCTAGGATATTCCACTAAGATCAAAGATTATAAGTGTTTGAACTCTAATACTAACAAAGTTATGGAAAGTGCAAATATGAAAAATTGATGAATATACAAAAAAGAATGAAATTGAATGCAAGATAGGACCTAAGTGCTATAGTATATTCATATGTGTGAATGAAGGTGCTCCCTATACCCCACTTGAACAAGAAAAAAAAGCTAAAAATCAAGAACAAAATGTGAATACTAAATTACAACATCTAGCTTTCAAGTAATAGACTCTAGGTGTTGGGAAACAACAAAATAATGCAAAGGAACATGAAGAAGATGTTGAACATGAGGAAGACAATATGGAGCAAGTAGAAGTTGAACCTGAACCTAAAACAAAGAGAGAAAATAAACTTGAAATCATTTTTAAAGATGAACATGTAGAAGAAGAGAGAAGGAAATAACATATACTGGAAAAGTATGTGAGAAGACACCATGCACCTACAAAAAAAAAAATTTAGAAAAGAATTTGGAGTTATTATAAGGAAAAAAATCAGAAGTGAGACATATTTACTTTTTGAATTTGACCCCAAATCATTAAAATATGCTTTGGAGAATGAGGATTGGACTCAAAAAATGAATGAATGAATTGAGAAGATAGAGAAGAATAAAATATGGACACTAGTACCTAGACCTAAAGACAAGAATGTTATTGGAACAAAGTGGGTATTTAGGAACAAGCTAAATAAAAAAGGTGAAGTCACAAGGAAGAAGGCAAGACTAGCATGGAAAGAATATGAACAAGAAGAAGGAATTGAGTATGGGGAAATATTTTTCCTAGTTACAAGATTAGAAATATTTAGAACTCTACTTGCATAATCTACTTATAAGGGATTAAGGGTATACCAAATGGATGTAAAATCTATATCTCCTAATGGAATATTGGAAGAAGAAGTTTAGATTGAGTAGCCAGAAGGATTTGTAGATCCTAGGAAGAAGAACATGGTATCTAAGTTGTACAAGACTCTATATGGTTTGAAACAAGCCCCTAGCGCATGGTATGAAAGACTGCATAATTATTTGGTGAAGATTAAATTTTCTGGAACTAATGATAACAAAAATATATATTTGAAGACTCATAATAACAATGAGGCATTGTTATCTAAAATCTTTGTTGATGATATCTTATTTGGAGGAAAGGAACCATTATTAAAATCATTTGTAGACAAGATGAAGAAGGAATTTGAAATGTTTATGTTTTGTTAGATCAAATTATTTTTTGGTTTACAAGTATATCAATGAAGCAAAGTTTCTTCATTACCCAATCAGAATATATCAAGGAGATACTTAATTTTTTTGGAATGGAAGATTCAAGACCAATTAGTAAGCTTATGGCCATAAGACATAAGTTATCTAAGAATGATGATTCTACTAATATGAACTAGACATTATATATGTCAATGATTGGAAAAATACAATATGTTTTTTATAATAGACCTAATATTGCATTAGTAGTTGGGATAATTCCAAGATTTTCTACAAATCCTAAGGACAATCACATGATGAAAATGGATACTAAGATATCTAAAAGGAATAGAAGACTGTGAATTTTATTACAAGAAGAATGAAAACTTTGGACTAAAAGTGTTCACTAATTCATATTGGGAAAGAAATATTGATGAAAGAAAGAGTACAAGTGGAGAAGATTTCTTTATATGAAAGAGGATAGTTTCATGGACAAGCAAGAAGTAGAACTACATTTCTCAATCATATGCTAAAGATGAATATGTGACAATAGTATTGAACTATTCAAACATCATATGGATCAAGAAATTGTTGAAAGGGATGAAGGAAGAGATCACTGATTAGTTTTTATCTATTGTGATAACATTAGTGTTATAAACATGTCAAAGAATCTTGTTATACACAAAAATGCTAAGCATATTTCTATTAAGTATCATTACTTAAGAGAGCTAGTTCAAGACAAAGAAGTGAGATTAGAGTATGTAAATACTAAGGAGAAAATAGTTGATATTTTCACTAAGGAGATACCTAAGGATTCTCATGAATATCTAAGAGGTAAAGTAGGGGTGATTCCCTTGGACAACACTACTTAAGCTAAGATGGAGCTCTGCATCAAAATTTTTAATCATAATATCTTAAAAATTGATACATATGGTCCTATTTTAGGAGTTTCATAAAGTGGTAAAGGGGGAAGAAAAGAATTTTGTATTAGTCATGCATTAATGACAACTAATTAATTCAATACTAACATAAGGATATTTACATAATCAAGGTGTATAAGATAGATAAAATGTCTTTGGCATTGTTTTCAATGAGGGAGAGATTGTCAGTCTCCATGGAGTAATAAGAGAAAGGGAGATATTAAGTTACCTCCGTAGAAAGATAGAGAATATTTCAAGAGATATTTCTAGCAATACAGGAAAAATCTGATTGATTTCATGATCTGATGGGATCGAGGGAACATATGTGTTACATATCAAAGCTACGTGGATGATAATTAGAATGAAACTAAAAGAGATAGTGTTGGCCACAAAGATGAGAATCAGTATGAAACTAAGTATATTAATGAAGATCTAATACTAAACATAGAGGAGGTTTCTCTAAGAAGTAGATGTTTTGGATTGCATGGTAACTAGAGATGTTTCTATCAATTTCAAAGAGGGAGATTATTGAAAATTATAACTGGAACAATTGTTATGATGTCATTAATGTCAAGCCTTATTAGTAAGACAATTTTCTATCTAATTTGAGCATCATATCTAGATGATTAATGAAAGGGATTTGAGAAGTTGGACATAACAATAGAACCTAGAGGAAAGGTTAAGGTATGAGAAGAAACTACAATGGGAACTTGATTAGTTAGACTATGGCAAGATAAAGTTATTGCATAAATCATGCTACAAGTGAAGAAGAAAGTTGTATTGAAGCCTCGGAGTGATCAAAGATTGACCAAATGCATAGGCTTGATCAAAAAAAAGAGAAGAAGATTAAGGAACTTGTAATGTTTTTCAAGTGATGCTAGTGTTGACCAAGTGCCAATATATGTTGTGAAAAAGCAATGTTGACCAACAATCAATATTGATTGAGTGTTAGTATATGTATCAAACAAGAATGTTAGTAGCAACCAAGTAACCTAGTGATGATTGAGAATCAGAATACAATGCTAGTTTAGGGAAATCATTTGATGAATTATGAGAAAATCATGATTTCCAACCAACAAAGTTTATTTCTTGCAATGTGTAAAGCATGTTAAAGATAAGGATGGGTTGCCTAAAACATTTAAATCAAGAGAAGCCATGTTTTTTTTTCTATGCAAGGATTCATAGAGAAGTTTGAAGAAGATTCTAGAAGGGAAAAGAGGAGAAAAAAAGTTGGAAGGATTTGATGAATCTAAACTAAACCTAAGATCTATGGTGATGCTTAAGTGAAAAAAGATTAAAATTACCTATTTAAGGAGGTACAAGGGATAATATAAATGAAATTAAGGTTAGTAGAGCTAGTCAAGAACTAATAAAGTTGGAGCAATAGTTGATGTTATTGATTTGTGAATTTAAGTAGGGGGTTGAGAAGAGTTGTGAAGAGGTGAAGTGTGATTTCTTGAAGGGTTGGCAAGTAGATTGAGACAAATATGAAAATGAATGCCATTTATTAGATCAACATGTGAGCCAAACTATGATCTATATTTTAAAAGTGAGTTTTATTTGTCAGATCAAAATATTTTGTTACTTTCTAGCCATTGTATCAATATTGAAATCCTTTAATCAAGGTTGACCTAATAGTCATATGTAAATCATTTAATCAAGGTGGAATTCCAAAGGAATGTTCTAAAGTTCTCTAACAAGGCCACTCCTAATAGGGTGATTAAATAATTTAACAAGGTCACATTTAGCAAAAAAATTTGTAAGCTTTAATAAGTTTGGCTCCTAATAGAGCTCACTTCAGAAGAGTGAAAAGACTAGTGAAATGTTACTGGTGGTTTTTCCCAAATTGGGTTTCCATTTTGAATCCTAGTGTCAAACTTGTGTGGATATTAGTTTTGATGATTTAGTGTTATAGTTTTACATTCTGCAAGTCCATTATAATTAGGATAGTGGACTACTAGTTGATGTTATTAATAATTTGCGATAGAGGTCAAGCTAATGGACATTAAGATCTAAAGTAGTTGAAGTATTTGTTCATTCAATTGGTACATCTAGACCTTAGATCCCCCCTCCTAGTTATTCTCAACATTCTAATAGAACCTTCATATTGTATTCCACTTCCTTGATGTTCTTGTTAGATTTTTCAATAGATGGCTTCCTAAACTTCTTCAAAGTTTCTATATAATATAGGATATGGAATCTTATACATATATAATATTTATTGAGTATAAGGATAATCCTGTTTGTGTTAGATTATTGTACATTTTTTTTCACTAATGTCTATATTTCTAATATCAACTTGACATAACATGAAAACTAGAATAAATATCTTTGTAATGATTCAGATTTAATAATTATAACTTTAATTTACCATTTCTTTTCATTTTTAAAGGCTAATATATCTTGAGGTTGATACTTTCATCCTTCACATTCTATGCATTCATATGGAAAGTCTTGAATTATTATTTTAAAATATTATGGAAGAAATATACCTTCATTTAAATATAATTGATTTCATCTAGTAGTATATACATCATAGAAATAATATCATTAAGTGAGGAGGGGCATGGTGTTGGAAATATAAGAGTAACTAAGAGGGGAGGGGTGAATTAGTTACTACTAAAACAATTCCAAGTCCCTTAGATGTCAATACAAACTCTCTTATACTTCATAGCTCAATTAGAACTAGAAATCCATTGTAATTTGGTTAACAAAGCAATTTGATATATCAATGTGCATTAACCTTTAGTAACTTAGTTGCAAAAAGATAAAGCAATAAGAAAATAACATGAAAACATGAGACACCAATATTTAATGTGGAAACCCAATTTAGGAAAATCACCAATGCAACTACAACATTTCACTCTTCTTAAGTGAGCCATATTAAGAGCCAACCATGTCAAAGGTTACAAAAAACAATATTAGGTGTGATCCTATTAAAGGATTTACATCACCCTATTAGGAGTGGCCTTCTAAGAGGTCTTAAGACACTTCAATCTAGAAATTCCACCTTACTAGAGGATTTACAAACTAACTATTAAGTCAACTCTGTTAAGGGATTTCTTCACTACTACAATTGTTAGAGAGTAACAATGGTTGAGCTAATTTATGAAGCAACTAGATTGAAAATTTAGATCATTGTTTTGGTTTCTCATCTAGATCCTTCTTGATCAAAATATTCTTTTTAACTCCTTTGATATTCTTCCCTTTATTAGATATCCTTCTTAATTCACATCTTATCTTCTTTCACTACTTCTATATTTTCATCCCACAACTTTATGTTTCATATATATGAATACAATGTCAATTCATCTTGAAGATCCTTACAAATAAAACAATTGCTTCCATTAAGTTGGCTTGCATAAAAAATAAATAAAGAAAAATATTTTGATCTAGGTCAGCTTTAACTAAAACTAAGTCACTTGGTTACCACTGAGTTCCTTGGTAACTGACCTAACTTAGTTTACACTCAACTTCTAACTTGGTTACAACTGAACTCTTTTGGTGACCAACCTAGCTCAGCTTCAACTAGATCATTGAACTTGTCTTCTACTTGATTGATACAGGAGTCCTTTGAGCTTGGTTCCAATTGATAGTGCACAGTTAGAGTATAATATTTATGTATCATCAATGACAATATACAATTGAATAATTATTATCAACAACCTCCATCTTTACCATTGATGGCAACACAACATGTCACTATGAAAAAAAAATTAGAGAAATCAAATGATTTATAAGATTTTATAATATCTTTAGTTTTATTTTGATTCTCTATCTGTCTGTGACAAATCTCACTTAGATTTCCCCTTTGCCATCTTATCTTCAAACTCCATCACATCAAGTTATCCCTCTACTTGATATGTAGATCACTTCCTCTAATTCTTCTTTGAATACCTCAATCTTTCCCTTAACTAGGTATATGACATGATCCAATCTCTCCCTCTTTGATATCACATGCCAAAGACTTGATAAAATATTTATATAATGTACCCAATGTACTTATTCATATGTAATAAGCTCTAACTATTTTGTATCAACTAGATAGATCTTCAATATAGTTTGGTTGATGCATTACTAATCTATAATCTAGTGAGCATCAGATAGGGTAATGACCCCTAGCTTTCTTCTTAGATACGAAATTGCATCCTTAGGTAATGGTTTGATAAATATGTTAGCAACCTACTACTTTGTGTTGACATATTCCAATCTAACATCTTTATCTTTGACTAATTCTCTCAGAAAATGATACTTGATTGCAATGTGTTCTATCTTGGTGTGCATCACTAGATTTTTAGATATATTGATTGCACTTGTGTTATCACAATAGATAACCACTGGATCCTTGATCTCTTCCTTCATTCCTAATAATAGTTGATTGAACCACATTATGTTGGAAAAATTAACTACTACTACAACATATCCATCTTCTATTGTAGACTAAGAGATGCAATTCTTCTTATTTGTACAAGATACTAACCTTTTTCCAAGAAACAATGCTCCTCCATGGGTGCTCTTCCTATCATCAATGCTTCCAGTCCAATTAGCATTAGTAAAGGATTTTAACTCAAAATTCCCTCTTTTCTTGTACCATAGACCATAGTCTTCAGTACCTTTTAGATATCTCATAATTCTTTTGATTGCCATCATTTGATTTTATCTAGAATTTTTAAAGAACCTTGCAATTATACTAACTGCTAATGAAATATTAGGACTTGTGTGAACAAAATATTGAATTTTTCCAACCATAGATCTATAGATAGTCTAATTTATCTCTTTTGAATCATCATCCTTAGATAACTTGTGTCCAATATACATAGGTGTTCCAACTAATTTGGAATCTTCCATTCCAAAGGTCTTCAATATCTCCTTCACTTGCAACTCAACTTATTATGATTGAGACTCGGTTAGAACTATTTCTAACTTAGGTTGTACTAGTTACAACTCTGTCTCCTCTATCTAAGACTTGGTTCCCACAATCTGTGACTTGGGTTCCTCTAAATAAGCTATCAAACATGTAGTTTTAGCAAATTCTAGGCAGAAAAATGACCTTTTGATTGATTGTGAATTCCAACTATGTTTTCTTTACCATCCAAAAGCCTGGCCTTCCGATTAATGAATTCAACCTTGAATCAAATGTTGTTTAGTTGTGCCACACTTAGAATATTGTGACTCAATCCTTTACCCTAGTAGGAATTATCACATTTGAAACCATGAATCAATGCAATGTACCCTTTTCCCTTCACATAACATGGTTCATTGTTTCCAAATTTAACACTTCCACTGTCATAGTACTCCAAGTGTTCAAACTTTTTTTTATCACAAATCATGTGATGAGAACAACCACTATCTATTATCCATGTACCATTCTTGCTTACATGAGAAATAAGTGTCATCTTTTCATTTTCCGCATCATCTGATTCATCTTTAATAGAAATATACACCATTTCATCTTCATTATCACTATCAAAATCTTTAACAATATAGTAAGATTTCTTCCCTTTATCTTTGTAATCTTTGTAGTTTTTGAAATCTTTCTTGTCTTTGAACTTGTTGGATTTTATGTCATCTTTACTTTCCTTATTTGGACACCTTGCAGCAATGTGACCAACTTGTTCACAAGAAAAACAAATCAATGGAATTTTTTCCTTATATTTACCTTTGCCTTTTAGTAATGGTCTTACAGGTAGGGCTTCAATGGTTTCAAAATCATCATCAGATTATTCACCTTCTTCACTATTAGAATGTTTTCTTTTTGAGTTTCCTCCCTTTCTTCCAAGGGTTAGTTTTTCTTGGAATGTTGATTCTATATTGTAAGTTCCAGGAAGATAGTTATCAAAGTTATTTAGCTCAAATGTTGTTAACCTTCCTACTAGTGCATCCAAAGTTATATCATTTTTGGGATCACATCTCATCTCTTGAATTGTTGAAACTCTAATTGCATAAATAGGAAGAAGAGTTCTCAATACCTTGTTGACTACTATTGCATCTTCAATTTTTTCTCACAAGGCTCTAATTGCACTCAGACTTGCTTTGATTCTTTCACTGTATTTGCAATGCCATCTCCTCCATAGATATTTTATGGCTTGTTCCACATTTCATGAGTAGTAGGAAAATCTTTGACTTCATCAAATTCAACATAACTGAGAGTAAAGGAAATGTCAATCATCATTGTGTTGTGATTTTTTTAATCTACCATCTGATCCACAGTCAAAGGATTATGAGGTGACACATACTGGTTCTCTAGGAATTTAAGACATGCATCTCCAATAGTTGCCAAATGTAGCTTCATGAGATCTTACCATGCTTTGAGGTTATCTTTGTTCAACTTAGGAATCTCTCTTCTGTAAGACATCTTGATCTTTAGCTTAGGTCCTTGAAACCTTCTTTGCAACCACCAATGGCTCTAATACCAATTGTTGAAAATATAAGAGTAACTAAGAGGGGAGGGGTGAATTAGTTACTACTAAAAAAATTCCAAATCCCTTATATGTCAATACAAACTCTATTATAACTCACAACTCAATTAGAACTAGAAACCTACTATAATTTGGTTAACAAAACAATATAATATATTAATGTGCATTAACCTTTAGTAACTTAGTTGGAGAAAGATAAAGAAATAATCAAATAACATGAATGCATGAGACACCAAGATTTAATGTGGAAACCCAATTTGGGAAAACCACCAATACAACTAGTTACAAATTTTCACTCTATAAAAGTGAGCTCTATTAGGAGCCAACCCTGTTAAAGGTTACAAAAAATAATGTTAGGTGTGAACCTTTTTAAAGGATTTAAATCGCCCTACTAGGAGTGCCCTTGTTAGAGGTCTTAAGACACTTCAATCTAGAAATGCCACCTTGCTAGAGGATTTACAAAATGATTGTTAAGTCAACTCTCTTAAGAGATTTCTTCATCGTTTCAATTGTTAGAGAGTAACAATGATTGACCTAATTTATGAAGCAACTAGATTATAGATTTAGATTGTTGTTATGGTTTATCCTCTAGATCCTTCCTTATCAAAATATTCTTTGCAACTCCTTGGATATTATCCCCTTAATTAGATATCCTTTTTTAATTCTCATCTTATCTTCTTTCACTACTTCTCTATTTTCATCCCACAACTTGACCTTTCATGTATATGAAATACTATGTCAAATCGGCTTGCATATCCTTACAAATAAAAAATAAGCATCCATTAAGTTATCTTGAATAATAAATAAATAAATAAAATTATTCTGATGCAAGTTGGCTTAAACTAAAACTAAGTCACTCAGTTACCACTGAGTTCCTTGATAATCAAACTAACTTAGTTTATATTGAACTTCTAACTCGGTTACAACTAAACTCCTTTGGTGACCGACCTACCTCAGCGTCAACTAGATCACTAAAATTGTCTTCTTCTTGGTTGATACAGGAGTCTTCTAAGCTCAGTTCTAACTGGCAGTGCTTGGTTAGAGTATAACATTTGTATATCATCAATGACAATATATAATTGAATAATTGTTATCAACACATGGAACACCATGTTTTTAATTAGAAGTACCAATTCATAACCCACTAACCCTTGGGATTTCATCATCCTCATTCAAATCTATAGGCTTATGTGTTTTATCTTTTCCTTTAGTTTTTATTTTATTACTAACAACAGGTCCATTTCTTATATAGAGCCTTCCCTAAACCAATTTTTCTCATGGTTTTTAGCATGTAATTATAATGATCACCTTCTACAATAATTTCTAAAAAATTAAAGTCGGATCCACCAAACATAGGGCTAAGATAGATCAAGAAATTGGAGGCAAAGGATTAAGAGTTTCTAAGATACTAAAAAGATAAAGTTGGATGAAGATTTATTCTTACAAGGCAAAAGGAAAAGTGTCTTTGTAGAAAAGAATTAATAGTAATATCTCTATCAATAGTTATAGCATGTTAGGATTTATCATCTATATTATGTTTGATCAACAACAAAAATCTTAATATACTCATCATATTAATCTTCAAAGAAAATTACATGGTTTTAGTTTTGAATTGAGTAATTTGAATTTATTATTATTATTGTAATAAATTACAAAGAAATAAATTGGAAATGTAGTTATATTTAAATTATATTATTTAAATTTAAATTTAAATAATTTCATTTTTTCTAATTTGTGAATAAATAACTTTGATAGAGAACAAAATTAATCTTAACAAATAATGATTATTTTTTAACATATTCTTGACTCAATTATATGATTGGTTATCATATAGGAGGCAAAATAATGGCACATATGTAGCAACAACATGGCAAATCATTTTTGAACTCTCTGATGTGATAAAAGATAACATCTACAAATTGCGTATAGCTCTTGCGTCATCTACTCTTTCAGTGCTTCAGGTATATATATTTTTATTAAAAAACATAATGTGTGATTTTTCATTTTAAGACATCATCGTAAACTCTAATAGTGTTAATTTTTCTTATTCTACAAAGGTTCGAATTAATGATCCAAATGTTGTTCACCCACACTTTGAGACACCAAGGATTGGAAGAGATAACTCAATTGCACGACATGGAATTCATGGACTTTATTGGCTATTCAATGTGGATGTACCTAGTTCATTGCTTAAAGAGGGGGAGAATATTATTTTTCTCACACAATCAAAAAATGTAGGTCCTTTTACTGGGATTTTATATGATTATATAAGACTAGAAGAGCCTCAATCAAATAGTTCTAACTAATATACAAAATTCTTGAGACAAAATTCTCAACTTATAACATTATATATTTATTAGGGGATCTGAATGACTTTTTCTTCAAAAGGTAACGAAGATGTAGTACATGTCTAAGAATGCATTGTAATTTTAAAATGTTATATAAGATAGTATTTTATTACATGTAAGATATTTGCATGATGGTTTCTTTACAGGAAAAAAGTAAATTATTTAATATTTTATTTTTAATTAATATAAAAATTGAATGATGTTATTTTTCTATCATTTAAATGTTCATTGCTATCATGGATTAAAATGAACATAATGTAAATAGAAAATGATAGTGAAAATAAAAATTAACTAATCTGTCATAAAAATGAATATGGAATTATTTTCTAAATCTAATAAATGAAATAATAAAATATATAAAATAAATATTTGATATTTGGTTAGTTAGATTTTTTTATTAAATGAAAAAATAATAAATATGTTTCAATCATATTCCTAAAAAATTATAATAGTTAATTAAATTAATGTCTTTTAAAGAATTCAATTTGGTTCGGTGTGTTCAATTAATATGTTTTCAAAAATATATATTACTCATATCAATCATAACTAAGTGTTAAAGCTACAAATGCATAATCCTTGGAATGATATTTTTAAAGGTAAAATTATACATCTTGATCATCACATTTAGATGCCTAGTCTTTTAATGATCACTTCTCTCAATTGCCTTTATCTAACAATTTAAGCCCAAGTACATATTAATGTAAATTCAAGGCCCTAACATTCCACTAGAGTTTGGAATTTTTATATGGTGTCAATTTAAGATAACAATATTACATTATAGAAATCCTAGGTAGGCAAGGGTTTGTAGATTACTCACACCAAATCAATGATATCTTGAACCAAACTTAATAGATTGACCTTAGACCAATTGAAATATAAATCTAATTCATTTCTCTACACATCCATGTCCATTAAATCAATCAATGAGTTCCCACAAGATTGTGCAAAGTGTTGGAAAATCAATTATTCAATTGTATATTGTTGTTGATGTTACACGTATGTTAAGCTTTAACTAAGCATGGTTAGTGTAAGCCGAGCTCAATCATTGCAATGTCCCCTACTTAATGTGACCATCAATGTCAATATATTAGCCTATGACAGGAGCTTTTGTAGGATAATAAAGTGATTAGGGATCTCATCTGGTAGTATATTTAGGAGTTACTATTTTTAGTAAGTCAGTGAGAGTCAAATGATATAGAAATTTCCAGTGTTCAACTTGGTGGATTTAGTTGAGCTCTTTTGGATGAGCTATCATACATGGTATTCTAAGTTTGACTCTTATATGATTTTAATGCCAAAGTTAATTTACTTTCTATAAATTGATAATTAAATAAAATACTTATTAATTAAGTCACTTTAATACAAAGTTGTTTTAAAAAGGTATTCTCCATTTATCTTGCATTGCTTATACAAATGAAGTCAACTTCTTAGAGGACTTTATATTCTCTTGGCTAGAATGAATTGGGGATGCTTGGATGATATTACTATTATTCTATTGGATTTCTAGGGAATCTAATTATTGAGCTTGGAGGATGAAATCCCTCTTTGTTGGCATTCTCATCACTATTGAAAGACATGGTCAAGAGGATTATCGGGTGTTTTCATTTAGGAAACATAGTGGGATTTATTAATGAGTTTGCACATAGTTTAAGAGTGTTCTAAAGTTTAGGTCAAAAGTTTCTTGCTATGACAAATAGTATTTTGCTATAGTACACATGAATAGTGATTTTGCTACAGTTTGCATAAATAGTGTTTTTTCTACAGTGTCATGAATAGTGTTGCTACATTGCACAAGCAATGTTGCATTGAGTTTATTATTCACTCTATTTGGTTGAAGGTTCAGAAGTTGTCATTTCATCTACATATCACTACAACATCTACTTCCAAGTTCCTTCCATCATACTATTCATTTTAGGCATTGTAATTGTTAAATATCACTTTGAATATTTGCTGCAACCTATAAGGCAATTGTATGTATACATTTCTAATAAAAAATCAATATTTTATTAGCAAATACAGAGGTTCAAACTTTTCTTATTTATTGTTGTATGTTTGCTAAGTATTAAAATAGCACTCTAACTAATAATACTTAGTAGTTTACAAGGCTCCTAAAAAAAGGTGGTTATTATAGGCACCAAAGGAGATTCTAGTATCAACTGAGAAAAAGTAAGTGTCAATCAAGTTTGGTTGGTCAGAAAAGTAGATAGTGTTGATTGAGTTTGGTTGGTAATCGAAATAGATAGTGTTAACTGAGTTGGGTTGATCATTAAAGGATGTTCATTATTAACTAAGTGTTTAATCTAATGTTAGCTGACTAATAGTAGATTAATTTTGTTAATTATTTTGTTAATACAAGTCGAGTAATAGATGCTTATTGATGTTTTGAAAGGGTTTTCAAGACAACTTTTCCTAGCTTATGATATATAAGAAAGGTCAAGTTGCGAGGACAAGATGTGTATCAAGTTAGATATGAAATAGATGCATATGTGAATGAAGACAAGGTAGAGCAAGAAGTGTAAAAGTTAATCTGTAAAGAAACATCTAATTGGGAAGGATCTAGAGGTAAGATAGAATAGTGGTATGAGTCTACAAAGTTAGTTTCTTCAACAATCACTTCAATCATTGTTACTCTCTAAAAATTGTAGCAATGAAGAAATTTCTTAATAGAGTTGACTTAATAGTCATTGTGTAACTCCTCTAACAAGGTGGCATTTCTAGATTGAAGTGTCTAAATACCTCTAACAAGGCCACTCCTAATAGAGTGATTAAAATCTTCTAATAGGATCACACTTAACAGTGTGTTTTGTAACCTTTAACAAGGTTGGCTCCTAATAGGGCTCACTTTAGAAGAGTGAAAATTGTAACTAGTTGCATTGGTGGTTTTCCACATTGGATTTCCACTTTAAATCTTGGGGTCTCATGTGTTCATGTTATTTTCTTTATGTTTTATAATTATGCAACTAAGCTACTAAAGTTTAATACACATTAATATATTAGAACTACTTTGTTAACTGAGTTATGGTAAATATCTAGTTCTAAACAAGTAGAGGAAAATTTGTTAAGTAAAAGTTTGTGTTCACATCTAAGGGACTTGGATTTTTTTTGTGGTAACTAATTCACCCCTCCCCTCTCAGTTACTCCTCTTGTTTTACCTATATCTCAATGAAAGATCTTTTTTATTAGCTCAAATTGAAGAAATTTGGCTATGGCATTAAATAATGTATTGTGTTAACTTTGATAACCTAATCAACATAAGAAAGAATTGTTAGAAATATGGATTACTGAGAGGGGGGTGAATCGGTAATCTACAAACCTTAGTCACCAATTGGATATTATTACTTATTTTAAAACATACATAGCAAATCAATAAAGTAATTTTGAACAATAATAGTAACAATGCACAAAGATAACTCATAACACCATATTTTATTAACTAGTGAAACCCTGGCCAACGAAAAACCTTGGTGGGGATGATACTCACTAGATAATATAGTGATATATAAATTTCTTATTAGAGGATGGACCCTATTAGGATTCAATGATAAAATTCAATATAAAGAGTCCCTATTAGGGGACTTTAAATCCCTATTAAGAGATTCCAACCCTATTAGGAGTTGTGGTATAACGTATGGAAGAAGAGCCCACTACCCAAACATGCAATTTCAACTACAAGTAGAGATCATTTCTCAAACAAGTAATATACTATTATCTTCTTCATTGACTGATCTCTAATCTTTAGCTTGATCTTAGATCACCAAATAGCTCATGTAAAGCTTTGCATATATCGCTTTCACAAAAATTTTCTCATCACAATTTGTAATTCACATTTACACAATCTTACAAGATAGCACACTTATTATCACAAAATGTCCTTTGCATAAATATCATGCCTTCAACAAAATTACTACTGGGTTGGCTAAGACCATCATTCACTTTTCAAGTTAGAGTAAACATCTAGGATGTCGGCCATAATTGGACAAGTAATTGTTTTGTAAGAAAAACAATTATTTCCTTTAATTTTGTCATCCTGCTTCATCAAAACATGAATATCTATGTTTTGTACAATTTGTACTATCTTTTGAGATTTACACATCATCACCAACATTTATACTATCTCCATGTAACTTTTCTAGTCATAATATGTTGTCAAAACAATACATTGTTGTCAACCAAATTCTATACTTAGAAAATTTTTTTATTACCAAACACTAAGTACCTTTATTTTTGAGGTTTCTTGTGAACATGTACATCATTTGTTGCCAAAAAAACAACAATTACATATCACTATTGGCCAATTTTCAATAATCTCCTCCTTTGGCATTAATCGCAAAAAAAAAGAGAAAATTGGCTAAGTGACAAAAACTTAACAACATTTAAACATTACACCTACTACAACTTGTTCAACTTTACATATGTGTTCCCCCTTACAATATACTTTACAATATTATCTTCTTTATACCTAATTTACAATTTTCACATTGTATCTCTTCCCTTTTGACATGTATACAATTTTCACATGTATCTGTCCCCCTTTGACATCAATGACAAAGGTCTAAATATCAAGATTCGGTCCAAAAATTGTCAAAAATTTTGTTCTTCCTTATGCTGATATGATCTTCATACAATCATCAAAATTATCCTTTAGACTATCCATACCTTTGGTCCATGTTTCCTTGGTAGGCTCAGCTAAGGTGAGAATTGCACATAAAGCATATGATACAATCTCAACTGTATCAATATCTAAATACAAAAAGTTGGAATATGTGTCTTTGGCCTTGACACATTCTTCTAGCTACTTTGCAACAAAAGATAATCTTAGAGAAATAGATTCTCTAAAATCAAATATCCTCTTCAAAATTTGTTCTTTTCAAAGTTCCAATTTCCTGATGTCACTTTGAATACTAGCAACTTGACTTTCAAAATCATCTACTTTACAAGATGGATGTTGGATATGGCTAGATAAAGCCTCTAGCTCACTCATCTTTAACTCTATCTAACTATCAATATCTATAATCAACTTTTATGATTTGGTACACTTAACATACAAAGTTTTCCTTCCTGCTAGCATTTCCATAGTTCTTTTATACAAGTATCAAGATTAACTAAGTCATTCTGATATTCTGATAGATGGTGCTAAACAAGTTAGCATCATGGGAAATTTATGCCTTAGCTTCTACAATGTTCAATAGAATTGTAAACTCTTCATCAAAACATTTTAGCATTGCATGTGCTCTCTATTCAAGATTTAAATCTGTGTACTAAACTGCAAATGTATTGTCTAGTCTATCTGTCACTCCCATTAATGTTTTCTATAAACTCTTTACTTTCCTATTTTTCTCAACTAGCTTGGTTAAGGATGACATTAAATTATTTTTAAAAGATTTGATCAAATATTCAAATCAAATCCATGAAACCCTCGAATACTTGCATGTAGAAAGCTTGTCACAGAGAAGAAAAAGACAAGAAGAGGGAAGGGTTTGCTCTAAAAACACACAAATTATATATTTAGATGTAGAAAAGATAATCAAATATAAAGAGATAAATCCTTATAAAAGGAGATCAAAACCCAGAAAAGGTAATCTAATAAGTTACTAAAGGTAACCTAAACATGAAAGCTATTTAATAATTAATAATTAATTATAAAATAGAGAAAGTTAAAAAATGCATAAAGAAAAATTTTAAGAAGGAAGAAAAAAGGTAATTTAATAAATGAAATTAAATTAACCTTTTTCTCTAACACCCGTCCTTATGATGAGCAACAATGTAGCTACAAAAAATGCAGAAAGAGAAAGGAAACTACAATGCTGAAAGCAAACCTTAGTCCTAGCAAGAAGGCCTAATGAGGTACCCAATCATAATAAAATCTCTATGAAATGGAGAAATAGAGAAAACTTAGTGCGAAAACTCTACTTAAAAAGGAGATAGCTAAAAAATCTGGTAAAAGACTATAGAAGCCTCCAACTAGAGGAATGTTCCAGAAAAGAGGAACAAAGAGTGATCATGAAGAAAACCACTAAAACACGAAGAAGCCACAAACACTGTCAAAGAGAAACTATTAATCTATAGAACCTTATCTAAAATAGAATCTAACCAAGTATAGAAGACTATAATTTGCATCAAATCAAGAGGCAAACAAAGTCAAATAGCTAAACTCAAAAACATAGATGACATAAAACACCAAAGCCTGAAGAGCTAATCAATTGAACTAGGGGAGCATGAGGAACAACAGGGACACCCCCCAGTGGGCCATAAAGAATTAAATGTCAAGGAACCATGATCAAGATACTCAAAAGAGTACATAAGTGTGTACAGAGGTAATCAATCTTAGACATGTCATGAGGGTAATATCATAGAAGGGACACTCACTAGACAAAGGAAGATGGAAAACAAAGGAAAACATCAACCCACCCCCCTATGGAACTTTATCAGAGTAGTGCATGTATAATAGGGAAAAAGACATAATGAATCTCAAGAATGCAGTAATCTGCACTACTTGAATTAGAAGGAAAAATAAGGAAAATGACTAAAATGAAAATACAGATGTAGTATGGCACTTGATCTTAGTGTGTTTGCATAAAAATGCTTAGAAATGATATCACCAATGATCAAAAAGTACAAAGAGCTGATACAACAAATAGTACGAAGAGATCTTATGCCAAGAAAATGATCCCCAAACTTGAAACACTCAAGATATCCACCATAGTGCAAAAAAGGAAAAAAAAAAACATGATATAAAGATAATGGAGTAGAACTTTAAGAAACTATAGCATTTCTCAAAAGTAGACAAAACCATCTTTCCAAAAATATAACATTTTCAGAAACGAAGATGGGGCACTCAAGATATGCCCTATGGAGTGAAAAACTAAACATCTAGCTTTGACTACCAAAATAAGAAACCAAACTACATCAAATCCAAAAAAGTCCTACACCAATGTCTCTATCTTGGAACCAGCTTTCTGGTGCTTCTTTCAAGTCAAAAAAATACATTAGTATGCTCAAGTTATGGTGAAAAAAACTAATAGTAGGTCAAAAAATGACCTAAAGGGTTTTCATAGTGTTAATGCAGCACTAACATCATACTAACATCATCATTTCATTGCAAAAAAATTGATAGCTTAGAGGTCGTCAATACAGGCCACAAAACTATGATGTGGTAGGTTTTGCAATTGCCATGTGGGCATAGAGTGATGGTGGGGTTATTGAGGTGGTAGCCAGAGAGGCGGGTGGCTACAAGTGATGGACTAGTGGCCAGAGTTGGCAGAGGTAGTGGAAACTGATGGGTGGTGGTGAATAGCAACACAATGGTAGGAACAACATACGGTGGCTAGAAAAAACACTAATGGCGACTAGAACAAACCCCAATGATGGTCGATAAAATATTTCTCACTTGGAAAATAGCATATAGCTTGATTTTTGTTTTTTTTTTTTTAAATATTTCCTCAGAGTGTGTGCAGGAGGCCATATGGCCTTCTAGAAAAAAAGGTTGCCTCCCTGATCAATGTTGTCCAAAATGGACAAACTTTATATGGAAAGAAGGGTTTTGACACCTGTTGGATCCATCTGTGAGGTCTATTTGGCCTCAAGCAGCTCCAAAAATTAGTAACCCCCTTATTTTCTTAGAAATACCTAAAAAACTCTAGATCTTATCCATCAAAACCTTGTTCTTTCTTTTTTTCAAATTATTGAACAAGCTATAGTAGATCTGGCTCTGATACCATGAAGGATTTGAGCAAATATGCAAATCAAATCCATGAAGTCCTTGAATACTTGGATGTAGAAAACCTATCACATAGAAGAAAAAGGCAAGAAGAGGCAAGGGTTTGCTCTAAAAACATGCAAATTGTATATTCAAATGAAGAAAAGATAATCAAATACAAAGGGATGAATTCTTAAAAAAGAAGATCGAAACCCGAAAAGGGTAACCTAATAAGTTACTAAAGGTAACCTAAAGGTGAAAACTATTTAATAATTACTAATTAATTATTAAATAGAGAAAGCTAAAAAACACATAAAGCAAAATCTTAAGAAGAGAGAAAAGGTAATTTAATAAATGAAATTAAATTAACCTTTTTTCTCTAACAGGTTTGGCCATCATCATAAGTAGATCTCTCAAGAGAGAGCAGAGTAGATGAACTAGATGGTTTAATATCATCTTCCCTCTATTTCTTTGCTACTTCTTTTGTTTTTCTCTCTTCTTCATGTTTATTTTCATTTTTTCTCTCTTTCGCTCTTCTCTTTCAATCTTTTCTTTTCATCTTCCTTAGTTTTCTTTTTCTTCTCTTCTTCTATAATTCTTCACTTATCTTCCTCTTCCTTTCTTTTCTTATCTTGTTCAAGAAATTTTTGCTTCGCTTCCTCTATTTTCTTATTTTCTTCTTCTAGTAGTCTCTTCTCTTCCTTAATTTGCCTCAACTTATCCTCAATATCCTTAGTGTCTAGTTTATTTGGTTTGGAACCACCAAATGGATTGGTATCATCAATGTTAAGGGTAACATTGGTTTGATCAATCTACATAGTATCACCACTTACTAACACTTCCAAGGTTCTAGGAGTTCGAGGAGATGTTTCCTTTGACTCTATCAACATTTGATTGATTTTTGCTACACTCTCTCTTCGTAGCTTATCCTTTTCACCAATCATAAATAGAAATGGTCTCAATTTGTTCCTCAAGTAAGGTGTGAGGTTATTCAGTAATTCTTTTATTTCTTCTTCATCATCAGTCTTGCAAATGGTGCTCAGCATAGACTTCCACAATTCAAGGTCTTCTTCCCTTACAGGATCCTTCTTCTAAATAAGTCTCTCATAGAATTTCTAGTTTATAATGCTCTTCAATTTCATATTATGTGATACAATACATCTCACAGTAGATATATCTATCTTATCTTTCTCAAAATTGTTGTACAAATCACAAAACTTGTTCATTTGAATAAAATTTCCTTCATTTACAATAGTTTTATTGATCTTTTCTATCTTTGGCTTCCAATATTGTTGATCTTTTCATTTTGCTTTCTTAGACGGAGTTACCTTTTTTGCTTGCTTGGTTTCTTGTTCCTCATCATCTTCATCACTAGAATCAAGTGTCAACAATGTTTTATGTCTTTTACCTGGTCTGGTGGCCTGTTGTTTAACTCTCTTTGTCTTAATAGATATTGCTTCTATCAATCTCTTAGAATTTTTTTATGTTCATTAGGTTGAACATTGGACACTGTTGCATATAGAATGCTCTATTTCGAAGATGTCTTAATAACTGATACTGACAAGTTTTGTATGTTTAGTATACCTTGCTTCATTTTTGTCTTACAACCTCAGATTCACTCTCTATTATTCAGGCCTCTAATAATGCCTCCTTCATTATAGACTCAACCTTCTTGTGTGATGCCTTCTCCAAGGTTGCTTTATGATCTCATCATATGTGCTAAATTTATATTTTGCTTTATCTCTATTTGCATTTAACAAGAAATTAATATAACCAACTGCAACATTATCATTCAATTCATAGCTCAAGGGATCAATAAATTTCTCCTGAGGTTCCACTACTTGAATATATGTATGATCTGTATCAACCAAAATAAAAATTTCTTCCTTGAATCCATCCATAATCGAAAGAGCAATTCTAAATCTTTGTTTCATTTCATTCTAAAATGTCCTCATTATCAAGTTGCCACTATCTAATATCTTGTCTATAAGATGCCTTCTACATACCTTTGTAATCTTCTCCATTATGCATATATCACTACTCATTATGTCTATGACTAATAAGTAGGGAACTCTTTTAAGTACATGAGAGAATATGTGATTGATCAATGATTGGAATCTAAACACACCATTCTTTTTTCTCTTGACCTTTTCTAGTTTTTCTAGGAGTTGCATTCTCAGTATTTCACTAAGATTCACTTGTTCTTTTTCTATAAATATCTTATATGTTGCATATATGAATCCTACTAAAAGTTCATCAATCTTAGAACTTGCACAAATAGAATAAGACATAATTCTACTCAAAAATATCACATCATCTTGCTTGATGGTGCTGATCACCTTAGCCTTTCCATTGTATACTACTTTAGTATAGCTTTCAACTTTCTTCTTTACCAATTTCTCACCTATAGGTACATTTCCTTGTTTACTCAGACTAGTTACCTCATGACTAAGGTCGACATAAATGTCAACTACATTGTCTTGCATCAAAAATTTATCATCATATATCCTACTTAATATGATTTGTGTCCATTCATCTGTGTCTAACTCATAGAAGAAGTGATACTTAAGAAAATTCTAAATAAACAATTCTAATTCCCTTAGATATTCAAATCTAGGCTTCATAGTTATGTTGTGGTTAAAATCCAATTCCATGTCTTTGTTCATGAATTCACTACGAATAGAGTCAAACTTTCTATTCAAATAACTTCCTACATCTTCAGGATAAACTCTTTCCAAAAATAGGGTTTTCTTTGAAATCACTCTAACAAGTCACTTCTCAATGCTCGTTACTTTGCATGTGTTTTCAATGAAGTCAAAATCAATTTTTTACTGCATTTGACCCTTCAAATTGAACTTGCATTAATTACATACTTTGTAGATATGAAAAAGCTATCAATTATGTTCTATAATCAAATAATTGTTCAATATCTTCTATTCGATCTTTAGATGTCACTTGAGGTTTACTATAGCCTCCTTTCATCGTGACAAAGATCCTTAAGACTTTGCATCACAAAATCCTCTACAAAAGCATACTTTTCATCTTCTGTTGTAGAATCAACCTTTACTGCAATACCAATGACTTTGAATTCCTTCATAACTTGTTTAGATGAGCTCTAAATTACAAGCAAGCTTAAGTACTATCTAAACATAGTTGGATACACCTTTTTCCAACTTTTCTACCTCTAATTAAGCTTTTGACTAAAGTTATCAAATTCGAATGCTATGAACAAGCTTAATTCAACTTAGTTAAATCAAAATCAATAACTAACTTCAATCTTCATGTCTCATCATCATCTAACTTTTCTTTTGAGATATATGTTCCTTTTACAATTTCTTCATTAAGTTCTTCTTGAAGTTTAGTTACAATGTTTCTATGTTCCTCATTGTCTCTATTAGTTCTAGAGTTCCTTTCATGGTTCCTTCTATCATTTCCAATGTTCCTTCCATCATTTCCTCTATTGCCAAAGTTTATTCCATAGTTTCTTCTATCTTTGAAGTTTCTATCTATTCTATAGTACTTTGTTGTGTGTCCAAAGTTGTTGCATAACTGACATACAGGTGCTCTGCCTCTAGGATTCTATTTATCATAAGTGCATGAAAATTATAAGTAATGTGTCTTAAGTTGTTACACTTATAACAAATGATCTGTCTTTTGTCTTCATAAGATCTTCCTTCTCTCAATGTCCTTTCATTAGATCTTCTTATATTTGCAGGGTTAGTATTTCTAGATATTCTACTATTATCATGCTTAGGTTTCCTACAATCAATTGAATTATGACCAATATCATGACAATTATGACAATAAAAGTCCTTAACATGATTTAATGACTTATTTGTACAATCTCTTTTCATATGACCCATTTCATTACATAAAAATAAATTACCTCTAAATTCATACTTAGTTTCCTAAGAATTTTCCACTTGCTTTGGTTCATCCATGGTTTCAACTTCCTTGTTTTGAATGGATTCATTCTTATCATCAAATTTGTCTTTTTCTTTCCGGTCTGATCTAATCTCAAGTTTCTTTGTAGACGTGTTAATTAGATAATTAAGACTAGTCTTATCATAGGTAGGTCTCTATATAGACATTGAATCATCAAGCTTTTCTCTGCTAGAATAAACCTTATCAAGTTGTTGTTTCTACTATATCAATTCACCTTTCATAATAGCATTGTACTTATGGAGTTCTTCATGATCCTCTTTCAATATTTCAAAGTCAAAAGTTTTCTATAACAAACTTGCTATCAGATCTAAATTTTTTTTAGTCTTCAAATCAGATTCAACTTTGCTAGGATCATTTATCAAAGTCAACTTCAAATTTGTAATTTTCAACTCATACTTCAAGATCTTGTACTCTATTTTCAACTTTGAATAGTCATCATCACTATTTTCAGATTTAATAGATTTAGGCTTGGATTTGAGATGTTTAATCTTTTCCTTCAATTGACCAATGTATGCTTTGGAGTCTTCGTATCTATCCTTCAGCTTATCTCTTTCTTTGGTAAGGAGATCAATTTTTTCAAGAGCTTCTTCAAGTTTCTTCATCAAGTGTTCCATATCCATAGGGATATTACTTAAGTTGTTAAGCCTCTTCAAACTATCTATGCTCTAATATCAATTGTTAGAAGTAGGCATTACTATGGGGGGTGAATTAGTAATCTACAAACTTTAGTCACCAACTGGATATTATTACTTACTTTAAACCATGCATAACAAAGCAATAAATTAATGCTAAATAGTAACAGTAATAATGCACAAAGATAACTCATAACACCATATTTTGTTAACTAGGGAAGCCTTGGCCAAGGGAAAACCCCAGTGGGGATGATACCCACTAGATAATATACTAATATATAAGTTCCTTGTTAGAGGATGGACCCTATTAGGAGTCAATGAGAAAATTGAGTATAGAGTGTCCCTATTAGGAGAATTTGAATCCTTGTTAGGAGATTCCAACCCTATTGGGAAGAAGAGTCCACTACCCAAATGTGCAATTTCAACTACAAGTAGAGCTCACTTCTCAAACAAGTAATTTACTACTATCTTCTTCCTTGACTAGTCTTTGATATTCAACTCAATCTTAGATCACCAAATAGATCATATAAAACTTTCCATATAGTGTTTTCACAAAATTTCACTCATCATAATTTGAAATTCACATTAACATAATCTTACAAAATAACACACTTCATATCGCAAAATTTCCTTTGCATAAATACGATGCCTTCACACAAATTATTGTTGGGTTAGCTAAGACCATAATTCACTTTTCAAGTTAAAGTAAACATCCAAGATGTCAACCCTAACTAGACAAGTAATTATTTTATAAGAAAAACAATTCTTCCCTTCAATTTTGTTGTTCTGCTTCATCAAAATAGGAATATCTATGTTTCGTACAGTCTATACATACTTCTAAGCTCATACACATCATCACCAACATGTATACTATCTCCATGTAACTTTTCTATTCATAATATGACATCAAAACAATACACTATTGTAAACAAAATTCTATACTGAGACAATTTTTTGATTACCAAACACTATCTTTATTTCTAAGGTTTCCTATGAACATGTACATCATGTGTTGCTAAAGATGACAACAATTACATGTCACTGTTAGTCAATTTTCAACAAGAATAACAAAGTAAGAGGCATACTTTATCAAAAGAAACCTTAGATGGGAATGTTCAAACAATGTCAAATTAGAAAATTGAGTAAAAGAAGTTTCAAAAGTGAGTCCTATAACTCTAAAGAAGTTTTGGAACTAGTTAAGATAGATCTTTGTGGGCCAATTGCTATAGAAAGCTACTATGGAGATCTATATTTTATTTTATTTGTTGACAATTAATCTAGAATGATGGCTGTAATATTTTTAAAAGATAAGTCTAATGCTTTTCAAAAGTTTAAATGGTACTTGGATAGAGGTAAAAAATAAATAGGTAAATTTTGAAATGCCTAATATCAAACAGAGGAGGAGAATTCATCTCAAATGAATTCAATGAGTTTTGTAATGAAAGAGGATTCAAAAGACTGGTATCAGTACCTAGAACTTTAGAATAGAATGTAATAGTAGAGAAGGAAAAAGATCCATCATGGAATGTGAACGAACATTATTATTAGAAAGTAATGTTGTACCAAAGTTTTGGAGAGAAGCAATCAACATATCAATTCACACATTGAACCATGTTCAATTGAAGAAAGGTACAAACAAAACACCTTATGAAATATGGTATGGATATAAGCCTAATGTTTGTTATCTTAGAGAATTTGAAAGCTAAATTTTATATCTTGAAAGATGTAAGAAAATGAAAGATTGATGTAAAGAGTAATGAAGGAATATTCCTATGGTACTCCAATAAAAGAAAGGCATAAAAATGTCTAAATCTTTCTACTCTCGAAGTCATGGAAAGTGCACATGTGAATATTGGTGAGTTTTCTTAAATAAGTGAAGAACAAAGTAGCAAAAAATCTGAAGATTATAAAAGGTTTGTATACTATGAAGAACTTAAAACCTTATCTTAGAAGGTTAAATCTAATCAGCAACCAAGTATATCTAGCAATTGACTAGTAGTTCAACCCAAGTCCTAGTCAAAACCACCCAAGTCACAATTAGTTGAAAGTTCAACCCAAGTTGTAGCCCTAGGTAGTGCAACCTAAGTCACAAGTAGCACTGCCCGAGTGATAGCTAGATCAGCCAGAGGAACTTGAGAAAAAGGAGGAAGAACTTGAAGAACCAAGTGAACCAAGTTCTACGAAAAGAAAGAAAGATCCAAGGCTTGCCAAATATGTCAAAAGGCATCATGCACCTGATCAAATATTTGGAGGAGAGACAAAAGGTATAATGAAAAGGAACAAACTAAAAGTTACACATTTACTTAGTGAACTTGAACCTATATTTGTAAAAGATGCTTTAGAAGATGAAAATTGGATAAAGCAATGAATGAAGAGATTGAGAAAATAGAAGAGAATAAAACCTTGTCTCTTGTTCCTAGATCCAAGGATGAAAATGTGATTGCTACAAAATGGATATTTAGAAACAAAATGAATGAGAAAGGTTATGCTTCTCATATTCACTTTGAATATTCACCTTTCTCATTCAAATACTTTGGATATGAATGAGAAAAGTGAATATCCAAAGACTTGTATGCAAAGTTTATGCTCAAGAAGAAGCTATTGATTATGGGGAAACATTTTTGGGTAAAAGCACAAATCTATGTCAAAATTTACAATACCAAAACCTATTTTGGTCAAATCTCATTTCTCTATCAAAACTCAATTTTTTTCAAAAACTAAAAATACCCTTTTATAGATCTTAGATTCAATGTCATCATTATATAGATTTTTGAGTGTTTTGATTAGTTATAATATGTTATAATCTCAAAATATTGTAAGTCAATATTTCAACATTTTAGAAGATGCTCACTCAAAAAAGGAAAAAAAAATAGTAAATCATATCAAAAAAATTAAAAATCATATTTATCTCTAGGGGAGAGAATCCTCTTCATGAATATGTAATTTTTTTTAATGAAGGTATAGATTTGATATGGAAGTTTTGATAGGAGGAAAAAACTATTGGATTCTAATAAGGTCAAACTTGAGTACTTATAACAAAGAAAATATACATCAAAAATACTTATTTCATTCTTTTCCCTTAGCTATACATGTCATATATAAGATATTTTCAAATCAAAACAAAAAAAGATGATTTTCATATACTTGTTTGACAAGAACTACACCCTATATTTTTTACAATTAAAAAAGGGACTTCAAAATAAAATAAAATCAATAAATTCTTATTCAAAAAAATTATAAAAATTATAGGCATAAAATTCATCCAGTTCTACACATTTCATTAGTTTACATCATCTTCATATTCTAAACACAAATACCATTTTTTTTGTCATTAATGTTGAACTATCGCATTTTGTTATCTCATTTCTTTATAAAAAATGACACAGGTTTGTGTTTTTACCCCTTCCCCTATTGCAAGACTTGAAGGGGTAAGAACACTTCTAGCATAAGCAACACAAAAGGGATTCAAAATATATGAGATGGATGTCAAATCATCTTTTCCAATGGATTTTTAGAGGAAGAAGTCTACATTGATTAGCCTCAAGGTTTCATAGATCCAAGCCAAAAAGGCATGGTATGCAACCTTCATAAAGCCATAAATGGATTAAAGCAAGCTCCTAGAGCATGGTATGAAAGACTTTATGGATATCTAGTAAAAATTGGTTTTGAGAAGACAAACGATAATAGAAATTTGTATATCAAGGAAGAACATCAAGACAAGATATTTCTTGCAAAAATATTTGTAGATGATATCTTATTTATAGTACATTATAACTTATATAAATCATTCTTTGAAGAAATGAGGAAAGAATTTGAAATGTCTATGTTTGGCGAAATGAAACTTTGTGGGTCTACAAGTCAATCATATGAAGGGTGGGATATTTATCACTCAATCAAAGTACATCAAGGAAACATCAAAAGTATTTAGAATGGTAGATTCCAAATCAATCAGTAGACCTATGTCTATTGGACATAAGCTCTCAAAGGATGATGATTCAAAGGAGGTAAAAAAATTGCTCATAGATTAATGATCAAGAAACTTCAGTATGTGCTTCACACAAGACCTAATATTGTATTGGCAGTTGGCATAGTTGCAATATTTTCCACTAATCCTAAAGAAAATTACATGATAACAGTTAAAAGAATTTTGGGATATCTAAAAGGAACTAAAGATTATGAGTTATGGTACAAGAAAGGAGGAAATATTGAGTTAAGAGATTTTACTGATGCAAATTGGGTAGGAAGCATTGATGACAAAAAAAGTACTATTGGAGGAGAATTCTTTCTAGGAAAGAGGTTAATATCTTGGACAAGTAAGAAGAAAAAATATATTTCTCAATCCACAGTAGAACCAGAGTATGTTGTTGTAGTAGTAAATTGTTCTAACATAATGTGGATCAAGAAGTTGATGTCAGGAATGAAGGAATAAATCAAGAAACAAATGGTTATCTATTGTGATAACACAAGTGCAATCAATATGTCCAAAAATCTAGTGATGCACTCCAAGAAAAAATACATTTCAATCAAATATAATATCCTAAGGGAAATGGTTCAAGACAAAGACATGAAATTGGAATATGTGAACACTAAGGAGTAGATGGCAAATATATTCACCAAATCTTTACATAAGGATGCATTCATGTATCTAAGAGGTAAACCAGGGGTTATTCCCCTCTCTGATGCTCATTAAAGAAAAAGTGAGGCATTAACCAAGCTCTATTGAAAATTAATGAAGTTGATGTATTGTAATATAGAGCATATTGTAGATGAATTAGTACATAAGTTAAATTATAATTTTAGATGTCTACATCATTTGGCAATTGATGTCAAAGAGGGAGATTTTAGTGTCAACATGAAAAAGTGATAAGATTGAGAGAAAGCCTTAATAATGGAGTCTATAGCTAAGAGGGAGAAAATGAATGGAAAGAATCTAAGACAAATCTGAGCATAATCAAACTAAGGAAATTATAATTGCTCATACTTTCATCAGTTAATTTTGACATGTTGTGTTGCCATCAATGCCAAAGAGGGAGTTTATTGGAATCAATTATTCAATTATACAGTGTTATTGATGTTACACAAATGTCAAGCTTTAATTAAGCACAATTAGTATAAGACAAGCTTAGTAGGGCACCAAAGGAGATTATAGTATTAGTCAAGTAGAAGTCAGTGTCAATCAATTTTGGTTAGTCAACAAAGCAGATAGTGTTAACCAAGTTTGGTTGGTCATTGAAGTAGATAGTGTTAACTGAGTTGGGTCATTCATCAAAGGAATTTGAGTATTAACTGAGTATTCAGTCTTTTGTTAATTATTTGCAAATCTCTTTATTGAGTGCATCCTCTATTATATGTTTTGTAAATCATTTAAAAAGGTGGACCTAGTTGTTCTTATTCCTCCTAACAAGGTAGATCATTAAAACTGATCAATTGTAAGCCTTAACTAGCCAACTTTATACTACAATACTAAAGCTTGTGGGTTACCAGTTTTACTTTCTATTTGGAAGGATTTTAGGTCACCATATCTTATGTCAATATGTTATGAATGATTTATTACTTTTAGTTTGTCATGCATGCAATCATATCAATATATAAATTAAGGATTATTAGGTGTAATAAGATTAAGTTTTATTGGTTCCCGATTCACTCCTCCCCTCTTAGTAACCTAGCCTATCCTATATTTCCAATAATTGGTATCAAAGTTTTTTGGTTCCCAAAGAAGAAGTTTAAAAGCTTGAGAAAAGATCAGAGGTAATGGAGGTATATAGGATAGAAAAGGTTATTGACAACAAAAAACTAGAATTGGAATAAGCTATTGGGAAACTAAAGAAAGAAAAGGAGCATCTCTCTCAATCCTTAAAATGAAGAAAAGATTTTGCAGTACAAATGAATGAGAAACTCAACACTGAAGAAAGAATTGAAGATATCTATCTAGAAAAAAAATTTAGATAAAGTCAATGAGGTAATCAGAGACCTATTGGAAAAGGATTGCAATCTACAAGCAAAAGTTAGAAAGATGAAAAGAGAACAAGAAATTTTCAATAAGATTATGTGAAGTCATGGAAGAAAAAGACAAAGTCAAAGAAGAGATAAAAGGAAATAACAATGAAATTCAACATCTATCCCTTCAACAGGTAGACTTCATTAATCAGCTCACTAATGCAAATGAAGAAATTATAAATCTAAGATCAAAAAATAAAAGATTGCAAAATGATCTAAAAATTGAAAAGAAAACCAATGAGAAGATGATGAAATATCAAGCAAACATGAATTAGTTGAATAAACAAAGTCAATATAGATAGAAAGGAAAGGCAAGAATAGGATACACAAAAGAAGGTGAATCATCCAAGCAAGGAGCTCAAAAGAATTAAAGGCCTACTTGTAATCATTGTGGTGAGTTAGGTCACACATCAAAAATATGTTGGAGTAATAGTAAAGAAAAATTCAACTAAAATTGTTACAGTTACAATAAAAATTGTCATAGAGCTAGTGAATGCAAAGAGAAACCTAAATTTAAAGGTAAATGTCACAAATGCAAGAAGCATGGACATAAATCTTTTGAATGTAGAAGCAAGATATTGAACCTAATAGAATAGATTGTGAAAGCTATATTTGGATGGGATTACAACACATGATGTAGATTCCACTACTGTCAAGAATTTGGGCGCATTGGAGAAAATTGTGTGAAACATCACATGAGAATAAGAGACACCACTAGAAGATGTTTTATTTCTACAAAACTTAGACATCTTACTAAGAACTATATGAATACTAGAAGGATAGAAGATGAAAAGAAAGTCAAAGCTAATGATATTAGAAAGAAGATGAGGTAGTAATGGATTCCAAAATCTTCTAAGAATGCAAATCCAAGCCATGAAGCACATGCCACTCAAGAATTGGGTGACTCAAGCATTTAAACTTGATCTCCCATAGGGATGAATGGAACTGAGACTCTGAAGTAGACATCTTACATTAGTTCTAGCTAGCTAGAATGAACGATCCATATCATATCATTTAAGATGCAAAAGGATCACATAGTTATTACAAAAAAATCAAGACCTTACCAAGCTAGGTAAAGTTGCAAGACCCTACTGAGCAAGGTTGGGATAGACTAAAACATTGTGTGGACACTGAGCTATGAATGACACTATCGAGCACTAAGACTAAATCGAATGGAAGAAAATCTGTCACCAAATGAGTGATAATACCAAGCACTTATGGTAACTAAAAAGTGAAAATTTGTTAAAAGGAAGGAAATTGAATTCATTTCTCACCATGAATTTTTGAAGAGCTATTTGCAAAGGGAAATTTTTGTGCTTCAAAGTGATTTGTGTATTTTTTGTTGAAGATTTTTGTGTTTTTATAAACCCTAACAAGCATGGCATCTTCTAGTATTAAAAATAGGAAAGGATCTAACATGTTGGTTTGAGGAGTCAATTGGAAGGCACCAAACTTCAAGATAAGTTTGGCAATTACAAAAGCACTTGATCCAACTAGAGCTCAATCACATATTCCACCAAAGGTATTACTTGTTAATGATATTTATTCACATCTTCACTATTTGATACAAGATATTGGAACCCTAGAAATGGATGAAAATTTGAAAAAGTTATTTGTGAATGGTGCATTGGAACCCGAGCATCAACACCTGGAGACCAAGGGTTTAACACACATTATGCATATGCCCTGAGACTTTCAGATAAAATGGATAAGGTTTATTCTTAGTTAATGGGCAGCTATGGTTGTAGCCACCTATTCAAATAATAAAGAAAATTATTCATTGAATCACATGGATCTCAATGTTGAACAAACCAAAGACTACCAAAACCCTAAGTCTAGTAAAACTAGAAAGCAAAACTTTTGTTGAGTGGGATAGAAGAGGTATGAAGATTAGTAGTGGACTGACATGGAGCTAAAATTTGGAATTCATGTGATATCTCATGAGATCTATAGCTCTAGTTATCTCAATAGTGTGTCATGTCAGGTAGTTAATCTAGCTCTCAAGATAGTGAAGAACAACATGTTGTTGGAGTAACTACTAGCCTTCCCCTTCGAGATTCATGACATGGCTTAACCACCTCCTATGTTCTATAATTCTAGTGGTTGTATCAAGCATTAATAGGTCAATCTTTTGGTGCAACAACAACTCTAGCTTGTAACAAGTTGTATCAAAGCTTGGTCACTAGTTTGAATCCCCTCAGGTAACACTAAGGGGGGAATTGTTGGACTAACCGCTAGCCTTCCCCTTCAAGATTTTTTACATGGCTTAACCACCTCCTATGTTCTATAAGTCTAGTGTTGTATTGAGCATTAATAAGTCATTTTTTGGTGCAATGGAAATTCTAGCTTGTAACACATGTCCTTTGACATTGCGGAGATAATGTTGAATCAATTCAACAAGAACATGAAAAGCATCAAGACTTCAAAGAACAACCCATGTAAGTTTGGTTCACCCTTGACTTTTTTATTCTTCTTTGAGAAAAAAAATTCCCTTCAAAATTTTTAGTCATATGTAGAAAAGATGTACTAGTACTATATCAGATTAATGAATATATAATAGAGATAGATGAGAACTTTGTTAGTATCATGGACAATTACTTTGATTCATTCAAAGAAAATATGAATATTAGATATATAATTCCAAAGAAACTTGTAGAAGACTACAAGGAAAATGTTTATTTTATGGTACGTTGTGACAAAGTGTACATTCAAGTAGCCAAACCTAGAGTAGTGTGGGTTAAGCCTGTAAGATATGAGGTTAACATTGATGACAAAAAATATATCATTTAGGAACTTTTGAATGACCTTGTAGATCCCAAGGCTAGGTATTTTGGTACTTTTTATGAAGCCAAAGCTAGAATAGAACTTGAAATCAAGCTTCCTCAAGTAGTCAATAAAGGAAAGAAGAGGATAACAAAATTGAGGTAAGCAAGTTCTACTCTCCTATTAATAGAAGAAAAAGAAGATGATGTGGAAGAAGATGATGTAGAAGATAAAGTAGAAGAAACAAAATCTAAAGAAGAAGAGCCAATTAGGAAGAAGGGTAAGGTTATCATAACCAAACCCACCAAGTCATCCACTACAATATTCACAAGAAGACAATCCATATCAAGAAAGAAATTGAAATTAGATGAGGAAGATGATGAGGAAATTATTTTCAAAAGACCTACACCTACATTTAGGAAAAATTAAAGGAACTTGATGCAGTAGCTGGCATGGCAATCTTCAAATCTCTCAGATATTAGACAAGGAATGTAGGTGAGAAGAATCAAGTTGAAGACATGATAATGTCAAAACTATGTAAATGGAAATGTTCACCTAACCAACTTGCATAGAAAACTCCCAATGAACATATAGAAACAATCAATCCAAGATGAGAAAATGTTAAGAAAACTGCAAAAGATATATTTGACTAGACTCTATGGCAGCTCATGTTGAGTCTTACTAATAAAGAGGTGAAAGAATCCATGAAGAAAAATGAAGAAAAACTCACTCTAAAATTCAACACATGCATTCTATTGGTTGATGACATTGAACATGTGGTGAAAATAGTTATAACTACATGGAATAATATCTACAAACTTCATCAACTGGGTGATTTTGTTGTTCATGTTAGTGACATAGATGATGAAAATGGAAAGGAAGAAAATGACAACAATGATGAAGAAGATATAGAAATAGATTATGTAAATCTAGATGATGAGGAGCAAGAACAGGAAGCTAAAGAGGAGAATCACCCTAAGATTTGGAGCATTGAGGAAACTGACCTAGAGAAGATTGCAGCAGTAGTTATGGCCTCACTTCCTCACTCTTTGAGAAAAGCTATAATTTCATGGCTCAAGAGGAATATTGTCACACAAAACCTTTTTTAAACACTTATTTATCAGACATACAAGTTTTTCTACAAACTCTACCAAATATTTAATTGGGAATCCCCTTTCTTTCATCATGCTCCTTGTCATCATAATAATGATTGTATTTTTTAGGCAAAAATTTACAAAATAACTGTAGGTATACTCACTCTCTCTATTTAACCTTAGGAATTCAACATAATGTTCATTTTCTTTTTCATCTTGAGCTCTAAACTCTAAAAACTTATCAAATGCATTAGATCTACTTTTCAAAAAATATACCTATATACTAAAGATGAAATCATCTATAAATATCATAAAATAAATAATTGCCTCATAGAAGTGGTTTTTACAAGCCCAAATAAATCAGTATGCACCATCTCTAATGGCACCTTTGCCCTTCTATAATTATCATAATTAAAGGGTAGGATATGTTACTTACCCAAAATATAAGACTCACACTTGCTAAATGACGCTACAATCTTTGGAAAACCATCTACCATTCTTCCATCATAACCAAGATATTCATAACAGAGATGTGATATCTTAGAGGGGTCTCCAATCACACTCTTTAGAGTTGATTTTTTTTATAATAATGTACATACATTCTTTGGAGGTGGAAAGATGGATTGAGAAAAGAGACATGTATCTATCCTCAAAAGAAAAATTTAGTTCTTTTTTTATTTGAACTACTATAACTATTTTCTTGCTCTCACATTTCCCATGAATGACACATTTTTCATTTTTCATTGACACTTTGTAAAAATTTTGTATGAGCAATTCGAGACTCATAAAATTGTGCTTCATACCCAAGGAAAAATACATATTTCATATCTCCTTCTCAACTTCCTTGGTGTGGATGATGATAGATCCATTTCCTACATCAAGAATGGTTTTATTATTTCCCATTCATTTTTCAAACTTCATTTTTTTATCAATAAAATAAAATAAATTTTTAGTACCACTCATGTGATTTCTATAACCACTATCCAAATACCACATCTCAGGGATTCCCTCTTCACCAATGTTGCACATGATGAGGACTATGGGATTATTTATTTCATCCTCATTTACATCATCCAAATTTGCACTTTTCCTTGACTGATCACTTTTCTTTTTCTACGATTCACTTGCATAAAGCCCAAATTTATGGCAAAAATAACACTCTAAATTTATTTTATTAGAGATATAGTTCTTCTTGTCTCCCCTAGAGCTATTTTGAGAATTTCTCGCTCCATCTTGGTTGCCTACTCATCCTAAGCTTTCTCCTCTAGCATTTATTTTCCTAGAGTCACCATGGTCTCTACTTGTAGAGCTTGGTCCAGAGCTATTTCTTCTTCTCCCCTTTTCTTTTGTATTGGCTTGAGTGTTAAAATATTTCTCTTATGTAGATGTTACAAATCTATTTATCTATTCCTCATGAATTTGAAGAGGACCCATCAACTCATTCATAGTCAATGTCGAGGGTCCTTTGACTCTTTAATGGTAATCATACGATTATCATAATTTTGGGGAAAACTTCTTAATATTTTCTCTATTATTCTCCAATCCTCATATTCTTCTCCATTCAACTTCAACTAGTTAATCAAACTAGAGACTCTTGAGCTAAAATCTAAAAGAAACTCATTTTCTTTCATAGAAGATTCTCAAACTCTCTTTGAATCATCTATAGCTTCACCAAATGGACTTTATCAGTCCTTTAAAAAAAATATCAAGAATCTCCCATGCTTCCTTTGAATAGTTAGCTACTTCAATTTTGAGAAAACTTGACTTTGTTGTGGCTACTTAAATCAAGTTTAATGTTTTTGTGTCTTTCCTCCTCGACTCCTTCAACTGAGTCTTTTTATTATTCTTAATAGAATTATACTGAGATATGCATGTCACATTGTTAAATTTATTGAAAACAAACTCCCAAAAAATATTTTTAGCCATAATAGTTTTCATCTTCTTTTCCCAAGTATAATAGTTTTGTCCTTTGAAGGATGATAGCTAGTGCTACCTATTTCCTTCATCTCTAGCCATGTCTCATACAAAAAAGCATTCATTACCTAGAAAAAAATGACTAAATTACAAAGGATTTAGGGCCAAATAGCTCTAATACCACATCAAGAATTGAAAATCCCCAATAATAGAGCAAGAATAGAAATTGTAACTCTTTTTTCCAACAAAGGAAAGGCACAATGTAATAAATCAAATAGAATGAAGATACCAAAAACAAGAACTAGAGATGTGCAATATTTTTCTTGTTTTCTTTCTATTTAATGTGAAAATAAACTCTTACAAATCTAAAAAAAAACTACAAATGCATAAAATAAAACTAACTACTACTACTGCTATTCATAAATTAAGCCAGAAAAATTTGGGACTGCATACAGTCTTCCTAGAGCTTCTCACTATCGAAAATATAGAATATGCTAGGTTACTAAGAGGGGAGAGGTAAATCAAGAACCAATAAAACTTAATCTTATTACACCAAATAATCCTTCATTTATATACTAATCTGATTGCATGCATGAAATACTAAAAGTAATAAAACATTCATAACATATTAACACAAGATATGGTGATCCAAAAACCTTTGAAATAGAAAGTAAGATTGGAGTAGGGATGATACCCACAATTTTTAGTGCTATAGTATAAAGTTGTCTGATTATTGCTTAAAATTGATCACTTCTAATGATCTGCCCTATTAGTAGCAATAAGGACTACTAGGTCCACTTTTTTAAAGGATTTACAAAAAATACAATGAAGTATTCACTCAGTAAAGAGATTTGCAAAACACTGTTAAGTCTACCTTGTGAAAGTATTTAATTATTTCACCTGTTATGATGAATCAGTGGCTAATCTTTGATATATAACTCTAATTTTTTGGTTAAGATTCCTTTGAAGTATAACAATCACCTTACTGTGATAGATAAATCTTTGTTGCTCCTTATACTTCTTGTAGCTTTCTCAATTTGCACTTTTACTCTTATTATTTCTTATAAATCTATATCTTCTTTTAGATGTGATACAATACATTTCACATATACCAATCCAAATTATAATTCATCAAAGTTGGCTATAATACAAGTTTCACCAAAACACACAAAGTTCTACAATTGCTGGCACTTGGGTTCTAAAGAAAAACTCGGTGAGGTTTTGATACTAGACAACTATTGTCAACACTCGGCATCATCATTCTCTTGATAGATGTAGAATCTTAGTTCATACTAATCACATCTAAGTAGTCTAAACTCAGTCGGTATTGGTGACCCGGTGAGCACTATAAAACTTAGCATATAAACTGAATCACTTGGTTGACACTGTTGCTAACACTTGGAGCTTAGTATAAACTAAATCACTTGGTTGACACTTCCTAGCTCAATCAAGACTAGATTCACATTACTAATACTGTGAACTTGGTAGACATTAGAGACCACGGTTGATACAATGCAACTTAGTTAATACTATGAATCTCAGTTTGCACTATTACTTATCAACTTAGTAGATACTACTTGGTGTGAACTAAATACTAATTCTAGAACTCAGTAGCAACTATATAACTCAATAGTAACTAGATTACTTGATTAACACTAGAGACTACAAGATAAGCTCTGTAGCTACTAAACATTTGATAAATGTGAGTCACTAATAAATAAACTTGACCATAATTTCAACAATATTCCCTTTGGAATTAGTGACAAAAACACTTATCGATTAAAACTAAATTCTCAAAATTTCAAGTCCATAACATTCTTTAGTATCCATCCTATGTCTTCAATTCAATAACATAGTCTGTTTTTGAGATTTTTCAAAATTACTTTTCTAAGGAATATTATACTATTACCCCATACATATATACATATATTATTCTTTTCTCAGTATATATATATATATATATCCTATCTTATAATCTCCCTCTTTTATATCATATCTTATCTCATCTTCTCCCCTTAATATATCACATCTTCTCCCCCTTTTTGACATAAATGCTAAAGGTGTATGCCACATGGTGATGCCAAAATGTGACAAGAAGTCAGAATGTACCTTCAAAATCAATTCCATTGTCGTGTCCCAATTTTCTTGTAACGTTGTGCTTGCATGAAGTGAAATCTCTAGTTCTACTAATAGCTCCATTATATGATCAGCTATGGAGAAGTTATTGTCATGGATGAGATTTTTGGCATATGCAATGTGTTTCTACAATGCATCCATGTTTAAAAGAATCATGCCTCAGATGTCTACAAGTTTGGCCCTTATCCTGACTTCTTCCCTTAATAATTATGCTTGCATATTAGTCAAAAATTTGATCTTTGAATAGTGAGAAAAACTATATCTTGAGTCAAGTGACAACTGGTGTGCACTTGCCTTCAAGTCTTCATCTATCTTAGATAGTTTATCTTTGATTCCCTAGGTGAACATAGATGTATCACATAACTTGTTGAATGATGAAGTAATATTATTTGTAGAGTTTTCTAATGAGCTGAGAATATTAGATAGTTCTACTTGATTTATTGCAATTTTCTATGCAACTTGCTCCAATACTTTGTTCTCAAATTTCCTTTCTTCTCTTTGTAGAAACTTTTATTGTTCATTCAAATCTTCATTGAAATGGACAACTTTTTCTATCTAAACCAAAATAGGTTATGCACTATCAACCTCAGTGCTCAGTGTATCTACAAGTATGTTCTTCACATCTTCAAGCACTTGGTTTTCTCTACTTTTCTCTTATCTAACCTTATGTTTCTTAGCTTTCTTTTGCAATAGTTCACCTATGATGTTCATTTGATCAGGATTCAAAGCAGACATATCCCGATTTGGGATAACTATATCCTCATCGAGATCAATCTCTTTTTCTTTACCCTTATCCTTACTTGAAACTTTAGTACTCGGTTGAGGCTTTCTCTCCACTATCTTTGTACTAACTATTTACATAATTAGAGATGTAACAATAATAGAAATAGAAGTGCTAGCAAAAAAAGTATATATTCCACTGATAGTAGAAACACCTATTTTCTATGTAGCCAAATTTGATGATGGAGGAAGTACTAGCTACTCAGTAGATGAAGTGTTGATCACTTTAGTCAATATGGTACTTAGTTGAATAGGTACAAAGATTGGTTAGGTGCATGTTGTTGTAGTGCTTGTCAAAACTAACTTGGTAGAAAATTTCTTTGAGCTTGATGGAATTAAATCTTTTCTTGAAGAGTGAGGAAATGAGGCCATAACTACTATTGTGATCTTCTCTAGCTTAGTTTCCTCAATACTCCAAATATCTTTAATTCCATCAAGCTTAGAGAAAGTTTCTGCCAAGTTAGTTGTGGAAACCACTACAACAACATGCACCCAACCAATCTTTGTACCTATTTAGCTGAGTACCATATTAACTGAAGTGATCAACACTCCATCTACCAAGCAACTAGTATTTCCTCCATCATCAAATTTGGCTACATAGCAAGTATGTATTTCTACTACCAGTGCAATATCTACTTTTTTTTCTAGATCTTCTATTTCTACTATTGTTACAACTCCAAGTATGTAAATAGTTAGTACAAAGATAGTTGAGATAAATCCTCAACCGAGTACTAAAATATTAAGTAAGGATAAGGTTAAAGAAGAAGAGATTGATCTTGATGAGGATATAGTTATCCTAAATTGGGATATCTCTACTCCAAATCCTAATCAAATGAACACCATAGGTGAACTATTGAAAAAGAAAGCTAAGAAACATAAGAATAGAGAAGAGAAAAGTAGAGAAAACCAAGTGCTTAAAGATGTGAAGAACATACTTGTAGATGCACTAAGCATTAAGGTTGATAGTGCACAACCTATTTTGGTTCAGTTAGCAAAATTTGTGCAGAAATTCAATGGAGATTTGAATGGACAAGAAAAGTTGCTACAGAGAGTAGAAAGGAAATTTGAGAACAAATTATTGGAGCAAGTTGCACAAAAAATTGCAATAATTCAAGTAGAACTATTTACTATTCTCATCTCATTAGAACCCTCTACAAATAATGTTACTTCATTTTTCAAAAATTTATGTGGTACATCTATCTTCACCCAAGGAATCAAATATAAACTAAGACAGATGAACACTTGAAGGAAAGTGCACACCATTTGTCACTTGACCCGAGCTACAGTTTCTTGCACTACTCAAATACTAGATTTTTTACTAATATGCAAGAAAAATTATTAAGGGAATAAATCAGGATAAGCTCCAAACTTGTAGACATCCAAGGCATGATTCTTTTAAACATGGATGTATTATAGAAACACATGCCAAAACTCTCATGCATGACAATAACTTCTCCATATTTGATCATATAATGAAGTTATCAATAGAACTAGAGATTACACTTCATGCAAGCAAGGTGTTACTAGAAAATTGGGATAAGACAATGGAAATGATTTTGAAGGTACATTCTAACTTCTTGTCACATTTTGGCATCACCATGTAGCATATACATTTAGCATTTATGTCAAAAAGGGGGAGAAGATGTGATATATAAAGGGGAGAAGATGAGATAAGATATGCGATAAAAAAGGGAGATGATAAGGTAGGAGATATATGTATAAAATGAGAAAAGCATAATATGTGTATATATGTATGGGGTAGCAACATAACATTTCTTACAAAAGAAATTTTGAAAAATCTCAAAAATAGACTATGTTATTGAGTTCAAGATATAGGATGGAGACTAAAGAAAGTTTTCAACTTGAAATTGTGAAAATTCATTTTTAATTGATAAGTGTTTTTGTCACTAATGCCAAAGGGGGAGATTGTTGACATTATGGTCAAGTTTTTCTATTAGCGACTCATACTTAGTCAAATGGTTAGCAGCTACCGAGCTTATCTTGTAGTCTCTAGTGTTAACCAAGTAATATAGTTATTATTGAGTTCTACAGTTGCTACCAAGTTCTAGAATCAATATTTAGTTCACACCAAGTAGTATCTATTGATTTGATAAGTAACAGTGCAAACTAAGCTCCATAGTATTAACCAAGTTGCACCATGTCAACCATGGTCTCTAGTGTCTACCAAGTTCATAGTATCAGTGATGTGAATCTAATGTTGACTAAGCCAGGAAGTGTTAACCAAGTGATTAAGTTTATATTGAGCTCCGAGTGTTAGTGTTGACTAAGACTTGCAGTGTCAACCAAGTAATTTACTTTGTATGTTGAGTTTCATAGTGCTCATTGAGTCACCAGTGTTGACCGAGTGCTCATTGAGTTACTAGTGCTAACCAAGTTTAGACTACTTGGAAGTGATTAGTGTGAAGTAAGTTTCTACATCTATAAAGAGCATGATGATGCCACATGTTGACAATAGTTGCTGAGTATTAGAACCTCACTAAGTTTTTTTTCAGCACTCAAGTGCCAACAATTGTAGCCAACTTTTTGTATTTTGGTGAAACTTGCATTATAGTCAACTTTGATGAATTTTAATTTGGATTGGTATATATGGAATGTATTGTATCACATCCAAAATAATATATAGATGTGTAAGAAATAATAAGAGTAGAAGTGTGAATTGAGAAGGCTACAAGTAGTATAAGGATCAACAAAGATTTATCTATCATAGAAATGTGATCATTATACTTCAAATGAATCTCAACCAGCAAATTAGAGTTGCATATCAAAGATCAATCACTAATTCATCCTAATAGGTGAAATAGTTAAATTCTTTCACAAGGTAGACTTAATAGTCTTTTGCAAATCTCTTTGCCAAGTGCATAATTTATTGTATGTTTTGTAAATCCTTTAACAAAGTGGACCTAGCAGTCCTTATTGCTTGTAATAGGGTAGATCATCAGAAGTGATCAATTGTAAGCCTTTACGAGACAACTTTATACTACAGTGCTAATGCTTGTGGGTATAATCCCCACCCAATTTTACTTTCTATTTGGAAAGTTTCTGGATCACCATATCTTGTGTCAATATGTTATGAATGTTTTATTACTTTTAGTATTTCATGCATGCAATCAAGTCAATATATAAATTAAGGATTATTTGGTGTAATAAGATTAAATTTATTGATTCTTGATTCACCCCTCCCCTCTCAATAACCTAGCCTATCCTATATTTCTAATAGTGAGACACTTTAGGAAGATTGTATGTAGTCCCAAATTTTTGCTAGTTTAATTTTTGAACAACAATAGTAATAGTTAGTTTTATTTTATGCATTTGTAGTTTTTTTTTGGATTTGTAAGAGTTTATTTTTAGATTAAATAGAAAGAAAACAAGAAAAAATATTGCACATCTTTCGCTCTTGTTTTTGGTGTCTTCATTCTATTTGACTTATTCCAATGTGTCTTTCCTTTGTTGGAAAAAATAGTTACAATCTCTATTATTGCTCTATTATTGAGGATTTTGAATTCTTGATGTGGTATTAGAGCTATTTGGCTCTAAATCCTTGTATTTTTGAGCATTTTTTCTAGGTATTGAATTTTTTTTGTAGGAGACATGGCTTGAGATGAAAGAAATAGCTAGCACTAGCCATCACCCTTCAATGGAAAAAACTATTATACTTGGGGAAAGATGATAAAAACTGTTATGGCTAAAAATAATTTGTGGGAGCTTGTGTTGGAAATATAGATGGAGTAGCTAAGAGGGAGGGAGCGGGGGGCAGAATCAGTTACCACAAAAACAAATCCATAGATCCCTTAGATGTCTTATAAAACTAGTTATTGTTGTCACTCGATAGCCACACAGAAAAATGTTGTAACTTGGTAAATGTATTGTAAGTTAACTTATTACAGATTTTAAGCATTCATAGAGATTTAACTTGCATGCATAAAAGAAATAACATGAACAGAAGAGATGCCAGATTTAACATGGAAACCCAATATGGAAAAACCACAAAGTAACTAGCTACCAATTTTTACTTTTCTGAAGTGAGCTCAGTTTAGACCCAACCATATTAAAGGTTACAAAACACACTATGAGGTGTGACCTTGTTAAAGGATTTAATAACCCTATTAGGACTGGCCTTGCTAGAGGAGTTTAGAAAAATTCAATAGAACTATCACCTTGTTAGAGGATTTGTGAAATGGCTCTGAGATCAACTCTATTAAGAGATTTAGAAATCACTGCTACAATTGAGAAAGTAATAATGAGTTTACCTAAATGAGATGAAATTGAATTTTCTGATACAGATCTTTGTTCTATTTCACTAGATCCTCTTCTAATTGAATACAACTTTGCTGCTCCTCAAGGATATCTGATCCTTCTCTCAAATTTGCTCACACTTTCCATTTCACACAATCAACACTTTTGTATGCTCGCTCATTACACTCATCCATACTTTAGAATTCACATCTTGTCCTTTTTATTTATACCTTATAAATTTTCAAGTTGGCTTATTTACAAGTTATAATAATCAATAATCATTACATCAATCAGCTACGATCATTACATGAAAAAATTAAACTTTATTTCCCAAAACAATGAAATCCTTCATTAGCTGACCCTGCTTGGTAGACATTGCTTCAGAAATGATTTCCAATGTTAAACAACTGAAGCTCAATAAACACTGCAAACTCTACAAAATCCTTTGGAGACCAAGTAAACTTGGTAAACACTAACTTTCCTTTGTCAACCTTGGTAGAAACTAACTTCTACTACAGAAACGTTCATCACCTAAGTGAGCTTGGTAAGAACTATTTCCATAGAGTATCTTTTAGGAACACTTGGTAGACTCTGTAGTTTTCTTTGTTGACCAACTGAGCTCAGTAGACTCTGTCTAATAACTAATATGACATTTCTGTAACATCAAAGACAACACATTAGTGAACAATTGTACCCAAAAATCTCCCTCTTTGGCATTGATAGCAACACAACATGTCATAGCAAATCAAATTTGAAAACAAAACTTTCTCTGATTGAACATTTCTCCCTCTTAGATTTTATGCCACAAACTTCAATAATCTCCCTCTATGAAGGAATTACATGGCTTCATTTCAAACAGTAAACTCTCTCTCATATACATTCAAATTTCAAAAAGGTATGATAGTACATTCTTCCTCTTTGATAACACATGTCAAAGACAACACATATCAAATAAGTAACAATGTACCTTGAGTACTGACTCATATGCAATGTTTTAATGACTATGCTACATCAACTGATAGATCTTCAACTAGGTTCCTATTGATGCATCACTAAAACTTCATTTTAGTGAGCTTCAGATAGGGGAATGACCCCTAACTTACCTCTTAGATACAAGAATGCATCTAATCTGATATCCTGACCCTACACTAATTCTATGACAAAGTGATACTTTATTGCAATGTGCTTGGTTTTTGAATGCATCATAGAATTTTTAGATATGTTGATTGCACTTGTATTGTCACAAAACATAACAATTGGTTCTTTAATCTCAACCTTAATGCCTTCCAATAATTGTTTAAACTCAACAATGTTGGAACAGTTCACTACTACAGCAACATTCTCTGCTTCTGCTATAGATTGGGATGTACAATTTTTCTTTTTACTTGTCTAAGAAACCAACCTCTTTCCAAGAAAGAATGCTCCACCACTTGTACTCTTCTTGTCATCAATGTTTCCTGCCCAATCAGCATTAGTAAACACTTTCAAGTCCAAATTACCTCCAAATTTGTACTACAATCCATAATCTTTCATTTCCTTTCAAGTATCTCAAGATTCTTTTGATTGTCATCATGTGATTTTTTTTGGATTTTGCTGAAAATCATGCTACAATACCAACTGCAAGAGCAATATCAGACCTAGTATGAACTACATACTCCAATTTTCTAATCATTGATCTATATAAGGTCTGATCTACCTCTTTTGATTCATCATCCTTGGTAAGCTTTAATTCAATACACATGGGAGTTCCAACTACTTTAAAATCTTCCATACCAAACTTCTTGAGTATCTCCTTGATGTATTTAGACTAAGTAATGTAGATACCATTCTTTCTCTATTGAATTTGAAGACCAACAAAGAATTTGTTCTCACCAAACATTGACATTTCAAATTCCTTGTTCATTTTCTATGAAAATTCTTTGCATAGATCATCATTCCCTATAAATAAAGTATCATCCACAAATATTTCTGCCAAAACAATCTTGTTACCTAGTTTTTCCTTGATATACAAGCTATTGTTATCATTAATTCTCTGAAATCCAATCTAAACAAGATAGTTATGCAATCTTTCATACCATGCTCTAGGGGCTTGTTTCAAACCATACAATGCTTTGTTTAACTTGCATACCATGTCCTTCTTGTCTAGATCAACAAAACCTTTAGGCTACTCAATGTAGACTTTTTCATCGAGAATACCATTGAGAAATGTAGATTTGACATTCATTTTATATACCTTTAATCCTTTGTGTGCAACATATGCAAGTAAGGTCTTGACACCTTCCAATCTTGCAATAGGAGGAAAAGTCTCTCCATAGTCTATTCATTCTTTTTGAGAGTAGCCTTTACATACCAATCTAGCTTTGTTTCTTGATACCTTAGCATCTTTATTCAAATTAATTTTAAATACCCACTTAGTTCCAATCACATTTTTATCTTTAGGCCCAAGTACAAGAGTCCAAGTTTTTCTCTTCTCTATTTGCTCTATCTCTTCATTCATAGCCTTAATCCAACTTTCATTTTCTAATGCATCTTTGACATTTCTGGGTTCAAAATTAGCAAGTAAACAAGTAACTTCAAATTTGTCTCCAATAATCTAATCCGGTGCATGATGGCTCCTGACATACTTTACTCACATAGGTTCCTTGCCTTTTGACTGAGCTCCACTGTCTTCATTTTGTATTTCAATTTCTACCTTTGGTTGATCTAACTGTTGCTTGGGTCCTTTAGAGTGAGTAGGCATTGGCTCAATAGCATCTGAATGCGACTTAGGTTCCTTCAACTTGGTTTGAACTTCTTGCAACTAGGTAACTGAAGACTCGGGAGTAGAAGTTTCCTGATTGATAGATGTATCTGGCACTATATTAGGTTCAATGAAAACAAATCTTCTATAATCTTCTAGCTCCTTTTTTCTTTCTTCTTCAATCTTTCTTACAAACTCATCAACTTTCACATGTGCACTTTCTATGGCTTTATGAGTAAATAAATTCAAACATCTATATGATTTACTCTTGCAAGATAATCTCAAAAATATTTCTTCATCACCCTTCACATCAAATTTACCTTTTTCTAGATTCTTTCAAGATGAAACATTTACTTCCAAATACTTTTAGGTAACTTAAATTGGGTTTATAGCCATACCATAACTCATAGGGAGTTTTGAATGAGTCCTTCTTCAACTATACTTGGTTTAAGGTATGAACTACAGTACTAATAGCTTCCTTCCAATATTTGATAGCAATGTTCTTTTCAATCATTACAATCCTTGCATAGTCCATGATAGATCTATTCCTCCTTTCAACTATTCCATTTTGCTCAAGAGTTCCAGGAGCTGATACTTGTCTTTTGATTCCTCTTTCAATGCAAAAGTTATTGAATTCATGAGAGATGAATTCACCACCTCTGTTTGACCTCAAGCATTTTAGTCTTTTTCCTATTTCCTTTTCTACTCTGGCCAAATACCATTTGAACTTCTCAAATGCTTATAATTTATCTCTCAAATACATGACAGTCATCATTCTAGAGTAGTCATCAACAAAAATAATGAAGAACTTTTCTCCAATATAGCTCTCAATTCCAATGGGTCCACACAAATCAGTATGCACAATTTCCAAAATTTCTTTACACTAATAGTTTTTAATTTTAAAGCTGGTCTTTCCCATCTTACCAATCTGACAGTTCTTGCATAGACCAACATCAAGTTTCTTTATGCTAGTAATGCATCTTACTTTCTTGAATTTTCTTATTTTCACCAATTTATCGAAATTCACATGATATAACCTTTTGTGCCATAACCAACTTTCTTCAACATGAGCAATAAAACATGAACATTCACCAAGTTCAAGATAGAACAAGTTACATTTTGTCTGTATGCCTAATCCAATCAGCTTTCCTTTGTCATCTAGTAGTCTTGCTTTTCCATGCATGAATTCCACTTTGAATCCAATATTGATTAGTTGTGCCAAACTCAATAGATTGTGTTTAGGTACTTCAACCCAATAGGCATTATCACATACAAGCTCTTTGGTTAGTGAGATTCTTCCTCTCCCTTTTATGCAACAAGGTTCATTATTACCAAATCTCACAGTGCCATCATCATAGTCTTCAAATTTTTCAAACTTAGTTTTATCACCAGTCATATGATGAGAGCAACCATTATCTATGATCCATGTATCTTTTTTCTTACATGAGAGATAAGTGCCATTTTATCTCTATCATCATTATCAAATTCATCTTTCACAACAATGTAAACAATTTCATCTTCACTATTGTTAGAATCCTTAGAACCCTTAGCCATGAAACATGTTTTCTTACCTTTGTCCTTGAATGATTTGACGTCTTTCTTGCCATTACACTTGTGACCTTTTTTTTCATCCTTGTTTTGCTTGTTTGGACACATAGTAGCAATATGACCAATTTCCTCACATAAAAAGTAGATCAAAGGAACCTTACCTTTGTATTTTCCTTTTCCTCTAGAATATTTTCTTGCAAGTAGAGCTTCTATCATGCCCAATATTTCAAAGAACAAACACAACAATTTTATTTTATTTTTTAAATTATTTTGTACTAGTTCTAAATGCTATTACCTTTTTCTTAGCTATTGACAATAATGTTAATTTTATAGGTATACTAATCACCCAACTAGACCAACACCACTTATTAACTCATAAGTCTTAGCATTATATCTATACATCATACTAACAAGTGGTTTACATCTACATAATCAAATCATAATCTATGCCCCAATTCCATCCTTCCCATTCTTAACAATCACCTATGATCTTACTCCTTATTATTAATTAAGTGTTGATTTAACATAGATGAATATAGAACTTGTGATGTTTCATACAAGGAACACATCGTTATGATATCAATGTGCTACTTTAGAATTATCAATTATGATGCTCTTTCGCTTACTTTTCCTTGCACATATTCATGATGATGGCATCATGTAGATGGTAGGAAAATGTTAATCACAATGATTTGCGTATTGAGAAATCATAGAATATGAAGTGAAATACATTCTTCTAAGCCTAAGGTTACATTATTGTGAACTTCATGATTTTAATGCTATCCCACACCTAAAGAATCTTCAAAATTTATCTTCATAATATAATTTAACTAGATATTACATTGTGTTAACTATATTACCTACTTAATTAAACTTAACTTGGTACTATCCATAGCTTAATTTAGAACTTCACATTAGTATCATTAATATTACTACTATCATTATTTAATCTAGTAATAATTATTATTTATATTATTCTTCAAAAAGACTATTTACCATTATTAATATTATTTTAAAATATTTTCTCCCCTTAATATAATGCACCTTTAATCACCCCACTAACACCATATCCTATTAGTTAAATTAACTCTTCACTGCCATCTATTAGGTTTCTATTCTCTATACTTAAAATAAATTATTTTTTTCTTATATATATATATATATTATTATTTTTATTTTTATTTTTAACTTTTTCTTCTATGTGGAAAAATAACAATTAATGCATATAATTATTCCTTGAAAAATATATACTGCAAAAGAAAATAGCTATACTAGTAACTATATATATATACCTAACCCAATCAACTATAATATTTAATCCTATCTTAAATTCCTACTTCTTTTTTTTCTACCTACCATATCTCTCTCTCTCACACACACACACACACAGAATTTGTTTTTCTTTCTCTATGTGGAAAAATAACAATTAATGCATATAATTATACCTTGCTAAATATATACTACAAAAGAAAATAGCTATATATATATATATATATATATATATATATATATATATATATATATATATATATATATATATATATATATATATATATATATATATATATATATATATATATAACCCAATCAACTATAATATTTAATCCTATCTTAAATTCCTACTTCTTCTTTTTCTCCCTACCATCACATCACCCAAACAAACATAATACTAATTCTACTTATTATTAGTTCCTGCCTTTGGCAGGAAACTAATGGAATCACCAAGTTCCCTATTAGTTCCATAATCTAAAAAATTCATTGATATACTAATGTTTGCAAAAGATTTATTAATTTGCATGTTTTTTTGGAATTGAAAAATATAATTTTTTAAAAACTTTATTGGCTCATGATAAAAAAGGCAATGTAAAAATTCAATTTTCTTCAACAAAAATACAACTATTTTCTCCAACACCTCTATTAATGCAAGCATTAATTGCAACTTTATCTTTTCTTGAGACAAGTGGATAAACTTTTTTTTTAAATTATCATTTTTCTAACACCTCTATTATTAATGAATGCATTAATTTCAATTTTATATTTTCCACATTTATGACAAGTGGATAAACTTTTTTAAAAATAGACAATCAATTTTAATTGATGTTTATTTTTGCAATTTGTAAAATGTTATTCAAATATAGATATTTTAATCAAATATAGACATTTTAACTCTTTTAAATTATCAATTTTCAAAAATTATTTTTATATAGTTTAATTTCATATTTATTTTAATTTTAATTTATATATAAGTTTAATTTAGAATTTAATTATTTTTATTTTTACATATCTAAACCAATGCTTTTAATAGATTTTCTTTTATTTTTTACTTTTATATATAATTTTATTAGATTATACATTTATTTAACATATATAATTTTTATTATATTGATATTTTTAATTTATACTTTAAAATACATAATATTAATTTTGTATCAATTTTAATAAAGTTCAAAATTTTTAGCTTGGTATACTATCAACTTTATTTATTATAAGCGTGTTTGGTTTTTTTTAAAGCATAAATGTTTATTTATTTTTATGCATTAGATTTAAGCTTAAGAATATTTTCTAGCTTCTTCAATTGGATGAATTTATTGCTTAAACAAGATATATCAAATAATTTAATAATTAAAATTAATCAATTTAACTTTTTTTTTTAAATATATATATATAATTTTATCTATATCTTATATATAATTAGTTGATAAATATCTTTGGTATGATAAATGTTCTTTAGGATGTCATCTAATTTTAATTTAGCATGATACTATAATGTTTATTTATATATTCTTTTACTATTTTAATTAATATATATCATTGCAGTTATATAATTTAATAATATAGTAATTATACTCTATAATTTAATTTAGTTTAGCACTATAATATTATATTTTTCATTACTATTTATTTGTTATTTTATTAAATTAAAAATATTATATTTTAACCAAAACCTACTTCAATCAACCATAAAATCATGAAGGCAAGAACTTTGGCACATGTGCCCCTTGTTTTAAATCTAATCTGCACTAAATTTCAGCTCCAACTAACTTACTAAGCTCAACCCTTAATTCTACCCCCACACCTTACTACTTTCCCTCCAAATCTAGCACCTAAATCATGGCTCTGCACAAACTTACCCACCTCCTACCTAGGTCCACATGACAAGGCTTAGAGGACCACTTGCTACAAGTTTATTCCCCATGTACTTGGGCTGGAATTGAATTTGTTGCAAGGTAATTTGTCTTATCATTTTGCAAGAACCTTTTTGTTTAAATCAAATCCAAGGCAGGTGGTCAAATCAGTGGACATAACTTGTGGTGGTGTACAATCCCAAGGCAAGTCGTCTTGCTTCAATCTTATAACATGGATTCTCTTTCCAAGGTCTCTCATGTATGGTGCCCCATTTTCCTAGGCGAGTTGGTGGAGACTATAGCCAATAAAAGGGTCTACACATAAGCCCTGCTTGTTGGCTACCTAGGGAGGGAACTTATGGCTATAAAGGGTCTACACATAATTTCTCCTTTAATCATTCCAAGGTTAGGCATTGCCTAGTGGGCCACAGTAAACCACTTGCCTATCACTTTTTATTTTTCTTGTAAGGACTTGAGGAACCTAGCATGCTAATAGCATAGTGTATGATTTAATTAGCTTTTTATTATTATTATTATTGTATCCCTTCAAATTGTCTAGTCAACTCATTCATTGTTGTAGGTTTTTTGATTGTCCAATCATTTCATATTGTGATGTAAAAAGAGATTGACTTCCTGGTTGTATTATATTCAACATAATTTTATTACCTAGGGATTATTTATTTATTTATTTATTTATTTATTTATTTATTTATTTATTTATTTTCATTTAGAAGATACTCTAGCATATTCTCTATATTATTAAATTGGTCTATATTACCTGAGAGTCACACTTCTTATTCCCATACAAATTCTAGAAACTAAATATGCATGTACAGGCATGTTTTTCTTATAGAGACTCACTATTGTTTTTTCCCTTAAATTAATTATGATATTGAGGGTATTGGTTTGGCAATAGTGGTATCATTATTATTATTTCTCTTCTTCAATCTTACAATATAAATGTCAAATAAGCAATCCATTCAAAACCACTTTTAGGCATAAAATTTTAACCCATGAAATGTATCTAGAAGAGGATCAAACACGAACTGATTGATTAATTCTATTCTTCCATTGATAAAATTGATTGACATTTCTTATTCTCCTACAGCATAGCTATCAGCAATCTATTTTAAATACCATCTCTTAAATCATTTGATGATTTCCATAGAATAAGATACCAATAATGCATGTATCATTTCTTGAGTATCAAAGAAATCAGTTATCCTTAAAGAGAGCGCTTCCTTTACATCCATCCTAGGAATATTATGATACATAAATTCTTTCCATTGCAATCCATCTAGATGCTTGTTATTGAAACAACAATACAAATATATATGATTTTATCCCAAGTCCTTCATTCCTACCACAAGACCATATTCATAATATTATGTATACTTAAATTAAGATCCCTATCTATAAAGCTTTACAAGGAAAGAACTACAAATAGAAAGAAAAACTTGTTGGAATGTCTTAATGGGAATAGTGCTTCTGAGAGGGGGGGTGAATCAAAAGTACTGACCTTTTCATTTATTTTAAATCCTTACTAACATATAACTCAAATTAACATGCATGCATATAAACATTAAAAAATCATTAGAAGCAAACATGCATCACACATAACACTTGAGATTTTGGTGACCCAGAAACCCTCCAAGAATAAGAAGGTAAAACTAGGGTGGGGATGACACCCACAAAATTACTACAGCAATTGATTTCAACCACTTCTGATGGTTTGCCCTATTAAAGGCTTTACACACTGTCAGATGTGACCTATTGAAAGGATTTACAAACACTTTACATGAAGTGTCACCCTGTTAAAGGAATTACATAAGGCTGTTAAACCTACCTAACTCAATAGAATTTCCAAAATTCCTAATACAATTGTGAGAGAGTATTAGAATAATACACCTGATCTAATGCAATCTTTGATGTTGATCTCAGGTACTTGATCTACTCTTCTATCATTGATCTCTGCTAGATTTGATCTATTGATTGTGTTCCTTGTTCTATTCTGATCAACTAGATGTGTAAATGTCATCCTTTCCACTAAATCTTTGACACCAATTTTTTGCAACGACTTTAACAATAGGCTGTACTTTTCCTTCTTCTTTCAACTCTCTACTTTTTTCAATGGCATCAAGACTCCCTTATAAGGATTAGTGGTTTGTTATGCATCCTTGATTCAAGTATTCCTTCTCAAACCCTTGAAATTCACCCATTGGTTGCATGCAGTCTCTAATTTTTTGATTGGCTACATGAGGATTGCATAGGTGGTTGGGAGGATTTGATCTTATCTCCTTATTAAGTAATGAGTCATGCATAACCATTTTACATCTTGGCTTGCGATTGCACAAACTTTCATGCTGATCTTGCATTGCTCAGCACATGAAGTAATACTGATGCTTGGCACCATCTATTTTGGATTTCTCAGCATCCACTGTGTTTCCTAGTTACTTAGCTCCTATAGAATTACTGTGTCACTCGGCACCTATAGAATTCCTGTGTTACTCAGCACCACTCAACTCTTATAGAATTATTGTGTCACTTGGCACCTATAGAATTCCTGTGTTACTCGGCACCTATTAACTTCCTATTTTTCTCAGCACATACTATCTTCTGATCTACTCAGCACTATCTATAACTTGGCATGTGTTAGAGTTCTAACTCGGCTTCCATTGTATACTCAACATGTATAGTGAAGATGGTTAAGTGTGTTGACACTCATTTGTCAATCTTACTTATTTGATCAACAAAACCTACCCTTACAAATACAATGCTAAATGACATGGGGTAAAATCTCTCCTTCCACATGCATTACATATTGATATATCACTTTCTTGCTACTACACTATCACACACTGCTACAACATGAATAAGGCGAAAAGAAAAGATCCTCCAGTACATGTAAGATGCACATTGATAAGTTTCTCAATCAAGCAGCACCTAAAAGATGGTCATCCTAAACATTCTTTTCATAACTCTCTAGAGTACATAACCTGCACATGACACAACAAATAACAAGAACCATGGAGGCTTACCTCCCATCCTAGGCTTCTATGAAGCCACCCATCGAGTAGGGGAAATAACGACCAAACGGGTTACACACATATTTCACTTGCCATTACATGAACACTACACAAACACAAAACAACTCCCTTCACTGGCTTGCACAATGATTCACCATTGGAATCATAAAATTTTGAGTGAAGGTGGGCTCTTCAAAGAGGAGATGTCATAACAAGCATAAATAACATATTGCCAAAGAATTTTGCCTCTCAAGGCCCTCATAAACATAAACAACATATTGCGATTACATTTTCCTCTCAAGACCTTCAAAACAAATCATCCCCTCCTCATTCACCAAAACTCCTTGTACCTCCCAAAACAACAACATTCATGGCCTTAATGGAGCCCATATTCCATGATACTAACAAACCCTCATCATTAGGTAATTTTTTCAACTACAATGTCAAGCCCAACTTATGCCCTTCACCCAAGGCTTCTCTTCCCTCCCAAGGGTGAGTGAAGCCTTCACACCCATAAACACATTCAACACTTACATTCAAACAAAATCAAAAGAGAAGAAACAAGCAAGGAAAAACCAAGAAGAAATCTTCATGATCACAAGACACATTCACTCTCCACAACACAATGACAAAGCCCATCACACAAGATTTACAATGCAATGCATACACCATTGATAACTCTTCACACTTGTAGATTAAATTATCCATGCTAAAGAAAAAAAAGATGAAAAGAAACATGTGTTTGATTCACCAACCTTGGTCCAAGCTAGGGTAAGGATAGTTGTAGTAGAGCTCCCTTAATCTTCCTCCAAGACTTTAGCTATCTCTAAAATTAGAGAGTGGGTGAATGACCCACTAATTTGTCACCGTTCTCCTAAAAAGGCTCTCCACTAACCCTTTTTTTAGTAGAAACATCAAGCCTCCCCTTTCTTACATTGTTGTTTCACCAAAATAAGAAAGTTGACCAAGGGGGGTTGTGAGGGTACTATCATGGAAAAAATCAAATTTTCGAATTGGTTCAATATGGCTTTGTTTAAGGGGTTCCCTAGGCTAGGAAAACACTAAAATAATTGAATTTAGACCCCTAACATGCTATACTACCATTTGGGTGGCTTTTCAACAATAAAATAACACCTTAGGATCCCATTTAGGTCCCCTAAACTCCTTATCAAGTTTGAATTCGAATTTCAACATGATGGTGAGCCATCCTAACACTCTCTCCTAAATGGGTGTACTTAAGCATTAATTGAAAGGAAGGAAAAGGAACAAGATTAAGTGACCTTTTGACCAACACTCTAGGTGACATGTCATCAACACATAGACTATACAAGTGTCAAGTGACACAAAAAAATACATTACATTTTCCTTGACATGTCCTCAATGCATCTAGGTTATGATTAAACATATAGACAAGAAAGTAGCCATATAATTATGAAGAAAAATACTTTCACGAGGCTTTTTGAATCTACCAAAGATTCGCCTTGGTTAAACTATGTTCACAAGGTTTGGAACTTGCTTCCCCCAAGAATTTCCATGGTTCAACTTTCCTGCATGCTCAGCTTAATGTCAGTAGTCCAATGAAATAATATAGAAATACATGCAAATAGTATAGAATAACCCAATGTCACTTAATTGCACTAACTTATTTAGTTAACTTCCATCTATTTAGATTCCATAAAATATTCAAAACATAGAAATATCAAGATATGTATAACACTAACTTTTCTAATCATAACAAATCCACCATTCTAAATACCATCACAATCTTTGCCTACCATAAAAATGAAACATCAAATTCCTATCTATTAAATAATTTAAAACATGTAAAATAGATCTTAGTATATATGTCACAAGTGAAAATCACTATTGTGCAGACTTGTTAACTAGTGTCCTTTCAAATCAACTGACCAAGGTAATATTTCTAACAATGTCCGTTTATCTCATTATGAGGTGTGTATGCCCCTAGGGTTAATTTCTCATGCCATTGAATGTTTCCAAATTATGTCATCATATTTTAAAACCAATCTTCAAGTGAAATCATTATGTTTCTTATCATATGATATATATTCATTATTATTTCTTACGAGAGTGAATGTTAATTCATCTCCCTTAATTGTCTAATAAATCATACCTTGACTTTTGTGACTAGGTTCTCAGCTTGAACATGTTGAATCTCATTATCACATGATTCTATATTATTGAACAATATTACACTTGTAATAACCCAAATCTACACTAGTCTCTAATAGGATCTCATAATTGTTATTAGTAACAGATTGCCATACATAACCCAATTGACTCCTAATCATGTTCCTTTTATTAGCTCTATAATAGGGTATTAGAGTGGGCATTATAGCTTCAACCACCTCAAGATCACTATCAAAACTCTGTTCTGATTCTTCTTCATTTTTTCACTGAGATTCCTTTATCTTTTTGCCTTTTTCTTTGAGTGAAAACTTGGCTTCAAATGCTGATTCAATGTTCTTTGAAGATGGAAAATAGTTATCATAGTTCTCTAGCTCAAATGTAGTCAATCTTCCTACTATGGCCTCCAAATTTATCTTATGATTTGCTTAACCTCTTCTTTCTTGAATTGTAGAAACTCTAATAGCATAAATGGGAAGTAATATTCTAAGAACTTTACTTACAACTATTTCTTCTTTGATATCTCCTCTAGAAGCCTTGATTGCATTGACTCTTGCTTTGACTCTTTCAACATACTTGGCAATGTTCCCATCCTCTCTCATCTTCATCTGATCAAATTGTCCTCTTAGACTTTCTGCTTTGGCTCTCCTCATATTATCATCACCTCCATAGATATTTTTCAGTTTGTTCCACATAGCAAAGGTTGTTTTGCAGTCCTTGATATCATCAAATTCTTCATAGCTTAAGGTAGATGCAATGTCTATCATCATGGTGTTATGAGACTTCTTTCAAGCAATTCCATTGATGTAATACCCCACCCGAAGATCCTTGGAACAAGGATGAAAACAAGCCAGAATATTTTATTTTTTTTAAAGTGTAAGTGCACATGACAACAACATACACAAATCATACAAATTGCAATGAAAGACTTAACGACCATCCTGGCACCCAATGGATCTTCAAACGTCACCACTAACCAAATCAAAAACAAGAAAACATAAGAGATCAACCAAGCTAAAAGATCAAAACAGACTCCTAAAAATTGGCTAAGTCTAAAATATGAAGCCCTGAAATTTCCTAGAATCTTTATCTTAGCCCGTAGAGGTCTGAAACCCATCTCAAATGAATCGTCGCATATATTAAAATATATTTTAAGTATAAGAAATTACTTATACTTAAATGATATTATTTAAACCTGAACAATGAACTACAAAAAAGACACAATAGAAATCCAAATTGCACCCCCAAGGGATTGAAGAACACCTAAGAGGGTACCCCGAACCATCCCTAAAAAGTTTGGATCAGACCGAAAAGTGTCTACTGTCCACCTGAGAAGGTTTCACAAAAATCGTGCGACACTTTATCAGCACTATGCGATACTTTACCAGTGTCATAGAAAATTTCTCCAGAAGGAGGGCAACACAATTAGGGATTGGGCGATACTGCTCCATAGGGTGTGCAATACTGGAAGTATATCGTACGATATTTCTTCTAAGGGTGTGTGATACTTTAAAGTATCGTATGACATTTCTCAAATGGGCGTGCAACACTATATTGTATCGCACCATGTTGACACATGGTTGCCCAGTGAAAAAGCAAGAAAACTCTAAGGACAAACAACAAGTTAAAACAAAGATAAAACCTCCACACTGGGGAGTACTAGATCCACATCTCGAGGCAAAATCACTAGACAATAAAAAGACGGAAAGCTAAAATCTAACCATCTAAAACATACATCAAAGGGAAAGAACAAAAGCAGTGTCACAGAGTACTGAAAGAAACATCACAATTAAACTTAATTAACATTGCAAAGTACTGAATAAACAACTAAGAATGTGGTTCCTTCCATCTATTAATAGCATCATAAGACCATCGTGGGCCCTAGCCATCCCCAATGCATAACATCCCAAGACACTGATCAAATCATTGGTGTTGTCATAATAGGAACATCACTACTACACATGCTACAACAATCATAAGCAAATCTAACATGCTAGTAGTAAAGCATAAAATAACATCATCTAACATACGCTAATCATCATCATAAGGAAATGCGCCAAAATAACATCATCTACACCTGATAAACAAGCATCCCAATGAAAGCATAAAACACAAGGAAGCATACTCCGAACATCAAAGTACCAAGAGAAAACATCCAACAGTAGTCATACTAGGCTCAAGATCATCTCTGTACACTAGTCCCTAGCAGCGGTGAAGGTAGCTACACCTCCCAACCACGTGGCACCCGTAGGTCCACACCCGCCATGCTGATGGAGATAAAGATCTTGTTGGCTCTTGATTTAACAGTGTTTAAACAACCAAGTATGCAAGGCAAGAATGCATCTATGGGAAGATATCTCCAATAATTGATACATTTACCAAGAACCTAGGCCAACTATAAGGCTATACTCCTTCTGCACTTCAGGCTTTGCAAAACCTAGGCTTCAGATCTAACTATGGAACCAGTGTAATAAACATAATCAGGATCTAGAATAGCAGATGAAACCCCTAATTCTTCTATTCTTAACTAGGAGATCACAAGCATGAAATAGCTAAGAACATGACCCATGAAACTGGAAAGCTAAGTGCGGGTTATACTTTGAATACCTTTCAAAATAGAATGAAAATGATTTAATAGATTGATGATAGCAAGACCCAGGTATGAGCAACAAAATTTAATGATCTTATCTATGATCAGTGCCTTATCTATTGGGTAATTAAATGAATTGCAATCGTACATCTCATTGAAATCTATGACATAATCCCTACATCAAGATCCCTGATCTATCTTTCACCTTGTGAATAGACAATCTACATCAAAAATGAATCTCATACTCAGACAATCCTTTCATGAAATCTGTTAAACCTTTGATAAACACCAAGCAATTACATGGTTCTTTGTTCCATCAGCAAGATATTTCAATCAAATACATTCCTAAATGGAATGCAACCTAATCTATGGTCTTTGATCATAGACTAGAAAACCATATAGATCCATAAACAGGAGACAAGATTCAAATTGAATTTGGAAGCCTTTACTATGCTTTATTCATTCTCCTTGAAAATGAATACATGAGAGATGTACAAAAACTAACTCATAAATCATCTAATAGACCAGGACTATCTGAATAAAACATGAAATGATGTTCAATACAATAGAGAAATGTTGGGTGTGTGGCTTTCACAGCCTGAGCAGAGCTCCAAGAATTGGAAAATGAAAAACCAACCAACAACCTTTTTTCAGAGAAGAAGAAAGAATATGTATGAAGAGGAAAATTCTCAGATTGAATTTGCAGTCGACAAGTGTCCCTTCAAAATTCCCCTTCAAGAAGATGAAAAAAACTTCCTCTTCCTTCTCTCTACAACTGCATATCATATCTGATCCTCATCATTTGACCTCTACCAGGCAGAAATATCTTAGAAATCTGATGATGAAAATGCATGTAATTGATCTTGATGTAAAAGTGAACTCAAGGTGAAAAGTGAAAAAAAGTTGAAATGGCCCTAAGAAAATTGATTAAAATTGATTTTTTTCACTTTCAGATTGCAACAGACCTTTAAAACTATCCTCTAACCAATATTAATCATCAATGAAGAACTCAGCCTGTTCTATCACCAATGCCCTCAATTTTACAAATTGACCTGTAGCTCAAACTAGTGAACACTTGTGCAAAACAGACCTCAAATTTGGAAAATTTAGTTTCTCCCAATTCTGATGGTATATTGGAGTGCCATTTTTTGATAAAAATCACCCTAGATATGGCCTTCTGAAGATTGGACTTCTGTTCATGACTTTGGCACATAAAAGAATAAATTTTAAAATTTTTAAAAAGGTCTATAGATCAAACTATAGAGATTCCTTATTTGGAAACAAATTTTCAAATTTGGATGAACTTGCAATATATATTTTTATTTTAAACTTCTTTATATTCCCTCCACCTCTAATAAGGTACCCGAGTGGGACCCACCTTATACTCTATCAGTTCTCTGATTTTCCAATGGGTACTTTCCCGAATCTACTTTCTTTGGGGGGTCCCCATGTCACTAACGGCGAGACCCTCCCATTTTTTTGATGGTGACATGGTGACCATCAGAAACTCCAACCATTTTGGCACCGCTTCCAACTTTTTTGGCATCTTTTTCTGGCGACCTCACTTATCCACATTAGTGTGACATCATCAAGTGCTTTGAGCCCAATGACATGTGTTAGCACCACCTCCACCCTCGCTATGTTGCCATAGTTAATTAGTGAGCATTTTTGGTTGGCAAGTTAACGACACTCACTTGATCAAGACACGTCTCATCATCTGAGCATATCTAAGTTATGGGTGCCACATCATCATGGGAGCAGCTTCATTTAAGCTTATTTCAATGGTTTCCTCCTACTTATGTCGTCCACACCCCACAGGGCCCATGCTCAATGAGCTTCACTTCTTCAAAGAGTGTCATCTTCAATTCATTTTAGTTGATCAGTTGTATTATATTTAAATACTATAAAACTCAAATGCTGGCTGCATGTGGGATAATTGTGCTAGACTGTTTCTCTGTTCCTCCTTCAAATAACTTGACCCCCTTTTCAAACATGGTGACTTCCTCTCCCATGAGAAATTCACATTCTCATGCTTGGATGTGGTCTGTTCTTCCAAACATGCTATTGTCTTCCTTCAACGTGATGCTCCCTCTGCAAAGTGTGTTTGGTTCCCAAATGGTGCTTCCAATTGTGCTCTCTTCCTTCTTGGCGTGGTCTATTCAATATGTGGGTTTGCTATGATGTGCTCGACAGATGGACGTCACCCTCTACCTTTACGTGGATGTGGAGACCTTGTATCTGGCTATGAGTGGCTCCACTTGTCTGAGTCTCTATTGAATAAAACCTTATACTACTTCCTTTAGCTGCATTTTTTTCGTTCATGCGCTGATCACATTGTTTATTGCTTATGGAAATTTCCCATATACTTCTCTTAGCATTATTTTAGTTACAGCCTTTTTATGCTTGCGTGAGTTCTTTCTAATGGCAGCTTGGGATTTCTCTCTTGCTTCAGCGTGGACTGCCAGACCTACTGATGGTATTCTCTTATAGCCAGGATGCCCCTACTTTTAACTTCCTCTATTCTATACGCTGCCCTGCTTCACATAAGTGCCTTTCCTCTCATTGGTGGCTCCTGTTCTATTTGATCTCTTCTTGCGAATGGGTGCTCTATTCATTGGTGTGGAAAACCTTCATGGCTTTCCTTCTCCTTTAACTGGCATTCTACAACGTTCTTTTTAATGCATGAGCCTATGCTTTCTCCAACATTTGGTGACTTCCTCCCAAGTCTGTGAGTTCCTTTGGACTTTAACACTGGTCTGCACTTTATTTGAACTGGCATGTTCCATGCTTGGATGTAGACTTCATGACATGAAGACTCTTCTTTCTCATGCGTGACTTCCTATCCTATGGTGTGGAGGTTAATATCTCTGCATGGCATGGGAGTTTTTTTTTTTTAATCACCTTGTTCTCCTTGTGAGTTGAGCTCCCTCCTCACACAAGGCTTCTTCTTTCTTTGCATGCCACTGCCCTTTTTAATTTGAATGCGTGGAGAGATAGGCAAGCAGTCCAGTAGTCAAGGAATGAGAAGCACATGTCCATATTCAATTGGACTCACATTGATAGCAATATCATTGGGACAGTCAAAGACTGGAGCTTTGTCTAGATGATGAACCTTATCTTCGCTCTCTTAAAAATGAAAAAGCACCTCTTCCTTTACTTGTAATTCAATGGTATGGTGTGCCAAGCTTCTCTCTCCCTGTTGATACTCTTCAAACGTGTACTTAATCAACATACCAAACTGAGTATCCAATCACCCACATGATTCTGATTGTAAAACTTCACCTTTACAAAACTCTAGCATTCGAGCAAGGAAATCACCAATTATTGTTGCATTTATTTAGTAATATTAAGAGAGGAGAACTCCAAAATTGTTTTTGTTATTGGAAGCATAGGAGCCCAAGTACTGATGCCATACTTGTAACATTTGTTGAATTCTCTCACAACTTATGTCAAATATTCAGAACTTGATTGTCCAACCCAAAACACATAATAATAACCATTATAATCTTTTCATGGACATTTTAATGCCCTGATGTCTATCAATCTAATACTAGTGGGGCCCAAAAGTGGGTCTGACTAAAAAAAATTCATTTCTGAATGACTGAACATCTCAGACTGATCAACCAATCATCTAAAACTGACTACAAACAAAATCCATCATTGAAACAACACTTAGAGCTCATTTTATCCTTTTTTGCAATCTGTCACTTTTGCACTAGGAGGTCTGTTGATTGGCCTTATAAAATGAACAAAACAAATAACAGGGCTTTGAAATTTGCCACACTGAATCTCTATTCCACATACTTGCACCATGTAAAATCTCGTCTCATGAAAAATTTGGGGTCAAAAGATATTCACTGTCGAAGTTGACCTCTTAGAATCACCTACAGATAAACATGTCAGAAAGCAATAAATTGGGCTCGAAATTGGCTCAAAAAACTAGGCAAATAGGCACTTGAGGTTCTAAAAATGGGACACTAGTACTTTGCCATGAGGAAAGTATGATTCTATAGTTTCAACTCATGATGAATCACGGGGTAAATTTGGAAAGGCGCAAAGTTGACTACCTAGATTTGCAGGACATAGGACATCAGTGAAATATCATTTTTATGAATGGAATGACCTTGGAAAAGTGTGAAAATGGATTCGCCAAAGTTTAAAAACTGACACACTTATAGTATTTTTAGAGGATAACATAGGGGTACAATCCATTCGATCTTACCAATCATGGATCTCAAGTTATGATGTCATGAATAGGGGTTCCAATCAATCTGCAATTACTGACACCAGTAAAAAGATAGAAATTGTGTTTGGAATCACATTTGAAAACTGAGCAAACAGATTCGTCATGAGATGAAACTTGAAACTTAACAAGTCTCTAATGTCTACAATGCAACGCAACAAGAATTTTAACATTTTAGTCAACTGGGTCAAAGTTATAGCATGTCAAACAGGGCTTCCCAGAAAAATGTGCAAAGTGCAAATGCAAGAAAATAGTGAATGACCAACTTTGAGTGATTCAAAACCTAATCAAATGGACTCAAAATGACTCAAAATCTGAAACATAGGTTCTCAGGTATGGATATTAGGTACTCCAAAAGCAAAAAATTACAAAAACATTTCTAGGTGCAAGGTATTCAATCGCAAACATCTCCTCCTGTCATTGTTTGACACTTGGGGCAAAAATGCGAATTTAACAATTGCTCAAAACAAGATCTTATTAACTTCATGGAATAGGTAGACCCACTGAATCGAAGGTGTTAGAAACATTGAACACCTTTGGGGCCTTACAAGTACAGTCGGGTACAAACTCATTTTAAAGCATTTATAGGGCTCAATTTCTTCAATGGTGTTCAAAATCTGGGCTACAATTTTGAGCACCAACAGATCCAACCACAAACACACACAAAACAAACATCCATGGCTAACACTCATGCCAGGCAGTATGATGACTGAACCCAAGACATAGACAATGCAAAACTATAGGTCCTGGTCAAAATCTAAAAGGGCTACTAAGTAGGGGCTGACATCATGGAGAGTTGCTTGGCATCGAAAGCCCAAGCTTGGACCTATGTAGCTCAACTCCCTCAATGGAAGGCCAATACATTGTGTAGCTCAACTCCCTCAACAGAAGGCCAATACACAAAACTGCCATTTTATTATCTATAATGTTATTACCACCCAATGTTTATTTTAGTTATCACTTAAATAAAGCTCTGTCTGCAAACCTTATGGCATCATGACACCAAGCTGCGAGATAGAAACCCCCTCCATATGCTACCCTACCCTACCCATGCTCATCCAACGATAAGTGCTCGTAGCCATGCCAATTCCCAACCCATCCCAATGATCACAACTTTCGACAAGTTCACGAAAGAGCGGGCCTCGTAGGTCACCCAATAGATGTACTTATGTGTGGTGCACCACCGTCACAAAGATCAACACAAGGATTGGATGAGAAACACAAATAGAAAGTCAATCAACTGAAAACAAAATCAGGATGATGGATGCTACATGCATCCCAATGCAACATAAAGAAGACACAAAAGTGTTCTGAATGGTATCCAAACGGATCATCTAGGTCCACGAACCACAATGTGCTGAGAAAATCTGAGAAAACAAGGTGGCACGCAAAATGAGGTAAAACTCCCAAATTTTGGAAAAATTCCAAAATTAAAACCCATTTGGCCTTTGGGTGCAAAATCCCCAAAAATCTAAAAATAAATGAAAATGGACACTATATGCAAAAACGGCCAACATAATAGCCCAAAAACCCAAACCCACATTTCAAAAATAGGAAAAATGTTCATACCAGACCAACCGGGCCGAACTAGTGAATAGAAATGGAGGGGAACACTAGTTCTCAACCTCCTAACATATTGCTACAAGAAATAGAAGCAGAAATAGAGTAAAAATATTAAAATAGGAAGGCCCTATCTGACAGCAAAAGCGGCCAAAACAGAAACCCACAAACTAAAATAAATAATCTGCCAAAATTGCTGAAACTGAGGGCAAAGCGAGAACTCCTTGAGCTGAATCCAAAGAGACCAACCTCACAAAGATCTCATGCTCACAGCTCCCACAACAAACAAAACAATAATCCTTCAAAAGAGGATTTCCAAGTTTGCTCTCCAAATTCAATTTTCAAAATGTGAGAAGTGAATAGTGAATTAACTTTTCCAATATTTATTCATTTTGAGTGAATAGTTGAATATGGAAAATAGCTAACTAGAGTAGTTAAACTCTAAATCAACCTAAATGAAAATAGGTTATTATCCGTAATGGAAAATCACCTAAGTCAAAGCTGCCAAAAATTAAATTTGAAAAGATTTAAAACTTGAAAATCGAAAAACACTTAACACTTTCGCGAAAAATGCAAACTTCTAAATGCATAGACATGCTCACTAATCTAATCACATAATGCAGATGAGTTCAGATTTACTAATCACTAAAAGTTTTTAATTTAAAAAAATTAAATAAGGATACGTCGACCATACAAGAGTGACATTGGCAAAATATGAACAGCTGGATCACTAACTCAATAGGCCACTGCCAGGGATGTAATTTTTGCACATTAGAACACACAATCAAGTACAATTGCATATAATATAATAGTCAAAGAAATTTAAATATTAAAATACCTATTTAATCCATTTACATCACTCACATTTGCAGAAAGTGTAAAGATACAAGAATGAAGTGAATAACCATAGCATAACATCCATCTCATAACATAATCAACAAATATGTCCAATACATCATATAACCAGATATCATTATAGATCTACTGTCATCTCAAAATAGCATCAACATGCAAGATGATAAACTAAACAACATAGTAGTATAACATCTATGGTACTAAGTCAAAGTATAACATCCAACCCTCCAGTCAACATAAGGTACAAAATAAGAGTAGCAAGTATCTCTCAAATCAAAATAGACAAGGTACAGACTGTAAACATGAGAGGCACTACATCCTCCCCCACTAGCATAGGCTTATGCCTGGAAGCTAGAAAAAAGGTAGGGGTACAATCCCCTCAATCATTTAGCATCTTCCCAAGTTGCAGAGGTCTCATTGCTCGAGTGTTGTAGGATACAAATGGGCTCCAAAGTAATCTTCCTGTCGGCTACCTGCAAAGCATCCCAATCAAGAACATGTGTCACATCAGGGATATACTGCCGCAAAACAAAAACATGGAAAACATCATGGATGCATGATAGGCTAGGTGACAGTGCTAGTCAATAAGCAATAAGACCAATCCTTTCAAGGATCTCAAAAGGTCCAAAAAAATGTGACACCAACTTAGAGCCTTTTCCATAATGGATGGGCCTCTTCCTCGGATGAACTCTCAAAAACACCCTATCACCAACAAAAAAGTGACGAGCCAACCTCTGGGCATCTGCATACTTCTTTTGCCTGTCCTAAGAAAAAACCAAATGCTCCCTAATGAGAACAACATGGTGCTCCATATTCTAAAGCATCTCTAGACCCAAAACAACTTGGTCCTCTAAACAATCCCAATGCAAAGGTGTACGGCATGGTCTATTGTACAAGGCCTAAAAAGGTGACATGCCAAGAGAACTATGATACCCATTATTGTATGCAAACTCAACACAGTACAAATATTCCTCCCACTTCACCTACCTATCCATAACATACATGTGAAGCATATCCTCCAAAACTTGATTTACTCTCTCATTTTGACCATCAGTCTCTAGGTGATAAGTCAAACTAAAATTGGGTTGCACGCCCAAAGCATGCTAGAGAGATGTCTACAGTGCAGAAGTAAACACTAGATCTCTATCCAAAATGATTTGACGAGGAATCCCATGCAAACAAACAATATCTGCCAAGAAAACATGTGCTACCAAACAAGCTATGTATGATTCTCTCATGGTTAAGAAATGTGCTACCTTGGAAAACTTGTCCACTGTCACCATGATAAAATCATGTCTTCGCAATGACATAGGCAACCCTATGATAAAATCAATATATATCGTATCCCACTTCCACTTTGGAATGGTATGTGGTTGCAAAAGACCCACTAGATGCTGATGCTTTACCTTCACTCTCTAGCACTCAAGACATCTAGCCACAAAATCAGCAACATTGCGTCTCATCCTTGCCCAAAAGTACAACTGTTTGAGATCAGCATGCATGTTCTTGACTCCAAGATGTGCAGAATATGGTGCACAATGTGCTTTCGAGAAAACCAAGGTAAGAAGATCACTTGACAAGGGTACATAAATATGCCCTAAGTGTCACAATAGTCCATCAAACTCAAGCATATAACCTAAAAATATCCCCTCAAGGGTATGTCCAAACTCGATCTCCGCCCTCACCTCTTGATACCAAGTGTCACTAGGCAAAGCCTCCAAAATATGGCTTCACAAATTCACTCCCAATGACATCACTGATACCTCATGTCCCCTCCTACTCAAGGCATCTGTGATACATTCTCCTTCCCTTTGATGTAATCAACATCAAAGTCATACTCACACAAGAACTCCATCCAATGGCATTGTCATGCATTCAAGTTAGGTTGAGTAAAGATATATTGCAAGCTCTTATGATCGCTATGCAACTCAAACCTGTGTCCCAAAAGAAAATGCCTCCAATGGACAAGGGCATGCACTGTAGCCACAAATTCCAAATCATGAGTGGGGTAGTTAAGCTCATGGTCCTTGAGTTTCCTAGACTCATAAGCAATCACTTGACCATCCTGCATCAACACCGCACCCACACCTTCCAATGAAGCATCAGTGCAAACCATGAAATCACCTACAGGATTAGGCACTGCAAGGACTGGTGCACTGGTTAAACACTCCTTAAGATCATTAAATGCTACCTCACACTGGTCTAACCAAACAAATTTCTTCCCTTTGCACTAAAGAGAAGTGATGGGATGAGCTACTCGTGAGAAATCCTTCATGAAGCAATGGTAGTAACCTACCAATCCCATAAAACTACAAACTTCTAAGACATTCGTGGGTACCAACCAATCCATGATAGCACGAACCTTCTCTGGATCCATGGCAATTCCATCACCAGTGATGATATGTCCCAAATATTTCATGTCTAACTGGAAGAACCCACATTTACTCAGGTTGCCATACAGCTAATGGTCTCTCAAGCACTGCAATACCTGACATAAATGGACTTCATGCTCCTCCACAGTCTTCGAGTAGATCAATATGTCATCAAGAAATATAATGATACATTGATTGAGGTACATGCAAAATATCCCATTCATTAAACTCATGAACATAGATGGCGCATTGGTCAACCCAAAAGGTACAACTATGAACTCATAATGTCCATATCGTGTATGAAATGTTGTTTGATGAATATCAGCCTCTTGGATATGAAGCTGATGGTATCCCAACTTCAAATCAATCTTTGAGAATACTTTTGCTCCCTTCATCTGATCAAACAAGTCATCTATCCTTGGCAAAGGATAACAATTCTTCACTATCACCTTATTCAACTACCGGTAGTCAATGCACAAATGCAAAGAACAATCCTTCTTCTTCATGAAGATGACTGGTGCACACCACGGGGATACAATAGGATGAATATGGCCCTTGGCCAATAATTCCTCCAATTGCAATTTGAGATCACTCAACTTTTGAGTAGTCATGCAATAAGTAGCTCACGAAATGGGCTCTGCTCCTGGTACAAGATCAATCTAAAAATCAATGTCATGCTGAGGAGGCATACCTTGAATCTCATTAGGAAACACATATGCATACTCACGAAGGAATGGGTGATCATCAAGTGTTACCGTATGGCTCTCAGCTTCCTCAAGATCACTAAGAGACACAAGAAACAACTGACAACCTTTTCGCATACATCACTTCAGCTAATTAGCTGAGATCATATGAAGCGAAATTGGTCTTTGAACTCCCAAAAGTTCCACTTGCCCACCTATGTCATCAACACACTGTACCACCTTACGATGGTGATTGATATTTGCTTGATGAGCAGCTAACCAATCCATGCCCAACACAATGTCATGCAATCTTAGAGGTAGAATGCGTAGATCCACTGTTATGGTGAAGGTTCCCAAGTTCAAACAACAACTCCTAACCAACGAGTCAACAGCCACCTTGGAACCCATGGCTAACTCAACTTGCCACCTATCAAACTAATGCATTGTCACTAACCCACATCGTTGAACAAGAGATGGTGAAATGAAAGAATCTAAAGCACTAGAGTCAAACAAAACTGAAGTTGAAATATTGTGCAACGTACCTATAGCCTCGACTATCATACTTTGATGCTCAGCTTGACAGTTTTCAATCACTGCAAAGACTCTATGATTTCAACCCACGTCTCCTACAATAGGCTCAGATCTTGCTGCACCCTTACTAGGTCCTGTAGATGGTTTGATGGAACAATCATAAGATTTATGGTCAGGTTGGCCACAAGAATAACAATTCCCAAAAAAGTTGGGTCCTGTCCCACGACCACTCTGAGTAGCACTAGGATATGGTGCACTATCTCTGCTAGAAGTCTACTGACTATTCTGAGGAGGATGATCTTGTTGAGATTTTTGTCCTCTATTCTAATTATCTCCTTTCTTCCCTGAATTACCAGAAGACTGACCACCACCCTTTCCCCAAAACTTTCCCCGAGGGTCATCACGTTTACCACCCTGAGTTAGTTCTGATTGGGCTTGACCCTTGCCCGAGGATTGGGTAAACTGAGCATCCTGCCCTACATTCCTAGCACCCTCGTTCTGAGAACCAGATCTACTACTGAAACCTCTAGCTAGATTTTCCTCTGCAATACATGCCTTCTCTACCACGAGCACAAGAGTCCTAGGCTGATGCATTTGAACTTCTCCAATGAGGGAATCCTTAAGGCCTGAGATAAAATGATGCACTAAGAGAAAATTATCATTTTTGTAGCATGAATACTACCTAAGTTCAAAGAATCAAATTTTGTACTGATCCATAGTCATATTCCCTTGATGAAGTGCATGGAACTCATCAGCATGGGCCTCTCTGAACTAAGGAGATAAGAATCTCTCTCAGAATCTCTCCTCAAAAATCTCCTAGGTGAGATCTGCAATGCTAATCTGAAGCTTCTAACTCTCAATATTCCACCAAACGGATCCATGGTCCCTCAACTACATAATTGCACAATGGGCCTTCATGTTGGTTGAATATGGATACATGGTGAAGCAGCACTCCATGTCCAACAACCAAGTCTCAGCCTTGAGGCCACTTCCCCTACCATCGAATGGTGGTGGTCTAGAACTCTGAAGGGACTTCATAATATCCAGTCTAATGGAATCCACACTGTTGCAATCTCAACCACCCCGATGGTGCCCTCTGCCACTAGGTGGAGTAAGAGAATGCTCACATTCATGTTCCTCCTCTCTATGCTTAGAGTGATGGGAATCTCCATGATGAGATCCCTCTTCTTGATTCTAATCATGTTGGCACTCCTCAACACGAGGGCCCAAAAGAGCAAGAATCTATTAGAGTACAAGCATCATCACCCCTACGCCATTCTAATCACTGATATTACCATGTTCTCCCCCTCCTCCCTAATGTTCTTCTTCATGGTGCTCATTTTCATAGTTACCACTACAAGTACCACCACGGCCACCAAGTCTACATTTAGCAGGCATCACTGTGGGAACAACAAGGTGATGTTAGAACAATTAGATTACAAGCATAAGAGTAAAAACCATGAACGAACAAGATAAAAAATAATAAAACATAACATAGCAACACACAACATCAAACAAAACCATAGTGGAAGCATAAAACAGAGATCCCAATGTTGCAAACTAGGCTCTGATACTAGATGTAATGCCTTGCCCGAAGATCCTTGGAACAAGGATGAAAAACAAGCTAGAATTTTTTTTTTTTTTTTAAGTGTAAGTTCACATGACAACAACATACACGGATCATACACATCGCAATGGAAGACTTAACAACCATCCTGGCACCCAACAAATCTCCAAACGTCACAACTAACCAAAGCAAAAATAAGAAAACATAAGAGATTGACCAAGCTAAAATATCAAAACAGACTCCTGAAAATTGGCTAAGTCTGAAATCTGAAGCCTTGAAATTTCCTAGAATGTTTATCTTAGCCCGTAGAGGTCTGAAACCCATCTCAAATGAATCATCACATATATTAAAATATATCTTAAGTATAAGAAATTACTTATACTTAAATGATATTATTTAACCCCAAAAAAAAACCTACAAAAAGACACAACAAAAATTCAAATTACATCATCAAGGGATTGAAGAACACCTAAGACGGTACCCCGAACCATCCCTAAAAAGTTTGGATCAGACCAAAAAGTGCTCATTGCCCACTTGTGCAAGTTTCACAAAAATTGTGCGTCACTTTATTAGCACCGTATGATACTTTATTGGTGTCGTACGACATTTCTCCTGAAGGAGGGTGACATAATCAGGGATTGGGCAATACTTCTTCATAGGGCATGCGATATTGGAAGTATATCATACGACATTTCTTCTGCGGGTGTGTGATACTTTAAAGTATCGTACGACATTTCTCAAATGGGCACGCGACACTATATTGTATCGCACCATGCTGACACATGGTCACCCAAGGAAAAAGCAAAAAAACTCCAAGGACAAACAACAAGCTAAAACAAAGATAAAACCTCCACACTGAGGAGTACCGGATCCACATCTTGAGGTAAAAACACTCGACAACAAAAAGATGAAAACCCAAAATCTAACCATATAAAACATACATCAAAGGAAAAGAACAGAAGGAGCATCACAACGTACTGAAAGAACCATCACAATTAAACTTAATTAACATTGCAAAGTATTGAATAAACAACTAAGTACGTGGTTCCTCCCATCCATTAATAGCATCATAAAACCATCGTGGGCCCTAGCCATCCCCCGTGCATAATGTCCCAAGCCACTGATCAGATCATCTTTGTTGTCGTAATTGATAGGGGAGCAGAGTAAGAAGTGTATGTTGACTAACATAGATGTTGAGTAACACAAATGCCAAGTCACAACATAGAGAATAGTATATGACGAGCATCAAAGACTTCAAATGTCAAGTGACACAATTTTGACATTTTCTTTGAAATGGCACAAACAACTATGTGAATCATTTTTTAGTTAACTTAAAGATGAATTTAGATATTTTGAAGATAAGCACGAATCTCAAGTTGGATTCCCTATGCAATTACATGTAATGAATTAGAAAATGGGAAGGATTAAGCAGAAAAATGGATGAGTCTTAGCCATAGATTCATACCTAACCCTAAGTCACCAAAGTCTTTTTAAGGAGGACAAACCCTAAACTATCTATGTTGCAAAGAGAGTAGTTTGCATGTAAAAATAGAGAATTCTTGGTGACCAAGGAGTTATGAAGCAAGATTGCATTCTAGAATTAGTTAGAGCAGAATAGAGGAAAGGAAAAGGATACAACAAAGAGACACATGATCAAGAAGACATCAGTTTAAAGGTGATATGTTATCAATCAATCAAGTGCTAACTACAAGATCAAAGCTGAGACATTTTAATAGGTGAGTTTCATTAAAATCTCTTAACAAAGTAGTCCTAATAGGCTATATGAAATCCTCTAACAAGGTGCTTACTTAATTGTATGTTAAAGCCCTTTAACTAGGCATAATTTTAACAGGGTGTTGAAATCCTCTAAAAAGGTGAGACCTAACAGTCTTTGTAAGCCTTTAATATGGTAGACCTTTCACAAGGTAGATCATGTTTCATGGTTAAAACATTGTAACCTTCATTAGATACACTTTATTACTGCAGTAGTGAAGATTTGTGGGTGCCATCCCCACCCTAGTTTTAACTTCTCATTGGAGGGTTCCTAGGTAATTGTTATGGTTTCACAATGCATGCCCCATTTCACCTAGAAATGGGGACCCCATACTTTAGTTTTAGATTTTTAGATCCCTAGTCTAGGGTTTGAGTCTTTTTCTAGTGTTTTTTGACCTAATCCAGGTCCCAATTTGAAAACCCAAACTCTGAGAATCAAACTTTAGAATGAATATGTCCTTTTTTGCCAAAAAAGAGGCACAACGCACCTCACTAGGTGTGCTAGTGCACCAAATTCAAAGTAGAAATGCATATTTTGGGTAAGTGTGTAGCTGCACACCTCCCATAGCTATGCCAAGCCACAGCATTATGCCTAAGCAGGTGTGCCTCCTCCACTTCCTACACCTACACTCAAAGACCACAACATAAAACACTAAACCCTTATTAAGGTGCACAACTGCACACCCAATTAGGTGCATAGCTGTGCACCTTTTATATTTCAAAATCTAAACCAAAAATCATAAAAACATTAAAAACTTTGAATAAGACACAACATTTAAGATTCATGGTAGTGCTCCTAATTAGGTGCACTATTGTGCTCCTAATTAGGTGCACTACTGTGCACCCCACATTCTTTATGGTAGAAGGTACACCAAGTGCTTTTCTTTGTTTTTTGTAATCAAGGGTTAAAATTCAATTTTTTTGGAGTTTTCAAGTAAGTAGTCTTTACGATTTTGGTTCATGTTAGTTTTAAGGTTTGATTTTCAACTCTTTGGACTAATGTTTGCTTCTTTATGTAGGTACAAAATGCATCCTCAACTTGTCGGGGTCATAAGTTTTGACCTAGAGCTTAGAATTCAAAACCATTTACACCATTGGAAAGAAGAACTAAAAATCTAATTTCATTCCCTAAAATAGTGAGCCTTTAGTAGCCCATTTTTAGGGACTAGTGAAAGTTTCAACTTAAAATTTTGAGCAGACGACCTTAGAAAAGGCCAGTTAAAAAGACCTAGAAAAATGCCTAGTAAAAGATATGAAAAAGTTTCAAACATTTGATCATTTGAATAATATGGATCACCTAATCTCTTTCTAGGAAGGATAGGGTAGTTGGAGAGAAGAAAAAGATCAAAGATACAGAGGTTGGACACATGAACTATAGAATAGGTTTCTCGTGTTATTCAACTATTAATGACAAGATTCAACATAGGTGCCTTGGAATTTCAAATAGAAGAAGCAGGAGGAGTTCAAATGTATGAAATTATTTGGCTATAAAGAGGGTATAAATCATCAAATGAATCAAAGTAAGTATACAAAAGTGATCTAAAACCCCATTTGAGTCAAACCTAGAAACTGTTTTCAAAACTAAGAACTTTGATTTTTTGGCGAATTGAGCTTCGAAGGTGCATTAGTGCACTAGTGCACTACTGCACTTTTTCAATGGTGTTTTGAAAGATTTTGAAGGGTGCACTAGTGCACTTTTAAGTGATGTTTTTGAAGATTTTTAAGAATTTGTAGGTGTGCTAGTGTGCTGCTACACAGGTGCACTTTTTTAGTGGCATTTTGGAAGATTTTGAAGAATTCAAAGGTGTATTATTGTGCCAAGTGTGCTTCTCCAGAGGTCTGCCAATAATTAACTGCCAGTTTTAAATTTAGAGCTTTTCATGCATCAAAAATGCATTCTAATAGTAGTTTAAATCTGACAAACTCCTAGTGAAGATGGGGCTTCTATTTTTGGCACTTCTAGACACTACTACATCGACTGATGGCTCTCTTTCTTATTTTATCATATTTTCTTTGTTTTAAGACATGTAAATTCTCATGCATCCAATTAATGATATAAATATGGATGGGGTCCTACAAAACACCAATGAGAGAGGCAATTTGTAGATAAACATTTTTTTATTAAATTAGAAGCATATGATTGCATGAAGATATCTCTCACTCCCAACACTAACTGAGGAGAAGCTTTCTTATAAATATAGGATTGTAATATGTAATCAGGGTTGTCATTATTTTGCAATAATATATGCTTTTGGTGCTCGCATTTGAAGTGTAGTGATTCTTGCCTAAATGTGTCATATTTTTGTGAATGTATGTTCATGGAATGTGATTGAGCCAAAAGTTTATTGTGTTGTTTTTGGTTGTGCAATCTTTTAATTATGGTTTTTTCTACAATTTTATGAATACCATTGACGTATCTCACTCAAGAAGAAATCCCCATATTTTTCTTACATAGCTTTTCATCTCACATGAGCACAGTTTCCATGGCCTTGTGATTTGATGAAAAGTGAAACATCTTCTAGTTATTGAATTTCCATTAATGATTGCATCAGTGGGATTAAGGATGCGCTACTCCCACTTTCATTGGTTACCTACCAATTTCTTCGAGACCTTAACTCGCAGATGTGTTGTTTCCATAGCTTATGTCTATTAGGATTTTACTTTTACATTATTTTCTTCAAGGTTCTTATTATTTTCTTTACTAACCCCTTGTCAAATTAGGAATTCATATTAGTTGCATTGTTAGATTGCATTCCATTAAAAAAAATAGAAAATGCAAAAAAATATAGTTCTTTTATGTGTTTATTATTTTGAAGCAGTGAATAGATTCTACATCTTATCAGAAGTCATTTGAACCAGTAAAGGCTTCCTCATAAACAAATACATGTATCTTCAACTAAGCGGATTCTAGTAGGTCACAAGATCACTCAAAACCTTGGAGTTGATCCCCAAGATTGACTTTTCAAGAGAAGAGTTTGAAAGGATTCCTACTATTAAGCATCATGTAAAATGACAACTTAGTAGAAGTGGAACTAGAAGAAGGGCCTCTTGATTTTTGGAAATGAAAAAAAAACTTCCAAAACTTCAAAATTCTACACTTTTTAAAAGTTCAAAAAAATTTCTAAGTTTTGGAGAAATTTAGGTGCACTATTACACAAGTGCGCTAAATGCACCAGGTGTGCTATTTTGAGAAAGTGTGCTTCTTCATAGGTACATTTTTTTAGAATAAACACAAGTTACTAAAACTTAGTCACTTTCACAAGCATCATAGTGATAAAGGGACATCAAGAACTCCACCCATTCACATTACACATTCCATCATCATCATTTCCTTTACATTCTACTTCACATATTCCCATTATTATGCACCATGTCTTTCTTCAAAGCCCAAAGTTCACCTTTGAATCTAACTAGATCATTACATGACTTGCCCAAAAATCATAAAAACTTTTTCCCATAGTTCATCTATGGAGAATCATGAATAGTAGAAGATCATATTAAAATTTTCAATGAGATTTGTAATTGAAACTAGATTCAGCATATGAACGTGATATGTCACCTTTTCCCTTACACTTTGGGGGAAATGGCATTCAATTGGTACCTTAATCTACCACTAGAATCAATGAGGTATCAAAACTCCTTTGAGAGAAAGTTTCTAGCAAAATCCAAGATCTATATTGATCCGGCTATCCTATATCATCTTTTCATCTCAATTAAGAGGGATCCCCATGAGACTATTTCACAGTTTAATTATTACTTCTATAGGATGTATCAAAGAATGAAGTTACCTTACATTATACCACAAGAGGTTGCCATTCAGATCTATTTTGGAACAATGGACTCATTAACTTCTATATTTCAAAGAAGACTCCCACCCAAAGACATTGATACCATTGAAAAGGTCTTCAATGAGGTTATTACATTCACAAAGTGGGTTATAGCTGCTGCAATGCCAATAATTACATATTCAGGGTATGAGTCTCAAAAGACCACTTTCTTTGAGTAAAAGGTAGCTACATCTACTGAAGCAAAAAATAATATGGCTAGAGAGTTTAAGGCCATGAAGCAGATGATGTCTCTTTTATCCAATAAACTCATCAAAATAAAGTTGAATTCTTCAAGAAGCCAAGGATATCATCCAAGACAACTTGCTACCCAAAACAATTATTCTCAAAATCAGAGCAAAAATTTTAGCCTTTATAGGAACATCAATGATGAGAATAATCATATTACACGTATGATTCCAAGTGAAAATGGGTATGGGCACAATTATGTATAGGATCAGCCTCCCCAAATCACATAGGAACAACCCTTGTAGTTTAGTACAATGATGTTTGAATCATGTGATAAATCTATTGAGGACAAAATGATGAAGATGGTCAAGAGGAGTTTGTGTCCCCATTCAATGAAGAAATTCTTCCAAGTTTTGATGTTTTAATAAGTGTGGATATTCCAAGAAACTTTGAGGATGTCAAAATTTTTGGAGTTCCAAAACTCCACGAAGTTGCAAAAAGTGATGGAAATACAAAAGATCTTAAGGTTGGTGAGATTTTTGAATCAAAAAGTCATCAAGAAGAAGATACCAATTCTTCCTACTATGATATTGATTCCCCATTGGATAATGACAAGATACCTCCCTCAAAACAAGATTTGTCATTAGAAGAGATGAATAGAGTTCCCAATTTGGTCTCAAGCTTGACTAAGGAAATGTCTATTTGCGAGTATTCTACACACATATCAAACCATGCAATAAAAGAGTCATGTAGAACCCATCCATTTTTGTTCTATTTAGAAGAAATTTTTGTTTATTTCTTGTTAGCTTGAGAGATCATGATGGAGGGAAAGTATGCTTTTGAATAGGCTTCTTTGGGACATGAAGCAGAAAACATATTGGTCATTGATATTAATGAATCCTGTAATTTGAAAGGAAGGCTGGTGATTGATTTTTCTAGTTCAATGGAACCTAAAGTGTTTACATGTGCACGTGAAGTTGTGTACCATGAGATAAGACCACTAGAAGTAGAGATTACAATGTGTGAATGTACCCCTATGGTGGGGAACTCACTAGATTAGGTGGCATTTTCCCATTATCCCTCTCAGTTTGATGATTTTCAATTTGAATATGATGTTGAAGGTAAGAGAACTTGTTTTTGGATTAATCATGGTCATGAAGAGTTACCACAACTTCTAATTTTGTGTGATTTGTGCTTGGAATTTGAGCTAAGGTTCTCTAAATTTTTATTTTCTAAGAACAACTACACATCAACTTTTCTTCGGACTATATGGGGTGGTTCATTAGTATTGTACATCATGAGAAATCTACTAACAACCACCCCACATTCTTATTGTTCAAGGTTTTTTGTAGATAAGTTTTAGTTTTTGTTTTTTTTTTTTGTTTTTTTTTTGTTAGTATTTTTTAGTCTTTCTAGTTAGGTGTTAGTTTTATTTAAGTCAAGTCTTTTTGTATGGGTTTTGTTTCTTTTTGTTTCTTCTTTCAAAGTTGCATCAGTCTGAGCATTAGGTGCACTCAAAATTTTATCTTGACATATCTCATGGGAGCATTTTTTCATTTTGACTTTTGGGAAGATGTATTTCTTTGTCAAAACATTTTGATGATTGTATTTTCTTATAACAACTAAGGAATGGATGTTACTTGCAGTAATAGGGGACTTTCGATCTTGAATTTAGAATCACAAATTGACAAGTTTTCAAAACTTTGCAAATGTAAGGATCAATTATCATAGGTTTTTTCAAACTTGGGTTGATGGCAGCAAGGGATAGTCCAAACCCTACTAGTTTAAATAAAAGGGTCTTCTTGAAGGAATTGCTAAGATTGTTGTTTGGTGTTAGATTTTCTAAAAGTTCTTAAAAGAGGAATGCAAGGGATATTCACTAAAAATTGAATCTTATAAATGACACCAATGTCTTGGCCACACAATCTAAGCATGGTCAAGGTATAGAAAGAAAATAAAAAAGAAAAGGGTGTTAAGAATAAAAGATTCTGCAAAGTTTGAGAATGGCAATCTAACTATAGGGATATGCACTCCAAAGAAGCTATCTAGTATCAAAATAAATACTCCATTGAAGATTCAAAATAGCAACATGCGAGCTATGTGAAGCAAGTATTAAAAAGGTTATCACAGACATTAAATGAAAAAGTGATAACCCACTAAGAGCCCTCAAAACTGATTCTCTCATCTGGTCAAACAAAGGATTGACAAACAGCTTTCAAGAAGATTCTTGATGAATGGACCAGAATGGGTGGAAGATTGTTTCCAAGTTGTCAAAAACTTTTGATAGATTGCATTCTTAGATATCGAAGGAAATGGTACATTGGCTTTTGATATTCTATAATTTTGTAAATCTTCTTCTATATCCATTTCTCTAGCTGAATATTTAAGATTGAATCCTAAGGAATTAGACAATTAGTCCAATATGTAAAGGAAGGTTTTGCTACTAATGCCCAATTTTTTGATAATGTGATTGAAAACCAAAAAGATTCAAATAAACTAGTCTTCGTATCTGAAAGATATACTGAGAATTCTTCTCATATGGAACCAGTAGTCAATGTTATAGAAGGGGAAACAAAAGAAAGGAAACCCAATCCTTTCTATGTATCCTTATTATTAAATGGACAAAAACTTAGTAATTGCATCATTGGCTCTAGAGCATCTGATAATATTATGCCAGCCCCTGTTGCTAAATCCCTCAGCTTAGATCTTACTAAAACTTTTGGACATTTTTATTCTATGGATGGGAAGCAAGTACCCCTAATTGGCCAAATGAAAGATGTACAAGCTATTCTTTATGCCTACCCAGATAAAAGGCTAAAACTCACCATCCTGGTAGTTGACATACCAACTAGCTATGGGATGTTGCTGAGTAAAACCTTTTATAAGGATATGGTTGGAGAAATGAAGTTGGATTGGCCTAAAGCTTACATCCCAATAGGAAAGAAAAAGATAAAACTAGAACTAGAACTAAAGAATAAATACATAGTCATACCTTCAGACAATCCTAAGGCCTAGATATTATATGAAGAGTGTCAATTTGGAAACTATGTTATTTTACCTGAGGACAAATGCAAAGAAAATGAAAGATTAAACCATGAAGATTCTCTATGGATTCTAGAGTTTGATGGGAGTTTCTCTAATTCAAGGTTAGGCGTGGGAGTTGTTTTGATCTCACCTTCAGGAGATATATTTCCATTCCCCTTTAAATTGGATTTTCATAATACAAACAATACTGCAAAGTATGAAGCATTGCTCCTAGGTTTGCAGGAATCGAAAGCAAAAAAGATAAACTAACTAAAGGTGAGAGGTGATGCTAAACTCATTGTAAAACAAGTAAGAAAGTAGTTTATTGTGAAAATTGATAAGTTAAAACACTATAGAAATCTGGTTTAGGATGAAATTGAATCCTTTGATACTTTTACTATTGAATTTGTCCCTTGTTCTCAAAATACTAAAGCTAACTCTTTAGCTATCTCAGCCTATTTTTTGTTACCACACCCAGAGTTCAAAAGTGATACCTATAGAATTGAAATGATTTATAGACCTAGAGTCCTGGATAATGTGAATCATTGGCAGGTTTTTGCTAGTGATGCATAGTTAAGGGATTTCATCGAATGTGTTAGAAATTTTGTTGATACCTTCTTCGAAGGGTCAAATAGTGATGGCGAATTGGTTGGAGAGGAATCAACCAAATTAAGAGAAATTGTTCAATTAAAGGGTAACCAAATTCCAAAAGGGCTAGTGCCTTTAGAACATCTCTTTGGAAGAAAGGATGATAGCACCCCAAAAAAAAAGATGATCCTAACAAAAGTCTATAGAAACATTCTCAAAAGTCGAGTGGAACATGAAAAAATAAACATTGGGAATGAAGAAAACCCCAAATGGATTTCCATTGGTTGAACCTGCTCCAAAAAAGAAAAGGAAAGGTTGTTGAAGCTTCTTGCCCAATATAAGGATGCTTTTTCCTAGGGATACGAAGACCTAAAGAACTTCAAGAATTGAGAATTTATGCATCATATACCCTTAAAATCGGAAGCTGCTACTTTCAGGCAAAAACTTAGGAACTATAATCCTAAGGCATTTGAAGCTATTTTTAAAGAGGTAGAGAAGATGTTGAAAGATAACATAATTTATCCAATCCATCACTCAACTTGGATAGCAAATATTATCCCTATGAGAAAGAAAAATGGAGAAATAAGGATTTGTGTGGACTTTAGGAATTTGAACCAAGCCAGTCTCAAGGACAACTATGTGCTCCCCACTATGGATCATATTATGCAAATGGTTGCTAGGTCCAAAGTTATGTCAATGCTCAACAAGTATTCAAGATACAATTAGATTATTGTTGCACCTAAAGATCAGCACAAAATAGCCTTCATTACTCCCTAGGCCACTTTTACTTACAATCAGATGCCATTTGGCCTAATCAACACAGGAGAAACTTTCCAGAGAGTAATGTATTCTTCCTTTAAGGATTTAAGAAACAAGATATATGTAATATATCTTGATGACCTAACCATATACTCTAAGAGGAGAAAACATCACTTGAGAGATTTGGAAGTGGTGCTAGGATGATGTAGACAAAATAGTATATCCCTCAATCCTAAGAAGTCTATATTCTTTGTGGAAGAAGGAAAATTTCTAGGGCATATTATTTCAAAAGGTGGTATAAGGATTGACCTAGATAGGGTGAAACCAATACAGAGGTTGGCACTACCCACCAATAGAAGTGATTTAATATCCTTCTTTGGTCATATCAATTTTTTAAGAAGTTTTGTTCCTAAATTTTCTAAAAAAGTAAGCCATCTATTGAATATGATGAGTGAAAAACACCCTTTCAGGTGGCAAGAGGAAGGTAAGAAAGCTTTTGAAGACATTAAAACAACCATTTCAAATGCTTCTGTGCTTGTAAGTCTAGATTTTGCAAAAGATTTCATTATTTACTGTTATGCTTTGGAACACACTCTGTCTAGCATTTTGACCCAAAGGGATGATAAAGACAATGAAGCCCCAATTTCTTTCATGAGCATTCCCCTGAAGAAGCATGAGTTAAACTATACCTAAATGGAGAAACATGCATTCATTATGGTGAAAGTGTTAAAACAATTTAGGTACTACATTTTACATTCCCATTCAATTGTTTATGTACCAAAGATAGTAGTAAAAAAACATTGACTCAACAACAAATTGGGGTGAATAAAAGAGTTGTATGGATGACTAAGGTTTAGGAATATGATTTAACCATTAAACCTACTTCTTTAGTAAGAGGATGAGGTTTATGCAAATTGATAGCTGAGAATAAAGAATCACCCCCTGAAAATACTACAGCAACACCTGTTGTTCTGTTAATAAGTTCAACAAATCCCTAGTTCTCTAATGTAGCGTACTTTTTGACATATGGATAATACCCTCTAAAAAATATGGAATCTTAGACTGAAGGTGGTAAAATATTATATTTCCAATGGCATATTGTATATAAGAGGGATGAATGGAACCTTTTTGAGATGTATAGACATAGAGCAACAAAAGAAATTGTTCAAAACATATCATTCAAATGTATGTGGGGGACATTTTTCATCTACAATAACTTCTTTTAAAATCCTCAAAAATTTCTTTTACTAGCTAGGTATGTTTAAATATGCTTATTATTTTGTGAAAATTTGTGAAAAATATCAATTGTTCACTAGACATCCTCAAATAGCAACCTTACCCCTTAGGCCAATAATAATTGATGAGCCTTTTCATCAATGGGGTATCAATTTCATTGGACCATTAAATCCTCCATCTAGTGCTGAGCATGTGTACATATTAACAGCTATTGATTATTTCACCAAGTGGGTAGAAGCTATGCCAACAAAGAAGGCCAACTCTCAGGTGGTGTGTGAATTCTTATTTGAATATATATTTGTTAGGTTTGGGGTTCCTCAAAAGATAATTATAGATAATGCAACCTATTTTTCATCTAAAGAAATTTCCCTTTTCTACTATGAACATGGCATATCATTGGTTCATTTCTCAAACTATTTTCCTCAAGGGAACAAGTAGGTAGAATCTAGTAACAAGATCCTAGTTGCTATAATGAAAAATTTGGTAGCTAACAATCCCTAAAATTGGCACAAAAAGCTACATGAAGCATTATGGGCTGATCGAATTACCCCTACAAGAGCCATTGGCATGGTCCCTTTGAGTTGGTGTATGGAGTAAGTGCTCAAGTGTCCCTACATCTAGAGCCATCTGCTACAAAGTTGTAATCTATGATTGAAGACGACTTTTTATAGCACTCTTTAGAAAAGAGGATAATGTATTTGACCAAGCTGGAAGAAGAAAGAGATAGGCTTGTTGATCATATTACTAAACCTCAGATGAACGTAAAACAAATTTTTGATATGAGAGCTTGACCTCATAATTTCCTAAAGGGAGATGAAGTTCTTTTATGGGATAAGAGAAGAGAACCTAAGGAGTTCATGGAAAATTTGATTCTCTCTAGAATGGCTCATTTGTCATTTTGAAAGCTGTTGGTCTGAATGCCTTCTCTCTAAGTTAACCAAATGGCACAGTTCTACCCTTTAACTATAATGGGTAGGACCTAAAGTTAACAAAGATATAATTTTTTGAAGATTTATGGTCATTCGCATACCCCTTTTTTGGCTTTGTCTAGCTTTTTCCTTTCTCTTTTTGTTGTTTTCTATTTTGGTGTTTTCTTGTACTAGTTTTTCCATAGTTTTCTGAGTTCTCTATATACTTCATGTACCCAGTCCCTAGTCAGAGCCCCTGTTAGCCCTATTTTGAGTTGATATTATTTTTCTATGCTTTCCCTAAACATGCTCAGTTCAGTTATTGAAGTTCCTTGCCTTTATTTCATGTTTTCCCTAGACACTGAAAATATTTTACAAAGTTCCCTATGCTATCCATCACATCTTGTGTATTCTTAACCTCTTTGAACCCCTTTGAACCTTGGTTCAAATTAGTTTAAAGAAGTTTAACTGAAGGGATTTATACTAACCATTTTCCAGTACATAATACATGCCAAGGACTACAAAGTGTTCCTTTCAACTACTTTGAATCCCTTTGAATCTCAATTCAAAGCAGTTTGAAGTGGTTCTATAACTAAGGCTTTTCAAAAAAAGAGTGATTATGATTTGCTAAAAAAACTCCTACTTCCCAAGGCATTAATTGACATGTCAAGAGGTAATAATTTAAAGGTGTGCCTTAATTCCAAGCATGAGAAAATTGTTGTCATGACTTAAAATGGGAAATCTTTCGCCCGAGAAGAAGATTGGGTGTCAAATGAAAGTACTCATTGTCAAAATAGACACAAAGGGAAGTTATTTAATAAAGGGTCTTCTCAAAGGATTTCAAATGTGTGAACCCAACTGGAAATGATTTTTCATGAATTCCTCATTATGAGGTCATACTTTCACCTGTATCTTCTCTTTTTCCTTTAAAAATAACATAAGTTTCCTCTTTTGTTTATTATGCAAAAGAAAGATTTGAAGGAGAAGGAACTAAGGGACAAGGAAAAGAGGTCATTTTTCTTAGCCAGTTATAGGTGGGAACATAGAAAAACCTTCTCTTTGTTCTACCATCTTTGTTCATTTCAAGATAAAATCAGTTTTGGGCCTTACTTTCTTTGTCTGAGATGAAATTTGTACTGCATTTCTTTAGGAATGTTTCAAGTCTAGAATGCAAGAGACCCATTATTAGTAATACCAATTTAGAAGGTGTTAAAGTAGAAAATTTGCAATCCAATTTCCTTGAGTGATCTAATGAAATGAATGGTTGTATGGAAATCTTGACTAGTGGCTTGATTGAAGCTACAGCCTTTCCTCCTACCTTGTTAAGACCTAAATTGCTCCAACTTTGTATTGATCATTATGATGTGAGAAGTAAAATTATCTTAAACAAGTATGGAGAGTCTATGTTTTCTATCTCCAAGGAAACCATTGCCTTGGTTTACACCTACTAGAATGCACATTTTCTACATTTTCACCTATCCAGTACCTAGCTGAGTATCAAGAAAGCCCAAGTAAATACTATAACATCCTAGCCATGAAGTGGATAGAAAAAAATTATGGAAAAGGTTCAAGGCTACCCAAGATAGTCATTAAAGACCATATGAAACCCCATATTCATGATCTTGTAGTATTGTTACATCAAGTTAAGAGTTCAGTTAATGTTTTCCTTTTTGAAGAATGGATGTTTCATTATGTAGAGATTATTTTAAAGGGACAACAATGGATGGATTGGGCTAAAGTGATTGCTAGTTCATTAAGAAGCCAGCTCAAAAATGCTAAGGAATCTAAAGAAAATTTCTACATGGCCTCTTACCTCACATATTGCATTGCTTGTGTCAGTAGCATCACTTCCCTCCCACATGAAATTTGGAGTGAAGAAATAACAATCTATCAATACTACCCTCTACTTCAAAAGGATAGGGTGTTAGAAAATTTTAGAAAAGCACATGATGTGTTGATAGAAAGTGTGCATTTGGCTTTGAAAAAGTTTCCCATGCCTAGATTTTCCTTAGAAGCCCAAGAATTGATTTAGAACTATGGAAGCTATTTTGTCTAGTTTCCCAAATTCACATTTTGGCTAAATTTTGTAGACAAGTGTTTGTTATAATTAAAGATAATCTACCTCAAGAGAATTGGGAGTCAATATTTCCTATCAAACTTTGTTCTTTAACCTATAGTAGCATGACCAACGCCTCAGTCATCGAGAGTAATTTGCTTGGTTCTAGTTTTGGATCTTATCAAGGAAGAAGAGATTTTGACAATAAAAAATTTGCAGTTCAAGTTCTTGGCTTAAAGGGTCAGTCATCTACAATCCCACATTTGGAATACTTATGGCAGGATTGCAAAAATGAAGAAGAATTGTTAAAGATAGACCATTCAAGGTTAACACTTCAACAAATCAATTCCCTCAAGCTGAAATTTCAACTAGAAGGAGTGGTTGAAGATTGTTTAGATATTATTGAACCAAGATGGGAAGAGTCTAGTAAGTCACAATAGCTAGAAGTGGATTAGAATTAGGAAGAGGAGAATGACATAAATCTAAGAACTAGATCCATCCTCACCCATACAAACAACTAGCTAAGGAGACAAAGCATGAAAATAGTCAATGAACCACCATTTGTAAAATCTCCAAAAATAGTTTTTTTCTTGAACCACTAAGTTCTGACATTCAGGTTTCATCTCCTGTTGTAGGTGGTATATTGACTCCTAGTAGGCAGAAAATAACACCATCCCTTGCATAGAATACGGCTCCTCGAACTAGATGTAAAACCAAGTCTGAAGCTCTCATGTAATAAGAAGTTTAGAAGGAGAAGATGATGACCCAAGGATAGGATCTAGGTGATGGTCTCAATTTCTTAGATAATCTTGAAGGTGATGTACAGTTGATTGAAGCCCTTAGGACAGACCAACCTAGGTTCATGACTCCTACTAGAGAGACTTAAGGAATCACTACTAACCCAATTATTCCATCCTAGCTATCCAACTTAGTCAGTAAGAAAAGGAATCTACAACCATGTCTACACCAGTGAAGGACATTGTAACCAAGTATGGAGCTCACAGCTCTAAAGTTAAGAAGCTAAAAATTGATGTTCATTTGATTAAAGATCCAGTGACTAGAAAAATAATAGTAGTAGTAGCCACATATATATGCAAAAAATTGAATCTGGGGAGATAGACATCAAAGATTTCAAGGTTACTTCAGTTGAACTAGGAACCAACAATAAGAATATAGGTAATCACTTTTTCAATTTTTATGCTGGTCAAATGTTAACCCAATCAGAAAATGATAGTTAAGAGAAGAAAGAACCCAAAGCCTTAGTAGTGACCGTGGCCACCTACATAGATTCATTAATGAATCTTAGAGCCCTTCTAGAGGTTTAGACCCTGCAATCCTTTGACCCTAATTCCATAGACAGCCAACAATTGGTTAAACAAATGTAGAAAGAAAATTTGCTTTTGGATGCAATGCAGGATTGGATAACTTCCATCACTAAAGAGGGCAACAAATTTATTCTAGATTTCACTACTATAAATGTTGAAGGGGAAACACTCTTGGGTGAAATTCAAACTCTTACACTAGGATGGGAGGCTAATCGAAGTCGATGTTAGGCTATTGTGTTCCAGATTATCGAAGTTGAGAAATTTAGGGTACTCAAATTTTTGGGTGAGAATCCTATGAAAACCATAGATTCTTGTATGTTATTTTACCTAAAGAATAATATGTGCTAGAAAAAATCAATCTATAGGGAAGCTATTAAAGAAATGCAATCCATTGAAAATAAGATTGTCAGGATGCATGAAGAGCTTTTAAAGGATATGAACATGGTGAATCCTATGGGAATTCCACAATTTGATGATGGAAATATGGATTCTAAAACATTGTCAATGATGCAATTATAAAGATTAAATAAATCAAGACACCCACTACTAGTGATTTCATCACACTAGCAAACATTGAATCTGTGTTGTGTTTGAACAAGAACCTAATGTCATGGCAAAGTCTAAAAATCAAAGAGTTAAAGTGGTAAAAAGATGCCTATAGATCCAAGCTATTGAGTTTAAAGAACCAACACTCTCATGTGATGCAAGAGTTCACAAACACCTTCAGGAGCTAGAAGTTGATGAGGCAACCCGTGGATGAAGAGGAAAAGACCAACAATGAAGTCTAATCAGGACAGTTACTTTTCATTATTTCTTTTTGAAACTATTTTTATTTGATGTAACTATTTTAACTAAAAGGTTGGGCTTTAATGGAGGCCTTTTTGGATAAGTGAAAAACTATAAATGTTGGGGCATCAAACTGGTTAAGGGTTAGAATTTAGAGGGCTAGAAATTCTTTTATAAAGTAGGTTCTTTGAAAAAAAATTAAAATAGCAATAGATAGATAGTATATTTATACACTCTTTTGGATGACTATGTGTTGAAGGAAGTTTTAGAATATATAAATCTATCATCTTTGATTGTGCATTAAAAATTGGTGTTTGATGTGATGCAGTCATTATTACTTTGTGAACAAATGATCTATTGTATGGGATATCTATTGTTGTTTCTCTACATTTTATGTTAATCAATTTTCTTGAATGATTACTCTGAAGTGACTATATTATTTAGTTTCTTTCAATTAGATTGTCTTTGATGAAAAGACTATGGTTTTTTCATTCATTCTCATGAACAAATAAATGGACTATCACCTCACTACCTCAGAGTACGTGAGAGTACCTTATGCACTTTTTGGTAAAAGTGTGCAATTGATCCTAGTTACTTTCCTTGAATTCATTGATAAATTTTACAAAGGGGAGTTGTACCTATAAATATAGAGAAAAAAAAATAATATGAAGTTTTCTAAACTATTGTGAACATTATTGTGTTTTGTAAATCTTAGGCATAGAGTAAATTATTATTGTGTAATGAGAAAAGACAATCTCTTCACCACCACATTGAAAATGTCTTCAATGAGGCTATTGCATTCATAAAGTATGTTATAGCTGCTCCAATGCCAATAATTACATATTTAGGATATGAATCTCAAAAGATCTCTTTCTTTGAGTAGAAGGCAACTACATCCACTGAAGCAGAAAATAATATGGCTAGAGAGTTTAAGGCCATGAAGGAGATGATGTCTCTTTTATCCAATGAACTCATCAAAATAAATTTCAATTCTTCAAGAAGCCAAGGCAATCATCCAAGACAACTTGCTACCCAAAACAACTATTCTCAAAATCAAAGTGGCAATTTTAGCCTTTACAAGAACATCAACAATGAGAATAATAATATTACAAGTATGATTCCAAGTGAAAATGGGTATGGGCACAATGATTTTTTGGATCAGCCTCCCCAAATCATGAAGGAACAACCCTTGTAGTTTACTGCAATGATGTTTGAATCATGTGATAAATTTGCAAGAGGTCAAAATGATGAAGATGGTCAAGAGGAGTTTGTGTTGCCATTCAATGAAGAAATTCTTCCAAGTTTTGATGTTTTAATAAGTGTGGATATGCCAAGAAATTTTGAGGATGTGGAAAGTTTTGGAGTTCCAAAACTCCATGAAGTTGCAAAAAGTGATGGAAATGTAGAAGATCCTGAGGTTGGTGAGATTTTTGAATCAAAAAGTCATCAAGAAGAAGATACCAATTCTTCCTACTATGATATTGATTCCCCATTGGATAATTATAAGATACCTCCCTCAAAACAATATTTTCCATTAGAAGAGATGGATAGAGTGCCCAATTTGGTCTCAAGCTTGACTAAGGAAATGTCTATTTGCGGGGATTCTACACACATATCAAACCATACAATAAAAGATTCATGTAGAATCCATCCATTTGGTTTCCATTCAGAAAAAATTTGTCCTAATTTCTTGTTAGCTTGGGAGATCGCAATGGAGGGAAAGTATGTTTCTAAATAGGCTTCCTTGGGATATGAGGTAGAAAACATATTGGTCGATGATATTAATGAATCCTGTAATTTGAAAGGAAAGCTAGTGATTGATTTTTCTAGTTCAATGGAACCTAAATTATTTCCTTGTGCATGTGAAGTTGTGTACCATGAGATAAGATCACCAAAAGGAGAGATTATAATGTTTGTGTACCCCTACGGGGGGGGGGGGGGGGGGGGGAGGACTCACTTGTTTCTAGATTAATCATGGTCATGAAGAGTTACCACAACTTCTGATTTTGTGTAATTTGTGCTTGGAATTTGAGCTAAAGCTGTCCAAATTTTATTTTTATGAGCACAAAGAAAAATCAAGTTTTCTTAGGACTATATGGGGTGGTTCATTAGTATTGCACATCATGAGAAATCTACTAACAACTAGCCCACATTCTTATTATTCAAGGTTTTCTATAGACAAGTTTTTGTTTTTGTTTTTGTTTTTGTTTTTGTTTTTGTTTTTTTGTTTTGTTTTTATTTTTGTTTTTGTTTTTGCTTTTGTTTTTGTTTTTGTTAGTCATTTTTAGTCTTTCTAGTTAGGAGTTATTTTTCTTTGAGTTGAGTCTTTTTGTATGGGTTTCATTTCTTTTTGTTTCTTCTTTCAAAGTTGCATCAATCTGGGGGTTAGGTTCACTCAAGATTTTATCTTGACGAATCTCATTAAACCATTTTTTGGTTTTGACTTTTGGGAAGAGGTAATTTTTTGTCAAAACATTTTGAGGATTTTTTTTTCTTATACCAACTAAGGGATGGATGTTACTTGCAATAATAGGGGACTATCAGTCTTGAATTTAGAATCACAAATCAACAAATTTTTGACACTTTGCAAATGTAAGGATCGATTATCTTAGGTTTTTTTTCAGCCAAGGTCGATGACAGCAAGGGATAGTCCAAACCCTACCGATTTAAATAAAAGGGTCTTCTTGAAGAAATTTCTGAGATCATTGTTTGGCGTGAGATTTTCTAAAAGTTCTTAAAAGAGGAATGCAAGGGATATTCACTAAAGATTGAATCTTAGAAATGACACCAATGTATTGGCCACACAATATAAGCATGGTTAGGGTATAGAAAGAAAATAAAAAAGAAAAGAGTGTTAAGAATGAAAGATTCTACAAAGTTTGAGAATGATAATTTGACTAGAGGGATATACTCTCCAAAGAAGCTATCCAGTATCAAAACAATTGCTTCATTGAAGATTCAAAATGGTGACATGCGAGCTATTTGAAGAAAGTATTCAAAAGGTTACCCAAAACTTTAAATGAAAAAGTGATAACCTGCTAAGAGCCCTCAAAACTGATTATCTCATCTGGTTAGACAAAGGATTGAAAAACAACTTTGAGGAAGATTCTCAATGAATGGATTAGAACGGGTGGAAGATTGTTCCCAAGTTGTCAAAAAAATTTGATAGATTGTATTCTAAGATGTTGAAGGAAAAGGATACATTGAACACACACTAAACTTGGAGATTCAAGATTATGAGGTTTTGACTATAAAGTGACTCAAAATACGCTTGGAATGTTCTAGATTGAATTGGTGTTTGATTCATATCAAAGTAATGTTTGCTGGTGAAGAAATGTCTTTTTCATTTCTTCCTTTTTTTGGGGCTATTTGTTGTGGTTTCACAATGCATGCCCCATTTCATCTAGAAATGGGGACCCCCTACTTTATTTTTGGCTTTTTAGATCTCAAGTCTGGGGTCTAAGTCTTTTTCTTTTTTTTTTGACCTAATATGGGTCCTAATTTGAAAACCCAGACTTTAAGAATCAAATTTTAGAGGGCATAAGTTTTTTTTTGCAAAAAAAGAGGTGCACCAATGCACCTTATCAAGTGTGCTTGTGCACCAAATTCAAAGGATAAATGCATATTATGGGGAAGTGTGCAGCTGCACACCTCCCACAACTATGTTGAGCTGCAGCACTACACCTAAGAGGTACACCTCCTCTGCTTCCTACACCTACACTCAAAGAACACAACATAAAACACTAAATCCTTATTAAGGTGCTCATTTGTGCACTTAATTAGGTGCATAGTTGTGCAGCTTTAAAATTTCAAAACCTAAAGAAAAAAGCATTAAAACTTTGAATAAGACACAAGATTTAAGGTGCGTAGTAGCACAAGTAATTAGGTGAGTTACTGTGTACCCCACATTTTGATGGTAGAAGGTGCACCATGCACACCTACTAGGTGGACCTTTTCTTTACTTTTTGTAATCAAGGGTTAAAATTCAAGTTTTTTGGTGTTTTTGAGTAAGTAGTTTTTAGGGATTTGGTTCATGTCAATTTTAAGCTTTGATTTTTAACACTCTGGACTAATGTTTTCTTCTTTGTGTAGGTGAAAAAGGCATCCTCAACTTGTCACAATCATAAATTTTGACCCAATGCTCAAAATTCAAAATTGTTTACACCATTGGAAAGAAGAACTGAAAATCTAATTTTGGTCCCTAAAATTGGGAGCCTTTGCTGCCCAATTTTAGGGAGTAGTGAAAGTTTCAACTTGAAATTTTGAGCAGAAGACCTCCGAAAAGGCCAGTTAAAAAGACCTAGAAAATGCCTAGTTAAAGATATGAAAAAGTTTCAAACATTTGATCATTTGGATAATCTAGATCACCAGGAAGGATAGGGTAGTTTGAGAGAAGAAAAAGATCAAAGATACAGAGGTTGGACACATGAACCAGAATATATTTCTCATCTTATGCAACTATTAATGACAAGATTCAACATGGGTGCCTTGGAATTTCAAATAGAAGAAGCAAGAGTTTAAATGTATGAAAGTGTTTGGTTATAAAGATGGTATAAATCATTAAAGGGATCAAAGTAAGTACATAAAAGTGATATAAAACCCCATTTGAGAAAAACCCAAAAACTATTTTCAAAACTAAGAACTTTGATTTTTTGGTGAATTGAGCTTCTGTGATGTGCTGGTGCACTGGTGCGCTGCTGCACTTTTTCAATGGTGTTTTCGAAGATTTTGAAGGATGCATTGGTGCTCTAGTGCACTTTTTCAATGATGTTATAGAATATTTTTAAGAATTTGTAGGTGTTCTAGTGCGCTATTGTGCATGTGCACTTTTTTAGTGGTGTTCTAGAAGATTTTGAAGAATTTAAAGGTGCGTTGCAATGCTAGGTGTGCTTTTTCTAGGTGCACTTTTTCTAGATGCACTTCTTTAGAGGTGCACTGATAGTTAACTGCTAGTTCTAAATTTAGAGCTTTTCATGCATCAAAAATGTATTCTGATAGTAGTTTAACTCCAACAGACACCTAGTGAAGATGGAGCTTCTATTTCTGGCACTTTTAGACACTACTACATTGACTGATGGCTCTCTCTTTCTTATTCTCTTTGTTTTAAGACATGTAAAGGCTCATGAATCCAATTAATGATATAAATATGGAGGGGTTCCTACTAAACACCAGTGAGAGAGCTAATGTGTAGATAAATAGATTTGTTTTATTAAATTAGAAGCATATGATTGCATAAGATATCTCTCACTCTCAACACTAATTGAGGAGAAGATTTCTTATAAATATGGGATTGTAATATGTAATCAGGGCCACCATTATTTTGTAATAATATATGATTTTGGTACTCACATTTGAAGTGTAGTGATTCTTGCCTAAATGTGCCATATTTTTGTGAATGTATGTTCATGGAATGTGATTGAGCCAAAAGTTTATTGCATTATTTTTGGTTGTGTGACCTTTTAATTCTAGTGTTTGCTATAGTTTTACATATACCACTAAAGTATCTAGTTCGAGGACAAATCACCATATTGTTTGTACATAGCTTTTCATCTCACATGAGCGCATTTTTCGTGGCATTGCAATTTGATGAAAAGTGAAACATCTTTTAGTTATTGAATTTCTATCGACGATTGCATCACTAGGATTAAGAAAGCACTACTCCTACTTTTAATGGTTACCTATCAATTTCTTGAAAAGCTTAACTCGCAGACGTGTTGTTTTCATAGCTTATGTCCATTAAGATTTTACTTTCAAATTATTCAGTTTATGGTTCTTATTATTTTCTTTATGAACCCCTTGTCAAATTAGGAATTCATATTAGTTGCATTGTTAGATTGCATTCATTAAAAAAATAGGAAAACATTAAAAAAAAATATAATTCTTTTACATGTTTATTATTCTAAAGCAGTGAACAAATTCTACATCTTATCTGAAGTCATCTAAACCAGCAAAGGCCTCCTCATGAACAAATACATTTATCTTCAACTAAGTGGATTCTAGTAGGTCACAAGATCACCCAGAACCTTGGAGTTGATGTTGAAATCCTCTAACAAGGTGAGACCTAGCAGCCTTTGAAAGTCTTCAATAGGGTAGGCCTTTCACAAGGCAGACCATGATTCATGGTCAAACTATTGTAAACTTAATTGGATACACTTTATTGCTGCACTAGTAAAGATTTTTGGATGTCATTCCCACCCTAGTTTTACCTTCTCACTTGGAGGATTTTTAGGTAATCATGTCTGGTGTTATGTGTATGATTGCTTACATGTTTACATGATTTAGATGCATATGCTTTACATATTGTTTTAGTATATATATTGAATGCATATTATGAATTTATTGTGAAAGTTTTATAGGTCCAAGTTTAAACTATTAATTCACCCACACCCCCTCCCCCCCCTCTCAAAACCCCAGAAGCTTACCTTTCCTATTTGTAATTCCAACAATTGATATCAGAGCTAAGTTCTCAAAAGGAAAAGCTTTACAACTTTCAGGGAAAGATCTTGAAATGGAAGTCTACAAATTGGGAAAGATTATTGAGAATCAAGGAATTGAGATATAGCTCATTCTACATCAACTAGATGAACCCAGAGAGGAATTAAGGAAATCCTTAAAGAGAAGGAAAGAAATTGCCATTGCAAAGAATGACACACAACACAAAGAGATCAACACTACCAAGCTATTTGTCAATAGTGAAACTAATGAATTTGATGTAGCAATTATAGATCTAATGGAAAAGAATAGAGTACAAGCTAAGGAAATCAAAAATCTTAAGCTAGAGCAAGAATCTCAAGCCATGATGCTATGTGAAGTAATTGAACAAAAGAAGAAAGCTATGGAAGATAGGGCCATGATTGAAAAAGACAAAAGAGTTCTAGCCAACAGACTCGAAGAGAAGTCAATAGAGCTAACTAGGATCTCCAACATACAATTGGACACTCTAAGCCAAATGATGAATGCTCGACATGAGTTGAATATGAAAGACATTGAGATAACTACATTAAAGTTATAGAATGAACAATAGTAGAATGACCTAAAAAGAGAAAAATAAATTGCTGAAAACTTCAACAAGCCAAATGAAGCCATCAAGTACTTTGAGCAATTATTGAGATCCCCTAGATCCAACATTGATACACTAAGATTGGGCTACATAAGCACTAAAGAAGGAGAATCATCCAAAGTTGTAGAAGAAAGGAACATCAAAGGTAATAACTCCAAATCTATTTGTCATAATTTTGGTAAGAAATGTATGCAGGAGCAAGTTTACAATTAAGAATGTCAAATCTAAGAACATGACTCATTCTCATAAGTGCAACAAGCAAGGACATTAGTAACATGAATGCAAAACTAGGACCATGCATACATAGAGATTTGAATGATATTGCTACAATTGTTATAAGTATGGACATAGAGCTTTTGAATGCAGATCCAAGACTATGTGGTCATCAAACAAGTCAACTAAGGAAAGAGACTATGGCAACTCCTACAATCAGGATTATAACACAAGATATAACTGTCATTATTGTCAATAGTATGGACACATCACTGAGAATTTTATTAGGACACACTTTAGTGGTAACTAAAAAAGGTGGTTGAGTCAAACTACATGTTTTAGCTATTTGAAGACTAGTCACATCAGTAAACATTGTCCAACAAAGTCAAAGGCACTAAGTTGTTAAGAAAATAAAGGCAAAAACAAGGCAAATGTTGAACACATCAGAGATGAGATGAATAAGACATGGAAAAAGAAAGATGTTTGCAACACATCAAATGTAGTAGGGATCACTTCACCTAATAGGTCAAGTGGTCACACCACATCAAACTAAGCAAACAAGAGGTATGTGGAACCAATATTCAAGTGTTACATCATGCATCAGTTCCAAAAGAAGATAGTACTAAAAGAATTACATTATCATGATTAAATATGCAAGATGTTATTGAAAATCCAAGATAAATATTTAAGTTTTTCATGTTTTTTTCGAGAATAATTTTTTTTTGATATTTTCCAAGTGGAAATCTAGTTGATACCGAGTTATCAAGACTATCTAATGGATGCCAAACTCATAGTAGTTATTTAGTGATGGAAACATCAATAGATGTTGAGTGATTTTGAAAAAGTTGATGTTAAGCTTATAGCTATGTAAGCACTAAGCATTAAATGCAAGGTTTTTGAAGGGTATATGATAATTTTTTTCTCATTATTCATAATTTTGAATTCAAACAAGAGCAAGCATTTGCAAAGATTTTAGCAATGATTTCACACCAGAATACAGATTTCACAAGGTATTTATCACAAGCCAAGCTACGTATTTTTACTTTGCATAAACCCTAGTTCAACAAATGGTGTCTAGTTTGAATAATGTTGAAAGGAAAGAATTTTTAAATGATTATCTTTTTAGTAATGAAGTCAAACAACCCATATTTAAGGTCATTCCTAACATAGCTTACAAACAAGATCCTTCAAGCGCCTTGTTAATGATCCCACCAAATGTTCTTTTGGTGCAAGATGTAAGGAGATGTTATAATTGTAAATTTGGTAGCATTGGGGACATATAAATCATAGAATCATATGATAGGTTATGTGAAAATGGTGTTCTGAAGGAAGAATACAAAATCATTGAGAAAAAAGGTTTTACGAGTGCCCTAGATTTTCCCAGTGTATTTAAAACTAAATGGATTAGAATTGTTCTAAGCAAAATACATGACGATTCTTTATGGATAGAGGGTGAACCTATTAAGATCACCAGGAGAATAATTCATAGAGTAACTAATTATCCAACCCTAGATTATCCAAAGACACTTAGAGGTGATTCCAAGGAAGTAATAGAGAAGAACACTAGAGCAGTGTGGAATAAAAGAGGTATGACTATAGATACCATCACTGACCCACTGCTAAACTTTACTATGAGGGTAATTTCTCATTAATTTCATCAATCTAGTAGATTGAATATTGTACCCTATATTGTTGTGGATTTTGGCTATAAGATTGTGAAGAAAGATCATACTTATGATCTGGCAGAGCTACAGTTATAATAACTGATGAAAAACTCAGAGCTGATAGAAAGACCAAGAGTACTCAATAAAAATTTGGTTCAATTCTAGTTTACATATTCTTTTATGTGAAAAATAAATTTCCCTCTTTTGGTACAATTGGATGGAATACAAACACAAAAATTTCAGTGCAAAAAAATGAGTTTATTAAACAAATGGGAGAAATTTTTGAAACCTTGATGACAAGTTATTTTGAAGACTTTAAGAAATCAATGAAGGAAAGAATGAGGATACATGTTTCCTTAGTTGAAAAACATTACAATCACATATGTTTCCTTGACGATGCTAACTACACATATGTATAGGCTGCCACACCAAGGGTTAGATGGTTAAGACCACTTGGGTATGAAATTAATGTTGATGAAGCTTTAGCTACCATCATAGCACTCCTAGCAGAGGAAGTGGACAAAAATGAAAAGATCTTTGTAAACTATGAAATAATGAAATTAAAGATTGAAATGGAGTTGAAAACTACCTTGACACTCAAAAATAAAGATAAATTGGTCAAAAATCTAAAATTTAAATTTGGAGTAGGGGAGGAACAAGAAGATGAAGAGGATGAAGAGGAAGAACAAGCACAAGCACAAGAACATTTTGAATTAACTCAAGGCATGGGAGAGGATAAAGAAGAGGAGGAAATCTACTAAGGAAGAAGAAGCTAAGGAAACACCTACTCCTGTTGAGCCAAAGAAAAGAAAGGTTAAGGCACAGCCAGTGGCAAGGGCAAAGAAGATTGTCAAACCTAGTCTAGCCAAGCCTACAACTCCTACCACTAGAGCAACCACATGAGTAACAACTTAGAAGGCCAAGGAAAATTCCAAGAAAATAGAGCAAGGTAGCCAAAATAAAAAAATTCAAAGAAGAAAATATGTTGCACAACCACATCAAATGAAGAAAGGACATAATCAGATGAAAATAATCAATTTAAAGTGGTAAGTCAGAATCTCTTATCTTATCTTGAAAATTTATGTGAAAACTTCAAAAGTAATGCAGATTTGTTTGGATTAAAGCATATTGATTTTGATAAACTTGGAAGAGTAGAGAAAAATCAAGTGGAAGAGGCATTATATGCCATGATGTCTAAATTTAAAAACACTCCACTAGAATTTTCCAACATAGTACCAAAAAGTTCATATGACATTGTTGAGCAAAAGAAGCATTACTATTTGAATTTTGAAAAATAAATAAGGGAATCAAAATTATCTCAAGTGATGCTAGAGCTAACAAAGGGATAGATTGCTAAGGAAAATAAGAAATATGGAGTTAGGTTCATACCAAAATATAAAGCCTTCAGCATACTTCAAAATAACATTGAAGATGTGGTCAAGAAATCAACCCAAATGTGGAAGCTCATTTATGGGCTGACCACTATAAAAAAAGGAGAAGCTGACCCTTTTGAGGGAAAAAATGATGATAAGGAATGAAGATGACATTGAAGAAGATAATACAGTTGGAGAAGAAACAGAAAAAAAGATATTGACACGACAACTGCTCAACCTAAACATTAGCAAAATGAATAGAGTGTGTAGCACACACAAGTGCCGAGTGTTAGTCCTCCCCATGACATAGTCAAGTCCACTAAAACTATTGTTATTAAGGATGTCTCTAATCTTTCAACTCAGAAGATCAATCCACTAACTACAAAAGATTTAATGAAGATTCTAGATACATCTACATTGCAAGCTAAGTTATGTGATAATCCAATTTTAGTTAGTATAGATGATCTTCAAAAGGCAATAACTAATGTTACAAGGGACAAGGTGAATCCACAAGAACCACCTTCTATCATCCTTTTAGTTACTCAACTATAACCTTTGACTCAAACAATAGTAGATACATCTACTAAGGTTGACACAAGTATCAAAATTGACACATTTGAGCATAAGCATACCATAGAAGAAGAAACAAGGACAACAGTAGGACAAACAAGATAGATAGATTCATCTATACCTAAAGCACAAGGACAAGGAGCTAGTCATGTCATTGTGATAGACAAGAGAAAATTTGAAGAAAGTGAGGAAACACCAAAAGTGAAGGAACAAGAAGCCATCCAAGCATTGGTAACTATACCAAAAAGTGACACTCCTTCTACAAAAACTCTTTAGAAGCTAAGCACAAAAGCTATACCACTGCAAACTCAGTGCCATGCTCTAGCTCTTCAAAAATTGAAAAGGTAATTCATTATGGAGATATCACTTTTTATGAAGAGATTGTTATACCAAAATTTGATTATGGTACAATGACAATAGACCAAATAAGCATATTGCAGCAAGCCTTGGAGAAGAAAAAGCATCAAGAAATGCTTAGGAGAGAACATAAGCAAAAACAAGCACTCTAAGACATAAAAGACATCTTTTTAGATACATTCAGCCTGCCAACTCCTAAAGAGACCAAGCCATTACTAGAATAACTATGAGATATAGTGGAAAAGTTCAATAATTAAGAGATTTTTACTAATGCTAAACTTTTAGAGTGGTCTAAAAAGAAATTCTAGAGCAAGGTAAATTAAAAGATATCTGGTGATATAGTGCTCACTCAAGTTGCACTGGCAACAAAGGTTGAGGATGTGAAGAAGGTACTTGAGAATATATTCTCATTGTACACCCAATTGAGTGACCCCACACTCTTCACCCAAGAGACCAGACATCATATTCTAAGCCTAGAGAGAAATCTAAACATATCAGGTACTCAACTACCTTAGAACCTAGCTCAGAGTGAGAAGCATTTCAATACATTACTTTAGTCACAAAGTCAATTAGTTGTATTAACAGTAGAAGAGGCTAGCATAAGAGCCAAATTGACATGTATATAGGTGTCCCTCACCCCCAATATGGAGATACTACACAAGGAGCTAGGTTATGCTAAGACTTTACTAAAGAAAGACACCAATCTTTCTACTTTAGATGGCCTAGTGCACCTTGTAGCCAAGCTTGCAATTCAAATCAAGTCATTGGATGTTACATGTGACAACTGGGATGTAGCTCTCAAAATAATATTGGAAGTCCACAAATCATTTTTGGATAAACACACTATACGTGTATAGCCCATTTGAGATAAGTTCCAAAAAATAGGGAGAGACGAAAAAAGGGAGAGATGAGTAAAGGGGAGAGATAAACAAAGGGGGAGCAATACAAAGGGAGACTAAAGAAAGAAAAGAGTTACTGATACATTAGTAACTCAACCAAGATAGAGAATTTTAGATGAAAGTGTATTAGATACAGTGCATATAATGCATTTGAAGTCAAAGAATATTAGTAGAGATGCACTTACTCAAAAAAGAGTGCAATTTTTGGATACAAGAATAGATATATTAACTCAGGGGGAGTTATCAATTTTGAGGTATATAGATTATTGAAAAATTTTGGAATTTTGAAGTTTTGTATATAAGCCAAGTTATGGATATGTTATTCTTGAGAAGATTAAGATTGATAATGATATTCAAGTATTTTTGACACTCATGTCAAAGGGGGAGATTATTGATCTCAGATTGGTTTTGACAAGTGAGTGTCAACACACTTAAACCATTTACCTAGTTCATATCAAACTACTAATACATGTCAAGCACAAAATGTAGATATTAGACCATGTTGAGTAGCAATGAGTGTCGAGTCACTCATGTGCTGAGTCACTTAGGTGCTGAGCAGATAGACCATGCCAAGTAGTTTAGGAGCTGAGTAAACAATGGATGCCAAGTAGTGCAAGTGCTGAGTCAAAAGCAAAAATACAGTGCATGTTGAGCATTAGTAACTTCATATGCCAAGTGACACAGTTTTGACATATTTGTTTGTAATGGAAAAAACAACTATGTAAACCATTTTTATGTCGACTTGAGGATAGATTATGATTATTTGGAGATAAGGATGAATCTATATGCAGATTCCCTATGCAATTACATGCAACCAATCATAAATTGGGAAGGTTTAAGTGGAAAAATGAATGAATCTTAGATATAGATTCATAACTAACTCTAACCTGCCTAATTCTTATTAAGGAGGATGAAGCCCTAAACATTTTATGGTGTAACAAGGGGTGAATGACCAAATTAAAGAAGAAAAACAAGATAGTTTGCAAATCATTCAAGCTGACTTAGAAATAAGAATGAATTGCAAAAACAGTTAGAGAATAATAGAGGATAGAGAAGGATACAACCTTGATACATCAGATCATGAAGGATCAATTGGACAGTGTATAGAGGTGATTTTTTATCAGGCAAGCAAGTGCTAATTACAGGATCTATGCAGAGACATTCTAAAAAGTGATTTTAGTTAAATATCTTAACAGAGTAGTCCTAATAGGCCACATGAAATCCTTTAACTGAGTGCTTATTTAATTGTAAGTTGAAGTCCTCTAACCAGGCACACTTCTAACAGGGTTTTGAAATCCTCTAATAAGGTGAGACCTAAAATTCTTTGTAAGCCTTTAATAGGGTAGGCCTTTCACAAGGCAAACCATGATTCATGGTCAAACCATTGTAATCTTAATTAGACACACTTTATAGCTACAATAGTGAAGATTTGTGGGTTTCATTTCCACCTCAATTTTACCTACTCACTTGGAGGATTTCTGGGTAATCATATTTGGTGTTATGTGTGTGATTTCTTACATGTTTAAATGATTTAGATGTATATACTTTACATTTTTTTTCAATTTACATATTGAATGCATATGATGAATGTATGGTGAAATTTTTATAGGTCCAAGTTTAAACTACTGATTCACCCCCCACCCTAGAAGTTTACCTTTCCTATTTGTAATTCCAACACTTTCAACAAACCAAATGAAGCCATCAAATACTTTGATCAATTATTGAGATCCCCTAGATCCAATAATGATACATATGGGCTAGGATATACAAGCACTAAAGAAGAAGAATCATCCAAAAAGTTGAAGAAAAAAATAACAAAGGTAAGAACTTCAAACCCACTTGTCATAATTGTGGAAAGAAAGGATATACTACTAATGTATACAAGAGCAAGACTACAAATCATAGTATCAAGCCTAAGCACATGGTTCACTACCATAAGTGCAAAAAGAAAGGTTAATAACCACATGAATACAAAACCAAGACCATGAATACACAAAGATTTGAAGGATATTGCTACAATTGTTAGAAGTATGGACATAGAGCTTTTGAATGCAGATCCAAACCCATGTGGTCATCAAATAGGAAAACAAAGAAAAGGAACAATTGTGATTCTTATAATTGGGATTATAATACAAGATATAGTTGTCATTACTATCAAGAATATGGACATGCCCCTAAAAATTGTATTAGGACACACTTCAGAGGTAACTACCAAAGGTGGTTGATTCAAACCACATGTTTTATCTATTTGAAAACTAGTCACATCAGTAGATATTGTCCAACTAGGTCAAAGGCACCAAGTTGTGAATTTGATAAAGGAAAAGGCAAGGTAGATGTTGAACACATCAGAGATGAAATGAATAAGACATGGAAGAAAAAGGATGATTGCAGCACATCAAATGGAGAAGGGATCACTTCACCCAATGGCACAGGTTATCACAGCTCATCAAACTAGGCAATCAAGAGGTATGTGGGACTGATATTTTAAAAAAAGGTTATACCATACATCAATTCCAAAAGGTTTTAGTACTGTAGAGATTACATTAGCATGAACAAAGATGCAAGATGTTAAAAATCCAAGATAAATCTTTAAGTTTTTCATGTCCCTGTCGAGTATGAAAAATTTCCTATATGCGTCGAGTGGAATGCTAGAAGATGTTGAGCTAATAGACTAGCTAGTTGATGCTAAGCTTGTAGTGGTTGCCGAGTGATGGAAATGTCAATGGATGCTAAGTAAGCCCAAAATTGGTTTATGTCAAGCTTATAGCTATCTAAGAACTTAGCATTAATTACAGAGTTTCAAAGGCTATTTTATCAAATTTTAGCTCATTTTACATCATTTCAAATTTGAGAAAGAGTGAGTAGAGTAGAAGGTGATCTAGAAAACCATTCAAAGCAATTGCAGAAGGTTTGAGCAATGATTGTATAGCACTTTGTTAGATTCTATAGGGTATTGATCAAGAGTCGAGCTATGCAATTTTTATTTTTGTAAACCCTAGTTTTGCACAATGGCATCTAGTTCAAAGAATGTAGAGGGAAAGAAGTTTTTAATGTTCAATTAGTGAGTAATAAATTTAAGCAACCCATTTTCAAAGCTATTCCTGATATTGCATACAAGCAAGACCCTTCTGGTGCGTTGTCGATGGTTCCACTGAACATGTTAATGGTGCAAGATGTAAGGAAATGTTATAATTGTAAAATTGGTAGCATTAGGGATATGGAAAATAGAGAAGCATACAAAAAACTCTATAATAATGGTATATTGAAGGAAGATTTCAAAATTGTAGAGAAAAAGGGATTGACACGAGCCCAAGATTTTCCAAATATGTTTGAAACTGAGTGGATCAGGATAGTTCTTAGCTAAATACATGATAGTTCATTATGGCTAGATAATGGACCTATCAAAATTACTAAGAGGATAATTGATAGGGTTACTAGTTACCCAACCCTAGATGAGCATAAGACACTGAGAAGTGGCTCAAAGGAGGTGATTGAGAAGAACATTGGAGTTGTCTAGAAAAAAAGAGGTATGACAATTGATACAATTATTGATCTATTGATTGAGTTTGTTGTTAGGGCTATTTCACACAAATTTTACCAATCTAGTAGATTAAATAGTATGCCCTACATAGTTGTGGATGTGGGATACAAAATTGTCAAGAAAGATCATACATATGATCTAGCAGAACTCCAACTATAGCAGCTAGTTGAGAACCTTGGAGCCATTAGAAAGACAAAGAGTGCACAATGAAAATTTGGTTCTATATTGATATGCATATACTTTTATGTTCAAAACACCTTTCCAACATTTGGAATAGTATCTTGGAAAACCAATAGGTCAGTAGTAGTTTAGATTGGTGAATACATTGAGCAGTTAGGAGAGAACTTTGAATCTATGATGACTAGCTACTTTAAAGATTTCAAATAGTCAATGAAGAAGAGGTTGAGAATACCAATGTCACTAGCAGAGAAATACTATGATGATGTATATTTTCTAGAGGATGCCAACTACACTTTTGTACAAGTTGCTACACCAAGAGTGAGATGGTTGATACCCTTAGGTTATGAAATCAATGTGGATGAAGCCTTTATAGCTATTACTACATTACTTGCAGAAGAGGTAGATAAACATGCAAAGGTATTTGGAAATTATGAAATGGCTAAATCCAAAATCATAATGGAACTCAAGACTACCTCTTCCATGAAGAAAAAGGAGAAGAAAGTGAAGAAATTGAAAGCTAAGTTTGGAGAGGGTGTCAAGCAAGAGGAAGAAAAGGAAGAAGACATTCAAGCACAAGCACCTCTTGTATTAACTCAGGGTATGGGTGAAGATAAACCAAAAGAGGAGGATACTAAAGTAGCTAAAGGTGTTGAGGAAGAAGAAGCTAAGGAAGCACCTGCACCCACTGAAACAAAGAAGAGAAAGGTTAAGGCATAACCAATGGCAAGAGCTAAGAAAACTATAAAACCAAGCCAAGTCAAGCCTACTACACCTACTACAAGAGCTAGTACATGTACAACTACAAAAAAGCCTAAAGAAAAGACCAAAAAAATAGAGCAAGGAGGTTAATTGTAGAAAAGGCAAAGGAGGAAGTATATAGCACAAGGAAAGTTTGATGAAGAGAAAATTGAGTCAGTTGACAACAAAAAATTTAAGATGGTGAGTCACAATCCTGTTTTAGACTTAGAAAATTTATGAAAATGTTAAGAATGGTGCAGATTTATCAAGATTTACACATTTATATTTTGACAATCTTGGTAAAGTTGAAAAAAATCAAGTGGTGGAGGCTATATATGCCATGATGGTGAAACTCAAGACTACTCGATTACAGATTGCCAACTCTATGCCCAAAATTTTATATGATCAAGTTGAGCAGAAATGTCACTATTGTTTGAACCTAGAGAGACAAATTAGGGAGACCTCACTAGCACAAGTGATGCCTAAACTAACTAAGGCACAAATTGATAAGGTTTTGAAGAAATATACAATTAGGGTCACACCTAAATAGAGAGCCTTTAGCATATTATAGAACAACATTGAGGATGTAGTGAAAAAGTCCACATAGATGTGGAAACTTACTTATGGATTGACTATAGTGAAGGAAGTAGAACCAGAACAAATTGAATTAAAGGATGGTGAAGAGGATGATCACAAAGATAACACTACTGAGGAAGGAGCAACAATGCAAATAGATGACAAGGCAATAGTTGAGCCAGAGTAGCATGAAGAACAGAGTGTGCAAGAGACACAATTGTTGAGTGTCAGTTCTCAACATGTCACAAGTGAGATTACTAAAATAGTAATTGTTAATGATGTTTCTGACCTATTAGCTCAAAATATCAATCCCCTTATAGAGGATTATTTGAAGAAGATATTAGATCAGTCTACACTGCAGACTAAACTTTTTGAAAATCCTATTTTGGTCAGTATAGATGAATTGAAAAAATTAGTGATTGTTACTAAAATGGAAAAGGTGAATCCACAAGAGCTACCTTCTATCATCCCTCAAGTCACTACCATACAACCTTTGGTCAAAGAACCTAAAGCTACATCAGATAAGTTTGATACAATTGAGAAGAGTATAGTGGAAGAACAAGCCACTACAGAAAAATAGATTGGAATAGGTCAGATAGTCTTATCTGCACTTGCATCACAAGATCAAGGTGCAAGTCATGTCATTATGATAGAATAGGGCAAGCCTAAAGAGATAGAGCAGACACCTAGAATGAAGGAACAAGTAGCTATACAAGCACTGGTAACCTTACTAACATTGGGCACTCCTTCCACACAAATTCTTCTAAAACTAAGAATAGATGCAACCCCATTATAGATCTCAGTGTTGAGCCCAAGTTCCAAAGGTAGAAGAAGTGACCAATATGGAGATGTGAGCCTTGATGAAGAAATAGTTTTTCCCAAGTATGACTATGATACAATGACCATAGAAAAAGTGGGCATATTGCAACAAGCACTAGAAAGGAAGAAGCACCAAAAAATGCTCAGAAGAGAGCACAAACAGAAGAAGTAGGCACTACAGGACATCAAAAAAATCTTTTTAGATGCATTTATTCTACTAATTCTAGATGAGACCAAGCCACTATTTAAATAAATGACAAATATAGTGGAGAAGGTGAGTGATTCTGACTTAGACACAAATGCCAAATTATTACAATGGTCAGAAAAGAACTTTCAAAGAAAAGTGAATGAGAAAATATCAGGTGACATAGCACTTACACAAGTTTCATTGGCAACTAAGGTTGAGGATGTTAAGAAGATACTTGAGAATATATTCTCATTATATACTAAATTGTGTAATCCAACACTCTTCACCCAAGAAACTAGGAGTCACATTTTGAGCTTGGAAAGTTAGATAAGTTCATTAGGTGCTAACCTACCTATGAATCCAGCTCATTGTGAGAAGCATTTGAGGACATTACTTCAAACCCAGAGTCAATTAGCTGCATTGATAGTAGATGAAACCAACATAAGGGCCAAATTGACTAGCATCCAGGCCACTCTAACCCCTCATATGGAAATTTTTCATAAGGAGCTAGGCTATGCTAAAACCCTAATGAATAAAGACCCAAATCTTTCAACCTTAGATAGTCTAGTTCACCTTGCTACCGAACTAGCTTTCCAAATAAAGTCTTTGGATGTGACATGTGAGACTTGGGATGTAGCTCTCAAGATAATATTAGATTTCCATAAATCTTTTTTGGACAAACACATACTAAGTGTATAGCCCATTGACATAAGTATCAAAAAGGGGGAGACATACTTTTGGGGGGAGAGAGAAAAGAGGGAGATATTACTTTTGGGAGTAACAAAGAATAAGAATTTTGAGGAGATATAAGGAGAGTAAGCAAAGAAAGATAAGGCATCAACATACAAGAAGTATCAAATAAAAAAGTTTGGGTAAAATAGTGCATGAAATCAAAGAGTATCAAATAAGACACATTTACTCAGTAGGAGTATAGAGTTTTGGATGCAGAACAGACATATCAACTTAGAGGAACATATCAGATTATGAGGTATCTAAGTTGTTACAAAATTTTGAAATTTTGAAGTTATGTATATAAGTTGAGTTAGAGATATGTTATGCTCATGAGATTAAGGATATTAATGTATACTCAAGTGTTTTTGACAATCATGTCAAAAGAGGAGATTGTTGATCTCAGATTGGTTTTGAGAAGTGAGTGTCAATGCACTTAAGTTTTTTACTTAATTCATGTCGAACAAATAGTACATGCCTAGCACAACATGTATATTATAGAGCATGCCAAGTCACAGTGAGTTTTGAGTCACTCATGTGCCGAGTCACTCAAGTCCCGAGTAGACAATGTATGCTAAGTGACATAGGAGTTGAGTAAGTAGTTCATGCCAAGTAACACAAATATCAAGTAACACAGATGTCAAGTCATAGTATAGTGAATAGTATATGCCAAGACTTAGAGACGTTAGATGTTGAGTGACATAGTTTTGACATATTTATTTGTAATGACACAAACAACTATGTGAACTATTTTTGAGCTGACTTAAAGATGAATTTTGATATCTTGAAATAAGGATAAATCTCAAGTTGGATTCTCTATGCAATTACATGTAGCTAATCAAAAATGGGAAGGATTAAGTGACAAAATGGATGAATCTTACTCATAGATTCATACCTAACCCTAAGTCACCAAAGCCTTTTTAAGGAGGACAAACCATAAACTATCTATGTTGCAAAGAGAGTAGTTTACATGGCAAAAAAATCCATTCATGGTGACTAAGGAGTTATGAAGCAAGATTGCATTGCAAAATTAGTTAGAACAGAATAGAGGAAAGGAAAAGGATACAACAAAGAGACACTTGATCAAGAAGGATCAAGAAGATATCAGTTTAGAGATTATCTTTTATCAACCAATCAAGTGCTAACCATAGGATCAAAGTTGAGACATTCTAATAGGTGATTTCAATCAAAAGCTCTTAAAAGAGTAGTCCTAACAGGTTGTATGAAATCCTCTAACAAGGTGCTTACTTAATTGTAAGTTAAAGTTCTTTAACCAAGCATACTTCTAAAAGGGTTTTGAAATCCTCTAACAAGGTGAGACCTAAGAGTCTTTGTAAGCCTTTAACAAGGTATACCTTTCACAAGGTAGATCATGCTTCATAGTCAAAACATTGTAACCTTCATTGGATACACTTTATTACTATAGTAGTGAAGATTTGTGGGTGTCATCCCCACCCCAATTTTACCTTCTTATTGGAGGGTTTTTGGGTAATCATAAATGGTGTCATATGTGTGTAATTTCTTATATTCTTACATATTTTAGATGTACATTCTTTACATGTTATTTCAGTTTATTCATTGAATTCATGAGATGAAGGTGTGGTGAAAGTTTTATGGGTCCAAATTTAAACTACTGATTCACCCCATGCCCCAGAAGTTTACCTTTCCTATTGTAATTCCAACATATTATTGGAAATTAACATTGGAATCATGCATAATGCAATTAGAGGAGTGAAGTTGTAGAGCTAGCCCCCATGCAAGAAGAGGTTCAAGATGACAAGAATATGGTGATGGGTTAATGCAAGACCACATATAGTATAGAATTGGAGTCTCTTAATACAAAGGTGATAAGTTATCCATGGATAATAAACACAATTGAAGTCTAGAAAAATGAAATAAAAATAGTAAGGTTAAAGTTGTTGGATTGGATGAAGCCATCATTTTTGGCGATTGGTATGTTGAATAGTCAAAATATTTTATTTATGTTACCAAGGAAAGGTAAACCTTGTGTAAAGATGAAAAATATTGGTTCATCTAGAGCCAATGTATCTCAAATAAAAGAGCCACTAGACATTGGCACAATTCTAATTATCCCTATAGTCCAAGACAAGGTTGAAAAGAAGAAGATCACAGTTTGGCCTCCAAGAAGAGTAGCGAAGACTAGGATCATTTGGAACAATGTGAAGATGAAGAAGAAAAAGGATAATGGTTGGACAAAGTGTCAAGTAACTAAACAAGGAGACAACATCAACATCAAACAAAGTCCCTACAGCAAACTCAAGGGAATTGAGTTTTTTCAACAAAAAGAGTATGGTGCAGGAGCACCCTAACAATCTCCCTTGAATTTTGAGTCAATTTAGTATGTTTTAAGTCATTATATGATTAGTAAATTAGTAATTTCAATTTCATGTAAGAAGGTGTTCAATCAAGGTCATGTAGACCAAGGTCAAGGATCAATCAAAGTTGGTCAATACCAGTCAAAGGCCCTAAGGGGTATTAGAATGTCATACAAGGTCACAAATAAATCAAACATGTAATTAGTAAGCCTTTTGGACCTATATATGGTGCCAAATAGGAATGATTTAGGAAGAGAGGCAAATTGTCAAAAATATTGTAAAAAATGTAAAGATGTCAAAAATGTTACTCTTAATATTTTTGCAAAATGATAGTTTTTGGAAGATGGAAGGTCAACCATCTTGTATGAACTCTTTGGGGAGTTGAAAGGACATTATACTAAATAAAGACAAAAATATCACGTAGATGAGAGGATGGAATGTAGAGAGGAGAGAGGAAGAGTATGGTATGGTAATATAATTGGTTTCTTCTGTCAAATCTGATGGTGTGTTTTGGTATTTGAATGTAGTCTTGGTACTTTCTTCCCTTAAAGCACTTTCAAATTTTGAGAAATTTCATTGGTCGAGCTAAGCAATGGGTTCATCTTTTGGTATTATTACATTGCACTGTTGATCATGGGAAGATCTACAATAGGCATATTACCACTTCATAAAGATGTGCAAACTTTAAGTAATGCGATAAAGTGTCTGCTTACCATGTGTACTCAATGATGTCATGCCTCTCAATTTAAAAGAATGTTGAAGTAGTTGGTGACTATCAGGACATGCTCGATAAAGTACATCATTCCATTGGTTTACCTTGAGGACAAGATTACAAAAAAAGATAATAAGTATGACATTTTCTATCTTTAAAATATTAACAAAAGCTACTTCACCTCAATGTGAAAATGTGAGAACTTTATGAAATGTGGCAATGTGCCTACTTGCCATGTGGACAAGTGGGGATGGTTACTTAGCGAATTGCCTAGTCACACTAGGGTGGAAAAGCATATTGACATGGTACACAATGATTGGTGAAATATTCTATGTGTTCACTAAATTGGAAAATGATTGTACTAGTGGGCCTATAAATTTTGAGCCAAAATTATAAAGTTGTAAGGATTTTCATGATCACCAATCTTTGGAAGATCAACGATCCGCACTTCATTACTTTATGAAAATGCTCAAAATTATGAAATGTGGGAATGCTCCCTATTGACATGTGGCATTTTCTAAAAAGGGGTTTAATGCATCTATTTTAATTTTAAACTAAGTCATCTGATGCTTAATGATCGATGTTGATTTTCAAATTTCACAGTGCAACATAGAATGTAACTATTAGAACATTAATTATGAGCAATGCTACTTCATGTGAGTTTGATGTTGTAGTAAAATTCCCAATTCTCCATTATTGAGTTATGAGATCATAGAATTATCGTAGTGCAATGATTTCTAGAGCTAAGGGAAAGAGTTTTCAGGGGTTTTAACATACTGCAGAGTGATTTATAAAGAGAAAAAGGAAAGAAAAAGTGGGTAAGTCATCTGAACCTCTGAAAATTAAGAATTTTTAATTGTACTAGGGTAAATTGGAAAAAATGCCTCCACACAAGGACTTTTCTGGAAAATTAACCTAAACATGGTAGTTCACAATTATTTTCTAGAATAAATGCCATTGTCAATGAATGAATTAGCTAGAGGTAGAGAGCTAATTCTGAAAAGCCCTAGGTAAATTTATACTCCAATAAGAAATGTCTAGGAATTCAACATAGATAAATTGATTATCCCTAGAGTTTTCTTCAATTATGATGTACTAGTAGACATGGAAAAGATGTATGATCTAATTACCAAATTGGTAAAGAACCATGTAGGAGATAACCTTTTAGGGTTTCACTTGAATTGATTAGAGAAGTTTTCAAGATGAACCCTAATCATGTTGTAAATGAAAAAAATGATATAGAATATCTCCAACCTAGATATGATGCATAAAGGATGTATATAAGGGGAGGGCCATTACAGGAACATTTTGTTAAAATTGGATCATTGCCCTTGGTCACACAAAACACCCCTGAACCCTTATTGAAAATATATTTTAACCCTAGGGCACATGCTTTATAGTTTTCTCTTTGCAAGATATTTGGTATGGATGAACAAGATCAAATTCCAGGCTATATGGTTCTTATCATTTCTTAAACTCTTCAATATGAATGAGTTCAATTCTTGATTTTCCTACTTTATTGGCTAACAAAATTCATAATGGTTTGATTGGAATAGCAAAGGCTAAAGTTGACAAATTTTAGGAATAAACCATAGACATAAATAACAAGTATATGCAAATATAACCAAAATCAAGAAATAATAGATCGCACAAAAAAGAGCACAAGACACCAAAATTTAGCATGGTTCAGCCAATCCTTGGGCTACATCCACCAAATAGCAAGTCTAATATTATTACAATCCAGTTATTATAACCTGATTACAGTCTTTAATCCCTTACAGCTCCATACCACTGCAAGAGGCAATTTCGCGTCACAATTATAAAACAATCCCTAACCCTAAGCCCTTTTATATAAGTATTTTTACCACTTTAGGGTTATAATTAATAATTACATGTCAGCCCAAAATCCCAATAAAATATTGCACAAAAAAAACCCCAAAGAATTTATGGAGTATGTACAGGACTTTCCTGATCAGTCACCACAATCTAACAACAAACCCTTATGTTGGTATTCTATGTTGATGTATATTTTCTTATACAAGGGAGTTACCTATTTCTCCAGGGAGATGAAGCTAGAGTTAGAAAGAGATGGAGAGAAGCTCCCTATGGAATTATAGAGTGTAGACATGACATGGGAGGTAATTAATGCTAATTTTGTCAGATTTGATAGATATTTTGCTTCTAGGCTCAGATTGTTGTTAGTAAGGGATAGCCCTAGAATACCATAGCCTTTGTTAGAATTGATCAGACCTAAAGAACATTCTAAAGGACTATTGGTGAGCCATAGTTAGGGTGATGTTATTCCATATGTTGTTTCCACTATTTTTAGGGTTTATGGCTTCTTCAGAAAACCACATGTGTTACCGTACCAAGTACCTTTAAAAGTGGGGATTGTTGAATTGTTATGGAAAATGAGATCAGTTGAGGAGAGGGATTTACTAGGAAAATCTAAAGGTACTTTCTTTCCAATGATTATTGTTGTTCATAATTTTGTTTTTGTTACAAAGGGATGGAGGAACTTGGGGAAATTCTTAGATAAGTATTAGATGGCTCAGTCTCATGCCTACTTTATAGATTCAAAAAAAATTTATGACCTCCTTAAAGAAAGGACTAAAGCCAAAGCTTAGAAGCAAATTGTATACTTTCCTAAGGATATAATTAGAAATAGATTCTCATTGCAAGAACAAGAGCTCTACAAAGAAAAATTAATAGTTTAGAGTAAAATCTTAGATTTTATAAATGCTTTTGAGCCTAATTATAATCCCCTAGTAGATAGCAAGTATTGGGGCATGAAAATGGATATTCTTATGGATAACTTTGTTGGGATTATGAAAACATTGAATGAGAAGAAAAAAATCATAATAAATGCATACCCAGACAAGGTTATTGAGGTGGAGAGAAGGCTAGCCAGTAAAATGATTATGACCTCGAGGTAGTATACATTGTAGAAATGAGTCAAGTATGTAGTGGCCAAGAATATACAATATGTTCCCCCATACAAGAGGCCAAGGTCTAAAAGCCTACTTGACACACATGCTCCAAAGAAGAAAATATTAGAACAAGGATAATCTTCTCACATGGAAGAATATTCACCCACCCAGACTCCACTCAGAATAGATGATGAAGCATATTTGAGAGAACAACTAAGACAAATTGTGGGAGAGAGGGACATTGTGGTCACAACTACTAACATTGAAGAAGTTGGACAAGCTACCCAAAAATTCATTGTTGATGAAAATTTTGTAAAGACTAGAGCTTTTTGCCTAGTTTTTATGGAGAAGAAATATTGGTAACTTTGAAAATAAGTGTAAATTAATAAAAGCACAACAACCTAATAAGTTGGACTCTAAAATTGAGGATAAAGTTAAATCTAACTTCATGGAGGAATTTACACATATAAGCCCTGAAGGGGGAAGGAAACTATTAAATGACTTAGGAGTATTAATCTTTCTTGAATGGGACGTAGCCAATGCTATGATTATTTATTTTGTTAGGAAGACAAAGGATACTCAATTTAAAATTGCAGAAGAGATCCTGCAAGCACATAGAGGTTTAAATACAACAATGATCACAAGGCATTAGTGATATGGTCTATTGAAAATTGGGATAAAACTAGGCTATAGGAAATTACAAATTTTTAGCATATATTTAGCCTCATGGTGTACAGATCAGATGAGACAGATGATGAAAAAAATGTCTAAAATGACTAGAGAGATGATGGATTTTGGGGTGGTGGTTGCTGAAAAAGATAAAAAATAAATTCTTGGAGCTCAATGCCAAATTGGAAGAAATGTTGAAAGCATATGAAGAGAGAGGAAACAAGATACAATAGCTAGAAGCTCAAGTAGCTCAAATGGACAAACAACTTGGAAAGAGAAATGTAGGAGAATCTAGCAGGCCTTGAATTGCTTATCCTTGCCCCCCAGTTGAGCCATTTAATTCAAATCCAATTGTAGAGCTACCTAATACCCCTCAGAGGCCAAAATTCTACACTACTAAGGAATTTGAAGAAGAGAAGAATAAACTCTAGGCCCTACATGTTAAGTTGAATGATTTCTATGAAGATAAAATCTAGAAAACAATCTTATATCTAGTAGATAAGATTGAATGGCCAACATTTTATGAAAAAATGCTGAAAATTTTGGATATGTGGAATAAAATAAAGAGTGATGAAGATGCTTTAAAGCCTATCATGAATAAATGGGTGGTAGGGATAAAGATGTCACCCTTTTGTGCATCTTAGTCATTATTCTATCTTTAGAATAGATAGAAAAGACTTTTGATATGACTAATAATTTATCTAATTTTGATGAGAAGATGGTTGTAGTTCAAAAAAGGATAATAATTTGTCTTTCTAAATATCTAGGTGATAAATTTGAACTCTTTCCCCATGCACTTAAAAAGGTAGATAAAATAAAAGAAAAGGAAGAATGGGGCAAAGAATTAGATGATTTATTATGCCACAAAATAAATGGAGTCATAAGTGAAAAAGGACATTTGCTATGGGCAATGACAACTAAGGAAATTGTTAAAGTACAATTATTCTATAATTCCATCAGAGAAGAATTTGTTAAAATCAATAAAATAGGAGATTTTGTAATCAAGAAACAATGTGAGATCTTGAGTTTTGATTGGCCTAATGACATGATTTTCAATAAATGGATGGAGAATTTTGTGCATGAAAAGAAAATGGAAATAGAAGAAGATGATGTGGACCATGATGAGAATCAAACAATTGACACATCAATAGAAGCAAAAGAAGACAAGAAAGAACAACCAACTTCAGTAATAAGAACATTGGTCTCAATTAATGAAATGGCAACTAGAGAGTCAAATATAATTGTTGTTTTAATAATGCATGATGATGTCGATGGAGAATCTTAAGTTAAAGTAACTCTCTAGACACATGGATTAGTGTCACCATGTGTAACTTCATCGATTATACCATTTGAGGAATGCCAACAACTTTGAAACCAATCATGAACCTCTTAGCATGAAAGTGTAGTAAAAAGTGGTCCCCACAAAAGGATATTTATGATGTAAATTTTTTTTGTTGCACAAATTTTTGTCTTCTATGACACTAACAATGTAAATATCTTTCTGTCTTATGGATAGCTATCAGTTCCTCTATGCCTAAAGCTTGTTGCATCTCACACTATATAAATGACATTCCAAGACTAGAGAAAGGGTTCACTTTATTATATACCTTTTAGTTTTGTTAGTCTATTTCAGTCCAATTTTTCTTGATATCGACTCTTTGATGTATTTTCTCTACAAATTCTAAAAATATAGTAATTGTCCATGATCATGATGTCTTATTTTGAGTTGTTATGTGTATTAACCAATGTTATGTAATTTTTAAAGAAGATTAATGCAAAGATGAACTATGCCCATTATCTTTTCTCTCTAAATCCCTTCTCTATTTTTAGTGGTTGGTTATTTTGAGATTGTATGAGCAAAGCTTGTTTAGTTTAATGCAACTAGGATAAGTTTTATGTCAATTTGTTATTGTTTTTAATTCAATGAATTGAGTAAATGCTTCAATGAATGTGATAGGGTCTCCAGGCATTAGGAAGGATTTATGTAAGAATGAGTTGTACAAAAAATTGTTGACTATTGATTGTAATATAGTCAATCAAGTCAAGAAATTGGATAGACTCTAAATCCCAATGGATGGGACACTGATCAACTATTTCAGTTAGCATATGGAAAGATCATAGATAGATGTCAAGAAAAAATCTAAAACTTAATATCAATTTTACTTTAAATGTTTGAAGCATGTTAAAGTTGGTCAAAACTTATTTACATTTAACCTCTAAGTCTTAGTTAGTTGTTATTGTCCATAATTATTTGTAGATATAAGAAGAATTTGACCAATCTGCTAAAGTGGATGAATATTGTTATAAAATATCATTGAGTGAATGAAATGTGAATGTAGCATTAGGTTGTGAATCTTTTATCCCTTAGGTGCACCTACCTTGGTTTTTCAGAGCCAAAAGAGTAGAAAATATTTCATGATTTTGTTGAGGTTGGGTCTAGATCTAAAGAACATATAGATGTTTATTGGAAGTAGATAATCCTTAGGTTATTGTGATCTTCATATTCTTGGTATTAAGTATTTTGTTGCTTAGTAGTGTAAAAACACCGGAAATCTCCACAGTGCCAAGAGCCCAAAAGTTAGAAGTTTGAAAGCTTTCGATGAGGTAAATATGTTTTCAAGTTCATTTATGCAAGTTCCTTGAGGCATTTGTGAGTTTGAAGTATGAGTATGTCTTTTAGGCCTATTAGCCTCAACTAGGGCCTGCAATTTGAATGCCTTAATGAACAATTGAAAACCTAAGATTTTGAAGTTTAGTAAAGATCAGTATTGGGTATCTGAATCCTCTTTTAGTTTTAGTAGTTGTTTTGAAAGATTTTGATTTCTTGCTTAAAACCCTCAAGATAGGGCTACAAGGAAGAGCCCTCATTAGGTTAGTTTGTTAGGATTGGTGTTTGGAGCCCACAAAGGTGTATGGAACCTTATGACTATATGAAATTGCATAATTTGTGATAAGTTAAGCCCTTGGAATCATTTGGAGTGTGAAGTTTATGAAAAATCCTAGAGAGTGTAAGAGAGTGGAGGTGTTGTGTGGTGAGAGGGGTAGTTGTTTGTGTTTGCGAAGATATAGGTTGAGATACTTGGAAGAGGTGAGTGCGGCATCCAAAAAAGGCCAACCACCTAGTCTCTAGCCTTGGGAGAGTCCTGAGGGATTGATTGTGATATTCTTGATAAGCCCTTGGAAGAAGCCAAGTGGAAGATGTTGTAGAATAACATGTTCAACACCTCCCTACTTGCATCATATTTGGTATCAGAGCACAGTTGTGCTTGTTGTATAAGTTTGGTAGAAGTGTAGTGATTTATTTTGTCTTGGGTAGAAAGACAATTTTGTAATTCTTATTGGAGTTAAACTAGGACTGAGAAGTGGTGACAGTTTACAGTTGAAGTGGTAATTGTTTTTGTGCTTGAGAGACACCAAGAATGACACCACAGTAGGAAGAGGTTTGGAGAGCATGGGTATGCTACAAAGATGCCTTGAGAAGATAAAAGGAAGATGAAAGGAGAAAGTAAGAAGAAAGAAAGAGAAGACAAAGGGAAGAGGAGGAAATAATGTTAGAGGAGATCAAAAATTTGAAGAAGGCAGTAGAAAATAATGATGAAAGAGGAAGGAGACTAGAGTTATTGATAAGGGAATAGGAAGAGGAAGAATTTGAGCAAAAATTTAATAGTAAAGAGGATAAAGATGTGCAAGAACCTATTAAGATAGATGATCAAAAAGATGAAAAAAGAGCCGTAGCTGAGTTAAACCAAATCACAGTGCCAAAGGGAGAATAATGTATAAAACAAAAGACAACAATGGTGTAGAGGACATACAAGAAGAGATTAAACATGATGAGGTAGTAAATTCCCTGTAGCATGAAAGAAACATGAAGCAGATAGTTAGTCCTATGACTATAAATATTGATGACATTACTAAAGGGAAAGGCCATTTGAAGATTGAATATGTGAAAGAGGTAGAGAAGACCTAAATTTATGTAGAGAATAGAGACATGGACCTTGGAGAGGCTAATTTTTTTTCTATTATTGGCAAGCAATATTAGAATCAAACAGAATGCATTCAGAGGAATGAAGTTGCAGAGCTAACCCCCATGCAAGAGGAGGTTCAATATGACAAGAAGATGGTGATGGGTCAATACAAGACCACATGTAGTATAGAATTGGAGTCTCTTAATGTAGAGACAATAATTTATCCATGGACAATAAACACAATTGAAGTCCAAAAAAATGAAGTGAAAACAGTAAGGTTAAAGTTGTTGAATTGGATGAAGCCATCATTTCTAGCAATTGGTATGTTGAACAATTAAAGTATTTAATTTATGTCTCGAATGAAAAGAAAAAATTATGTAAAGATGAAAAATATTGGTTCAGGTGGAGCCAATGTATCTTAGGTAAAAGAGCCACTAGACATTGGCATAATTCTGATTATCCTTATTATCAAAGATAGGGTTGAAAAGAAGAAGATCGTAGTTTTTCCTCCAACAAGAATAATAGAGATAAAGATCATTTGGAACAATGTGAGGATGAAGAAGACAAAGGATCATGGTTGGACAAAGTGTCAAGCAATTGAACAAGGAGGTAGCGTCAACATCAAATAAAGTCTGTGCAGCAAACTCAAGGGACTTGATTTTTTTCAACAAAGGGAGTATGGTATAGGAGCACCCTCACAATCTCCATTGAATTTTGAGTCAATTTAATATGTTTTAAGTCATGATAGGATTAGTGAATTAGTTATTTCAATTGTTAGATTGTAGTGATTGATTAGGAAAGTACTGTACATACTTCATAAATTCTTTGGGGCTTGGGGTATTGCTCCAAAAAAAAAAAATTTGGGACCTATTTTATGAGGATTTTGGGCTGACATGTAATTATTAATTATAACCCTAAAGCAATTTAATACTTGTATAAAAAGGGCTTAGGGTTTGATATTATTTTATAAGTTGTGATGTGAAATTGCTTCTTGCGACAGTATTGAGCTGTAAGGGATTATAGTTTGTAATCAGGTTGTAATCACTAGATTGTACTATTATTGGACTTGTTGTTTGGTGGATGTAGCCCAAGGATTAGATGAACCATGTTAAATCTTGGTGTCTTGTGTACTTTTCTGTGTGGTCTATTATTTTCTAATATTGGTTATATTTGCATGTAATTTTTATTTCTGTCTGTGGTTAAATCCTAACATCATTTTCATGTAAATAAGTGTTGAATCAAGGTCATATAGACCAAGGTCAAGGATCAATTAAAGTTAGTCAATGCTAGTCAAAGGCCTTAAGTGGTATTAAAATGTAATTTTTAAGCCTTTTGGACCTATATATGGTGCCAAATAGGAATGAGTTAGAAAAATAGGCAAATTTTCAAAAATATTGTAAAAAATGTAAAGTTGGGAAAAATGTTGTTGTCAACGTTTTTGCAAAATGATAGTTTTTGTGAGATGGAAGGTCATACATATTGTATGAACTCTTTGGGGAGTGAAAGGTTATTATACTACATAAAGAAGGAAATATCATGTATATGAGAGAATGGGATGTATAGAGGAGAGAGGAAGAGAATGGTATGGTAACATAATAAATTTCTTTTGTCAAATCTATTGGTGTATTTTGGTATTTGAATATAGTCTTGGTACTTTCTTCCCTTACCTCATGGATGTGATAGTTCTAAAAATTTATACCAAGTTGAATGAAGTGTACAACCAATGTTAATGCTACATGTGTGCCTAACCTCATTGGTTTGTTGTCTAGATCTCTTTACCCATTGGTTGGACAGTAAACTGTATGTAATTTTAGGATGAAATATCATAGTAGCTCCATGTTCTCATTGTATGGAGTTAGGAAAGATTTAAAGGTTTTTTTTTTTTTTAAAGATTTCCATCTTGTAGGTTTGCACCTTGACCCATATAAGGTACCTATTGTTTCATGTAAAATAGAGTGAATCAACACTTAATAAAACATGATAGAGTCTTGGCTAGAGTCTGCATTTTTTCTTGAAGGTTTGCATTCATTCTCAGGATGCTAGAGAATCCATTGGAAGAGTTGGGTAGGAAAAATAATGGAGGTTTGAAGTTAGTTTCTTTAAATAGCAATCAAACCCTCATTAAGGCTAGGATTTGAAGGATCAATTCTCTCCACAGTAGCTAAGATCCAAAAAGTTTGAAGTTTGAAAGATTTTGGTAAGGTAAATATGTTGTCAAGTTCATTTATTCAAGTTCCTTGAGGGTTTTTTGAGTTTGAAGTATGAGTGTACCTTTTAGGCCTACTAGCCTCTACTAAGGTCTACAATTTGAATGCCTTAATGAACAGTTGAAAACCTAAGGTTTTGAAGTTTAGTAGAGCTCAATATTTATCTGAATCCTCTTTTAGTTTTAATATTTATTTTGAAAGATTTTTATTTCTTTCCTAAAAACTCCAAGATAGGGCTACAAAGGAAGAGCCCTCATTAGGTCAGTTTGTTAGGATTAGTGTTTTGAGCCCACTAAGGTGTATGGAACCTTATGACTATTTGAAATGATATTGATTGTCATTAGTTAAGCCCTTGGAGACATTTGGATTGTGAATTTTGTGAAAGTTCCTAGAGGGTGTAAGGGAGTGGAGGTGTTGTGTGGTGAGAGGGGTATTTTTTTATGTTTGTGAAGATATAGGTTGAGATACTTGGAAGAGGTGAGTGTGGCATGTAGAAAAGGCCAACCACCTAGTCTCTAGCCTTGGGATAATCCATAGCAACTTGTTGGCCTAACTTTTCACATCCAAAAAATTATTGCATTTTACAGTGAAAATCCAATTATTTCTTTGAAATTAGGAGTTGTGTGTTTCAATTTTGTTTGCCTTAAATAAAAAACTCTAATCTCATGTTACCCTAGTATTATTTGTGCCTTTTTTTTTCAAAAAAATAGGGTTTTATATTTCAATTTTTCAAATGGATACACAGGAATTTTTTTGTGAGCCCTAAATACACTTAGAAAACCTTTATTTCAAAATTTTCATGTAAGTTTTTTTAAAATCTTTTCCCAAAAATCCTTTTACCTTAGCACTTTTTTCTCTAACTATGGTTTTACTTTAAGTTAATTGGTACAGTGTTCTTTTAGAAACTCTTAAGCTTGATATGGTTTATTTCTCAACTATTGATTGAAGACAAGATCAGTGGTAGGCACTTTCCTACATTATGATGATGCTCGAGCTTTAAAGAAAGTGGTGAAGCATAATCGTGACACTTGTCCATACAAGTCTCATTCAGCCTCATAACATACTGTAAGATCAAGCAAATTCCTATTTGTCAGATCTTGGGAAGATTGATGATAAGTGCTTTCTCCCATTATAGGGATGAAAGAACTTTAAAGAAAGTGCAGAATTGCCTTGATGCCATGTGGAATTGTTGAGGTCATTTCTTTTATGGGCCACAAAATAGGAAAGGTGTTAGAATAGCTAGAAAGATTTTAGGATAAGTTGGCAGATTAGCATCATCTCATTGGATATAGTTGATGATTGAGTTTAAATAAAGAGAATTTTGTGAAACTGTCACTTTTGGATATCTTTGGTAGGCACTTCCCTACTTTATAGAGATGCTCGAGTTTTAAAGAAAGTGGAGAAGTGACTTTGTGACATGTGTCCTATGGGATCAATTGTTTCGAAGGTTTCCAAGTTATGTTGAGATGGATTGCATACCAAATATATTGTTTTGATTTGCTAAGGTGTATTGTGTGTATGAAGAGGTGGATAATGAGTTGGCTCAGTGGGCCCAAAATATTAAGGAAAATACATTAATGATATAAAATTTTCATGATCATCGATCTTTTGGAGATTGACAATAGGTGCTTCCCCACATTATGGAATTTCTCAAACTTTAGATAAAGTAGGGAAGAAACTTTGTGACATGTGTCCTATTTCAAAAAAGGTAATGTAACCTTTTTGTTTTAACACATAATCATCTAATTTGGTGTACTTCAATGGCTGGTTTTCAAATCTCATGGCATGGATAGAAATATAATTGTTAGAAGCACTAATTCTAATCAATGCAACTTCGTGTGACACCAAATTTTCCATAAGATTTCTAGTTTTCTCATTATTGAACACCAAGATTATAGAATTCTCAGAGAGCAAAAATATTCAGAACTCAAAGTGTATTTTCTAAGAGTCGTGACTTGCTGCCATTAGATTTTTCAGTGAAACAAATAGGAAAATTGGGTAAGAATCAAAACTTTTGGTTAATTAAGAAATCATAGTTAGAGTAAGATAATACTTTCAATATGCCTCCACAAAGGAATTTCTTGAGAAAATTTGATTACCTATTAAGAAATGTGTATGATAATTTTTTATAACAAATGCCATAATCTACAAATGAATTCTCTAGGGGAAAAGAATTGATACCAAAGAACCCTAGGTTAGTGGTCAGTGAGAGTTTCTATGAAAAATAAAATTGATTAAGAGATACCCAAACATCTTTTGGGGTTTTGGATTTGTTACATAAGTTGTTTGTAGAAAGAAAACTCAACTCTACTTTGAATAATGTATGGGAATTTGACATTAGTAAGTTAATTATCCCAAGTGTTTTCTTTGATGATGACCTTCTTGTAATAATGTTAAATAAATATGATCATATTGGATCATATTAGGGAGGTTTTCAAATTAAACCCTAATCATGAAATGCATGAGAGGATTGATATGGAAGACTTGCAGACAAGGTATGATGCAAAGAAGGTGTACAAGAGAGGAGGACCATTACAAGAGCATTTTGTTAAGATAGGCTCATTGCCATTAGAAACTACTTCCACCTTAGAGCCATCACTAAAGACATTTTTTAGTTCCAAGGCTTAGGCATTGTCCTTCTCTCTTTGCATAATTTCTAGAATGGACGAACAGGATTACATTCAAGGTTCCATTGTTCTTATTATTGTTGAAACACTTCACTATGGCATGAGCTCTATTTTTTTATTTTTCTACTCTTTCAACAAAAGAAATTCATAATGGATTGATGGCTATAGCTAAGGCTAAAGTTGATAAAACATTATGCTAATACTCCATGTTAATGTATGTATGTTTGTACAAAGCAGTTACTTTCTTCTCTAAAGAAATGAAATTAGAATCGGAAAGGGATGGAGAGAGATTAGCATTCCAATTGTGAAGTGTTGATATGACTTGGAAAGTCATAGATGCTAGTTTTGTGAGATTTGACAAATATTTTGCCTCCAAGCTAATGATTTTATTGGTTGGAGATATCCCTAGAATACCTCAATCATAATAAAAATTGATTAGACCAATGGATCATGCAAAAGGATTGAAGGTAAGTCACAATTGGGGAGATATCATCCCATATGCAATTTCCACAATATTCAGAGTGTATGGTTTTTTGGGAAAACCACATGTGCTACCATACCAAGTGCCTTTAAAGCTAGGTATTTCTGAACTCTTATGGTAGATAGGATTACTAGAAGAAAGAGAATTATTGGGAAAATCCAAAGGTACATTCTTTCCTCAAATTACTATTGTGTACAATTTTATTTTTGTTAAGAAGGGATGGAGACATATACAAAAGTTTTTAGACAAATATCAGATGGCCCAATCCCATTCTCTCTTTATAGAACTGGAGAGTTTTTATGAAATATTCAGAGAGAGAACAAAAGCTAGATCCCAGAAGCACATTATTTATTTTCTTGAATATATAGTTAGAAATAGGTTTTCAATACAAGAACAAGAGGTTAGAAAGGAAAAGTGGAAATTATATAGCAAGGTTCTTGATTTCATAAATTCCTTTGAGCTAGATTACAATCCCCTTGCAAATAGAAAATATTGGGGTACAAAGATAGATATGCTTATGCATAATTTTGTTGGTTTTATGCAGACCTTAAACGAAAGGAAAGCAATCCTAACCAAAACTTATCTAGACAAGGCAGTTTAAGGTAGAGATTAGATTGGCTAATAGATTAATTATAAACCCAAGCCAATATACATTACAAAGAAAAGTTGAGTATGTGGTAGCAAAGAGTCTATAGCCTAACTTACCTCTTTACAAGAGACAGCTTTTGAGAGCCCACCTCCTATAGCTGCTCCCAAGAGACAAAAACTAGAATAGGGTTCCTCTTCTAAGGCTTAAGAGTATTCCTCCACACAAACTCCCCTTCACATAGAAGATAAATATCTTTAAGGGAACAACTAAAACAAATGGGCGGTGAGAATGAAATTATAATCACCACAACATATATAGAGGAAGGAGTCTTGGAGGAGCCCCCTATGCCTACATTAGCCCTCATTATGGGAGATTTTAGAGGAAAAGAGATTGACCTTGTAGTGGAGGAGCCATCTATTAAGTTCTTAGATGATGAAATTTTTGTTAAATCAAGAGCTTTCACTCAATTTTTGTGGAGTAGAAACATTTACAATTTTGAGGCAAAATGCAAAATGATTAAAATAGAGAAAACTGATAGGTAGGAATTTGAAATTGACGAATAGGTCAAATCTGACCATATAGAAAATTTTGCACATATAATCCCTAAAGGGGGTAGGTAGCTACTAAAGGATTCGGGAGTTTTCATATTACCTGAGTGGGACATTGCTAATGCAATGATCTTTGACTCAATGAGAAAGGCAAAACACACCTAGTTTAAGACTGAGGAAGAAGTCTTACAAGCCCATAAGGGGTTAAAATATAGTGATGACCATCAAGCCTTGGTAATATGGTCAATTCAAAAAAGAGATAAAGATAGGATTCAAGAGGTTTTAGATTCTAAGCATACAGGGAGCCTTATGGTCTATAGGGAAGAAGAGGTGGATAGTGACAGAGTTGCTATGATGACAAAAGAAATAGAAAACTTTGGTGTTATTGTTATAGCTAAAGAAAAAAAAATTCCTACAGTTAAATACTAAATTTGAAAAAGTACTAGAGGCATATGAAGAAAGAGGGAATAAAATACACTAGATGGAAGGAATGATTACTCAAATTGAGAGACAATTGGGGGAAAAAAGTAGGGGAAGAATCAAGTAAACTCAGAATTACTTATTTCCATCCCCCAATGCCACCTTTCAACACAACCCCAATTGTAGAAATACCAACTACCCCACAAGAACCCTAATTGTACATAGTTGAAGTGCTTGTAGAAGAAAGGAAAAATTATGGCCAATACGTGTGGAATTGGATGTTCAGTATGAAAACAAAATAAGAGATACAATTATGTATCTAGTGGATAGGGTAGGCTGGCCTACATTTTATGAGAAACTATCAAAATTAATGGATATATGGAATGAGATAAAAACTAATGAAGCCACTTTGAAGCCAATTAAAAATAAATGGAACATTAGGGATAGTGATGTCACCATTTTATGTTATTTAGTCATTAGTCTTTCTTGTGAACAAGTAGAAAAACATTTGATATGACTAATGGCATTTCTAATTTTGATAATTAGAGAATTGTAATACAGAGAAGAATCATCAATTATTTTTCAAAATATCTTGATAAGAGTTTTGGGCTTTTCCCTCATGCACTTAAGGTTGTAGATAAATTTAAGGATAAAGAAGAATGGGATGAGGAGTTGGATGAATTGATCTACATAAGACAACTAAGGAAGTTATGAAAGTTTAGATATTCTTTGATTCTTTCAAAAAGGATTTTGATGAAATTGAGAAATTAGGAGAGGATATCCTGAAGAAACAAAAAGAGATATTGAACTTCAACTAGCCACATGATTCACTTTTCAATAAGTGGATGTCAAATCTTGCTAAAGAAAATTAGTTGATATCTAAAGAAACTGATGAAGATGGTGTAGACCTAGATGAATTAAAGGTAATTGTTTCATCGAGTCAAATAGAAGAAAGAAAAGAAGAGCAATTAACTATAGTAACAGATCTTGAGGTTCAAACTGGTGACTTAACAAGAGATCAAACAATTGTAATTATTGATTTAGCAGTTCAATCTGATGATTTGGAGGGAGAGAAATGAATCATAATAAATTTTCAAATATTAGAACCTGATTCATCACATGCAAATTAAGTGGTCCCATAATTAGAGGAGCAATAGATGGATCTGGACCAATCATCACATGAAGCCTCTTAGTAACAAGAAGTTACAACAGAAATGGTTCCACAATAAGAAGATTCGTGATAGAGACATTCTATTGCAACAAAGCAAGGGAGCACAAATTTTTTTCTTATTATGACAGTGACCTTTTTGTTTGTAAAATATTTTTTGTCTTGAGGACAAATGTCATTTTTTCTAGGCTTGAAGCTTGTTGCATCTCATACTATATAAGTGAGATCACAAGGCAAGAGAATGGTCCAAAACTCATGTAATTTTTAGTTTTATGCTAGTCTTGCATTTGGTCCAAGGAGTCTTAGTGTTAACTCTGTGATGTATCTTTCTCTACAAATCTGAGAATACATTAACATTGAAGGATTGTGTTGTCTTATCTTCAGTTATTATGAGTTTACATCAGCGTTGTATGATTTTCAAGGAGAATTAATACAAAGGGAATGTTATACCATATTTATTCTCTTTGAATTCTATCCCCATTGTTATGTATTTGTTATCTTGAGGTTGTGTGAGCAAGGTATATGAAATTTAATGCGACTAGGATAGGTTGTATATCAATTTTTTGTTGCTTTTAATTCAATGAATTAAGTAAACACTTCAATAAATTGATTTGATTTCTAGTCATATAAGAAGGATATTCATAAGTATAGATTTTAGGGTTAATTGCTGATATAATTGATTGTAAGGCAATTAATTAGGTCAAAATTGTTGGGTAGACTCTGAATACCAATGGATGGGGCATTGATCATTTACTCAACTACATGTTGAAGAAATCATGGAGTTACATGAAGCAAAATTTTAAAATCAAACCAATTTTTACTTTCATGTATGAAGATTTTAATTGATGGTCAGCACTTGTTTCTAGTTAATCTTTGAGTGTTATAGTTAGCTGCTATAACAAAGAATTGTCTAAAAAACTAAGAAGAATTGTGACCAATATCTGTTATAAGGGATAAGTGTGATGAAAGAGTATCAATGAATGAATGAAGTTTGAATAAAATATAAAGTATGAAGCCTTTTTATCTCTAAGGTGCACCCGCCTAATATTTTCATAACTTAGAGAGTAGAGAATCCTTGTGATTTTGTTAATGTTGGATCCAAATACGAAGAATTCTTAGTTGAATATAGGAGATAGCTAACCCTTAGACACAAATTTATCCTTTGAATTCTAATATCAGGTACTTTGTTGCTTGGTAGTTTTGAAACACAAACAAGACTAATTGTGATATACTCAATGAGCCCTTGGAAGAATCCAAGTGGAAGAGTTTGTAGAAGAACCTGTTTAACATCTCCCTACTTGCATCACTTCTCAAGATTTGTTCTCTTCTTTTGAGGCTTCTCCTACTCCACACATTTTGATGGGGAACAACACTGTTATGATTGTATATGTGAAGGTTCTATTGAAATTGATTATGGTACATTTCATGATGTACTTTATGTTCCATATTTGTCCTCTAACCTTCTCTCTATTTATGATATTACACATAGTGGGATAGGGAAGACAATTGAGTTTACACAAGATTCAATGCACATCAAAGATAGTGAAACAAGAAATATTGTTGCTATAAGGACTATTGATGATGCTTCTATTGGAAATAAAATCAGAAAAGTAAACTCTGTGGGTGGGGGGCTAGATAAACACCTAAAAATTCAACCTTAAAATCATTCACCTCACATTCATCTCACTATTTATGTGTGTAAACTAAAATACCAAATTAAGCATATACATCTATATTATGAAACTAAATCAACATTCAAAACATGTATGAAATAACATATTTAATTGCCTAGAAACCCTCTAAGGAGAAGGTAAAATTGGGGTGGGGATGACACCCACAAATCTCCAATACTACAGTAATAAAGTGTATCCAATGAAGGTTACAATGTTTGATCATGAAACATGATCTACCCTATGAAAGGTCTACCATGTTAAAGGCTTACAAGATTGTTAGATCTTACCCTATTAAAGGATTTCAACATCCTATTAGAAGTATACCTGGTAAAAGGACTTTAACTTATTATGAAGTAATCACCATGTTAAAGGATTTACAACAACCTATTAAGACTACTCTTTTAAGATATTTAACTAGTTCACTTATTAGAATGTCTCAAAAATGATCCTACAATTAGTACTCTATTTCTAGATAACATATTACCTCTTTTCTGATGTCTACTTGATCCTAACTAATCAAATGTATCTCTTTTGTCTTCTAATTCCTTTCCTTTGTTCTCCTCTAACTGATTCTACAATGTATCTCAATTCACAACTCCTTAGTCACCATAAATGATATGTGTGTGCATGCAAACTTCTCTCTTTTCTCCTTCTACATTCATAAAAAAATTAGGTTTTTTTCCTCCTTAAGAAGACCTAGATCACTTAGGGTTATGTATGAATCAACAATTGTAATTCATCCATATTGCTACTTAAACCTTCCCTTTTTTTGATTGGTTGCATGTGTGCATAGGGATTCTCAATAAAGATTCATCCTTATCATCTAAGATCACAAAAAAATCCTTAAGTCGGCTCCAAAATGGTTTACATAGTAGTTTGTACCATTAAAACCAACTATGTCAAAATTGTATTACTCAACACTTGAAGTCCTTGATGCTCAACATCAATTGTAAATTCAATGCTATAACTTGGCCTTTGAATCAATTGACATCTATTGATCACTCAACATCTGAATGACTTTACACTTACTATCTACTCAACACTTGAGTGACTCTACGCTTACTAGTTGCTCAAAACTTACTATATATCTCTCACTTGGCATATATTATCTGGCAACTTATGCTCGACATGTATTACTTGTTCAACATGAATTAATTAAATGACTTAAGTATATTGTCACTCATATGTCAAAACCAATCAAAGATTAACAATCTCCCCCCTTGACATGAGTGACAAAATACTTGGCCATGCATTAATAACCTTATCCTTTCAAGCATAACTCAAGTAATATCATACAAAATTTCAAAAGTTTAAAATTTTGCAAAACTTATGACTCATCAGTCATACCTCAAAATTCAATAACTCCCCCTGAGTTGATTATTCTATTCTAAACTAAAACTAAATACTCCTTTTAAGTAGATTCTGCATATGCTAACTCTCTCTCCATTTGATCTCTACTTATCATGCATTCTCCCCCTTTCTTTACTCTCCCCCTTTGACACTTATGTCATAGGTTGTACACAAATAGTGTGTTTGTCCAAGAAATTTTTATGGACCTCAAGTATTATCTTTAGATACCTCCAATGATTTGATTTGGATGGCTAACTCAGTAGCAAGATGAACTAAGCCTTCAAGTGTAGAAATATTGGGATCTTTCTACATTAATGTCTCTGCAAAGGCTAGCTCCTTGTGAAGTATATCCATGTGAGGGGTCAGCATGGATTATATAAAAAATTATTGTAGGTCAAATATCTACATATTGAGAATGAAAAGCTACCAACTAACCTTGAGAATTCATCAAATTCCTGATGTGCTTTTGATCCTAAGTTGGAGAATTTGGTAGAGTAGTACCTGTTAGTTTCATATCTCCCTCTAGATTTCCAATATGGCACTACACTTCTTGTGTGAACAGAGTTGTATCACACAATTCGGTGTAAAGTGAGAAAATATTCTCTAAGACTTTCTTTTTACTTTCAATATTGGTTGCTAACTCTACTTGACTAAGTGCAATAGCACTTGATATCTTTTCATTGACTTTTCCTTGAAATTTTATCTTAGACCATTCAAGTAATTTTGCATTAGAATCTAGGTCTGCATCATTGATCTATTATACAATGTTTTCCAATTACTCCATGATAGGCTTGTCTTCTTTAGGTGCTAAAAGGTTGAATGCATCAAGAAATATATCCTTGACATCTTGCAATGCTTTCTTCTATCTATGCTCCCTTCTTAGCAGTTCTTGATGCTTTTTCTTTGCAAGTGCATCCTATGGTATGCTCATTTGTTCAATAGTGATTATTGAAAGGTTAAACATTGGTAGAATAATCAATTCATCCAAATTGACATTACCAAATGAGGTAACATCATCTACCTTGGATGTACTAGGACTAGGCCTTGATGACTATAGTGGTGTAGCTTCTGCACTCGACTTGTGAAGTGCTTGACTTGGAGGAGTAGAAGTTGTTGGAAAGGTAACCATTATTTGTATTGCTAATTTCTCCTCATGCTTTGTAGTCAAGTCTGACTCTTCAGTCCTCTCCTCTTCTTGCCTTTTGAATTTAGTTGTACCTTGAACTTGTGTTCCAATCTATGCATCTATAGCAACTTCTAATATTGAAACATGGTGCACCAACTTGCTGATGTTGGTCATTGATGTGTCTTTCCTTTGATTCACTAAATGGGTAATGTAGGTTGTGTAATAGTAAATTGAGGGTTTTTTGATATGTCTTGTGCTTCCACCTCTATAGATGTCTTCTCTACCTTCTTAAGTTCAACTACACTCACCAATATAGGATGACTACATAGTTGTGCCTTAGTCATGGTGTCTAGCAATATCTTCTTGATGTCCTCCTTTGTTAAGGGATTGATGTTCGAAGGCACATTGTCAAAAAAATCCTTGATCTATATAATTTCTATGTCTTCCTTTTTTCCATGTTGTGGGCTGGCACTTGTCATCTGTGTATCTGGTATACTCTGTACTATTTGTTGCTCATCTTCAGTTGTTCCCTAAATATTTGCATTTGTCTTAGTGCCTTCCACATGTGTATATATTGTCAATGTTCTAAAACATTATAAGTTTCAAATTACCCTAATGAGATTGAGACATATCTAGGGGTAGCTAACTCCCATCTTTAACACATCTTTTTAGACACTAAGCCAACTATAATAGGCTAGACTCTTCTTCTACTTCAGGCTCTAGAAAACCTAGGCAGGTGGACCTCAAATTCAATTTATATGGTACCAATGCAAAACATATTCATGAATATATTAATAGAAAATTTAACCCTTATGTATCCTAATAACTCATGCAATGACATAGATCTATAGTAGCTAAATGAAATTCTATGAAATTCACAAGCTAAGTGAGGACATTCTATTCTAGCTCTTCAACATGAAAGGGAAAAGCATTTGATTAATAATGTTGAATTCAGCAAAAACCTCCAAATATACAGTAGTATGAATAAGTGATCATGTAGCTGATCAATGCCTTATTTATTAGGCAAATCCATGAATCAAACACATACATATAGATACCTGAGAAATATTCCTATATTCAGATATCTAGTCTATCCATTCACTTTGTAGATAGATATCTATGTTCATAAAGATCTCATTACTTACTGAATGTCCTCCTGATGAAACCTAAAACTCTATCAAGGTAAATAAGCATTTACTTGGATCTTTGTTCCAATAGCAAACTTATCTAGACATACAACCTTAAGGGATTGCAAATGACTCTAAGCTCTTTGTTCTTAAACACAAAACATTACAGATATTGTTGAAGGAGATGAGAATCAAAATGAAACTAAAGAGATTTCTACTCAACTATATTCATTTCTTTGAAATTATAAATTCATATGCATGAATTCAAAACATAGAGACACCTAATAGATCTGAACTCTATCTATTATCTTCACTACTACTGTTCATATAAGAGAAATTGCTGAAAGAATGGTGTCTCAGTAGTGAGTAATTTTTTTCCTCAAAACTCAAACCCCTACAATGGATGAGAGAAAGAAAGATATAGACAAGAAGTGAGCTCTTTGATCTGATCTAAAGATGACATGTGTCCACTTGAAATTCCATCCCTTACAGTGAAAATAATCTCTCTAATCTCTCTCTCCACCTGATCTGATTTGGTTTTCATCATTTTCCTATAACTGACTTAAAAAATCTCCTATTTAATGATGAAAACCATTCTGTTTGTCAAAATTTTGAAAACCTCATGAAATGTTGGTAATAATTTGGTTTTAAACTGAATAAAGGTGATCAAAATCAACCCTAACTACATTCTTACCATGTTTTACCAATCTTGTGACTGCATTTTCAATTTTAGCTCATTTCATTAAGAAGGCCCCAAATTTTACATTTATGCCTATAACTCAAACTAGTGAGCACCTGTGCAAAAACTAACCTAGTAATCAAAAAGTTTATTTTCTCCCAATTCTAATGATATATAATATGCCTATATTTTCCTATTGGAAACCCCCTGAATCTTAGTTTGGAAAAATATACCCCCTGCTATAAACTTGATCTACACTTCTGAGTTTTCAAAAAATTAAACATATCCTAAAGTTTACAATTTAGGATATACTACTTTTCAATTTAAAAATCTAAATGTGCACTCTTTTGAAAAAATAATTAAAATTATTTTTTTATAATATTTCATTTTTTGCCCTCACCCTACAACTTTGGGTCAAACCTAGTTTGACCGATCTGCCACATGGCAACACCTGATTGGCTAAACCCTATATAGTCATCACCCACCCAGATGCCACATGGCACCATCCGACTGGCTGGCACATCATTGTCATGTGCTAGCCCCTTATTAGCTCTCAGACTACCAACTCAGCACCCACATCATCTTTGGTCAACACTACCTCATACTGCCACATCATCATCATCTGGGACCCACTACCACATGGCGCTTAGGCACTTGCCCGCATTCCTTAATTGTCAAGCAACTCTACAAAGTGGGCAAGCACTAGTTGTAGGATGAGCCACATGGTGGCATCCTATGCATTGGTCCCCACATCATTATGCATGCATCTTCATTCAAAATTTAACATTTATTGCCTCCAATTGGCTGTCGACAGGCCCCACCACATGCCTGCAACTTACAAAAGTTAGTCTTTTAAGACAACATACATGGTGTGTGATGTTATATTTAAACATTATAAAAACCATTGATAGGGGCAATGTGGGATTAACTATTCTTCATTGTCTCCCTCTCTACGCTAGAAGCTCCTCTGCTAAAGCCTCTATCTTTTTGCATGGGTGTTTTGTGTTGATTTCCAATGGCTTCTTCCACTTTGGTTGCTTCCAAAGCACAATGAGCATAGGCATGGGAATAAATTTTCATTGACTTCCTAATGTTTTTCTTGAAATTGGCCATGAAAACTTTGTTAATTTTATTGTGGTCGAACCAGACTTTCCCCTTTCCACACTTGAGAACACTTGGCACTTGGCACTTTTGTAGCTTCAATGCTTTTATTCATTTCAATTCTTTCCTTTTTCATATGAGATCCCTTCTTGAGGAAGTGCCTCTATGAAATCCTTAAGTGTCTTTCCACTATGGTTTCAAACATCAACAGCTACATCTTCTTGTTGAAGAATAAAAACTATCTAGTCAAGATTTTCCCATACCATCTTTGCAGTGTCTATAGCTATATGGAATGCATTGTCCCCCTCATCATCCTACAAGTTGCAGTTGACCCCACTTTGCAAAAACAATCCAATGCATGCCTTTGATCCCCTAGCTAAGGCAACATGAAAAGGTGTTGTATTGTGGGCATATCTAACATCCACATGAACACCTGCATCTAAGATAATCTTCACCATTTCTACATCATTAGCAATTACTGCTACATGTAGAGTTGTTTGCCTCCATTGTAGATCTTGGGTTTTAGGATCTACTCCAGCTGCAAGTAATATTTTGACTAGTTCCCCATATTCTATTTCATGGGCTTTTTCAAGGCAGCTACCATACATAATTCAGTACCTACTTTACTTGAGACTTCAATTGCATCCTTGATCTCCTTTGCCTGGCATGTTTTCATCTTGCTTAATGCGTGAGTTGTATTTCTTTCATTTCTGCCTATGGATTCCCTTTATGCATGTTCTCTTTTTAACGTGCCTGCCATCTACGTTTGAACATGTCACATTTCCTTTCTTTGCATTAATATATAGACTTGGCAAAGGGCTTGCACTAGATTAATGGATATATCATTATGACAACTTTGGAGTGTTCTACCAAAATGTTCTAATGCATAGTGTGCACGCTTGTATTAAAGGAAAATAGCAGTCCCATTTTTAGTAGCACCTCCCTATTTCAAATGTGGCTGCCACATATAACACCATCCCCATCACCTGGCTAACTTAGCCATATTCATAATATATGGGGCATCAAATCTCAAACAAATATGGCTAATATATATTTTATTTTTGGTCTGCAATTTATATTTGTCCACTTTGGCCCCTCATATGTAAAAAAGTTTCAGTGTAACAAGAAATGATGCCTACCTTTGTATTTATGGCCTTTAGTAAAACCAGTTCTTCATTACAATGAATTGCTCAAATTTTATGTAAGGCATGTAGTCATTGATGTAATTAAAGCTCTTGTGACTTTCAATCTTTAATGTTTTGTCCATTTTAAGTGTACTCAAAATGCCCATCTGAATGGTGATGTGTATACCAAAAATAATTTCATCACTCCATATTCATAGCTTGTACTTACACCTCAAGCTTATCTATTTAGTTTGAATTTATTACATTCATATGCTAAAGCATCAAACTACTCATGAAAACAAAACTTCTCTTGAACACCTTCCATTCCCACTGTCCTACCAATTTGATGAAAACACTCAGGTCGAAAAGGGGTCTGGCTAAAAAAAATTCATTTCCAAACAACTGATAATTGTAATTGACCCATTCATCACCTGATACTGATCAAAATCTAACTCTACCAATGGATCAACATTTTAAAACTCATGTGACATCTTTCTACAATTAGTCAAAACCTAGCACACCGATTCTCTATTCTACACACTTAAACCCTGTCAAATCTTATCTCATGATAAATTCTCAATCAAAATATATTGACTATCAAAGTTTCCCATTTAGAATCACCTGCAAATAAACATGTCAGAAAACAATAAATCATGTTTGGATTTGGCTTTGAAAACTAGGTGAACTGACACTTGGGGAAACAAAAACTGGGATGTTGGTTTGTTATCACAAGGAGAGTATAAATGTGTGATTTGGGCTCATGATGAATAATAGGACGCAAATGGAAAGAGGTCAAAGTAGGCTACTCAAATTTTGCAAATTGAAACAATGGTAGAGAAGCATTTTTTGAAAATGGAATTGATATGAGAAAGTGTGCAGACGGATTTGTCAAGACTTGAAAATTGGCACACTTAAAGTATTTTTAGAGTACAACATGGTGGTACAATCCATTTGATCTCACCTAATTGATTAGGAGTTATGATGTCATGAATAAGGGTACTGACAAATCTGCCTTTCTTGACACCAGTAAAAGTTAGAAATTGCATTTGGAATCACATTTGAAAACTGATCAAATGGATTCATCATAAGCTCAAAATAGGAACATAGAAAGAATCTGAACCCTAGAACACAATACAAAAGGAATTTTCTTATTTAGGTCAACTGGGTCAAAGTTATAACAAGTCAAACAAGGCCTCCTAGAATTTAGAACTAATTGCATCAGCATGAAAACATTAAAAGACCAACTTTGAGGGATTCAAAACCTATTCAAACATATTTAAAACAACTCAAAATTTGAAACATAGGCTCTCTAGTAAGGACACTAGACACTTCCAAAGCAGTAAGTCATGAAACATTACTGGGTGTGAGATATTCAATTGCAAACATAGCCTCTTATCGTTGTTTGACACTTAAGCAAAAATGCAGAATTAACAATTGCTCAAAATGAGACTTCACGAAATGATTCAGCATGGTAGTCTATATTCATGGGATGCATAGATGCACTAAATACAAGGTGTTAGAAACATTAAACACCTCATGGAGCTCAAAAGTATAGTTAGGTACATAGGCATCAAAAAGCACTTAAAGGGCTTATTTATTAATAGTAATCGAACTTGGGGCTTCAATTTTGAGTCCCAACATAACCTCAGTTACTTCTTGTTCACCTCTTTCATCACCTACCTCAACAAGTCTCTACTCAATTGCCTTGGGTGTTGCCATCCCATAAGTTATCTTCCATGCTTGGGTACTCTATTGAACAACATCTTCTATTTTATTCTACAAAATATTGAATGTTCTATACTTTGGAGAAAATCTTCCTATGTACTTCTTAATGGCCTTTGTTATCTCAAATTTATCTAAATCTAGTATCACTCTTTCAACTGTAGTTTCTCTTATATTTCTCTCTATTGTGAGACTATATTTACATCTTTGCTTAACTCTCATATTAGTTCTTTGGTAGAGAGTTGGAAATGTCAATTTGAGTCATCTAAAATGTTTCCATCATGGCATATACTAACTCTTCTACCTTATCCATTTCTAGCTTTCCAAGCTTATCAAATTCAATATGTGAAAATCCACTTAAATTTGCATTAGTCTTTATATTTTCACATAGATTATCCAAATAAGAAGAAAGACCATGACTTACCATTTGAATTGGCTATTATCATCAGATTTTGTCCTCCCCTCATCTGATTTGGTTGGAGCAATATACTTTCTCCTTTGTCTCTTCTCAGACTTGTCATCTTATATAGCTTTTCTGGCCTTCTTTTCTTTTGACTTTGCCACCTCTTGAGCTTTCTTAGTAGTATCTCTTATGCTAGTTCTAGTAGCTGGAACTACAAGCTTAGATTTTACAACCTTCTTTCGTTTGTTGATTGCTAAAGCTTTAGCTTTCCTCTTCTTCTTCTCTATGGCTATAGGTGCTTCACTGGCTTCTTCTCCCTTGGCATCTTCTTCAAGCTCAACTTCCACTTCACCTTGGTCTTCTCCTTGACCTTGGGTTAGGGATAGTGGTGGTTGAGTAGGGACTTCTTCTTCTTCATCATCTTTATTTTCATCCTCTTCTTCATCTTCCTCTACTTCTTCACCAATTTTCTCTTTAAGATTCTTAACCATTTTGTTCTTCTTTCTTATTACTATTGTTGTCTTCAAGTCCATAGTTATTTTTGATTTTACAACATCATAATTACCAAAGGTAGTAGCATTATTATCTACTTTTTCTGTAAGAAAAGTTTTAATTTTTGTAGATGCCTCATCCACATTAACATCATATCCTAGAGATCTTAACCATCTTATCCTAGAATTGCAACCTGTACATATGTGTAATCAATATCAACTATAAAGAAAACATAATTAAAATGTTTCTCAACTAGTGACACTAGAATCCTTTGTCTTTGTTTCATTGACTTCTTAAAGTCCTCAAAGTAACTAGTCATAATAGACTCAAAATTCTCTCCCATTTACTCAATGAATTCACTTATTTTTCACAGCAATAGATATGTTTTTCTTCCATCCAACTTTACCAAAGGAAGGAAATGTGTTCTACACATAGAAAGATATATATAGGTATTGATCCAAACTTGCATTATGCACTCTTGGTTTTCCTTATGGCTCCCAAGTATTCTGATAATTGTTACAACTGTTGCTCGACAAGGTCATAAGAATGATCCTTCTTCACTATCTTATATCGAACATCAAAAAAATACTATATACACTATTTAACCTACTTGATTGAAAGAATTTTTGTGAAATAATCCTTACTACAAAAGCAATTAGGGGATCTATTATGGTATTCATTGTCATTCCTCTCACGTTTCACACTACCCTTGTGTTTTTCTCAATGACCTTTTTTTCTTCACTTGTCATGGTTTTGGGTCTGTCTAGGGTTGGATACCCTGCTACCCTCTATACAATATTCTTAGTAATATTCATAGGTACATTTTCTAACCATACAAAATTTTCATGAATTCTACAAAGAACAATCTTAATCCATTTTTTCTTCAAAATGTTTGGAAAAATCTACAGCATGAGTTAACCCTTTTCTCTCTACAATCTTTTATTCTTCCTAGAGTACACTATTCTCACACAGTTTTCCATATAGGAATATGATTTCTATATAAGCTATGTGACCCACCTTGCATGTGTAATAGAATTTCACATCTTGAATCATTAAGACTTGTGGTGGTCTCATGGATAATGCACCAGACAGGTCTACTTTATAAGCAATGTGAAAATTTGCCTTGAAATTTGGTTTTCTAATCTCACTGTTGATTAGTTGAACATTTAAAACTTCATTTCCCTCTTTGACCTTAGTAGTAGAAGAACTAGATGCCATATTTAGTACCTAGGGTTTGCAAAAATTCAAACAACATAGCTCGGTACATAATAAATACCTTCACAAATCTAATGAATGGTGGCAAAGAATGATTGAATTCACTCTGCAAACACTTGGATGTTGAGATATAATTGAAAAGATCATTGTTGATAGAGATTATTGAAAGAGGGAGATTTTTGAAGTAGAAAATGTGTTACAGTCATTGTTTTGTCACTAATGTCAAACCTACTATTTTGCTAGTAAGACAATTGCTTATAAGATTCAAGTACTATCACTTAGTTGATTGATGAAGAGGATTTGATCAATAAGATGTAACAATAGTACTTAGAGAAAAGGTTGAGCTATGATTATGTAATGAAGTATAAGGATCAATTAAGATAATGGTGACATGATGTATTGATAATCTACTTGAGGTTATAAAGGCTAGTTACACTTAGAAACTTTAGAAGAACAAATTACACAAAGACAGTCTACCAAGCTTGACCAAGTTGATAGTAGGTGGCCAGCAAAGTTAGTGCAAGCCAAGCAAAAAATCAGTTGGAACTAAGTAAAAGAAAATTCTAGTGTATACCAATTAAAAAAGTTGAAGTTGAGTGAATTCATAGTTGATGCCAAGTAGCACAGTATGTTTCGAGCATCAATAAACTTTTGTTGATGCTGAGTGAATTTACAGTTGGTGTCGAGCAACACAGTATGTGTTGAGCATCAAAAGATTGATAATGCCAAGTTGTTACATTATTAGAAAGATTAAAGATTTTTTGAATCTAAGCTGACAAGTTTATTTTCTTGAATTCTGTGAACCAAGTGGAAGATAAGGTTGACGAGCTAGTAGCACAGAATTTGAGGTAAACCATTTCTAGGTGAATTCAAATGGATTTTAGGAGAAGTTTCTAGAAGAAAGATGGAATACAAGGTAGATACATTGTATCCTATCTAATCTGTCCAAACCCTAAATGGATGATGGAAAATGGAAAAGTATCTTAATTTCCTATTTATAAGAATTTCTAGTCATGAAGTAAGTGAGAAGAAGGTTAGAGAAGACAAGAAAAAGAACAAAGAAAAGAAGGGAGATAGGAAGTCAAGGACTCTACTTCATCAAGTGACCTTAAAGGTGACTACATATGTGTGTTAAGAAAGAAGGCTTAATGAGATATATCCTTGAAGGGTGAACAAGCTATCAGAACTAAAAAGTATGAAAGCCAAGCAAAATTGAGGACTAAACAGTGATCTGTAATCTACAAGAGAAGTTGTAAGTTGTATCATATCAAAGCTCTACTATTACTCTTTGACAATTGTATCAGTTTAGGGAAAATCCTTTGGATTAAGGTTGACCTAATAGTTATTTGGAAATCCTTTAACTAGGTGGAATTCCAAGTAAATGGCCTAAAGTCCTCTAACAGTGCTCACTTCTAATAGGGTGATTGAAATCCCTTAACTGGGTCACATTTAATAGTGTATGTTATAACCTTTAACAAGGTTGGCCTTTCACAAGGAAACACTTTAGAAAAGTGAAAAGGAGTAGCATGTTACTCGTCATTTTTCCCAAATTTGGTTTCCACGTTAAACCATTGTGTCAAGTGTGTTGATGAATCTTTTATGTTTCATGTTTACATTTATGCAAGTTGATTTAACAGTAACCTACAAATTTTAATGATTGCTTGGATGCATCCATAGATGTGAATGTTTTATGAATTTACTAAGCTAAGTGAAAAGTTTTATTTGTACATCTAGACCTTGAATAACTAATTCACCCCCCCTCTCAGTTATTCTGAAGAATTCTAACAATTAGTATCAGATCCATCTTCTAAAGAGGACTAGTTTGAAGGTACTAGAAGCACAAAGATCAATGTGTCAAAAAGAGAAGTACCCAAGCTTAATAGAGACAACTTTCCTATAGGGAAAAGTATGATGAAGTTGCATCTTGGAGAAATAGGAGATCATGCAGAATCCACCATCTCAATGGAACATGTTGATCCTACTAGAGTTCCAATTGTTGAATATATGAAGAAGAAGAAACAACACAATCAGGGGATGTTGGAGATTGCCTTTGCCCTAAGCTATGCAGAATTTGAAAATATCAAAGGGTGCGACACTACAAAGAAAATGTGGGATGCATTGCACTCTATGGAGGAGACAAAAATGTTCAAATAGCCAAATCTAAGAGCCTTAGAGGTAAATTTGATGACATGAGAATGGAAGAAGGTGAGAATATTGCTCAATATGTTGCTAGGATAAAAGAAGTTGTTAGTGTAATAAGAGGAGCTACTGGTCATATAGATGATGATATTATTTTAAGCAAAGTCTTAAGAACACTACTACCTATTTATGCTATTAGAGTTTCTACAATCCAAGAATTAGATGTATTCCAAGAAATAATCTAACTCTTGAAGGTTTGGTAGGTAGACTCGCTACTTTTGAGCTATCTATGACAATTACAAACTAGACAGTCTTGAATATGTTTTCAAGGCTAAGTTATTATTAAAAGATTCTAATGAGAATAAATAGAAGAAGAAAAGAAAGATAAAACATGTGTCTAGTGACAGTGATACTAATGAAGAAGATGTTGAACAATTGGAAGCACTACTAGCAAGAAGATTCCACAGAGGAAAAGGAAAGTTCAAAGGTAAGTTACCTATCCTTTGTTCTAATTGCAATGAGATTGATCATATTGCTGCTAGATGTCCAGAGAAGAAAAACTACATAGGAAGTGATATACAAAGGTAGAAGAAATGAAAATAGCAAGGATTACAACAAAGGCAAGAAGTGTTACATTGTTGAATAGGATGATTCTGATGAACATGGTGATGAAGTAGTTTATGTTACAATAAAGGATGAATTTGATGAAGATGAGGCAACTACACTTATGACTTGTGTGAACAAAAATGATAGATGGATCATTAACAGTGGATGTTCACATCACATGACAGGAGATAAAAGTAAGTTTGTTACCTTAAACTATTATGATGGAAATAGTGTAAGATTTGGTAATAATGCTCCATGTTTAATAAAAGGAAAAGATTCCATCAAACGCATGGATAAAATCTCATGTGATAATGCTTACTATGTCAAAGGACTAAATTATAATCTATTGAGTGTGTCACAACTAAACAATTTGGGATGCAAGATTGAATTTGGAAACAAGACTGCTAAGATATATGACACAAATGAGCAATTGATTGGAAAAGGTGATCAAACTAGAAGTAATCTATTTTATCTTGATATAAAGGATGTTACTTGTCTTGTTCTAAAATTTGATGATGTATGGCTATGGCACAAAAGGTGTCATGTTAACTTTGATAACTTGATTAGTATCAGTAACATGAAGAAAGTTAAAGGTTTTCCCAAGTTGAAAAAGCCTAAGATACCTAATAGAGATATACATAGTGACTCTAAAGCTAAAAGACAAAATGAAGAAATAAGAGCTAGGCCTCCAAATATGTTAGAAGATATCATCCTACTGATCAAATCATTCGAAACAAAGATGCTAGACCAATGACAAGATACTCACCCAGTGTAAAATACTTTAAGGTATTTGGGAGAAATGTTACATTCTTAAAGAATGTTAGAAATGGTAAGCTTGATGCAAAAAGTGAAGAAGGTATATTCCTTGGCTACTCCACAAGAAGTAAAGCATACAAGTGTTTGAATACTAACACTAACAAAATTGTGGAAAGTGCAAATGTGAATTTTGATGAATATATAGAAGTATGTAATACTAAACCTATGAAAAATTCAGAAGAATACAAATCATTTGTACACTTTTATGAAGGAATGTCTTCTAAAGAAGAAGTTCTCAATCAAGTTGAAAACCAACCGCAAGTTTCAGTAACTGTCGAGTCACATCCTATGAATGCCGAATTGAATTCAGGAACTGAGCTACATTCAGATGCCGAGTTACAAAATGAAGGAATTTCACATTCTAATTTTGAGGTTAGTGTACATGAAAGAGATGTTGAGATACATAACAAAGATATACATAATGACTCTAAAGCTGAAAGACAAAATAAAGAAACAAGAATTGAACCAAGATTGTCCAAATATGTCAGAAGATGTCATCCTGTTGATCAAATCATTGGAAACAAAGATGCTAGACCAATGACAAGAAATATATTGACAAGTGAATCATGTTTTTTGACCATGAAAGAACCCAAGATAGTAAAATATTCATTAGAAGATGTTGACTAGTGCATTAAGCCATGACAGAAAAGATTGAACAAATAGACAAAAACAAAACATGGAGTCTAGTTCCTAGACTAGAAGACAAAAATGTGATTGGCACCAAGTGGGTATTTAGACATAAGCTAGATAAAAATGCTGAAATCACAAGGAAAAAAGCAAGACTATTTTGCAAAGGATATGCACAAGAGGAGGGAATTGACTATGGAGAGACATTTTCTACTGTTGCAAGATTGGAAGGAGTAATAACTCTACTTGCTTATGTTACATACAAAGGATTCAAAGTCTATCAAATGGATGTTAAATCTGCATTTCTGAATGGCATACTAGAAGAAGAAGTTTACATAGAATAGCTAGAAGGATTTGTTGTTGATGATGATAATAATAAGAATATGGTGTGTAGACTACACAAATCTCTTTATGGTTTGAAACAAGCACCAAGAGCATGGTATGAAAGACTTCATAAGTATCTTGAGAAGATTGGATTTGAAAGAATTGATGATAATAGCAATCTGTACATAAAGATAGAAAAAGGTAAAGGTATTCTATTATCTAAAATTTTTGTTGATGATATAATATTTGGAGGACAAGATGCTTTATGTAAGGATTTTTCAAATCATATGAAACATGAATTTAAAATGTCAATGTTTGGAGAGATCAAATTCTTTGTGGGTTTGCTAGTATATTAGCTAAAGTATGCTATATTTATCACTCAATCAAAGTACATCTAGGAAATACTGAAAATTTTTGGGCTGGAAGATTCAAAACTAGTAAGTACACCTATGGTGACAGGACACAAACTATCAAAGAATGATAATTTTGTTCAAGTGAATCAAACACTAGACAGGTCTATGATTGGCAAGCTAGAATATGTTGTACATAGCAGATCTGTGTTACATTATCTATAGGAATAGTTGCAAGAATCTTTGCAAATCCCAGGGAGAATCATTTAATGGTTGTGAAAAGAATAATGAGATACTTGAAAGGAATAGAAGAGTTTGGCCTATGCTACAAGAATAATGAGAAGTTTGATTTGAGAGCCTACACTAATGCTAATTGGGTTGGCAACATAGATGACAAAAAGAGCACCAGTGAAGGAGCTCTTTTCTTAGGCAAGAAACTAGTTACATGGACTAGTAAGAAATAAAGTTGTACCTCACAGTCTACCACTGAAGCTGAATATGTCGCTACTACTATAAACTACACAAACATTGTATGGATCAAGCAACTACTCAAAGGAATGAAGGAAGAAATAATAGAACCAATGATACTTTATTGGGACAATGCAAGTGTTATTAAAATATCAAAGAATGTAGTGATGTGCACCAAGACAAAGCACATTGCAATCAAGTATCATTACTTGAGAGAGCTAGTTCAAGATAAAGAGGTGAAGATGGAGTATGTTAACACAAAGGAACAAATTTTTGATATTGTTAGATTGTGGTGAGTGATCAGGAAAGTACTGTACATACTTCATAAATAGTGGGGTTCGGGGCATCGCCCCGAAAAAATTTTTTTTGGAAGTAGCCGACATCGACATGGTAGCCGACATATTATGGCCGACATATGGCCGACATGTTATAACCCTAAAGCGGTTTAATACTTGTATAAAAAGGGCTTAGGGTTGGGTATTTTTTGATATGTGGTGATACGAAATTGGTTCTTGCGGCGGTATTGAGCTGTAAGGGATTACGGATTGTAATCAGGTTGTAATCACTGAATTGTAATAAGATCGGACTTGCTGTTTGGTGGACGTAGCCCAGGGATTGGGTGAACCACGTTAAATCTTGGTGCCTTGTGTTCATTTCTGTGTGTTCTATTATTTTCTGTTATTGGTTATATTTGCATGTAGTTTTTTATTTCTGTCCGTGGTTTATCCTAACAAGTGGTATCAGAGCCTAGTTGTTTCTCAGTTATCCTCTGCAGAAAAGTCTCACGGTTAAGTGGGAGTCTCACGGTTGAGTGGGAGCAATGGCAGATGATGGTAAGCTGAGGGTTGATAGGTTTAATGGGCAGAACTTCCAGTTATGGAAGATGCAAATGGAAGACTATTTATATCAGAAGGATTTGTGGAAGCCGTTGGAAGGAAAAGCCAAGAATCAGGGAACTATGTCAGAGGCTGAATGGGATCTTTTGGACAGAAAGGCACTTGGAAGCATTCGGTTATGCTTGGCACCATCGGTGGCATTTAATATTACAAAAGCAAAGACGACAGAAGATTTGATGAAAACCCTAGCGACACTGTATGAAAAGCCCTCCGCTTCAAATAAGGTATTTCTCATGAAGCGTTTATTTAATATGAATATGGCAGAAGGTGGATCTGTTGCAGATCATTTAAATGACTTTAATACTATTACTAGTCAATTATCTTCTGTGGGTATCAATTTTGATGAAGAAATTAGGGCTCTCTTGATTTTGTGTTCTTTGCCTGAAAGCTGGAATGGCTTGGTAATGGTGGTGAGTAATTCTGTTCCTGGATCTAGTACCCTAAAATATGATGATGTGATTGGTGTTATTTTAAGTGAGGAAACTCGTAGAAAATCCTCAGGTGGATCTACATCAGGAAGTGCTTTAAATGCACAAAGCAGGGGCAGAACGACTGAAAGAGGAAGTAACTCTGGAAATCGTGGGAAATCAAGAGGAAAGTCAAAGGGGAGGAGGTCTCAATCGAGAGGACCAAATGATTGCTGGTACTGTGGGAAACCAGGGCACAAAAAGAAAGATTGCTGGACTCGAAAGAAAAATGAAGGAGATAAATCAGATGGAGACAAAGAGGCAAATGTGGTAAGTAACAAATCCGAAGAGGATGCTTTGCTTTTGTCTTTAGAGAGTGTTGATGATTCATGGGTTTTAGATTCTGGTGCTTCTTTTCATGCTACACCTCATAGAGGTTATTTCATTGATTATGTCCAAGGGGATTTTGGGCTTGTTTATTTGGGGGATAATGAAGCCTGTCAGATTGTTGGAAAGGGAAAAATTAAGATTAAGTTGCAGAATGGGAATCATTGGCTACTACATGAGGTAAGACATGTTCCAAAACTAAGTAGAAATTTAATTTCAGTAGGGCAACTCGGTGATGAGGGTTGTGTAGTTACTTTTAATGATAAAAATTGAAAGGTTTCAAAAGGTTCCCTTGTAGTAGCAAAAGGTGTGAAAGTAGGCACCTTATATCTTTGTACGGGTCATATTGTTCCTTCTACTTTGATTGTTTTAGAGAAAAATGAATATTCAGGAACAATTACTGCAGATGAGCAGGGAGAACAAATAGCTGCTGTGGATTCTGATACAGCGCTGTGGCACAATAGACTTGGGCACATGAGTGAGAAAGGTATGAAAGTACTTCATTCAAGGAAAGTTTTACCAGGTCTAAAATGTGTGAATATGGATTTCTGTGAAAGTTGTGTGTATGGAAAACAAAAGAGAGTGAGTTTTGTAAAGATAGGGAAGGAAAACAAAAAGGAGAAATTAGAACTTGTGCATACAGATGTATGGGGACCGGCTCAGGTATCTTCCCTTGGTGGCTCTCATTATTATGTTACATTTATTGATGACGCAACTAGAAAAGTATGGGTTTATTTCCTTAAACAGAAATCTGATGTATTTCAAACTTTTAAGAAATGGAAATGCTTGGTTGAAAATGAGACTGGTAAGAAATTAAAATGTCTTAGATCTGATAATGGTGGTGAGTATTGCAGTCATGAATTTGAAGATTATTGCTCCACTAATGGTATTCGTAGACAAAAAACTGTTCCAAGGACTCCACAGGAAAATGGAGTGGTTGAACGCATGAACAGGACTATAATGGAGCGCGCAAGGAGCATGAGGTTGCATGTTGGGTTGCCCTTACACATGTGGGCGGAGGCTGTTAATACTGCAGTATATTTGATTAATAGAGGTCCCTCTACTCCTTTGGGCTATGGTATTCCAGAGGAAGCATGGACTGGAAAGAAGGTGAGTTATTCTTTTCTCAAGACCTTCGGTTGTGAAGCTTTTGCTCATATAGACTCTGAAAATAGAACCAAGCTAGAAGCTAAATCAAAGAAATGTGTCTTTGTTGGATATGGCATTAATGAATTTGGTTATAGGCTTTGGGATTTTGCAAATCATAAAATTATAAGAAGCCGGGATGTCATATTCAATGAAAAAGTGTTGTACAAAGATCTGTTGCAGCAACATGAGAAGAAAGAAGATGATTATGTAGTGCTGGATGATACTCCAAAAGCTGATGTTCCAGCCATTCCTCATGATGTGCAACAACCGCAACAACAAATACCACATACACCAGTGAATGTTAGACGGTCAACAAGGCCAATTAGACCTCCACAAAGGTTTTCTCCCTCTTTGTATTCTATTTTACTTACTGATGCTGGTGAACCTGAAAGTTATGATGAAGCTGTGCAGGTGGATACTAAGATTCAGTGGGAGTCTGCAATGAAAGATGAAATGGACTCTTTGCTGAAAAATAAGACATGGGATTTGTGCAAGTTGCCTGCAGGTAAAAAGGTTTTACAGAATAAATGGGTTTACAGGTTGAAAGAAGAGGAAGGAGGTAAGAAAAGATTTAAGGCCAGGTTAGTTGTAAAAGGATTTGCACAGAAAAAAGGAATTGATTTTGATGAAATATTTTCTCCTGTTGTTAAAATGACTTCTATTCGTACTGTTTTAAGTCTTGTGGCTACTGAAGATTTGCATTTAGAGCAGATGGATGTTAAAACAGCCTTTCTTCATGGTGATTTGGATGAAGAAATATATATGGCTCAGCCACAGGGTTTTGAGGTCAAAGGTAAGGAGAACTTAGTGTGCAAATTGAAGAAAAGTTTATATGGCCTGAAGCAAGCACCTCGGCAATGGTATCTGAAATTTGACAGTTTTATGCATGAGCATGGATATAATAGGTGTCATTCAGATTACTGTGTTTATTTTAAGAGGTTGGATGATGATAGCTACATTATTTTATGTTTATATGTTGATGATATGCTTATAGCTGGGTCTAACATGGATCATATTAAGGGGCTGAAACGCCAATTAGCACATGCATTTGCTATGAAGGATTTGGGGGCAGCAAAACAAATCCTTGGTATGAAGATTTGCAGAGATAGGAAGAACAGAACATTGACGCTATCTCAAGCTGATTATGTTGAGAAGGTGTTGCAACGTTTCTCTATGGAGAATGCTAAAGCTGTCAGCACACCTTTACCTGGTCATTTGAAATTGACTAAGGAGATGTGTCCCAAGACACAGGAAGAGGAGGATAAGATGTCCAAGGTACCCTATGCTTCAGCTGTAGGAAGTTTGATGTATGCTATGGTATGCACTAGGCCAGATATTGCACATGCAGTGGGAGTCGTTAGCAGGTATATGAGTCATCCAGGTTTTGAGCATTGGAATGCTGTCAAGTGGATTCTCAGATATTTGAGAGGAACATCCAATAAGTGTTTACACTTTGGGGGCTCTACTACTGATTTACAGGGCTATGTTGACTCAGATTTGGCTGGGGATATTGATACCAGGCGAAGTACTACAGGTTATGTCTTTAATGTTGGTGGGGCAGCCGTGAGCTGGGTTTCTAGGCTACAGAAGATTAATGCTCTCTCCACTACAGAGGCAGAGTATGTTGCTGCTACAGAGGCCGCCAAAGAGATGATATGGCTTCAGTTCTTCTTGGAAGAATTGGGACATCCTCAGAAGGATAATTTTTTGTTCACAGATAGTCAGAGTGCCATTCATCTTGCTAAGAATTCAGCTCTGCATTCTAAGACCAAACACATACAGTTGCGGTACCATTTCATTCGGTCAGTTTTGGAGGATGGACAGTTAAAGCTGGAGAAGATACATACCAATGAAAATCCAGCAGATATGTTGACAAAGGTTGTCACAAGGGAGAAGCTGAACTCCTCTTCAGCTTCAGTTGGTCTTTTAGACTAAATGTGAATAAAAGAACAGCAGAGTCCAGGGTGGTTTGATCCAGTGGGAGCCCCATGCGGTAGTTGTATTGCTACAGGATCAGTCTCCAAGTGGGAGATTGTTGTTTAGTGTGGAGCCTGATCAGTCCCCAAGTGGGAGATTGTTAGATTGTGGTGAGTGATCAGGAAAGTACTGTACATACTTCATAAATAGTGGGGTTCGGGGCATCGCCCCGAAAAAATTTTTTTTGGAAGTAGCCGACATCGACATGGTAGCCGACATATTATGGCCGACATATGGCCGACATGTTATAACCCTAAAGCGGTTTAATACTTGTATAAAAAGGGCTTAGGGTTGGGTATTTTTTGATATGTGGTGATACGAAATTGGTTCTTGCGGCGGTATTGAGCTGTAAGGGATTACGGATTGTAATCAGGTTGTAATCACTGAATTGTAATAAGATCGGACTTGCTGTTTGGTGGACGTAGCCCAGGGATTGGGTGAACCACGTTAAATCTTGGTGCCTTGTGTTCATTTCTGTGTGTTCTATTATTTTCTGTTATTGGTTATATTTGCATGTAGTTTTTTATTTCTGTCCGTGGTTTATCCTAACAGATATCTTCACAAAACCATTATCTAAGGATGTACATGAATATCTAAAGAGGTAAATTAGGGGTGATAATCCTATGAAAGGCTATCTAAGTAACATGAGGACTGCCCTGCATCAAACAAGTTTATTGCCAAATGCCACAAATTGATGTAGGGGATCTTACTTTAGGTGTTTCCTGAAGTAATCAAAGTGTTGAAACTCCAAAATAGTCACAAGCCAGGTGACAAAGGGAGAAATTGGAGACACTGAAAAATTCTATATCTACATGTTAAGATGAAAATATGATATTTGTTTGGCATTGTTATCAAATAGGGAGAGAGAGCATTAAACTAATCATCATCGGAGGGAGTTACAAGAGATATTCCAATGATCAAAATGGAGAAAATATATCCGAAGAAGATATTAATGAATTACTATCTTAGAGGGAGAACTCTTAATCTACCTAGTAAGAGGAAGTTACAAGAAGAAACTCAAAGGGAGTTATAAGAAAGAATTTTGTAACCTAATCAGAAGATGGAAGTTGCTGATAGAGGAAGAAATTTTGATACAATTTTTCTTTTTGGTATTTTCTTACTATTTTAACTTAGTCAATTTGTTTGAACAAAGTGTTTTACCACTCAGGTGACTTGGTTGATCAATTTGGTTTTCCATCAATGCCAAAGAGGAAGATTGTTGAGATTTGATTGAAAAGATCATTGTTGAAAGAGATTAATTAAAGAGGGAGATTGTTGAAGTAGAAAATGTGTTTCAATCATTGTTTTGTCACTAATGTCAAACCAGCTATTTTGTTGGTAAGACAATTTCTTATAAAGTTCAAGTACTATCACTTAGTTGATTGATGAAGAGGATTTGATCAATAAGATGTAACAATGGCACCTAGAGAAAAGGTTGAGTTATGATTATGTAATGAAGTACAAGGATCAGTTAAAACAATAATGACATGATGTATTGATAATCTACTTGAGGTTACAAAGGTTGGTTACACTTATAAACTTTAGAAGAACAAGTTACACAAAGACTATTTGCCAAGCTTAACCGATTTGATAGTAGGTGTCGAGAAAATTTAGTGCAAGTCGAGCATAAAATTAGTTGGAGCTGAGTAAAAGAAAATTCTAGTGTATGCCGAGTAAAATAGTTGAAGCTAAGTGAATTCATAGTTGATGCTGAGCAATACAATATGTGTTGAGCATCAGTAAACTTTAGTTGATGTTGAGTGAATTTATAGTTGATGTCAAGCAATGCAATATGTATTGAGCATCGGAAGATTGATAATGTCAAGCTACTACATTATTAGAAAGATTAAATATTCACATAATCTAATCCAACAAGTTTTTTTTCTTAAAGTCTATGAACCAAATGGAAGATAAGGTTCATGAGCTGGTGGCATAGAATTTGAGGTAAACCATTTCTACGTGAATTCAAATGGATTCTAGGTGAAGTTTCTAGAAAAAAAGATGGAATATGAGGTAGATACATTATATCCTACCTAATCCATCAAAACCCTAAAATGGATGATGGAAAATGACAAAGTATCTTAATTTCCTATTTATAAGAATCTATGATCATGAAGTAAGTGATAATGTCAAAGAAGACAAGGAAAAGAACATAAAAAAGAAGGAAGATAGGAAGTCAAGGATTCAACTTCATCACGTGACCTAAAAGGTGAATGCATTGGTGTGTTAAGCAAGAAGGATTAAGGAGATATATGCTTGAAGGGTGAACAAGCTATCAAAACTATAGAGTATGAAAGCCAAGCAAAATTAAGGACTACATAGTGATCTATAATCTGCAAGAGAAGTTGTAAGTTGTATCAAATCCAAGCTCTATTGTTACTCTCTAAAAATTGTATCATTTTAGAGTAAATCCTTTGGATTAAGGTTGACCTAATAGTCATTTAAAAATCCTTTAATCAGGTGGCATTCCATGTGAATGGCCTAAAGTCCTCCAACAAGGCTCACTTCTAATAGGGTGATTGAAATCCCTTAATCAGGTCACATTTAATAGTGTGTATTGTAACCTTTAATAGGGTTGGCCTTTCATAGGGCATCACTTTAGAAGAGTGGAAAGGAGTAGCATGTTACTGGTGGTATTTCTCAAATTGGGTTTCCATGTTAAATCATTTTGTTTAGTGTGTTGATGAATCTTTTATGTTTCATGTTTACATTTCTAGAATTTGATTTAATAGTAACCTACATGTTTTAGTGATTTCTTGGATGCATGCACAAATATGAATGTTTTATGAATTCACTAAGCAAAGTGAAAAGTTGTATTTGTACATCTGGACCTTGAATAACTAATTCACCCCCTTCTCATTTATTCTAAAGAATTCTAACATTGGAATGATCTCTTCAATTCACCTTTATCCCTTCATGCTCTCTCCAGTTTTGAATGATGTCAAATGAGTCAAAAATCAATCATATAGACCTTAAAACTTTGCAATTTATGCTCAGTGCTTACATAATTGTAAGCTCGACTTGAATAGAAATTTCAACTCACTCAGCTTCCATGTAGTTTTCTTTAATCTTGGCAACCACTACAAGATCGATCAACACTATCACTTACAATAGCTTGACATTAACTACATTTCACTTAGTAGCTTCAGTGAAACTTTTCATGCTCGACAATAACATGAAAACTAACAAAACTTAAAGATTTCTTCTAGATTCTAAACAACACTTTTCATCTTTCTTTATGCAAATATAATCTTTTTAGAACTAAAACCTTGGAACTTTTGTATAACTATACTTGATATATGAGTCCCACACATACCTCTTGATTGCTTAATTGGAGGTGGTGTGATCACCTAGCCCATTGGGTGAAGTAATCCCATCTGAACTTGATGTGTTGTAATCTTCCTTTCTCTTCCATGTATTGTTCATCTCATCTCTGATATTGTCAACATCTGCCTTTCAGTTGCCTTTGTTTAATTCATTGCTAGGTGCCTTTGACATTATTAGACAATTCCTACTTATGCGACCAGTCTCCAAACAACTAAAACTTGTAGTTTGACTCAACCATCTTTTGTAGTTACTTCAAAAATGTCTCTTATGGAATTTTCAGCAACATGTCCATACTCTTGACAATAGTGATAACTATACCTATTTTTACAATCCCAAATATAAGAGTTTTCATTGTACTTTACCTTTGTCTTCTTGTTTGATGACCATTTGGGCTTGGATCTGCATTCATATGCTCTATGTCCATACTTCTGATAGTTATGGAAGTAATATTCAAATCTTTGTGTGCTTAGGTCCTAGTTCTACATTCATGTGCCTGATGTCCTTATTTATTACATTTGTGGTAGTGACCCATGAACTTCTTCTTAGGATTCTGATTTGCAGTCTTGCTCCTGTAAACATTGGCAGTATGACCTATCTTACCACAATTATGACAAGTAGGTTTTGAGCCCTTACCATTGTCATTCCTTTTTTCACCACTTTTATATGATTTTCCTTCTTTATTACTAGTATACCCCAATCCAGTAGTATCACTATTGAATCTAGAAGATCTCATCAATTGCTCAAAATACTTGATGGCTTCACTAGGTTTGTTGAAACTCTGAGCAAATTATTTTTATCTTGTCAAATGATTTCTTAGTTTTTCATTTTGCAACTTCAATGTTGTGATATCAATATATTTTCCATTCAATTCATGATTTGCAATCATCATTTGATTCAATGTTTCCAATTGCATGCAAGCAATCCTTTTCACCTCTAATGTCTTTTCTTTCAGTCAATTGGCCAATATTCTTTTGTCATTTTCAGTCATGACTTTATCTTCTTTAGCTTTCTTCTTCTCCTCAATCACCTCACGTAGAAATACCAATTGGACTTCTTATTCTATCTTGAGAATTTTGACCTCTTTAATTAGGGCTCCATTCTTTTCCATCAAATCTGTAACTATTGCATCAAATTCACTTGTGTTTCAATCTGTAATTAATTTAGTAGTGTCAATCTCTTGGTAATGTGTGTCATTCTCTTCAATATTTATTTATTTCCTTCTTTTCAATGAATTTTTTAACTCATCTCTTGCTTTATTCAATTGATGTAGGGCAAGTTGTATATCAATCTTCTAGTTCTCAATAATTTTTCCCAACTTGTAGACTTCCATCTTCAACATCTTTCCTCAAAGTTGCAAATCTTTTCTTTCTAGAGAGAAAGTCTCTAACACCAATTGTTGTAAATACAATGGGAAAAGTAAACTCTGAGGAGGGGAGTGAATTAGCACTTAAAACTTTAACCTTAAAATCATTCACCACACATCCATCTCACAATCTATGTATGTAAACTGAAATACCAAATTAAGCATATACATCCATAGTATGAAAGTAAATAAACATTCAACACATGTATGAAACAACATATTTGGCTACCTAGAAACCCTCCAAGGAGAAGGTAAAACTGGGTGGGGATGACAATGACAAATCTCCAATACTACAGTAATAAAGTGTATCCAATGAAGGTTACAATGTTTGATCATGAAACATGATCTACCCTGTGAAAGGTCGAACATGTTAAAAATTTCTAGAACCTTTAGCATCAAGCTTTACTTGCTCCATTTCTATTAATAATTTATCCAAAGAACTAAGGGAACTTGTGCTAGCTCAAAATTCTACTAATTCCTTTCGAACGCCAGCGATTTCTTTCATCACATCATTCTTAGTATTATACAAAAATATTAATCTATTGGAGAGACATTCATAAAGAGAATTTCTTGCAAAAGATTTTTAGGCTATAGGATTATGTACATACCCATGTGAGGAGATAGGTCAAATGACCTCCTATGATTCTTCAAATTCTTGACTATGTGTAGCATAATCTTCAAGTTATAATTCAGGATATTCCTCAAGAAGTTTCAAGCACTCTGCATCTGGTCTGGGAAGTTTGGCCAACACTTGCTAATGTTGATGTGGAGTTAAAAATTGAGCTTTTCTTGCTTCCAATTGAGAATCTTTAACTGCAAGTTTATATAACTATTCTTCTGGAGATAGATTCAGCCTATGTGAGTTTACCTGAGAGAGAGATTTCCCACAACCATAAGAATAATCATATCTAGATTTAGGATCTCTAGATATTATAAAACATATAAAAGAAACTTCTAAATTAGATGATTTAGACAAAGAATGAAACTCATTATCACTAGAGTTAGGTTGTTGTACATAATGTCTGATCTGAGAATCTAACTCTTCTTCTATCTCACTTTCCTCAGTGCAAATATCTTCAAAGTTAGATGGTTCTTGTATTTCTGTTAAGGATAATGAATCCAAGTGAGCTTCATGCAAATCTCAAACTCATTTACAATTTTTATTTCTTTCTTTACATTTATTGGCATAGTGAGGACCCTTACAAATATAGCAGGTAGAAGTAAACTCCTTGCTTTTGATTTTCCTTTAATTTCTAAGGAAAATTTTATTATGCTTCCTCTCAAAATGTCAAGGTCCTTTCTCCTCATAAGGTCTCTTATATTTATGCCTTTTATATGTTTTGACCTTGTTCTTCTTTCGATAACAACCATGGTTATTCTAATTGCAATGACAGATACCAGTTTTGAGATAAGCAAGAACTTCTTTCTTTTGTCTCCTATTCTTCCTTTCACTGCATATGTCACTATTAATTTCTCTAATGAACTATACAAGTTGAGGGAAAGTGACATCATTTATTTTCATATCGAGAGTATTAATAATACTATTTAAGATTTTCTCCCTATAATAGGACTGCAACTGAATTGGAAACCTTCTAAGAAAGTATTATATGTCTACACATTATTATTGGTTTGTCTAGACAAGTAGAAATTCATATATTGCTCATTGCAATATGAATCAAAATGCCTCATGTCACATATATGATTTTCTTTAAATCATTTTTAGGTGGCTCGCTTTTCATTATCATGTTGTCCAACAAACATCTAGTATAAGGCATCACATACTACTTTGACACCATTTCTTATTGAATTTTCTTTATATTCTAGTGCTAAGGAATCCCATGTTGATCTAGCAATACTAGTTAAGGCATTCAAGGAATTTCTAATAGCTTTCTCTTGTGAGATGCCATTGACTATGTAGATAGCATTATCAATCCAAGTTCTCATAGCATTTATGGCTGCCTTATTTTTAATAGGATCATACTCATCAAAATTGATGAGTGGCAGAGCATTTTTTGAAAAATTATGCAGTTGGTCGTAAGGACCTCCTAGGTCTTGCTTGGCCATATTTATATTACACCGTTTACCTATATTAGCATCAAATTTCTGGGGCTTTGGCATTGGCACATCTAATGTTAATGCTTTCCCTTTGAATTGATTTTGCAATCTGGCAAGGTCTTGAGAATAATCTAGGAAAGACCATTTTTGAACGCTGGTTGACTAAAGAGTGGCTTGAATGTCTAGGGTCTACATTGAAACAACTTATTCAAGTTTTGTAGTCACAATAGACATGGTCTGTGACAAATGTGTACTATCTACTAATTGCTAAGAGTAGATTTGGGTAGTGGTCTGCTCTATATAGCTGGCGGTTTTAAAGGTAATTTACAGATTTTTGGACTGACAAGCTTGTTTGGTCCACCATTCTTCTACTGAATGAGAAAAGTTATGATAGTTGGTACAAATAGTAGCAATTTTAGTATGAATAGTAGAGCTAAGATGGGTGACCAAATGATTCTCCAAAGATTAGAGAGAGGCAATTATGGTATGGAAATTGGTATTGTGATAAGCTTCAGTTTTTTGACATTGGATTTTAGCTTGTAGAAGACATTGATGCATATCATGCTAAAACAAAAAGGCTTTGCATAAACAAAGATTAGCATAGTTGAGCATCTTGGTCTAAGTGGTTGCTTTGGGCTGACTCAATCCAATAACATGTTGAGGCCAGAATGGAATACTAAATTTATCATCAGAAGTTTGTAGATAAAAATCATGAAAAGGTGGGATTAGTGGTTCAAAAAAATGACCTTCTATAAAAGAAGTGTTCTATCCTAAAAGCATCATTCGACAATGAAAAGTAGTTATGACATATGGGCAGTTATTGCAACAAAGATTGCCATCATCTAATTTAGTGAACTATGGATGTTCACAAGTATTAACAGACTACATTAAAGGATTTGATACTAACATATGATTTCATTCATCAAAGGATTGTTGAAAAATAGTGCATAATAGAGGACCAATTAGATTAGGAACTAAGTTCTCATGGTTACATAAAAAGGTTCACACCAACATATCTGCATATCTATTGTGACGAACATCCAATAGCATCATGGAAATGGTGGCTATAATCCCTTTTCAATACAGAGGTTCACACCCAATGATTATACTTCCAATGTGTAGATACTTAAACCCATTCTTATGCTTAGCTTGTTTTACCAAATTTTGAATTTCTTTATTGGATAAAAGGTTGATGAAACTATGAGGCTAATCATTCTTGATGACTGCTTGCATCTCGATTAATTTACAAACTAACTTTGACTTATAGGACATAAATCCTAAATCACCATAAATCTCATTCCATTTTTTTTAGGCAATTTAAATCTTTGAGATGGAAGTTCAAATTGATTACTATGATCCTGATAAGCATCTTCATCTATATTCACATCATTTAAAATATGAAAGATGGAATCGAGACTTACAAGTGCATCACCATTTTCATTGTTAACATTCATAGTATTCTCAGATTCTGCCATCTTGTTTTGTTTCACAAAAATTGTTTGAAGTGCTACCTTCCCTACCTCTAAAATGCCTTCACTCGCGGCTAAACAACAAGGACTTACTTTATGCAATAGCACAATAGAACAACAAACAAATAGAATGATTCTCAAACAAGGAACACAATGAAGAATAATTTTATAATAGAATGGATCTGATACCAAATTTTACAATAGCTATGAGAATGAATGTAGGATAACATTCACTACTTGAATCACATGCTTTTACAATATATGGATTGATTATGTTTACAAACTCACTAACTCATAGATCAGTAATAAGGGTCTAATTTTTTATCCTCACTGAAGAGGAGAGCATACTCTCTACCTTATGCACTGATAAATATATAACTGGACTATCTTAGAAGACTTCAATAGCAAAGGACTTCCTAAAGCTTAGACTCTGAATGATTGATTCTCAAAACAACTTATTTTGAGCGTAGACAACTGGTTCCCTTTTATAGGCCAAGTGTTGTCCAAGGAAAATCAAACAAGTTTATGAGAATTTGAAATCCAACCATAGGATGGGGACACATGTCTTTCTTCTAAAAACCTTATCACAAAAGCATCTCACACAATAATTCTATAAAGGAAAAGGAGTGTGAACAATAATGGGAGAGGACAAGATATTATTGCAAAGCATCTTTTTGACACGAGAAGGTTAAGTCGTAGTTACTTTTTGAGGAATAACTTAACCTCCTTTAAAACATGGTGTGGCCCATGCCTAATTTTGAAAACTAAGTGTTGGGTAACTTAGATAAGTGAAAACCCCACTTATTAGGTTAATAGTTCCCTTTTGGTGAATGTGCTTCTCAGTCAAATCCCTCATCTAAAGAGGATGACATTGGCATTCTACAATACAGAGTTCTTTCTCAATGCTCCTCCATTGATTCTTCCTTTCATAGAATGCTTTGATCTAAATGAATAAAGGCAAGTTGATTACCAATCTAGGATCTGAATGGTGCAGAATGTGTTTGATATTTGGTAAAGGTCCAGATAGGTATTTGTGTTGATGGATGAGAAAATTGATGCAAACTATGTAACTCTATGGTTCCTTCTTGTTCCTACTCTGGTTTATAATTATCAAACACAAATTGATTAATGGGATTAGAAAAAAAGAATGAAAAGTAATCTTATGCAAATAGCCATAATTGTACGTGGTTTGCATAAGTGTATGAGAGTGAGGATATAATGCTCTAAAATAATCTTCAATGGGATTGATATGAATCAACCAATGTTTTTTCCTTGGTATGTGTGTACTACTCAGAATATGCATTGGCCATTCAACTACAGTTGCAGTTGTGAAAGTATGATTTAGATATTGTCAAATTTCTTCATCTGTAGGTTGACAAGGTTCTTTTTGGATAATGGAATCTCTAAGCAGCTTTCGTGAAGAAGTAAAATGCATGTCCCTTTATTCCTAATAAACCTTCTAAGTAAGTGAAAATAAATTTTCATCCCATGAAACATGACTAGCAAAATTATAAACTTCTTTCTTTTCATGAATCATTCAGACATTGTTCTGAGGAGGAACATAGTTAAATTCTTCAACAAGAACTCTTTGTCGCTCATTGTATAAATCTTCTTCTTCCCAAGTTAAGGCATTCAAGGCTTTTCTAATAGCTTGCTCCTGCTAGATGCCATTAACTATGTAGATAGCATTATCAATCCAAGATCTCATAGCATCTATGGTTGCCTTATTTTTAATAGGATCATACTCATCAAAATTGATGAGTGGCAGATCATTTTCTAAAAAATTATGTAACTAGTCATAAGGACCTCCTAGGTCTTGCTTGACCATATTTATATTAGGTGATGTACTTGTATTAGCATCAAATTCTTGGGGCTTTGGCTTTGGCACATCTAATGTTAAAGTTTTCCCTTTGAATTGATTTTGCAATCTCGCAAGGTCTTGAGAAGAATTCGAGAAAGACCATTTTTGAACTCTGGTTGACTAAAGACTAGCTTTAATGTCTATGGTTTGCATTGAAACAGCTTGTTCAAGCTTTGTAGTCATAGTAGACATGGTTCATGACAAATTTTGATTGTCCACTAATTGTTGAGAGCATATTTGGGTAGTGGTCTGCTCTATATGGCTAGTGGTTTTAGAGATAGTTTATAGATTTTGGGACTGACAAGCTTATTTGGTCCACCATGCTTCTACTAAATGAAAAAATTTATCATAGTTGGTATGAAGAGCAGAAATTTTAGTATGAATAGTAGTGCTAAGATGGGTGACTAGACAATTCTCTAGAGATTGGAGAAAAGAAATTATGGTATGGAAATTGGTATTGTGATTGGCTTCAATTTTCTAATGTTGGATTTTATCTTGTAGAAGACGTCGATGCATATCATGCTCAAATAGCAAGGCTTTGCATAAACAAAGATTAGTATAGTTGAGCATCTTGGTTTGAGTGGTTGCATCAGGCTAACCGGATCCAATAACATGCTCAGGCCAAAAGGGAATACTAAATTTATCATCAGAAGTTTGTAGCATAAAATCATGAAAAGGAGGGATTTGTGGTTCAACAAAATGACCTTTTCTAAAAGAAGTGTTCTATTCTGAAAGCATCATTCGACAATTAAAAGCAATTCTTACATATGGGCAATTATTGAAGTGAAGACTGCCATCATCTAATTTAGTGAATTGTGGATGTTTACAAGTATTAACAAACTACGTTAAAGGATTTGATACTAACATATGCTTTGGTTCATCAAAGGATTGTTGACACATGGTACATAATAGAGGACCAGTTGGATTAGGAGTTCAGTTCTCGTGGTTACACAAAAGGCCGACTAAGGTCTTTTGACTCAAAGTAGAGCCAGATCTTTGTAGTATATGGTTATTAGAAGATGAACATTGACTTGAGAAACTAGAATAGCTAGATGGTGTGCTATCATCAAAGGAGATTCAAGCTTGACTATCAATTTCCTTTATACTAGCTATAGTTGTCAAATTCCTAGGTCGATCCATTTGTTTGAGAGCTGGAATATGAATGATCCATTCTTTTGGGACTTTAATATTAGCTAAGTTGATCATTTTGGGAACTGTCAACTGAGCACCTTTGGTTTCAATTTTCCACATAAGGAAATAGCAAGCTTTAGACTTATCACATATGGGATCATTAACAATAGGAATAGTAGTATTAAACAGACAACCATACAGAGCAAAGAATAAGGCATGGGTTCTAGATTCAGGCTTCATATCCAAGTACTCAATTACAAATTGAAACATAAGTACTTTATCTAGGTGATCATCTAATAAACTCGCAAAAAAATTGGGAATGACATCAAAAGCTATAGCACTTGAAGCCATAGGGGCAAAAATACCACCTATCAACATATCTACATATCTATTATGATGAACGTCCAATAGCATCACGAAAATAGTGGCTAGAATCCCTTTTTGATACAGAGGTTCACACCCAGTGATTATACTACCAATGTGTAGATACTTAAACCCATTCTTATGCTTCACTTGTTTTACCAAATTTTGAATTTATTTATTGGAAAAAAGGTTGATGAAACTATGAGGCTGATCATTCTTGATGACTACTTGCATCTCTATTAATTTACAAACTGACTTGACTTATAGGACATAAATCCTAAATCACCATAAATCTCACTCCATTTTTTTTAGGCAATTTAAATCTTTGAGATGGAAGTTCAAATTGATTACTATGATCCTGATAAGCATCCTCATCTATATTCACATCATTTAAAGTATAAAAGATGGAGTCAAGACTTACAAGTGCATTGCCATTTTCATTGTTAAAGTTTGCAGTATTTTGAGATTCTGCCATCTTGTTTCATTCTACAAAAACTAGTTAAAACGCTACCTTCCCTACCTTTAAAATGTCTTCACTCATGGCTAAAAAATGGGGACATACTATATTAACTTTATAACAGAATGGCTCTAATACCAAATTTTACACTAGTTGTGAGAATGAATGCAGGACAACATTCACTACTTGAATCACACGATTTTACAATATATGGAGTGATTATGTTTACAGACTCGCTGACTCATAGATCCAAAATCTATGAGAACTTGGATTGATAATGCTATCTACATAGTCAATGGCATCTCATAGGAGCAAGCTATTAGAAAAGCCTTCAATGCCTTAACTGGTATTGCTAGATCTGTATGGGACTCGTTAGCACCAGAATATAAAGAAGATTTAATCAGAAATGGAGTCAATGTAGTATGTGAAACCTTATACTAAATTTTTGTTGGACAACATGATAATGAGAAGTGAGCCACCTAGAAATAGTTTAAACAAAATTGTATATGTGACATGAAACATTTTGATTCATATAGCAATGAGCAATATACGAATTTTTACTTGTCTAGACAAACCAATAATAATACGTGGATGTATAGTACTTTCTTAGAAGGTTTTCTAATCCAGTTTCAGTCCTATTATAGGGAGAACATCTTAAATAGTATTCTCAGTACTCCCAATTTGACAATAAATGATGTCACTTTCCCTCAACTTGTACAGTTCATTAGGGAAATTAATAGTGACCTATGCAGTAAAAGGAAGAATAGGAGACAAAAGAAAGAAGTTCTTCCTTATCTCAAAACTAGTATTTTTCATTGCATTCAGAATAAATATGGTTGTTATCAAAAGAAGAACAAGGTCAAAACATATAAGAGGCATAAATATAAGAGACCTTATGAGGAGAAAGGACCTTGACATTTCAAGAGGAAGCATAAGAATGGGTTTAAGTATCTACACATTGGAAATATAATCTATGGTTGTGAACCTTTGTATCAAAAAGGGATTCTAGCCACTATTTTCATGATGCTATTGGACATTCGTCACAATAGATATGCAGATATGTTGATGGGTGGTATTTCTGCCCCTATGGCTTCAAGTGTTACAGCTTTTGATGTCATTCCCAACTTTTTTATGAGTTTATTAGATGATCACCTAGATAAGGTACTTATGTTTCAATTTGGAACTCAGTACTTGCATATGAAGCCTAGATCTAGAACCCATGCCTTATTCTTTGCTCTATATGGTCATCTATTTAATACTACTATTCCTATTGGTAAAGATTCCAAATCTGATAAGTCTAAAGCTCATTATTCCCTTATGTGGCAAACTGAGACCAAAGTTTCTCAATTGATAGTTTCCAAAATGATCAACTTAGCTGATGTTAAAGTCCCAAAAGAATGGATCATTGATGTTTGAGCTCTCAAACAAATGGGTTGACTTAGGAATCTAACAACCATAGCTAGTATAAAGGAAACTGATAGTCAAACCTGAATCTCCTTTGATGATAGTAGGCCATCTAGTTGTTCTAGTTTCTCAAGTCAATGTTCATCTATTAATAACCAAATACTACAAAGATCTGGCTCTACTTTGAGTCGAAAGACCTCAGTCAGCCTTTTTATGTAACCATGAGAAATCAGTTCCCAATCCAACTGGTCCTCTATTATGCACTATGTGTCAACAATCCTTTGATGAACCAAAGCATATGTCAGTATCAAATCCTTTAACATAGCCTATTAATACGTGTGAACATCCATATTCATTGAATTAGATGATGGTAATCTTCTCTACAATAACTGCCCATATGTCAAAACTACTTTTCATTGTTGAATGATGCTTTCAGGATAGAACACTTCTTTTACAGAAGGTCATTTTGTTGAACCACTAATCCCACCTTTTCATGATTTTATTCTAAAAACTTTTGATGATAAATTTAGTATTCCCTTCTAGCCTCAGCATGTTATTGGATCCAGTCAGCCCAATGCAACCACTCAAACCAAGATGCTCAACTATGCTAATCTGTGTTTATGTAAAGCCTTGTTATTTCAACATGATATACATCAACATTTTCTACAAGCTAAAATCCAATTTTAGAAAACTGAAGCTAGTCATAATACCAATTTCCATACCATAATTGCCTCTCTCCAATCTCTGGAGAATCATCTGGTCACCCATCTTAGCTCTACTATTCATTCTAAAATTACTGCTCTTCATACCAACTATCATAACTTTCATCACTCAACAGAAGCATGGTGCACCAAACAAGCTTGTCAGTCCCAAAATCTGCAAACTATCTCTAAAACCACCAGCCATATAGAGCATATCACTACCCAAGTCCACTCTTAGCAATTAGCAGATAGTCAGCATTTGTCACAGACCATGTCTATTGTGACTACAAAGCTTGAAAAAGTTGTTTCAATGTAGACCCCAGACATTCAAGCCAGTCTTTAGTCAACTAGAGTTCAAAAATGGTCTTTCCCAAATTCTTCTCAAGACCTTGCCAAATTGCAAAATCAATTCAAAGGGAAAGTTTTAACATTATATGTGCTAAAGCCAAAGCCCCAGGAATTTCATGCTAATATAGGTACTATTGGATATAATTGTTCAATTATGTGTTGTCTTTGATGTTACACAAATTTCATATCAAGTATCAGATAGAGTCTACCAAGCTTAGTTGGTTGGCAAAGCAAATTTTAGAGTCTACCAAGCGTTCCTCTATGGAAACAATTTCTATCGAGCTCACTCAGGCGTTGAAGTTTTTTGCGGCAGAAGTTAGTTTCTACCGAACTCACAAGGTCAGTGAAGGAAAGTTAGTGTTTACCAAGTTCACTCAGTCTCCAAAGGATTTTGTAGAGTACATAGTGTTCACCAAGCCTTGGTTAACACAAGAAATCATTTCTAAAGTAGTGCTTACCGAGCAAGGTCAGCCAATGAAGGATTTCATTATTTTGGGAAATAAAGTTTAATTGTTTCATATAATATTTGTAGCTGATTGATGTAATGATTATTGATAATTGTAACTTGTAAATGAGCCGACTTGACAATTTGTAAGGTATAAATAAAAGTTCAAGTTGTGAATTCTAAAGTGTAATGAGTGAGCATGCAAGTGCATTGATTGTGTGAAGAAGAAGAATTGAGAAAATTTTGAAGAAGGAAAAGATATCCTTAAGGAGCAGCAAAGTTGTATTTGATCAAAGAGAATCTAGTGAAGTAGAACAAAGATATATATTAGCAATTCAGTTGCATCTAATTTAGGTCAACTCATTGTTAGTTTCTCACCATTGTAGCAGTGATTTCTAAATCTCTTAATAGAGTTGTTTTAATAGCCATTTTGTAAATCCTCTAACAAGGTGACAGTTCTATTGAATTGTTCTAAAGTCCTCTAGCAAGGCCACTCCTATCAGGGTGATTAAATCCATTAACAAGGTCACACCTAATAGTGTGTTTTGTAACCTTTAGCAAGGTTGGCTCCTAATAGGGCTCACTTCAGAAGAGTGAAAACCAGTAGCTAGTTACTTGGTGGTTTTTTCCATATTGGGTTTCCACATTAAATCTGGTGTCTCATGTGTTCATGTTATTTCTTTATGCATGCATTTTAATCACTATAAATGTTTAAGTTCTATTAAAGATAACATACAGTACATCTACCAAGTTACAGCATTTTTCTGTATAGCTAGCGAGTGATAGTAGCAACTAGTTTTATAAGACATCTAAGGGATCTATGGATTTTTTTTTGTGGTAACTAATTCACCACCCCCCACCCCCCCTCAGTTACTCCATCTATATTTCCAACAATTGGTATCATAGTTTTTGGTGCTTGCAGGAAGGATTTCAAGGATCTAAGCTAAAGATCAAGATATCTTACAAGAAAGAAATTGCAACGCTTAACAAGGATAACTTTTCAACATGGCAAGGTCTCATGAGACTTCATTTGGCTTCCGTTGGAGATACAAGATTGAAATATCTTGATGAAGAATATGTAACTCCTTCAGGTACACTATCTATCAATGAAATTGTTGAGAAGAAGACTCATAACACTATGATGATAGACATTGCATCAGCCCTAAGCTATGAAAAATTTGATGATATCAAGGACTACAAAACTACCTTTGCTATGTGGAACAAGCTAAAAGATATCTATGGAGGTGATGACAATGTGAGGAGACACAAAGCAAAAAGTCTAAGAGGACAATTTGATTAGATGAGGATGAGAGAGGATGAGAACATTGCCAAGTATGTTGAAAGAGTCAAAGCAAGCATCAGTGCAATCAAGACTTCTAGAGGATATATCACGGAAGAAACCGTTGTAAGTAAAGTTCTTAGAACGTTGCTTCCCATTTATGCAATTAGAGTTTCTTCAATTCAAGAAAGAAGATGTAAAGCAAACCATAAGATAAATTTAGAGGTCATAGTAGGAAGATTGACTACATTTGAGCTAGATAACTATGACAACTATGTTCCAGCTTCCAAAAAAATTGAATCAGCATTTGAAGTCAAGCTTTCACTCAAAGAAAAGGGCAAGAAGATAAAGGATTCTTAGTCAGAAAATGAGGAAGAATCAAAATAGAGTTCTGACAGTGATCTTGAGGTGGTTAAAGCTCTACTTGCAAGGAAATATTCTAGAGGCAAAGGAAAATACAAAGGTAAGGTTCCTCTAATCTATTTTTCACGTGAGGAAATTGGTCATTTTGCTGCTAGGTGCCCAAACAAGCAAAACAAGGATGAGAAGAAAGGTCACAAGTGCAATGCAAGAAAGACTTCAAATCATTCAAGGACAAAGGTAAGAAAACATGTTTCATGGCTAAGGATTCTAAGGATTCTGACAATAGTGAAGATGAAATTTTTTACATTGTTGTGAAAGATGAATCTAATAATGTTTAGGAAGATAAGATGGCACTTATCTCTCATGTGAGAAAAAATGATACATGGATCATAGATAATGGTTGTTCACATCATATGACTGGTGACAAAACTAAGTTTGAACATTTTGAAGACTATGATGGTGGTAGTGTGAGGTTTGGTAATAATGAACCTTGTTGTATAAAAGGAAGAGGAAGAATCTCATTAACCAAAGAGCTTGTATGTGATCATGCCTATTGGGTTGAAGGGCTAAAACACAATCTGTTGAATGTGGCATAGCTAATCAATATTGGTTTCAAGGTGGAATTCATGCATGGAAAAGCAAGACTGCTAGATGACAAAGGAAAGTTGATTGGATCAAGCATACAAACAAAAGGTAACTTGTTATATCTTAAATTTGGTGGATGTTCATGTTTTATTGCTCAAGTTGAAGAAAGTTGGTTAAGGCACAAAGGTTATGTCATGTGAACTTTGATAACCCGATGAAAATAAGAAAATTTAGAAAAGTAAGAGTCATTCCTAGTATAAAGAAACTTGATGTTGGTCTATGCAAGAATTGTCAAATTGGTAAGATGGGAAAGACTAGCTTCAAAACTTAAAACTATCAGTCTGAAGAAGTTTTGGAAATTGTGCATACCAATTTGTGTGGACCTATTGGAATTGAGAGCTATACTAATGCAAGAGCATCTTGCATGGGAAAGTTTTATTTTTAAAAAAAAAATTGTGGAGGAGAGAGAAAGTGACAAAAATAGAAAGAAAAATAATAATAAAATAAAATAAGGGAAAAATGAGAAAAGAAAAAGAGAAATTTCTATTTTCAAGGTGCATAGGTGGTATAATAGAAAATAAAATAAAAATGATTGTCATTCCATTTATCAAGGTGTGTAGGTGGAATTCTAGAAGGTTGTGGATATTGTGTAGGTGGAATCCTAGAAGGTTGTGGATATTGTGTAGGTGGAATTCTAGAAGGTTGTGGATAAATCATGCATTGGGTGGTAAGTTCCTATTTAAGCAAGGCATATGAGCATTTCAATTAAGTTAGAAGGTCTGAAGGCTTCAAGGTGTGAAAGCTTTGGAATGTCAAACTTCAAGGTGTGAAAGCTCTTAAGGTGTACCTCTTCAAGTAGAAGTTCTTGGGTAGAAGCTTTGGAGGTGAAGGCTCTTAGTTGGGAAGTTCTTCTTGGTGAAGCTGTTGGTGTGCAAATTAGTTCGAAGATTTTAGTAAGAAGCTCTCTTATATTAAAAGAATTTGGAATATTCTCATTTGGAGAATATTGTAAGGATTTTCAAGTATAATAAAAGTGTTCTTTGGGAAGCATTTTATTTCCTCTTTGTCTCCATATTGTTGTATTATTGGTTATGAGTTGGTAGGGTGGTGTGGCACTTCATCATATACTAGAGAAAAGTTTTTCGTTCTTTTTGTTGATGATTACTCTAGAATTATGATTGTCATTTATTTGAGAGAGAAATTAGAAGTATTTGAGAAGTTCAAATGGTATTTGACCAGAGTAGAAAAGGAAACAGGGAAAATACTAAAATACTTGAGGTCAAATAGAGGTGGTGAAGTCATCTCCCATGAATTCAATAACTTTTGCATTGAAAGAGGAATCAAAATACAGGTATCAGCACCTGGTACTCTCGAGTAGAATGGAATAGCTGAAAGAAGGAATAGATCTATCATGGACTATGAAAAAACTCTAATGATTGAAAAGAACATTGCTATCACATACTGGAAGGAAGCTATTAGCACCGTAGTTCATACCTTGAACCACATACAATTGAAGAAGTACTCATTCAAAACCCCCTATGAGTTATGGTATGGCTATAAACCTTATGTAAGTTATCTAAAAGTATTTGGAACTAAATGTTACATTTTGAAAGAATCTAGAAAAGGAAAATTTGATGTGAAGGGTGATGAAGGCATATTTTTGGGATATTCTTCCAAAAGTAAGGCATATAGATGTTTGAATTTATCTACTCACAAAGTCATAGAAAGTGCACATGTGAAAGTTGATGAGTTTGCAAAAAGGAATGAAGAAGAAAGCAAAAAGGAACCAGAAGATTATAGGAGATTTTTTTTCATTGAACCTAATACAGTGCCAGATACATCTGTCAATCAAGAAACTTCTACTCCTGAGTCTTCTGTCAACGAGTTGCAGGAACCTGAGTCACATTTAGATGCTATCGAGCCAATGCCTACCAAGTCTGAAGGATTCAAGTAGTAGTTAGATTAACCAAAGCCAAAAATTGAAATTCAAAATGAAGATAGTGGATCTCAGTTAATAGGCAAGGAACCTATAGTGGCCAAGTATGTCAAGAGACACCATGCACTAGATCAAATTATTGGAGATAAATCTAAAGGTACTATGACAAGAAGTAAGCTAAAAGGTACTTGTTTGCTTGTTGATTTTGAACCTAGAAATGTCAAAGATGCATTAGAAAATGAAAGTTGGATTGAGGCTATGAATGAAGAGATAGAGCAAATAGAGAAGAACAAAACATGGACTCTTGTACCTAGGCCTAAAGACAAAAATGTGATTGTAACTAAGTGGGTATTCAAAAATAAGTTGAATGAGGATGGTAAGGTATCAAGGAACAAAACTACACTAGTATGTAAAAGCTACTCTCAAGAAGAAGGAATAGACTATGGAGAGAATTTTTCTTTTGTTGCAAGACTGGAAGGTGTCAGGACCTTACTTGCATATGTTGCATACAAAAGATTTAAGGTATATCAAATGCATGTCAAATATACATTTCTCAATGGTATTCTAGATGAAGAAGTGTACATTGAGAAACCTAAAGGTTTTGTTCATCTAGACAAGAAGGACATGGTCTACAAATTACACAAAGCATTGTACGGTCTAAAACAAGCCCCTAGAGCATGGTATGAAATATTGCATAACTATCTTATTCATATTGGTTTTTAGAGAACTAATGATAATAGTAGTTTGTAATCAAGGAAGGACTAGATAACAAGATTGTTTTCACAAAAATATTTTTGGATGATACTTTGTTTATAAGAAATCATGATCTATGCAAAGATTTTTTAGAGCAAATGAACAAGGAATTTGAGATGTCAATGTTTGATGAGATTAAATTCTTTGTTGGTCTCAAAATTCAACAAAGCAAAAATGGTATCTACATCACTCAATCTAAATACATCAAAGAGATACTCAAAAAGTTTGGTATGGAAGATTGTAAACCAGTTGGAACTCCCATGTGTACTAGACTAAAACTTACCAAGGATGACAAATGAAAAGAGGTAGACCAAACCTTATATAGATCAATGATTGGAAAGTTGTAGTATGCAGTTCATCCAAGGCTAGATATTGCTCTTGGAGTTGGTATTGTAGCAAGATTTTCAGAAAAATCAAGAGAAAATCACATGATGGCAATCAAAAGGATCTTGAAATACTTGAAAGGCACTAAAGATTATGGATTGTGATACAAATTTGGAGGAAATCTGGACTTGAAACTATTTACTGATGTTGATTGGGTAGGAAACATTGATGACAGAAAGAGTACAAGTTGTGAATCATTTTTCCTTGGAAAGAGGTTGGTTTCTTGGACAAGTAAAAAGAAAAATTGTACATCCCAATCTATAGTAGAAGCAGAGTATGCTATAGTGGCAGTAAACTATTCTAATATTGTTTGGTTAAAAAAATTATTGGAAGGCATGAAGGTTGAGATCAAAGAACTAGTTGTTATGTTTTGTGATAATACAAGTGTAATCAACATATCTAAAAATCTAGTGATGCATACCAAAACCAAGCACATTGCAATAAAGTATCACTTTGTCAGAGAATTGGTGTAGGACAAGGAGATCAAATTGGAATATGTCCACACAAAAGAACAAATTGTTGACATATTCACCAAGCCATTACCTAAAGATGCATTCTTGTATCTAAGAGGTAAGTTAGGGGTCATTCCCCTATCTGAAGCTCACTAAAATGAAGTTTTAGTGATGCATCAACAGGTACCAAGTTGGAGATCTATCAGTTGATGCAGCACAGTCATGAAAACATTGCATATGAATCAATACTTAGGGTACATTGTTACTCATTTGGTATGTGTTGTCTTTGGCATGTGTTGTCAAAGAGGGAGAATATACTATCGTGTCTTTCTTAAATTTGAATTTTTTTGTGGAGAATTTTTTGTTTGAAACGAAGCTATATAATTCCTTCACAGAGGGATATTACTACATTAGAGAAGTTTGTGGCATAAAATCTAAGAGGAAGAAATGTTCTATTAGAAAAAGACTTGTTCTCAAATTTCATTGTGTTATGACATGTTGTGTTGTCATCAATGCCAAAGAGGGAGATTGTTGGATACAATTGTGCAATTGTGTGGTCTTTGATGTTACACAAATGTCATATTCGTTATCATACAGAGTCTACTAAGCTCAATTGGTAAGCAAAGAAAAATCCAGAGTCTATCGAGCATTCCTCTGTGGAAACAGTTTCTACCAAGCTCACTTGGGCGTCAAAGGTTTCTGTGGTAGAAGTTAGTTTCTACCAAGCTCACAAGGTCAGCGAAATATAGCCAGTGTTTATCGAGTTCACTCAGTCTCCAAAGATTTTGCAGAGTTTGCAATGTTCACCGAGATTCAGTTGGTTAACACTAGAAATCATTTTTGGAGTAGTGTTTACTGAGTAGGGTTGGCCAATGAAGGATTTCATTATTTTGGGAAATAAAGTTTAATTGTTTCATATAATATTTGTAGCTGACTAATGTAATGATTATTGATAATTGTAACTTTTAAATGAGCTGACTTGACAATTTGTAAGGTATAAATAAAAGTTCAAGTTATGAATTCTAAAGTGTAATGAGCAAGCATGCAAGTGTGTTGATTGTGTGAAGAAGAAGGTGTGAGTGAATTTTGAAGAAGGATTAGATATCCTTGAGGAGCAAAAAAGTTGTATTTGATCAAAGAGGATCTATTGAAGTAGAACAGAGATCTATATCAGCAATTTAGTTGCATCTCATTCAGGTCAACTCATTGTTACTTTCTCACCATTGTAGTAGTGATTTCTAAATCTCTTAGCAGAGTTGGTTTAACAGCCATTTTGTAAATCCTCTAACAAGGTGACAGTTCTATTGAATTTTTCTAAAATCCTCTAATAAAGCCACTCCTATCAGGGTGATTAAATCCATTAACAAGGTCACACCTAATAGTGTGTTTTGTACCCTTTAATAGGGTTGGCTCCTAATAGGGCTCACTTCAGAAGAGTGAAAACCAATAGCTAGTTACTTGGTGGTTTTTCACATATTGGGTTTCCACATTAAATTTGGAGTCTCATGCGTTCATGTTATTTCTTTATGCATGCATGTTAATCACTGTAAATGTTTAAGTTCTATTAAAGATAACATACAGTACATCTACCAAGTTATAGCATTTTTCTGTATAGCTACCAAGTGATAGTAGTAACTAGTTTTATAAGACATCTAAGGGATCTGTGGATTTGTTTTTGTGGTAATTGATTCACCACCCCCCCCCCCAGTTACTCCATCTATATTTCCAACAAGGTACATGGTGTAGTATAAATATGGTCAAGCAAGACCCAGCAGGTCCTTATGACTAGCTGCATAATTTTTCAAAAAATGCTATGCCACTCATCAATTTTGATGAGTATGATCCTATTAAAAATAAGGAAACCATAAATACTATGAGAACTTGGATTGATAATGCTATTTACACAGTCAATGGCATCTCATGGGAGCAACCTATTAGAAATGCCTTGAATGACATAACTGGTATTGCTAGATGTGCATGGGATTCCTTAGCTCCATAATATAAATAATATTTAATCAGAAATGGAGTCAATGTAGTATGTGAAGCCTTATATCAGATTTTTTTTGGACAACATGATAATGAGAAGTGAGCCACCTACAAATGGTTCAAAGAAAACTGTATATGTGACATGAGACATTTTGATTCATACTACAATGAGAAATATACAAATTTCTACTTGTTTCGACAAACCAATAACAATGTGTGGATGTATAATACTTTCTTAGAAAGAATTACAATCCAGTTGCATTCCTATTATAGGGAGAAAATATTAAATAGTATTCTCAATACTCTTGATATGACAATAAATGATGTCACTTTCTCTTAACTTGTATAGTTCATTAGAGAAATTAATAGTGATCTATGCAGTGAAAGGAAGAATAGGAGACAAAAGAAAGAAATTCTTCCTTGTCTCAGAATTGGTATTTGTCATTACAATTAGAATAACTATGGTTGTTATCAAAATAAGAACAAGGTCAAAACATATAAGAGGCATAAATATAAGAGACCTTATGAGGAGAAAGGACCTCAACATTTCAAGAGGAAGCATAAGAAAATTTTCCTCTAAAATAAAAGGAAAATCAAAAGCAAGGTGTTTACTTCTACTTGCTATATCTGTAAGGGTCCTCACTATGCCAATAAATGTAAAGAAAGGAATAAAAATTCTAAACGAGTTCATGCTTTGCATGAAGCTCACTTGGATTCATTACCCTTAACAGAAATACAAGAACCATCTTACTGTAAAGATATTTGCATTGAGGAAAGTGAGACAGAAGAAGAGTTAGATTCTCATATTGACATTATGTATAGCAACCTAACTCTAGTGATGATGAGTTTCATTCTTTTTCTGAATCATTTAATTAACAAGTTTCTTTTATATGTTTTATGATATCTAGAGATCTTAAGTCTAGATATGATTATTCTTATGATCATTGGAAATCTCTCTCTCAAGTAAACCCACAATGGCTGAATCTATCTTTGAAAGAATAGTTAAATAAACTTGTAGTTAAAGCTTCTCAATTGGAAGCATGAAAAGATCAATTTTTAACTCCACATCAACATTAGAAAATGTTGGCCGAACTTTCCAGACTAGATGTAAAGTGCATAAAAATACTTGAGGAATACCTTGAATTACAACTTGAAGATTATGCTGGACATAGTCAAAAATTGGAAGAAGCATAGGAGGTCATTCAACCTATCTCCTCACATGGGTATGTACATAATCCTATAGCCCAAAAAACTTTTTTGAAAACTTCTTGTTATGAATGGCTCTCCAATAGATCAGCATTTTTGTATAATATTAAGAATGATGTGGTGAAAGAAATCACTAGCGTTCCAAAGGAATTAGCAGAATTTTAAGCTAGCACAAGTTCCCTTAGTTCTTTGGATAAATTCTTAATAGAAATCTAGCAAGTAAAGCTTGATGCTAAAGATTCTAGAAATTTTGAACAAATTGATAATCTTTAAAGTACTAAAAAATCATATCCTGAGCATGATGATTCTAAAACTGGTGATAGTCAAGTATTTTCTTATTTGAAAGGATTCTCTAATCCTTGTCCAGCTTTCCTACTTATAATTAAGCTTCTTGATGTTTAACCTTATCAACTTTGTGAATTACTTGACTCTGGACCCGATTGTAATATTGCTCATGCTCAGTGTTTCCCACAAGATTGTTGGTTACCGACCAACACTAGCATCAATTTAGTAACTCATACTAGAAATCCTATCTATCATCAAGCCACAGTTCCAATCCAATTTGCTACTACCACTTTCCCAATGACATTTCTCCAGTTTCCTATTGAACATTATGATTGTATTATCGGCAGTACTACTTTCCAAGCTAGGAGCCCTTATACTGTCAGTTTGCATGGTACCAACATTTTTTTCAAATTTGGTTCTATTCCTCAAATAAATGAAACTTGAGTTTATTCTCCCAAGTTGGCCTTTCCAACTCCTCCTAAGCCAATTCTACCTAGTCTTTGTGTCTAGTTTTCCAACCAATTCAACCCAGGAGGAGCGTACCCAAATTCAAGCCACCTTTGCTAAGACTAATTTTAAAAAGGATTTGGAAAAATATACCCACAATTTTGAATGTTCTCTCAGAATGAAATGGGATTCAAATAGTCAGGAAATTCTTCCAAAATGTAAAGCCAACTATTTATTGTTATCAAGAGCTGAACAAGCCACCTATGAAAAATAAATTACTAAAATTCTTGCTAAGAAATTAATCCAACCAAGTTCAAGTCCTTTCTCTTTCCATGGCATGTGTGTTCCAAAGAAAGATGAAAATGGAAATGAATTATCAAAAAAAAGACTTGTTAATTACAAACCATTAAATGCATGTCTAGAAAGCAACCAACACCTATTGCCAAACAAAGATTATATTTGGTAGAGAATTCGAGGTTGTAATGTGTTTAGTAAGTTTAATTTGACTAAAGGTTTCTGGAAAATAAGAATTCAAGAAAAATATTGGTATAAGATAGCCTTCTCTATTCCATAGGGCTTATTTGAATGGAATGTACTAGCATTCAGCATAAAGACTGCTCCATCCATATTTCAAGGATTTATGGATCAAATATTTTCTCAATATGGAAAATTTATTTAGCCTTAAATGATATTCTCATCTTTAGTCAAGATCATAAATCTCATTTGGAGCATCTCAAAAAGTTCTTGTCTTTGTGTCAAACTCATGATTTATGCCTTAATCCATCAAAGCTCGGCTAGTGTACAGAAAGTCTAGTTTTCAATTGTACAAAAATTGAACCAAATGATAAACTCTATCCTCAAACTCATCTACTACAAGCAATTCAAAAGGTTGAAGTAAAGCATAGAAAGAGTTTGCAAATATTTCTTGGTCCAATTAACTACATTGTAGGATATTTCCAAAATATTGTAAAAGCTAGAAAAGAATTGAATAAATTGCTTCAAAAGAATGTACCACCATAGACTGAATGAAACAACCAAGAAATTGAAAAAATTAAGCAAAAATGTCACTGGCTACCCCCTCTTTGCATTCTTAGAAAAGGAAAAAAGATTGTGCAAACTAACGCTATTCATGATGCTTGGGGTGTAGTACTTCTTGAGCAGGTAAATATCAATGGACAAATTAAAGAAGAAATTGTCAAGTTTGAGTCTGGAGCATTTAAAGGTTCTGAAATAAACTATCACTCGACTCATAAGAACTTTTAGCTATCATGAATACATTACAAAAGTTTTAGTTATCCATTGGTGATCAAAATTTTATTCTTTGAAGTGATTTACAAAATCTTCCTAGATTCTTTAAGAAAGAATTCAAAAATAAAGTGGTTACAGTACAACTCCTCAGGTGGGCACAATTTTTGGATACTTTTAAGTTTGAAACTGAGCACATTGAAGGTACTAAAAATGTTCTTATAGATTTCCTAAGTAGAGATGGATGCTCAAAAGTCTCCCATAAAGTTAACAATTTAAATTAGATGGCTATGGATGGTTCAAAAATCTTGCAACCTCATCTTCGAAGTTCTAAGGAATTCAGTCAACTTGACATTCTTGAGAATCTTCAAATCATAATCTATAACGAACCATCTACAATGGAAGAATATGTCCAACAAAGGCAAGTGCTTCAATAAGAAGATGATCAAGGAGAACTTGCAGAGCAACATCGACAGCAAATTCTAAATCATATTTGTGGTTTGAATGAAATTCTTACAAGAGAAAATGATAGACAAGTAGTTCTCCAACCCAATCTTGTAAGGGAATGAGAACAATCACAAGAGAATGTTATCCATAATCTCAACTAGACATTTTATCAACTTGATGGAAATACTTGGGAAGAAGAATATTTATATGATGAGTGATGAAGAGTTCTTGTTGAAGAATTTAACCATGTTCCTCCTTAGAACAATTTATGGATGATTCATGAAAACAAAGAAGTTTATAATTTTGCTATTCATGTTTCATGGAATTAAAATTTATTTGCACTTACTCAAAAGGTTTATTAGGAATAAAGGGACAGGCATTTACTGCTTCTAGAAAGCTGCTTATAGATTCCATTATCTAGAAAGAACCCTGTCAACCTACAGATGAAGAAATTCAACAATATCTAAATCACATTGTCACAAGTCCAACTATAGTTGAATGGCTAGTACATATTCTAAGTAGTACACACATACCAAGGCAAAAACATTGGTTGATTCATATCAATCCCATTGAAGATTATTTTAGAGCATTATATCCTCACTCTCATGCATTTATGCCAACCACTTGCAATTATGGCTATTTGCATAAGATTACTTTTCATTCTTTTATTTCTAATCCCATTAATCAATTTTTGTTTTATAATTATGGACCAAAGTAGGAACAAGAAAGAGTTACGCAATTTGCATCAGCTTGCTCATCCATCAGCATGAAAACCTATCTAGATCTTTACTAGATATCAAACACATTCTACACCATTCAGATCCGAGATTGGTAATCAACTTGCCTTCATTCATTTAGATTGAAGCATTCTATGGAAGGAAGAATCAATGGAGGAGCGTTTAGAAAGAACTCTATATTGTAGAATGATGGCATCATCCTCTTTAGATGAGGGATTTGACTAGGAAGCACATTCACCAAAAGGGAACTATTAACCTGATAAGTGGGGTTATCACTTATCTAAGTTACCCAACACTTAGTTTTTGAAATTTGGCATGGACCACACCATGGTTTAGAGGTTAAGTTACTCCTCAAAAAGTAACTACGAGTTAACCTTCTCATGTCAAAAAGATGCTTTGTAATAATATCGTGTCCTCTTGCATTACTGTTCACACTCCTTTTCCTTCATGGAGTTACTATGCAAGATGGTTTTGTGATAAGGTTTCTAGAAGAAAGATAGGTGTGTCTACATCCTATGGTTAGATTTAAAATTCTCATAAACTCATTTGATTTTCCCTGAATAACACTTGACCTATAAAAGGGAACTAGCTGTCTACACTCAAAACAATTTTTTTTGAGAATTAGTCATTCAGAGTCTAAGCTTCAAGAAGTCCTTTGCAGTTGAAGTCTTGCAAGACAATCCAGTTATATATTTATTAGTGCATAAGGTAGAGAGTGTGCTCTCCTCTTCACTAATGATCTGAAATTAGACCCTTATTACTTATCTATGAGTCAGTGAGTCTGTAAACATAATCACTCCATACTTTGTAAAAGCATGTGATTCAAGTAGTGAATGTTGTCCTACATTCATTCTCATAGCTATTGAATGCATGTGTGGAAAGAAACCAACACTCATTGCCAAACAAAGATTATATTTGGTAGAGAATTCAAGGTTGTAATGTGTTTAGTAAGTTTGATTTGATTAAAGGTTTTTGGTAGATAAGAATTCAAGAAAAAGATCAGTATATGACAACCTTCTCTATTCAATAGGGCTTATTTGAATGAAATGTACTCCATTTGGCATAAAGACTACTCCATTCATATTTCAAGGAATTATGGATCAAATATTTGCTTCATATGAAAAAATTATTCAGCCTTACATAGATGATATTCTCATCTTTAGTCAAGATCATAAATCTCATTTGAAGCATCTCAAAAAGTTCTTGTCTTTGTGCCAAACTCATGGTTTATGCCTCAATCCATCAAAGCTTAGCTGGTGTATAGAAAGTCTAGTTTTCATTGGTACAAAAATTGAACCAAATGGTAAACTTTATCCTCAAACTCATCTACTACAAGCAATTCAAAAGGTTGAAGTAAAGGATAAAAAGAGTTTACAAAGATTTCTTCGTCTGGTTAACTACATTGTAGTATATTTCTAGAATACTACAAAAGCTAGAAAAGAATTGAATAAATTGTTTCAAAAGAATGCACCACCATGGACTGAACAAGCTTGTCAATCCCAAAATTTGTAAACTATCTTTAAAGCCACCAGCCATATAGAGCAGACCACTACCCAGATCCACTCTCAGTAATTAGCGAGTAGTCAACATTTGTCATAGACCATGCCTACTATGACTACAAAGATTGAACAAGTTGTTTCAATGTAGACCTCAGAAATTCAAGCCAATCTTCAGTCAACCAGAGTTCAAAAATGGTCTTTCCTAGATTCTTCTCAAGACCTTGCTAGATTGCAAAATCAATTCAAAGGGAATGCTTTAACATTAGATGTGTCAAAGCCAAAGCCCCAAGAATTTGATGCTAATACAAGTACATGGCATAATATACATATGGTCAAGCAAGACTTAGGAGGTCCTTATGACCAGGTTCATATTTTTTTAGAAAATGCTCCACCACTTGTCAATTTTGATGAGTATGATCCTATTAAAAATAAGGCAGCCATAGATTCTATGAGAACTTGGATTGATAATGCTATCTACACAGTCAATGGCATCTCACAAGAGCAAGCTATTAGAAAAGCCTTGAATGCCTTAACTAGTATTGCTAGATCTACATGGGTTTCCCTAGCACTAGAATATAAAGAAGATTTAATTAGAAATGAAGTCAATGTAGTATGTGAGGCCTTATACCAGATGTTAGTTGGACAGCATGATAATGAAAAGTGAGCCACCTATAAACAATTTAAAGAAAATCGTATATGTGACATGAGACATTTTGATTCATACTACAATGAGTAATATAAAAATTTCTACTTGTCTGGACAAACCAGTAATAATGTGTGGATGTATAATACTTTCTTAGAAGGTTTTTCAATATAGTTGTAATCCTATTATATGGAGAAAATCTAAAACAATATTCTCAATACTCTCGATATGACAATGAATGATGTCACTTTCCCCCAACTTGTATAGTTCATTAGGGAAATTAATAATGGCCTCTGTAGTGAAAGGAAGAATAGGAGACAAAAGAAAGAAGTTCTTCCTTATCTCAAAATTGGTATTTGTCATTGAAATAAAAATAACTATGGTTGTTATCAAAAGAAGAACTAGGTTAAAATGTATAAGAGGCATAAATATAAGAGACCTTATGAGGAGAAAGGACCTCAACATTTCAAGAGGAAGCATAAGAAGATTTTCCTTAGAAATAAAAGGAAAATCAAAAGTAAGGAGTTTACTCCTACTTGCTATATCTATAAGGGTCCTCACTATGCCAATAAATGTAAAGAAATGAATAAAAATTCTAAATGAGTCCGAGTTTTGTATGAAGCTCACTCAGATTCATTACCCTTAATAGAAATACAAGAACCATCTAACTCTGAAGATATTTGCATTGAGGAAAGTGAAACAAAAGAAGAGTTAGATTCTTAGATCAGACATTATGTATAGCAGCCTGACTCCAGTCATGATGAGTTTCATTCTTTATCTAAATCATTTGATTCAGAAGTTTCTTTTATATGTCTTATGATATCCAGAGATCCTAAGTCTAGATATGATTATTCTTATGGTCATGGGAAATCTCTCTCTTAGGTAAACCCACAATGGCTGAATCTATCTCTAGAAGAACAGTTAAATAAACTTGCAATTAAAGCTTCTCAATTAGAAGTATGAAAAGCTCAATTTTTAACTCCACATCAACATCAGCAAGTGTTGGCCAAACTTTCTAGACTAGATGCAAAGTGCTTGAAACTGCTTGAGGAATACCCTGAATTACAACTTGAAGATTATGCTACACATAGTCAAGAATTGTAAGAAGCATAGGAGATCATTTGACCTGTCTCCTCACATGGGTATGTACATAATCCTATAGCCCAAAAAGCTTTTGCAAAATCTTTTTTCTATGAATGGTTGTCCAATAGATTAGCATTTTTGTATAATATTAAGAATGATGTGGTGAAAGAAATCTCTAGCATTCAAAAGGAATTAGCAAAATTTTGAGCTAGCACAATTTCTCTTAGTTCTCTGGATAAATTATTAATAGAAATGGAGCAAGTAAAGCTTGATGCTAAAGGTTCCAAAAAATTTGAACAGATTGATAATCTTCAAAAAACTAAAAAATCTTATCCTGAGCATGATGATTCTAAAACTATTAACAGTCAAGTATTTGCTTATTTGAAAGGATTTTCTAATCCTTGTCCAGCTTTCCTACTTACAATTAAGCTTCCTAGCATTAAATCTTATCAACTTTGTGCATTACTTGACTCTAGAGCTGATTGTAATATCACTCGTACTCAGTGTTTCCCAGAAGATTGTTGGTTACTCACCAACACCACCATCAATTTAGTAACCCATACCAAAAATCCTATCTAGCATCAAGCCACGGTTCCAATTCAATTTTCTATTGCCACTTTCCCAACTACATTTCTCCAGTTTCCTGTTGAACATTATGATTGTATTATTGGTAGTGCTACTCTCCAAGCTTGGAGCCACTATACTGTCACTTTGCATGGTACCAACATTGTTTTCAAATTTGGTTCTATTCTTCAAAAAAATGAAACTCAAGCTTATTCTCCCAAGTTGGCCTTTCCAACTCCTCCTAAGCCAATTCTACCTGGTCAACATGTCTAGTTTGCTAACCAATCTCTTTTGACCTGGGAGGAGCTTGCCCAAATTTAAACTACCTTTGCTGAAATTGTTCTTACAAAGGATTTGGAAAAATTTACCCACAATTTTGAATGTTCTCTTAGAATGAAATGGGATTCAAATGGTTAGGAAATTCTTCCAAAAAGTAAAGCCAACTATTTACTATTATCAAGAGTTGAACAAGCCACTTGTGAAAAAGAAATTGTTGAACTTCTTGCTAAGAAATTAATTTGACCAAGTTCAAGTCCTTTCTCTTGACATGCCATATATGTTCCAAAGAAAGATGAAAATGGAAATGAATTATCAAAAAAAAGACTTGTAGTTAATTACAAACCATTAAATGCATGTCTGGAAAGCAACCAACACCCATTGCCAAACAAAAATTATATTTGGCAGAGAATTCAATGTTGTAATGTGTTTAGTAAGTTTGATTTGACTAAAGGTTTTTTGTAGATAAGAATTCAAGAAAAGATCAATATGAGACAACCTTCTCTATTCCACAGGGCTTATTTGAATGGAATGTACTACCATTTGGCATAAAGACTGCTCCATCCATATTTCAAGGATTTATGGATCAAATATTTACTCCATATGAAAAATTTATTCAGCCTTACATAGATGATATTCTTATCTTTAGTCAAGATCATAAATCTCATTTGGAGCATCTCAAAAATTTCTTATCTTTGTCTCAAACTCTTGGTTTATGCCTCAATCCATCAAAGCTCAGCTGGTGTATAGAAAGTCTAGTTTTTATTGGTACAAAAATTGAACCAAATGGTAAACTCTATCCTCAAACTCATCTATTGCAAGTAATTCAAAAGGTTGAAGTAAAGGATAAAAAGAGTTTGCAAATATTTCTTGGTGTGTTGGTTAGTGAGGACACTTGGATTCAAACAAGTTATAGGTTCGATTCCATATGGCTATTTTTTTATTGCCCAAAATCTAAGGTGCCACCTCATCATCATGATGCAATCATTACTTGTTATTTTTCTTCCAAATTCAAATGGACATAACTTTCACAATTAAACTCTATTTTTGACGAAACAAATTTCATTGGAAAGATTTCAATGAGCTCTTTCATTTGAAATCGATTATTAACCACTTTTGAGGTGATTATTTTTCCACTTTTTTACGACTTCTGATCCCAGTTTGATCAAACTTTGACCAATCATAGCTTTTCCTTCTAAACTCTAATTTTTCCCATTCAAGTTGCATTGGATTCAAAATTGCAATATCACTCACGCTCAGTGTTTCCCACAAGATTGTTGGTTACCCACCAACAATAGCATCAATTTAGTAGCCCATACCGGAAATCCTATCTGTCATCAAGCCATAGTTCCAATCCAATTTGCTACTACCACTTTCCCAATGAAATTTCTCTAGTTTCCTCTTGAAGATTAGGATTATATTATTGGGAGTACTACTCTCCAAGCTTGGAGCCCCTATACTATCAGTTTGCATGTTACCAACATTGTTTTCAAATTTGGTTATTTTCCTCAAATAAATGAAACTTGGGCTTATTCTCCCAAGTTGTCCTTTCCAACTCCTCCTAAGCCAATTCTACCTAGTCAGCATGTCTGGTTTGCCGACTAGTCACTTTTTGACATAGGAGGAGCTTGCCCAAATTCAAGCTACCTTTGTTGAAATTGTTCTTACAAAGGATTTGGAAAAATATACCTGCAATTTTGAATGTTCTCTCAGAATGAAAAGGGATTCAAATGGTCATGAAATTCTTCCAAAAAGTAAAGCCAAGTATTTATTATTATCAAGAGCTGAACAAGCCACTTGTGAAAAAGAAATTGTTGAACTTCTTGCTAAGAAATTAATCTGACCAAGTTCAAGTGCTTTCTCTTTCCATGCGATGTATGTTCCAAAGAAAGATGAAAATGGAAATGAATTATCAAAAAAAAGAGTTGTAGTTAATTACAAACCATTAAATACATGTCTGGAAAGAAACCAACACCTATTGCCAAACAAAGATTATATTTGGTAGAGAATTCGAGGTTGTAATGTGTTTAATAAGTTTGATTTGATTAAAGGTTTATGGTAGATAAGAATTCAAGAAAAAGATCAGTATGAGATAGCCTTCTTTGTTCCACGGAGCTTATTTGAATGGAATGTACTACCATTCGGCATAAAGATTGCTCCATCCATATTTCAAAGATTTATGGATCAAATATTTACTCCATATGCAAAATTTATTCAGCCTTACATAGATGATATTCTCATCTTTATTCAAGATCATAAATCTCATTTGGAGCATCTCAAAAAGTTCTTGTCTTTGTGTCAAACTCATGGTTTATGCCTCAATCCATCAAAGCTCAGTTGATATACAGAAAGTCTAGTTTTCATTGGTACAAAAATTGAACCAAATGGAAAAATCTATCCTCAAACTCATCTACTGTAAGAAATTCAAAAGGTTGAATTAAAGGATAAAAAGATTTTGCAAAGATTTCTTGGTCTGGTTAATTACATTGTAGGATATTTCTATAATATTGCAGAAGCTAGAAAAGAATTGAATAAATTGCTTTGAAAGAATGCACCACCATAGACTGAATGACACAACCAGGCAATTGAAAAAATTAAGCAATAGTGTCACCAGCTACCCCCTCTTCATATTTCTAGAAAAGGCAAAAAGATTGTGCAAACTAATGCTTGGGGTGCAGTACTTCTTGAGCAAGTAAATATCAATGGAAAAATTAAAGAAGCAATTATCAGGTTTGTGTCTCATCCTCAAACTTGACAATTTCTTCTTTAATTTGTCCATTGATATTTACCTGCTCAAGAAGTACTACACCCCAAGCATCATGACTAGTGTCAGTTTGGATAATCTTTTTGACTTTTTCAGGAATGCAATGAGTAGGTAGCTAGTGACACTACTACTTAATTTTTTCAATTGCCTAGTTGTGTCGTTCAACCCATGGTGGTGCATTCTTTTGAAGCAATTTATTCAATTATTTTCTAGCTTCTACAATATTCTAGAAATATCTTGCAATGTAGTTAACTAGACCAAGAAATCTTTGCAAACTCTTTTTATCGTTTACTTCAACCTTTTGAATTGCTTGTAGTAGATGAGTTTGATAATAGAGTTTACCATTTGGTTCAATTTTTGTACCAATGAAAATTAGACTTTCTGTAAACCAACAAAGCTTTGATGGATTGAGGCATAAAACATGAGTTTGAGACAAAGACAAGAAATTTTTGAGATGCTCCAAATGAGATTTATGATCTTGACTAAAGATGAGAATATCATCTATGTAAGGCTGAATAAATTTTGCATATGGAGCAAATATTTGATCCATAAATCCTTGAAATATGGATGGAGCAATCTTTATGCCGAATAGTAGTACATTCCATTCAAATAAGCCCTGTGGAATAGAGAATGCTATCTTATATCAATCTTTTTCTTGAATTCTTATTTGCGAGAAACCTTTAGTCAAATCAAACTTACTAAACACATTACAACCTTGAATTCTCTGCCAAACATAATCTTTGTTTGGCAATAGGTTTTGGTTGCTTTCCAAGCATGCATTTAATGGTTTTTAATGAACTACGAGTCTTTTTTCTAATAATTCATTTCCATTTTCATCTTTTTTTGGAACATACATGGCATGGCAAGAGAAAGGACTTGAACTTGGTTGGATTAATTTCTTAGCAAGAAGTTCAATAAAAAAAATTTCACAGGTGGGTTGTTCAACTCTTGATAATAGGAGAGAAATAAATTTTAAAAATCCACCAAGTAAGGAATGAGGAAATGGGAGTTGAACTACCAACTACCCATCAACTAAAATTAAGGCCAACCACTACACCATTAACATGATTAAAAATACATGTGTGGTTAGTTCTATTTGAACTTGGTTTAGCTGCCGACCTTAGTTAAATAAGGTTTATAGTTATTTTGTTAATATTTTGTTAACTCCCATTTAGTAAATGCCAAAAAATAAAATGGTAAAAGGGGGTTGAACAAAATAAAAATAGTTAGAAGGCCTAATTATGTAAATTATTGTTTTGGCCTATTTTAGTTTTGTATAAAAAGAGGAGTTGGGGACTTTTCAAGGCATGAAAATTATTTTGAACATCCAGATGATGAGGAGACTGTGATTTTCAAGACTTGGTGTTTATTCTTGCATATTGGAGAATATTATTGCATGTGCTTGAAGGGAATTGTTTTGAATCACTTGTAATTGATTTCTTGAAGTTAATCAGATCGGTCCCCCTATTGGAGCTGGACCTAGAGATGTAGTCCATACCAAAGGAACTCTGAAATCAAATGTGTTGTGTCTCTATCTCTCATTTCTCCTATCATTTTATTTTGAGTTGTTCTTTTATTGCAATTACATTAATTTAATTTGTTAAAAGTTTTAAATTGACTTTACATAATTGCTTAGCATTCTTTGTAATAGTCCTAGATCCTAGAAATCATATTAGTTGCGGCAGTAATTCTGATGATCATGGTGAAGAAGTTGTTTATGTTGCAATGAAAGATGATTCTGATGAAGATGAGAAAATTGAATTGATCTTACATGTGTAAGGAAACTCAGGTGCGGAAACAGCTTCCTACACTAATCTCATAAGGAAAGTATGATGCAAATCCTATCAAAATCTTCTACACTTACAAATTCAATATCATGTAAACAACAACATTGCAACCAACCATGCATACAGAAAATAGACAGAGAAAGGAACACATAACACAAGGATTTTCCAGTGGGCAAAAACCTTTTAGTAAAACAACCCCACCCCTTCAGAACCTGCACAATGTATTATCTTCAACACGAGGTTACAATACACTTGCAATGCAAGTTCAACATCAAAAACAGAAGACTCTAGTAGCTACTCGCAGTACCAACAATACACCTTTTTCACATCGCATCTCTTCACAACCCTAAAAATGCTTATAACATGCGCTTCACTTTAGGGCTACTCCCAAAAGGTAAACCGTATTAGGGTTTTACTATTGGGGTAGAGTGTATAGTACTCAAATATATTAGTTGCCACATGTCTTCACCTATCATTAAATCTTCCTAACATAGCTCTTAAGTGTCATAGGAATCCATCATAACCATTTTAGTCATGATCTCCTTACACACAGTTCAAGATGTCAACACATCAACATTATTTGCAAGAAATACATTTTACAAAACAAATAATAAGAATAGGAATTATACAAGGTTGAGACACCTTATTCCTAACAACATGTGAGTAAGAGTGATATATGGATACTTGATAGTGGTTTCTCACATCATATGACTAATGATTCAAGAAAAATTGATAAGTTAGAACATCATTATGGAAGTAGTGTTAAGTTTGGTAATGTTACACCATGTTATGTGAAGGGTAAAGGATCAATCAAACTAAATGAAAAGATCAAATGTGATAATGCATACTGGATTGATGGATTGAAATATAACTTGTTGAGTGTGGCACAATTGATAAGCTCAAGCTATAGAGTTGATTTATAGAATAAGAAGGAAAATATGTATGATGCTACTAGTCAACTAGCTAGAAGTAGAGAACAAATAAGAGGTAACTTGTTCTATCTAGACCTATATGAAGATACTTGTCTATTTGCATAATATAAAGATGTTTGGTTATGGCATAAGAGGCCATGACATGTTAATTTTGTTAAGTTGGTAAGAAATTTGTCTAGGTTGGTTTGCATGATGTTGTCATTTACGGAAACACATAAGTCATGTGAAGTGAGCATATCATAAGGATGAAGAATTGGGTTACATACTTTGAAAATTATCTAATTATAACACTGTACATCTGATAGAATAGTTAGAGTTTTGATCAATGCACCTCACAAAATTAATATTGATACATGCAGAGTTAGGTAAGATTAGTAGAGATTATGAGGATGACAAGTGCAAAAGTGCATGATAGTACAATTAGTATGGAAAGAGTTATAATGATTTTATCAATTGCAATATTGTAGAAGTAGATAAAAGAAAGATAAGGAAATGAGTATTTTGGGTTAAGGAATTATTGTTTTTACCAAAATAATTACATAACTAATTAAGGACGACATCCTATATGTTATCGTAAGCTAGCATGAGTTGATTTTATATTTTGGAAAGTGTGTAAAGGTATGAAGGATGACTGAGCAGATAATTATGAAATAACAAGGTGTAAAGGAAAATTATAAATGTGATATTAAGTGTGCTTCTAAGGAAGTGAGTATGATACATATGTGATGTGATTCCAATTTATGATGAGAGCTATGAAAATTGTGATTTTTTTTGTGAAGAGAAGCAAAGGCAATATCAGATATTGAAGATATCAACAGCAATGTAAAGGTTTTTGTATCTATTTTTTTGTATTGAATAAATTTACTGTATATTGCATGCTTGGGAAGTGGGATCATCGTGCATACATTTGTAAATTGTATCTAATAACTCCTAACTGGTTTGAGGCTTCTAGCAACGCTTGAGTCTTCTTACAAGGATCAAGATACTATACAGATGTAACAAACTCCTAAGAGGTTCAATATCTTTAACCACATATTTTTTATTATTGGGTTATCTTGTGGGTACCAACCCTAGTGGGGTTTTCCCTTGGAAAAGGTTTCCATAGTTCTAAAAAATATATGGTGTTATGAGTTACTTTGTTTTATGGTTATGTTTATTGTTCAACATAGTTAGTTTACTTTCTTATACAAGTTATAAAGTTATTAAAGATATCCAATTTTTTGACAAAATTTTATGAAATACTGATTCACACACACACCCCCTAGAATTTCCTATATAAGAGGCTATTCAATGTGAATTTCAACAACTTGGTGATTATTATTAAAATGAAAAGAGTTAGTGAATTCCCAAGACTAAGAAAATGTGATAATCTGATGTGCAAATAATATAAAATGGGTAAGATAGAAAAATGTGGTTTCAAGAGAACTAGCTTTTCTTCTTATGATATTTTGGAGTTGGTTCATACTTAATTTCTTTTTCCTATTGGAATATATAGATATTATGGTGATAAATACTTTATTTTGTTTGTTGATGACTTTTCTAGAATGATGAACTATGATGTTTCTTAGGAAAAGATCTGATGCATTTCAAATGTTTAACTAGTATCTTCCTAGAGTTGAGAAAGAAATAGGTAAGATTCTTAAATGTTTCAGAACTAATAGAGGTGGTGAATTCATCTCAAATGAGTTCAACATATTTTGCAATGACAAAGGAATCAAGAGGTGAATGAGTGCACCAAGGACACAACCATGGAATGGTATAGCTAAAACAAGGAATAGATGAATTATGGATTATGGAAGAACATTGATGATAGAGTGTAATGTTTAATATAAATACTAGAGAGAGGCTATTAGCATTGTTTTCTACACTCTAAACCAAGTTCAAGTGAAGAAAAGACCAAATAATACACCTTTTGAACTCTGGTATGGACATGCACCAAATGTTAATTATTTTAAAGTATTCAAAATAAAATATTATATATTGAAAGATGCAAGGAAAGGTAAAATTGATGCTAAAAGTGATGAAGGCATATTCCTAGGTTATTCCACTAAGAGAAAATCTTGTAAGTGTTTAAATTCTAACACTAACAAAATTGTGGAAAGTGAAAACGTTAGAATTGATGAATTTGTAGAGAAAGATAAAGAGGAATGCAAGAAAGAACCTAAAGATTATTAAAGATTTAGCTATATGTATGAAGGTGAACCTTGAGCCTTACCTAAACTAGAAAAGGTGGTTGTCAAGAATCAGCAGTCAGGCATTGTCAAGGTTTTGCAGAAGAGTTATGTCAAACATCACTAAAATGTTGAGCATCAAGCTATAGGAGCCAAGTCATAGACTATGACTATTGATCAATAGATAATAAAAATTGAGTTACAACTAGAAATAATAGAAGATGTTGAGCATGTAGAATCCTATGAACAACAACAAGAGGAACCAATATTTGAACCTATATTGGCATAGTATGTGTAGACATCATGCACCAAAACAAATCATTAGAGATAAATATTTGGGAATCATAACAATAAGATGATTAAAGAACGATACATTCTTACTATGTGAGTCTGAACCTAAATATGTCAAATATGCTTTAGAGAATGAAGATTGGATCAAGGCAATGAATAAAGAAAATGAACAAATTGAGAAGAATCAGACATGGGCATTGGTACCCAGATGAAAAAATAAAAATCTAATTGGAACTAGGTGGATGTTCAAAAATTAGTTGAATGAGAAGGGTGAAGTCATAAGGAACAAGGAAAGACTAGTTTGTAAAGGATATGCACAAGAGAAAGGGGTTGACCATGGTGAAACTTTTTCCCCAGTTGCAAGGTTGGAAGGAATGAGATATTTCTTGCATATACTTCTTATAAAGGATTCAAAGTGTACCAAATGGATGTAAAATCTATGTTTTTTAATGGTATTCTAGAGGAAGGAGTCTACATTAAATAACTTGGAGGATTTTTTTATCCAAACAAAAAGAATTTGGTATGTAAATTGCATAAAGCTTTATATGGTTTAAACCAAGCTCAATCTATGCTTTTTAATGGTATTCTGGAGGAAGAAATCTACATTAAATAACTTGGAGGATTTTTTTATCCAAACAAAAAGAATTTGGTATGGAAGTTGCATAAAGCTTTATATGGTTTAAACCAAGCTCCTAGAGCATGGTATGAAAAGTTACACAATTACTAGGTGCAATTTGGTTTTGCAAGAACTAATGACAATAGCAATCTATATCTAATAAGTGATGTTAAAATATAGATATTTCTAGCTAAATTTTTTGTTGATGATATCATATTTGGAGGAAATGATTCATTGAGCAAGTCATTTGTTAATCAAATGAAAAAGGAGTTTGAAATTTCAATGTTTGGAGGGATTAAATTATTTATTTGTTTACAAGTTTATCAGATGAAAAAATGTATTTTCATCACTCAATCAAAGTAAAGAAAAATACTTTTGGTATGTAAGACTTAAGGCCAGTTGGCACACCTATGGTGATTGGACATAAATTGTCAAAGAATGATGATTCTATTGAGGTGAATCAAACATTGTACAAGTCTATGATTGGGAAACTACAATATGTTGTACATAGAAGACTTGACATTGCATTAGTTGTTGGAAATTTTTCTGGATTTTCTTCTAATCCTAAAAGAAAACTATGATGTTAGTAAAGAGGATATTGACATATCTAAAAGGAATAGAAGACTATGGCTTATGGTACAAGAAAAGTAATAAATTTGATTTGAAAGTATACACAGATGTTGATTGGGAGGGAAATGTTGATGATAAAAAGAGCACAATTCAAGGATTTTTTTTCTTTGGTAGAAGATTGATTTCATAGACAAGCAATAATAAAAACTATATTTAACAATCAACAATAGAAGCTAAATATGTTGCGCCAGTAGTGAATTGTTCAAATATTGTATGGATTAAGAAATTGAGGTATGAAGGAAGAGATCACTAAACTAGTTGTGATTTATTGTGATAACACAAGTGTTATAAATATATTAAACAACCCTATGATGCATACAAAGACTAAGCATATTGAGATCAAGTATTGATATTACTTGAGAGAGTCAGTACAAGAGAAAGAAGTGAGACTAGAATTTGTGAACACAAAGGAGCAATTGGATGACATATTCACAAAGGCACTACCTAAGGATGATTTTGAGTATCTAAGAGGTAAGTTAGGGGTCATCCACCGACATGGAAAAAATTGAGAAGAGATGTTGGATTGCATCAAATGTTTGAATCTGAATATCTTACAAATTGATGTCATAGGTCACACTTTAGGAGTTTCCTAAAGTTGTGAAAAGGAAAAGCAAGGAACAAGACTATGAGTAGAAGAAGCTACAAGAAATTAATGTTGAGATGAGATTGCTATATTAGTCAGATTAGTGACATGATAATGTATGTATGGTATGTCTTTGGAATTTTTGTCAAAAAAGGAGAGTATTACCGATTGAGTTACCATACAAAGACAAAAACAAAGAGGAAGATTAGTATTATCAAGTTACCATATAACATCTATTAGCTAAAGAGTGAAAGTATGAGATTGAGTAACTATATAGGGATAGACATATATAGGGAGATATGTGTTGTGATATTTCTACAGAGAATATTATGCACTAGGTTAATAGAGGGAGCATCCTGAGCTTGCACGGATGAGAATTAGAATGAAACTAAGAAAGAGTAAACACAAACATAGAGGGGGCTGACAGTATAGTAATGATGCTTTTTGGATTGCATGGTAACTAGTGAGGTGCTTTCATCAATTCCAAAGAGGGAGATTGTTGGAAACTACAACTAGAGCAATTATTATATTATCATTGATGTCAAACCTATTGGTAAGACAGAGTGTCAAACTATTAAATTATAAGGATCAATGTATGTGTATTAGAACTACCTGTATATGGTATGTGTTTTCCAAAGCCAGCTCTCTTTTATTTTTTATATCAACCATAAGTTATGAAAAGACATGTCCCAAGGGACATGTCTATTTTCTAAATTTAATAATTTATATAATTATATATATATATATATATTCTCATAACTTATATCTCACATATACATATATATATGTATATGGATGTATATATGTATATATGTATATATTGTAAGGTTTATCTTATTGAAGCTACTAAACATCAACACTCCCTCTTAGCTAGGGAGGATAAACACGAGACATATAATAAATATTACACCATCAGTAATATTATAAAATCACATCAAGGAAATCTTTGATCAGAAGACTTCCATATATAATATCATATGGGCATTGGCCTATCTAAATGTCAACATATAATATTCACTGAATACTATTTTGATATCATATTAGGTAACATGAGTATTGGCCTATTAGAACATCAATCAAATTTTTTCACAAAGTACTCTGAGTAATGGCCTATTAGAATATCAACTAAATGATATTCACCAAGTACTCAATGCGATAATGGTCTATCAAAATATTAAGGCAAGATATTCACCAAATACCTATCATATATCTATACAAAAAACTTTATAGACAATCAATTTAATGACATCTAACACTTTTGGTGCTAAACTTGTTTGGAAAATGTATGGAAAATCCTCTGCAAAATGGTGTCACCTTTTGCAAGAGAAATATTTAGATAACTTGGAACCTTCCAAAGTTCTTACTATGCTAGACCCACCAAAGGCATCTATCATTTGGGATTTCATTATGGCTTCTTGAGAATTTATTACTTCATTCATATCATGGCAATTGATCAATGGGGATAGTGTCAATTTTTGGTTTGATTCATGGAATGGGTTTTCCCCCCCTCTGCCACTATTGATTCTCTAAAGGATTTTCCAAACATGATCATTCAAGCTTGGGGGACATCCTTTTCTACTTATGTCTCGGCTATTCATAGGTTTACAGGGCTAGTTATTTGGCAAGACCCCTCATCTCTTCCTATATCCCACAATTAGGTTGCTTCTTTCAAACAAGCTCTAGTTGAAAGGAATGTCTTTATGTCTAATCATCTAGATTGCCTCTTTTGGGTTCCAGCTAAAGATGGTAAATACCTTATTAAACTAGGATACTCAAGGCTCTCCAACAAAACTAGTATAATCAAACCACATATCATGCTTTTGAATTCTATTGGAATAGCTCAGTTTTGCCAAAAGCAGGATGCTTTGCATGGCTTGCACTAAAGAATTGAATTTTAACTAGTGATCATCTTCATAGATTGAACTTTTCTTATCCTTTTAAATGTGTGCTCTGTCTGCAAGTTATAGAAATAATAGATCACCTCCTCTTAAATTGCTCTTTTGCCCAAGATTGTTGGCATTTGTCCTTGATAAGCTTAATTTCGATATGCCATTACCTAATTCTCTATGGAATTTATTCCATACATGGCCAATCTTATACTCTAAATCACTATTTTCATGTCTTTGGAAGTGCATCCCTGCATCTGTAGTATGGGAAATTTGGTGGGAAAGAAAGAAGAGAATTTTTAGACAGACGTCATCTCCAATACTTCAATTTTTGGAAGGATTAGAGAGATCAATTGTTGAGTCTTTCAAACAAGTTCTAGCTGAAAGAAATGTCTTTATGTCTAATCATCCAGATTGCATCTTTTGGGTTCCAGCTAAAGATGGTAAATACTTTATTAAACTAGGATACTTGGCTCTCCAACACAACTAGTATAATCAGACCACATATCATGCTTTTGAATTCTACTAGAATAGCTCAATTTTGCCAAAAGAAAGATGCTTTTCATGGCTTTCACTAAAGAGAAAAATGTTAAGTAGTGATCATCTTCACATATTGAACTTTTATAATCCCTTTAACTATGTGCTCTGTTTGCAAGTTATAGAAACAATATATCACCTCCTCTTAAACAGCCCTTTTGCCCAAGATTGTTGGCATTTGTCCTTGATAAGCTTAATTTCCATAAGCCATTACTTAATTCCCTATGAGATTTATTCCAAGCATGGCCAATCTTATACTCTAAATCAATGTTTTCATGTCTTTGGAAGTGCATCCCTACATTTGTGGTATGGGAAATTTGGTGGGAAAGAAAGAAGAGAATTTTAGATAGACATCATCTCTAATACTTCAATTTTTGGAAGGATTAGAGAGATAAATTGTTAAGCTTATTAATGCTTCAATAAGTAAATATAAGGGTAAACATGTTTTTTCTCCTTGGGATGGCTATGGTATTCAGTGGTGGAAGGGTTTACTTTTTTCCTTATCTTCATGCTCCATTGTGTCCATCCAAGATTTATCTTATTTGAGCACATGCCAAGTGGATTCCTCCAAGTGAGGGTTATTTCAAACTCAATTTTGATGGAGCCTCTAGAGGAAATCTAGGTAACTCTAGCTATGGCATAGTCATTAGAGGATTTAAAGGTCATGTGATTGCAACAAAATCATCTTCTCTCCCTCAGTGTACTTATAACAATGTTGAGGCCTTGGCCTTGGTTTTTGGTTTGGAACTTGCAAAATCACTTTCTATATCTAAGTTACATGTTGAAGGGGATTCATCCATTATTATTAATGCATGTATTAAATGTCATGTATATAATTGGTCAATATAGTATATATTACATCAAGTATGGTCTCTTCTTGATTCAATCTATGAATGTTACATCGTGCATACTTATAGAGAAGGCAATCTTTTAGCTGATTGTCTGGTTAATTTGGGTACTGACAAGGTTTAAATTAACTCTTTACTTTCCCCACTTAACCTCCTTGATCTCCCCAACTTGGTTAATACTATGAAAAAAGAATATGTTTAGAATAAGGTTGAGTCCTCCTCATATTTTATTTGATAGTAAATCATAACTTCTCTATGATTTCATATGTTTTTTCTTTTATGGAACTAACTTGTTCTTTTGAAATATTATATGCAAGTTAGGTTCTTGGATTACACTTGAATCAGATGGCTTTCTAATATCATGGTCTTAATTGAAGTTTTGGGTGTAGATTAGTGATGATAATCTCTATGATAGTTTTCTGCTAGGCTCTGGGTCTTGTCTTTGGCTCCAATCAATGAATTGTATTCATATGAGTTTTGGGTTCTTTGTAATTACTATAGTCTTGATCTAGGAATATCTAGGACAAGATTCATTAGTGTTAATAAATACTCTCTTGATGTAGTATTTATTCTTCTACATCCCTTTTTCATATCAAGCAATGACCTGAGTTTTTCTTTTCTGGTTCGTTTCTCCAGGAGCTTTTTTGAACCAGTTATTAGTAATATGAATATAATGTTTTGCCAAAAAAACATTTACCCAAAATTTATATCATGATACAAATTATTTTAAGTCATAACCATCCAATAACTTCTACAAATATAAGTGATAATCATTTGGAAGTTGTCACTTCCTCATGATGTACGTAGGAGAGTTCTCATATACATGAAGTCACTATTGATACTATCATGTGGTGTTGTTGTGACATCTACCATGGGTCATATCAGAGAATACTTATCTCTCATAGATAAGAATGTATTACGATAAATTCCACTTGGAATTTCTTCTTCACAAAGAAACACTAATCTTTTGATCTTCTCGTTAATGCTATTCCTAATAAGGTGTAAAAGCTTCCTCTAAATTTGAAACATATCCTCTATCTTCTCCCTCTCTTTGTCCAAGATTGTTTCTAATAAATTGTTATGCTCCCTAGTTCAACAAGTATCCATTTATCTAGGAATTGTTATGGTCTAGATATCTTTGGTTCACATGGAACTTCATACCATGAATCATAGTCCCTTTAACTATAATAATTTCTACATTAGTAGAGAAACCATCTTAGCATAGTCTACTCGTTCTGAACCAATATGACCAAGATTCTTGGAAGAAAACTAAGACATGTCATCTATCTACTCCCTCTTAGATGGATGTTCCAAACTTCCTTTTGTTATAGAAGGTTACTCATATTTGGTGGCATGCCTAATGTGTCGTTCTTCTTTTCTTGCAAGAACATCCTTAGAGACAATGAAAAGATCGAGTTAAATAACTTTTATAGCATGAATAGAAATATGATTAAGATAGAGAATACAATGAGAAGATAAATGTGATACTCAAAGCTAATCAATACTTATCTACACGTCCTTGATACGAGTTGCTTCAATGAAGACATCTCCTCTATTGAATCATCTCCCCACTAAGGATGTCTCAAATTGGAACTCTAAAGTGTCTCTTCTCTGACATCTTCCCTCTAAAGATGGTTCACGTGGGAATGAATCATTTGTTATTATTCCCCCCACAATGTAAAAGTCCCACTCTAATATCATTTAAACAATTTTGCATCACATCAAATTATGACAACCTTATTTTTTTATTTTTTTTTTATTATTACATGGAAACATCTTATCCCATTATTTAGGGGCATCTTCTAACCATTGTCCAATAAACTCCATGTAGAATTTATTACTAACTCCTCAAAAGGCCATCTCAATTTGAATTCTTGTAAATAGGGAGCAATTGATCATCCATAGAAGCAATATCACACCATTATTGTAGATTGGATGAAACATCCCTAATCTCTCATAGCCCCTAATAAATGGTTTTGAACTTTGTTTAACATGTAAGAGTTCAACATGTAATATGTGGCAGTTCACATATAGCATACTTTTATAGTGTGAGAATAGTCAAACTTGAAACACAACTCAAACTTGGAACCTCCTACATTATCACAATATTCCACAAGGGTTGCTTTTTAAATCCATCATAACACTTTTAATTCCTTCACAAAGAAGTACCTTTCGATGAAGTGCATATCTCTAAAGCACCTTACCCCTCATCATCCCAATATTATGATATTGGGTTTCCTTTTTTGAGAATATTTTTTTGTCAAATGACTATCAATAATATGTGACCCATCTCATAGTCTCCCTCAAAGATAATAGATCAAAACTCTACATAGTTTCTGTAAGAATTTGCCTTAGGGCAAGATTCACCCAAGATCATAGAACTTGAACACAAGCACAATTGTAGACCACAAAAGAGAATGATCAATATATCAGAGTATGTCCTCATACATTGCTCTGTATTGTATGTACAAACACACTAGGAGTGCTTGTATATAAAGGCCTCTCAGAAAGCACCTAGAATGTCTCTAGAAAGAGCCAGGAGATAAGATAAGCATGACAACTAAGCACACGTCCTATCCATCATTCTAGATGAGAGGATAAGAATGAAAAGGTGTATCTCAAGTAGAGATGTTGTAGACACCATGTGCTTAATTAGTGTGCTAGTTGTAATGTTCTAGACACCATGTGCATAAAAGAGGTGCAAACTCTTATGTTCAACATGAAAACTCACAAGAGTGCACATACTCCTAGGTGGAAAATAAATAAATAATAAAAATATGAATTAACCTAAGTAAAATTAAGTAAGAGTAAATAATAAATACTTATTTACACCAACACCGCCCCTTAAGTGCAACTTAGGGGAATGCCCTTAAGCTTATGAAACTAGGATGAAAATGTAGAATGGGTCCTAGCTACTAGGCCATGTTAGGTACCCATGTACATAATGAAATACAATCTCTCATAAAGTGGAGAAAGAGGGAAAACCTCATGGGAAAAACCCTCCCCCAAAAAGAGAGATGAAAAGTGATGCATGGATGGATGGAGTAATCAAGACCCCCTCATTATGACATACATCAAGTATATACAAGAGAGAAATGGGAGAAGGAATAAACCCCCAAAGTAGAAAAAAATCCCTCGCAAAAAGGAGAAGAAGGAGATAAGGTAGTTCCCCCACCCCCTAAAGGTAGTGTATCAATTAGTGAGAAATGCTCCAATGTAGAAGTTGATCCATGACTGCTAGATGATGTTCCTCCCCTTTAGAACAAACAATGGCAAGGGTACTTGTGAGATGCTTCCCCTATATGTAGAAAGAATCTCTATGATGAAAAGTGTCTTTGAAACCTACTCAACTGTCCCTCAATCGATACTGATGATGGCTCCTTCCAAAACTGCTGAGAAGAAGTGCATATCTAGCAACAAAGCATGTAGAACCTGTCTCAAAGATCCAACAGTCTTCTCAAATGACAAAGAGACCTCCTACAACTATAGTACATAAGTATCCATAATCACATCAGCCTGTAAAGATTGATCATGTAGAGAATGGACATGAGGGTTAGAGTGGGCCCTTGCAACAACTATAGAAGGATCATCTTTAGCAAAGAGAAGCAGTAGATCATCAAAGAAGTCCTTCAAATCTATTGTGTGTGACTCCATGAACAAACCTAAAATGTTGGTCAAGAAGTCATCACCTAAGGCTAAAATTTGAAGACAAAGTGTACCCTATTGTGCTGAGGTACATGAATCTGTAACTGTGGCAATGGATGAAGAATTTGCCTAAAAAAGAAGACGAATATCATCTAGGATAACTCCCACATCTTCAATGTGAGACTCCATGAACTAGCCTACAATGGTGGGAAGAAATTTGTTGCATGAAGGTAAAGTAGGAAGACATAAAGGTTCCTACTACACTAAATTTGAAGCATATGTGGCTAGAACAGGATTAGTAGGAGCAACAGGAGCATCTAGAGGTGTGATCTCATTTGGAGTTGAAGGTACCATAACTAGAGTGATTGGATGTAGAATGTCCTTTGGAAATAGAGGAACACATGGATCTCCATATGCTTCCTAAAGAGCCATCGAAAGATCATGAGGAAAAATTGTCATTCTGATGCAGGAGCAACCAGAGGTATAAGAGCAATCTTGTGTCACCGAAAAAAAAAAAAGTACTTAGACTTAGTTTCTATTTCATGTGTTTTCATTTCTAGATACCCATTTGGGTCAAATAAAGGTTCCAACACTCACAGTTCCACTATCAGTGTTCTAGGATAGAGTATTTGAACACCTTGGGATACGTGTAAATGCCAAAAAAATAGGAGTATGTAATTGAGCCATCATTTTGGTGAACTAGGAGGTGTAGATTGGCCAGATGAATGCAATTGTAATTTAGAGCATTCCAGAGAAAGAATCAGGTCAAAAGGCCCCATGGTTTGAAAGTTATCAAAGTTTTTTGGGTTTTGGAGACCTCCTAAGAATGCTTCAAAGTTAGGTTAGGGGAATTAAATGAACTCAAAAAGGGCCAAAAAATGGGGGACGAGAAAATCTGGTCCATAAGGCTATAGAGCGATTCGAGAGCTTTCCAAAAATGTAAACGGTTCGTCAATCGGAGCTACGGTTCAAAAGATATGCCTCTCGAAAGTTTGGTTACCATTTTTGGATTCTTCTAGATTTGCGTCAACGTCTAACACAGCTTCCAGAGCCTTCTATTTGGTCGGTGGATGCCTACTAGCACTTTCTAGAATGTATTCCTAGTCCTTAACCCTCTAGGGTCTATTTAAGGACATTTCTAGCATTGTAAAAAGCAGTTCGAAGTGGAATTTGAGAGGAGGTTCTAAAAGGAGAAATTATCTCTAGATTTATGTTATTGTAAGCCCATAGGGCATGTTATGAAGTCTATTTTCTCTATACTGAATGTACTAGCTTATTTTCACAGTTAACACAATTTTCCTTTTCCTGTTCTGTCCATTCTGTGTTTGGGTTGTGTCCCCATCAAGTGGTATCAGAGTTGGTTTTTCTGAGTGTGTAGATAGAGCGCCAACTATGAGGCAGTTTGCACTAGGACTATTTGGTTGTGGGTTTGAGTTAAGAAGATGCCTCCATGAAGAGAGCATGGTGGAAGGGCTAGAGTTGTTAATCCTGAGGAGGTTAGAGCCCTCCAAAGGCAGGTATAAGCATTGCAGGAGGACCTCCGTAGAGGAACAAATGTTGCCACAGGTGACGACAGTGAGGATGACAATGAAGAAGAAGAAATTGGACCAGAAGGGGAATTTGATGGGGAAGCTCTGAATCAAGTAGAGGAAAGGCTTTTTAGGGCCATTACTAAATTTGGGAAAAGACCTACAATTGATGTGGGTGTATTTTTAGGAAATCTGAAACCAAATGAGTTGATCGACTAGATCAATGAACTGAAAAAATACTTTGAGTATGAGGATATCAAGGACCCAGATAGGGTTAAGTTTGCAAAGGCCAAACTCAAAGGCCATGCCAAAATCTGGTCGCAAGAGGTTCAATTGGAAAGAAACAGAAGAGGAAAGGAGAAGATCACAAGGTGGGATCGCATGGTGGACAAATTGAAGAAGTAGTTCATTCCTGTGGACTACGAGCTTGATTTGTTTAAGAAGATGCATGGGCTAAAGCAAGCAGGAAGATCAGTCCAAGAATATATAGAGGAGTTTTATCAACTTTTGATTAGAGCAAGGCATGTAGAAGCAAATAAGGAGAAGGTTGCTCGTTATATCAGTGGGTTGCGACCTAGCATCCAAGAGGAATTAAGTCTGGTAAGAATGACCAACGTTGAAGAGGCATACCAGTTTTCTCTACGAGTTGAAGAGAAGTTGAATAAGAGGTTTGAAGGGAGAAAAAGAGGGTGTGGTCAATGAGGAAGGGGAAGTGGTATGTCATCTAGAGGTTGAAGTGAAACCAAAAAGAAAAATGAAGATGTGGGTACTAGCAGGCACTAGAGGAATGAGGGTTTCAACCGCTCCTGTGATCAAGAATTTGGAAATCAGAGAGGAAGAGGTAGAGGATGTGGATGAGGAAGAGGAGGCTTCCGTGGTACTTGTTTCCATTGCAATGAAGAAGGTCATCATGCCTTTGAATGCCCTCAATGACAAGGAAGGACAGATAGGAGAATCAAGGGCCAAGCTAGGGTTGCCCATGTGGATGAGGATGCATAGTTATCACATTCAGAGGATGTAGAAAGAGGAGAGACCTGGGTAAATGAAAGGGTCCTATTAAGTGGTGAGATTGAACCAATATAAAGGAGGAGTTTGTTCCGTACCAGATGCAAGTGTGAGGATAAATGTTGTGATGTGATCATTGATGGTGGTAGCACTGATAACTTCGTATCAGAAGAGATGGTCTCTAAGCTGAAGCTCAAGAGGGAGAGACATCCCCAACCATATCGGATTGCTTGGGTAAAAGATGATCATAAGGTCCTAGTAAGTGAACAATGTCTCGTGAAATTCAAAATTGGGAGTTACCATGATGAAGTTCTTTGTGATGTTATTCCAATGGATGTTTGCCATCTATTGTTGGGTAGACCATGGCAATTTGATAGACATGCAGTACATGATGCTCATGCAAACACATACTCTCTAACAAAGGATGGAGTTCGCCAAAAACTGAAGCCCATGAAAAAGGAACGTGAAAAGGTATGTAGCAGTGCTAAGATTGTCTTGTTGATGGAAGGAAGTTTTAGATGGAATGAAACATCAGCATATGTGCTATGCTTTGATTCCTAGGAAAGATAAAGAAGGTAATAGTGAAATACCACTTGAAGTTTTAGATTTACTAGGTGAATTTGGAGATATTATCTCTGATAATGTTCTAGAAGGATTGCCACCAATAAGGCAAATCAGTCATCAGATAGATCTGATTCTAGGAGCAAGTTTTCCTAACAAGGCTGCTCACAGGATGACTCCTACTGAAACAAAGGAGCTAAATAGACAAGTTCAGGAGCTGTTGAGGAAGGGCTTGATTTGGGAGAGCCTAAGTCCATGTGTAGTACCAGTAGTACTCGCACCAAAGAAGGATGGAGAGAGGAGGATGTGTATAGATTTTTGAGCTATAAATAGGATAACCATCAAGTACCGATTTCCTTTGCCAAGAATGCATGATCTTATGGACTGCTTGAGTGGAGCTCAGTACTTCATAAAGATAGATCTCAACAGTGGCTATCATCAGATACGGATACGAGAAGGAGATGACTGGAAAATAGCCTTTAAGACCAAGGAGGGTCTTTATGAGTGGTTAGTCATGCCCTTTGGATTGACAAATGCCCCAAGCACCTTCATGCGGCTTATGAATGAGGTACTTAAGAAGTTCTTGGGAAAAGTTGTTATTGTCTATTTGGATGATATTTTAATTTTCAGCAAGACTTTGGAAGAACATTTATTGCATATTCATAGTGTCCTTGAAAGGTTAAGGGAAGAGAAATTATTAATTAATTTGAAGAAGTGTATCTTTGCAAAAATGGAGTTAGTCTATTTGGGGTTTGTTATATCACTTGAGGGTCTACAAATGGATCCAGAGAAGGTAAACGCCATCTTGGAATGGCCTACTCCAAGGTCTGCTACTGAGGTAAGATCATTTCATGATCTAGTTAGTTTTTACAAGAAGTTTATTAAGAATTTTAGTGGCATATGTGCACCCCTAACTGACACAATAACAGGGGATAGAAAAGAGTTCAAATGGACTGCAGCAGCTGCGAGAAGTTTTGAATTGCTGAAGAAGAAGGTGACAGAACAACCTGTGTTGGCACTTCCAGATTTTAGAAAGGTGTTCCAGGTGGATTGTGATGCTAGTGGTCGTGCTATTGGGGTTGTATTAAGCCAAGAAGGTAAGCCTATTGCATATTTTAGTAACAAATTGAATGATGCAAAGAAGAAGTATTATGTTTATGATCAAGAGTTCTATGCAATAGTTCAGGCCTTAAAGAAATGGAGGCATTATTTGTTGCCAAAGGAATTTGTTTTGTATACTGATCATCAGGCTTTATAGTACCTAAATAGCCAAGGTAAATTAAATGAGAGGCATATGAAGTGGGTAGAGTTCTTGCAGATATACATTTGTGTTGAAGCATAGAAGTGGGAAATCTAACAGGGTTGCAGATGCACTAAGTAGGAGACAGTTGTTGCTTACAGTAATGCAGGTTGAAATAGTTGGGTTTGATGAACTCAAGAATTTGTACCCTGAGGATCTTGATTTTGCTGAAGCATGGAAAGCTTTTAAAGAGCCTATTGTTGTAGATAGAACCAAGTGGTTAGACTATTTGATTCAGGATGGCATATTGTTCAAGGGTAGTCAATTGTGCATTCCAAGGAGTTCCATGAGAGAAAATTTGATTAAGGAGAAACACAGCAGAGGGATTGCAAGATATTTTGGTCGAGATAAGACCATTGCCATTCTTAGAGAACATTATTTTTGGCCTCAGATTTCACAAGATGTGAAGAAGTTTGTACAGAGTTTCCAGGTTTGTCAAGTTGCCACGGGATTTAGTCACAATACTGGGCTATATCAGCCATTTCCTATTCCATCAAGGCCATGGGAGGACATAAGTATGGATTTTGTTCTTGGATTGCCAAGGACACAAAGGGGTAATGACTTAGTATTTGTGGTGGTTAATAGGTTCTCCAAAATGGCACATTTCATTCCATGCCACAAGACTCATGATGATGTCCATATTGCAGACTTGTTTTTTAGAGAGGTGGTAAGACTACATGGTCTTCCAAGGAGTATAGTTTCTGACAGAGATACTAAATTTGTGGGGTATTTATGGAGGACATTGTGGAAAAAGTTGAGAACAGACTTGAAATTCAGTTCCATGCATCGCCCACAGACTGACGGCCAAACAGAAGTGGTAAACAGAAGTCTAGGCAATTTGCTGAGATGTTTAGTTGGGGATAAGCCCAAGGGATGGGATTTGATTCTACCACAAGCAGAGTTTTCTTACAATAACTCTATAAATAGGAGTACTGGAAAATCACCATTCCAAATTGTATATGGAAGTAGCCCAAGGACTGCATGAGAATTGAGGAAGATAGAGCAAGGGGAAAGGACAAGTGCTGAAGCTGAAGAATTTGTCGAACATATCAAGCGTCTACATGAGGAGGTTTAAGCACACATTACCAAGATGAATCAAGAGTATAAAGCTAGGGCTGATCAAAGGAGAATACATAAGGAATTCCAAGTAGGGGATCTCAAAATGGATCCAGAGAAGGTAAAAGCCATCTTGGAATGGCCTACTCCAAGGTCTGCTACTGACGTAAGATCATTTCATGGTCTGGTTAGTTTTTATAGGAAGTTTATTATGAATTTTTGTGGCATATGTGCACCCCTAACTGACACAATAAGAGGGGATGGAAAAGAGTTCAAATGGACTGCAGCAGCTGCAAGAAGTTTTGAATTGCTAAAGAAGAAGGTGACACAACAACCTGTGTTGGCACTTCCAAATTTTAGAAAGGTGTTCTAGGTGGATTGTGATGCTAGTGGCAGTGCTATTGGGGTTGTTTTAAGCCAAGAAGGTAAGCCTATTGCATATTTTAGTAAAAAATTGAATGATGCAAAGAAGAAGTATTATGTTTATGATCAAGAGTTATATACAATAGTTCAGGCCTTAAAGAAACGGAGGCATTATTTGTTGCCAAAGACAATTTTTTTTGTATATTGATCATCAGGCATTACAGTACCTAAATAACCAAGGTGAATTAAATCAGAGGCATATGAAGTGGGTAGAGTTCTTGTAGAGTTATACATTTGTGTTGAAGCATAGAAGTGGAAAATCTAACAGGGTTGCAGATGCACTAAGTAGGAGATAGTTGTTGCTTATAGTAATGCAGGTTGAAGTAGTTGGGTTTGATGAACTCAAGAATTTGTACCCTGAGGATCCTAATTTTTCTGAAGCATGGAAAGCTTGTAAAGAGCCTATTGTTGTAGATAGAATCAAGTGGTTGGACTATTTGATTTAGGATGGCATGTTGTTCAAGGGTAGTCAACTGTGCATTCCAAGGAGTTCCATGAGGGGAAATCTGATTAAGGAGAAACACAACAGAGGGATGGCAGGACATTTTGGTCAAGATAAGACCATTGCCATTCTTAGAGAACATTATTTTTGGCCTCAGATTTCACAAGATGTGAAGAAGTTTGTACAGAGTTGCCAAGTTTGTCAAGTTGCCAAGGGATTTAGTCACGATACTTGGCTATATCAGCCATTGCCTGTTCCATCAAGGCCATGGGAGGACATAAGTATGAATTTTGTTCTTGGATTGCCAAGGACACAAAGGGGTAATGATTCAATATTTGTGGTGGTTGATAGGTTCTCCAAAATGGCACATTTCATTCCATGCCACAAGACTCATGATGCTATCCATATTACAGACTTGTTTTTCAGAGAGGTGGTAAGACTACATGGTCTTCCAAGGAGTATAGTTTCTGACAGAGATACTAAATTTGTGGGGTATTTCTGGAGGACATTGTGGAAAAAGTTGAGAACAGACTTGAAATTCAGTTCCATGCATTGCCCACAGACTGACGGCCAGACAGAAGTGGTAAACAGAAGTCTGGGCAATTTGCTGAGATGTTTAGTTGGGGATAAGCCCAAGGGATGGGATTTGATTCTACCACGAGCAGAGTTTGCTTACAATAACTCTATAAATAGGAGTACTAGAAAATCACCATTCCAAATTGTATATGGAAGTAGCCCAAGGACTGCACGAGAATTGAGGAAGATAGAGCAAGGGGAAAGGACAAGTGTTGAAGCTGAAGAATTTGTCAAACATATCAAGCGTCTACATGAGGCGGTTTAAGCACACATTACCAAGATGAATCAAGAGTATAAAGTTAGGGCTGATCAAAGGAGAATACATAAGGAATTCCAAGTAGGGGATCTAGTCATGGTGCACTTATGAAAAGAAATATTTCCAGGTGGTACTTACAACAAGCTGAAAATGAAAAAATTTGGCCCCTACAAAATTCTGAAGAAACATGACTCAAGAAATGCATATGAGGTGGAGCTGCCAGATGGTGTTCACATTTCTCTTATTTTCAACATTGCAGACCTAACAGAGTATCATGATCATGGTGTAGATGAGGAGCTGGTGTTAGAGCAATGTCCAATTCCAGCTTCTAAGAAGGAGGAGATAGAAGACATTCTAGATCATCATGTGGGTAGCAGTACTAGAAACAAGCAATATGAAGAGTACTTGGTCAAGTGGATAGGATGGTCGATCGAGGACTCAACTTGGATTTCAGCAACTAAGGTTTCCTATTTGGGATTTCCTCTACCATTCATAAAGTGACAGGGTCACTTTTCGATCTACAGGGCAATCCTGTGTCACCCCAAAAAAAATGTACTTAGACTTAGTTTCTATTTCATGTGTTTTCATTTCTAGATACCCATTTGGATCAAATAAAGGTTCCAACTCTCACAACTCCACTATCAGTGTTCTAGGATATAGTATTTGAACACCTTGGGATACGTGTAAATGCCAAAAAATAGGAGTATGTAATTGAGCCATAATTTTGGTGAACTAGGAGGTGTAAATTGGCTATATGAATGTAATTTTAATTTAGAGAATTCCAAAAAAAGAATCAGGTCAAAAGGTCCCATGGTTTGAAAGTAATCGCAGTTTTTCGAGTTTTGGAGACTTCCTAAGAATGCTTCAAAGTCAGGTTAGGGGCATTAAATGACCTCAAAAAGGGCCAAAAAATGGGAGACAAGCAAATCTGGTCCATAGGGATATGGAGCGCTTCGAGAGCTTTTCGGAAATGTAAACGGTTCGTCAATCGGAGCTACGGTTCAAAAGATATGCCTCCCGGGAGTTCGGTTACCATTTTTGGATTCTTCTAGATTTGCGTCGACTTCTAACGCAAGTTCTGGAGCCTTCTATTTGGTCAGTGGATGCCTACTAGCACTTTCTAGAATGTATTCCTAGTCCTTAACCCTTCGGGTTCTATTTAAGGACATTTTTGGCATTGTAAAAAGCAGTTCGGAGTGGAATTTGAGAGGAGGTACTAAAAGGAGAAATTATCTCCAAATTTATGTTATTGTAAGCTCATAGGGCATGTTATGAAGTCTATTTTCTTTGTACTAAATGTACTAGCTTATTTTCATAGTTAATACAATTTCCCTTTTCTTGTTGTGTCCATTCTGTGTTTGGGTTGTGTCCCCATCAAGTGGTATCAGAGCTGGTTTTCCAGAGTGTATAGACAGAGTGCCGACTGTGAGGCAGTTTGCACCAGGACTGTGTGGTTGTGGGTTTGAGTCAAGAAGATGCCTCCATGAAGAGAGCATGGTGGAAGGGTCAAAGCTGTTAATCTTGAGGAGGTTAGAGCCCTCCAAAGGCAGGTACAAGCATTGCAAGAGGAGCTCCGTAGAGGAACAAATGTTGCCACAGGTGACGACAGTGAGGATGAAAATAAAGAAGAAGAAATTGGACCAGAAGGGGAATTTGACTGGGAAGTTCTGAATCAGGTAGAGGAAAGTATTTTTAGGGCCATTACTAAATTTGGGAAAAGACCTACAATTGATGTGGGTGTATTTTAAAGAAATCTGAAACAAGATGAGTTGATCGACTGGATCAATGAACTGGAAGAATACTTTGAGTATGAGGATATCAGGGACCCAGATAGGTTTAAGTTTGCAAAGGCCAAACTGAAAAGCAATGCCAAAATCTAGTGGCAAGAGGTTCAATTGGAAAGAAATAGAAGAGGAAAGGAGAAGATCACAAGGTGGGATCGCATGGTGGACAAATTGAAGAAGCAGTTCATTTTTGTGGACTACAAGCTTGATTTGTTTAAGAAGATGCATGGGCTAAAGTAAGCAGGAAGATCAGTCCAAGAATATATAGAGGAGTTTTATCAACTTTTGACTAGAGCAGGGCATGCAGAAGAAAATAAGGAGAAGGTTGCTCGTTATATCAGTGGGTTGCGACCTAGAATCTAGGAGGAATTAAGTGTAGTAAGAATGACCAGCGTTGAAGAGGCATACCAATTTGCTCTATGAGTTGAAGAGAAGTTGAATAAGAGGTTTGAAGGGAGACAAAGAGGGTGTGCTCAAGGAGGAAGGGGAAGCGGTAGGTCATCTAGAGGTCAAAAATGAAGATGTGGGTACTAGCAGGAACCAGAGGAATGAGGGTTTCACCTGCTCCCGTGATCAAGACTTTGGAAATCAGAGAGGAAGAGGTAGAAGACATAGATAAGGAAGAGGAGGCTTTCGTGGTACCTGTTTCCATTGCAATGAAGAAGGTCATCATGCATTTGAATGCCCTCAACGACAAGGAAGGATAGATAGGAGAACTGAGGGCCAAGCTAGGGTTGCTCATGTGGATGACGATGCACAGTCATCACATTCAAAGGATGCAGAAAGAGGAGAGACCTTGGTAAATGAAAGGGTCCTATTAAGTGGTGAGATTGAACTAGGACAAAGGAGGAGTTTGTTCTGTACCAGATGCAAGTGTGAGGATAAATGTTGTGGCATGATCATTGATGGTGGTAGCACTGATAACTTTGTATCAGAAGAGATGGTCTCTAAGCTGAAGCTCAAGAGGGAGAGACATCCCCAGCCCTATCGGATTGCTTGGGTAAAAGATGATCGTAAGGTCCTGGTAAGTGAACAATGTCTCATGAAATTCAAAATTGGGAGTTACCATGATGAAGTTCTCTATGATTTTATTCCGATGGATGTTTGCCATCTATTGTTGGGTAGACCATGGCAGTTTGATAGACATGCAGTACATGATGCTCATGCAAACACATACTCTCTAACAAAGGATGGAGTTTGCCACAACCTGAAGCCCATGAAAAAGGAAGGTGAAAAGGTATGTAGTAGTGCTAGGATTTGTCTTGTTGATGGAAGGAAGTTTTTAGATGGAATGAAACATTAGCGTATGTGCTATGCTTTGATTCCCAGGAAAGATAAAGAAGGTAGTAGTGAAATACCACTTGAAGTTTCAGATTTACTAGGTGAATTTGGAGATATTATCTCTAATAATGTTCTAGAAGGATTGCCACCAGTAAGGCAAATTAGTCATCAGATAGATCTAATTCTGGGAGCAAGTTTGCCTAACAAGGCTGCTCACAGGATGACTCCTACTGAAATAGAGGAGCTAAACAGACAGGTTCAGGAGCTGTTGAGGAAGGCCTTGATTCGGGAGAGCTAAAGTCCATGTGCAGTACTAGCAGTACTTGCACCAAAGAAGGATGTAAAGTGGAGGATGTGTACAGATTCTCAAGCTATAAATAGGATAACCATCAAGTACCTATTTGCTTTGCCAAGAATGGATGATCTTATGGACTTCTTGAGTGGAGCTCAATACTTCACAAAGATAGATCTCAAGAGTGGCTATCTTCAAATATGGATACGAGAAGGACATGAGTGGAAAATAGCCTTCAAGACCAAGGAGGCTCTTATGAGTGGTTATTCATGCCCTTTGGATTGACAAATGCCCCAAGCACCTTCATGCGGCTTATGAATGAGGTACTTAAGAAGTTCTTGGGAAAATTTGTTATTGTCTATTTGAATGATATTTTAATTTTCAGCAAGACTTTGGAAGAACATTTATTGCATATTCATAGTGTCCTTGAAAGGTTAAGGGAAGAGAAACTGTTAGTTAATTTGAAGAAGTATATCTTTGCAAAAAGGGAGTTAGTCTATTTGGGGTTTGTTATATCACCTGATGGTCTCAAAATGGATCCAAAGAAGGTAAAAGCCATCTTGGAATGGCCTACTCCAAGGTCTGCTACTGAGGTAAGATCATTTCATGATCTAGTTAGTTTTTACAAGAAGTTTATTAAGAATTTTAGTGGCATATGTGCACCCCTAACTGACACAATAAGAGGGGATAGAAAAGAGTTCAAATGGACTACAGCAGCTACGAGAAGTTTTGAATTGCTGAAGAAGAAGGTGACAGAACAACCTATGTTGGCACTTCCAGATTTTCGAAAGGTGTTCCAGGTGGATTGTGATGCTAGTGGCAGTGCTATTGGGGCTATATTAAGCCAAGAAGGTAAGCTTATTGCATATTTTAGTGAAAAATTGAATGATGCAAAGAAGAAGTATTATGTTTATGATCAAGAGTTCTATGCAATAGTTCAGGCCTTAAAAAAATGGAGGAAAGGAATTTGTTTTGTATACTGATCATCAGGCTTTATAGTACCCAAATAGCCAAGGTAAATTGAATGAGAGGCATATGAAGTGGGTAGAGTTCTTGCAGATATACATTTGTGTTGAAGCATAGAAGTGGGAAATCTAACAGGGTTGCAGATGCACTAAGTAGGAGACAGTTGTTGCTTATAGTAATGCAGGTTGAAGTAGTTGGGTTTGATGAACTCAAGAATTTGTACCCTGAGGATCTTGATTTTGCTAAAGCATGGAAAGCTTTTAAAGAGCCTATTGATGTAGATAGAACCAAGTGGTTAGACTATTTGATTTAGGATGGCATGTTGTTCAAGGGTAGTCAATTGTGCATTCCAAGGAGTTCCATGAGAGAAAATTTGATTAAGGAGAAACACAGCAGAGGGATGGTAGGATATTTTGGTCGAGATAAAAACATTGCCATTCTTAGAGAACATTATTTTTGGCCTCAAATTTCACAAGATGTGAAGAAGTTTGTACAGAGTTTCCAGGTTTGTCAAGTTGCCACGGGATTTAGTCACAATACTGGGCTATATCAGCCATTTCCTGTTCCATCAAGGCCATGGGAGGACATAAGTATGGATTTTGTTCTTGGATTGCCAAGGACACAAAGGGGTAATGACTCAGTATTTGTGGTGGTTGATAGGTTCTCTAAAATGGCACATTTCATTCCATGCCACAAGACTCATGATGTTGTCCATATTTTAGACTTGTTTTTCAGAGAGGTGGTAAGACTACATGGTCTTCCAAGGAGTATAGTTTTTGATAGAGATACTAAATTTGTGGGGTATTTCTTGAGGACATTGTGGAAAAAGTTGATAATAGACTTGAAATTCAGTTCCACGCATCACCCACAGACTGACAGCCAAACAGAACTGGTAAACAGAAGTTTGGGCAATTTGTTGAGATGTTTAGTTGGGGATAAGCCCAAGGGATGGGATTTGATTCTACCACAAGCAGAGTTTTCTTACAATAACTCTGTAAATAGGAGTATTGGAAAATCACCATTCCAAATTGTATATGGAAGTAGCCCAAGGACTGCACCAGAATTGAGGAAGATAGAGCAAGGGAAAAGGACAAGTGCTGAAGCTGAGGAATTTGTCGAACATATCAAGCATCTACATGAGGAGGTTCAAGCACACATTACCAAGATGAATCAAGAGTATAAAGCTAGGTCTGATCAAAGGAGAATACACAAGGAATTCCAAGTAGGGGATCTAGTCATGGTGCACTTACGAAAAGAAAGATTTTCAGCCGGTACTTACAAGCTGAAAATGAAGAAATTTGGCCCCTGCAAAATTCTAAAGAAACATGACTCAGGAAATGCATATGAGGTGGAGCTGCCAGATGGTGATCAAATTTCTCCTATTTTCAACATTGCAGCCTTAATAGACTATCATGATGATGGTGCAGATGAGGAGCTAGTGGTAGAGCAATGTCCAATTCTAGCTTCTAAGAAGGAGGAGATAGACGACATTCTAGATCATCGTGTGGGTAGAAGTACCAGAAATAGGCAGTATGAAGAGTACTTGGTCAAGTGGAAAGGATGGCCGATCGAGGACTCAACTTGGATTTCAGCAGCTGAGGTTTCCCATTTGGGATTTCCTCTACCATTCATAAAGTGACAGGGTCACTTTTCAATCTACAGGGCAATCCTGTGTCACCCAAAAAAAAAATGTACTTAGACTTAGTTTCTATTTCATGTGTTTTCATTTCTAGATACCCATTTGGGTCGAATAAAGGTTCCAACTCTCACAGTTCCACTATCAGTGTTCTAGGATAGAGTATTTGAACACCTTGGGATATGTGTAAATGTTGAAAAAAAAAGGAGTATGTAATTGAGCCATAATTTTGGTGAACTAGGAGGTGTAAATTGGCCAAATGAATGTAATTGTAATTTAGAGCATTCCAGAAAAAGAATCAGGTCAAAAGGCCCCACGGTTTGAAAGTTATCGCAGTTTTTCGGGTTTTGGAGACCTCCTAAGAATGCTTCAAAGTCAGGTTAGGGGCATTAAATGACCTCAAAAAGGACCAAAAAATGGGAGACGAGCAAAGCTGGTCCATAGGGCGATAGAGCACTTCGAGAGCTTTCCAAAAATGTAAATGATTCGTCAATCAGAGCTACGGTTCAAAAGATATGCCTCCCAAAAGTTCGATTACCATTTCTAGATTTGTGTCGACTTCTAACGCAGCTTCTGGAGCATTCTATTTGGTCGGTGGATGCCTACTAGCACTTTCTAGAATGTATTCCTAGTCCTTAACCCTCCGAGGTCTATTTAAGGATATTTTTGGCATTGTAAAAAGCAGTTCGGAGTGGAATTTGAGAGGAGGTACTGAAAGGAGAAATTATCTCCAGATTTATGTTATTGTAAGCCCATAGGGCATGTTATGAAATCTATTTTCTCTGTACTGAATGTACTAGCTTATTTTCACAGTTAATACAATTTCCCTTTTCCTGTTGTGTCCATTCTATGTTTGGGTTGTGTCCCCATCACATTCTTTCCATTCTAAGAGGAGAAAAAGATTCCTTACCCATACTATGATACAACAAGTGACGAAGTTGCAAAAGATATGTCCAATTAAAATGTGGTGGCAATGAATAGAGATAAAGAAGCAATTCTTGATGGTCTCCTAGTTGATCAAGTATCAAAGCACTCCATTTGTGATAGTTCCTTGTTGTCAACTATGGTCTAATACCAAACTAACATGTGTGACAAGACTCCATGAGATCAATCAATGAACCCCCCAAAATGAAAAAGAGATCAATCAACCCCCCCCCCCCCCCCCCCCAATGTATGATTTAGGCACTTTATAACCACTTGCCAATTTAGGGCCTATTTCTGAAAGCGGTATTTTTGTCCATAGAACCTATAATCTAATTACAGATATGGAAAGTAGACAAAAAAATGCGTTGTCAAAAAAAATAGAACCTGAGTTGGAGTCCAAATGAGCCTATACTAAGCATTTTAAGCAACAAAAATTGGGTTTTGCAAGTTGCAAGAAATTCAGGAATAGAGATCTCAAACCACCTACAACAATATGTAGATCATGAAATTCTACCCAAAAAAAAAATTGCTCGAAAAAATGAGTCCGTATGAGGAAGATATAACTATTTGAAAATCACCGTTGTTATTATTTTTCCTGAATTGTCATCACACCTCAAAAATCAAATGACTCTAGATTTCACCTTGGATGTCCAATTTTGATGAAACAAAAGTCAATTTGGGGATTTTTTTACCTTCTAAATGTGATACAAATATCTGATTTGCACCAACAAGCACCAATCTTCACCTGCAAAAAATATCTCTTATGGCCTAATGGCCAAAAAAACTCTAGAAAATAATGTAGATCCAAAAAAAAAATTAGAGATGCAAATGAAAAAAATGCAGATCTAAAATGATCATACCAATTCTACAAATTGATCCTTTAGGTGCTAGTTTACAAAAAAAATTGCCTCAATTTTGACTATGCCTAGGGTAGGCGAAATTATAGTCAAATTTCACTGAATTGACATCTTGGATGCAATGGTGAGGTCAAATTTGGCTCTAGACACTCCCAATGATAGCAATACTTTAGATTCGAGCCAAGGTGCTAAAGCAACAAGATGGTCTCGAACAACTTTGTGAAGAGAGATTCTCTAAGATCTCTGATACCATGTAAGAATTTGGTATAGCTCTGATACCTTGTAAAAATTTGCCTTAGGGCAAGATTTACCCAAGATCGTAGAACTCGAACATAAGCACAATTGTAGACCACAAACGAGTATGATCAATATATCAGAGTATGTCCTCATACATCACTCTATATTGTATGTACAAACACACTAGGAGTGCCTGTATATAAAGGCCTCTTAGGAAGCACCTAGAATGACTCTAGAAAGAGCCAGGAGATAAATTAAGCATCATGACAACTAAGTATCCAAACATTGTACCATTGAGGTTGATGTGTGAAAACCTCAAGATTCCTTGTCAATCGAGCTCTTTCAAAATTCAAATCCTAATATGAGCACGAAGTTTTGACATCCATCTAATCTAAGTTCACTGTTATTGATCAACGTGGAGAAAAATAGTGGCATAGTAGCTTGCAATGGTCACATCAAGCACCATTTGTGTTGACTCCAGCAACATTAAACATATATTAGATGCAATTTTTAATCCCCACTTAAAAATATTATTCTACCAAACTTGACCATTAAGGTACTTTATCTCATCTTCCATTCTCTATATTAACGTATTTATGTCCATTATTTAATTTCAAAGGCATGGTATATCTCATCATTGATGATTACATGTCTCTTCAAAAAATTGGCCCTTCCATGTGATTGGATGAGGATATCACATAGAAATCCAAAATTGGCTCACTCACTCATCCACCAATCTGACTGTCAACAAACCATGAGAGGCATATGAACTATCAACACTACCTTGACACTCTGAATATGAGAAACATATTTTACTTTTGAGTGTGGAGAACTTGACTACCCAAGACTAATAACCCACTAGCTCCTAAGCTGCTATACTCTTTTACATCGGTGACTTATTCAATGAATCTATTGATGGAGGTAATTTGTCCATTTGTATATCAAATCCCATTGCAACACTACTTTGATAGTATGTCAAATTATAAGGATCATTATAGGTGTATTAGCACTGCATGTATATGGTATGTGTGTTCCAAATCTAGCTCTCTCTTATTTTTATATAAATCATAATTTATGAGGAGACATGTCCCAGGGGATATGTGTATTTATTAAATTTGATAATTTATATAATAATAAATTATAGTTATATATATAGATATATTGTCTGATGAGATGCCAAGAAGATAAGTGATGGAGATGTCAATGGAGGTCAGTTAATGAACCAGAAGATGCTCATGTATGGAGATCTAACTTTGAAAAGTAAGTTTTACTTTATGGATCAAACCTACTATTACATTCTAACCATTGTATCAATCCAAAATCATTTAATCAAGGTTGACCTAACAGTCATTTTGTAAATACTTTAATCAAGGCTAATGAAATCTTCTAACCTAGCCAATCCTAACAGGGTCACATTTAATAGTGTGTTGTATAACCTTTAATAGGTTTGTCTCTTAACTAAGCTCATTTTAGAAGAGTGAAAAATTGGAAGCATGTTACTTGGTGGTTTTTCCCAAATTGGGTTTCAACATCAAATCCTGGTGTGAAAGTATTATTTTCTTGTGTGGATATTATTGTTTTGCATGCTATTTTACTATAGTTTATTTATTATAAGATGGCACATATAGAGAGAGTGAGTTAAGATATTACATGAAATGTTAAATTGATAATGATATGCTATAAAGACTGAATGGGTATATATATGAGTTTGATTAAGTTGTTTAAAGTTATTAAAAGTTGAATTGGTACATTTAGACATGAGGATAATTGATTCACCCCCCACCTCTCAGTTACTCTAAATCATTATAATATGCATACCATCCCACATCCTTCCATTACAAGATCTTACATATCTCCTCCATTTAACAAAACTTCTTACAATACTTCTAGTACTTCTCATAGTAATGTGGATTCCAAATTAAAAATGTATAGAGATAACTATCCACAATATCCTAAATATTTCTATGTCTATACTAAAAGACATGCTCTAACAAAGAAATGTCCAATCAAGAAATGCACTAATATCCAAATTCCACAAAGGCCCATCAAAGGAAATGAAAAAACCATGTGGATCTGAAAGAAAAAAGATTAAGTGCATTCAAAAGAAAAATGCACAATGACATCCAAATTTTCTAATACACTAGCTATTAATTCCTCTCCTCTATCTCCTAAATCCATTTTGGGTCCTTATGTCCCAAAATGAACTCCCACAACTCTTCCATAATACCCACATATGCTATTCACTTCCCATACACTCTTTTTACACCCCTCATGGTATGTGTCAACATTGGTCCTGATAACATCTTCCTCTCCAAATCATTTCCAATCATGTCATCCAAACACTTCCTACCACCACATCCCTTACCCCACATTAACTCCCCATCCAAACCATATAGTTCAATCCTTTGTATAATCTCTCATCAAAAATAAGGTTGTACCAACCTCCACTAATAACTCCAAATGGGCTCTTGTTACCTCCATACCAAACTTTATTCTTGAGTCCATAAGATCCATCCATAAAGAAAGAAGAAGAAAAAAAGAGTTAAAGAAGAGAAAAAAATTGTGCAATGGTGAAAACTTGGCAAACAAGCTCCTTGGATAAGTACCATGATGAAAACTTGGCAAACAAGCACCTTGGATAAGTACCATGATGAGAACTTGGTAAACAAGCATCATATGTAATCTCTCTAGCCATGTGCTCTTCACACTTGGGGGAAATTTATTCTACCCACCATACATGTCTCATCTTCCTACCATACCTACCATATCTTATCGATTTCACCTCCTCCACCCTCTGGACCTTGATGAAAAAATAAAAATAAATAAAGGCCACCACCATACATACATGCTTTTTCTATCCTTTTTAGACTCATTCTCCCATTCCAATATGTATCCACCTATCCTTTATCCACACATTATTCCTTACATATAATCTATCATTCTCCTTTCTTTTAGCTTCATCCACCCCTCTTAAATATCCTCTATCTACCTCCCTTATCTTGTTGTTGTCTTATCTTCCATCATAGCATATCCCTCTTAAGTCCTCCTCGTGTATGATATATTATAACTAGTTGTATTTTATTCCTTGGATACCCTATTCCATGCACCTTCCATCTCCCTATTTTTGTTTCATTTCCATATGTTTCTTCCAATCCCTATCATTACACATTCCACTACCCAAAATTGTTTAGCCACCATACCTTTTTCTTCCATCCTTGTGCCTTACAACATCTCCTCCATTTTATATGACCTAATGCATCCATTATCATTAGTATCTAGCTCTAGTCTATCCCCATGCAACTGTTGGAATTATGATATATTTTTCATTAGTTACAACACTTATTCAATTCTGAATGCTTTCTGAGCTCATCACTCAGTCTACAGTTTATACTGAGTATTTAGCAGTGGTCACCGAGCAAATGGGAAGTTCAGCAGTGTTTACCAAGGACTCAGTGTTTAACGAGTCATCAGTTGAAATCAGTGTTTACCAAGTGATCAAGGTAAACGAAGGACTTAGTATTTACTGAGTGATCAAGGTAAAAAAAGGACTTAGCGTTTACCAAGTGATCAAGGTAAACAAACGAATCAGTGTTTACCAAGTGAAGAAGGTTATCAATGGATTCAGTTTTTACCGAGTGACACAATATTCACCGAGTCACCAATGGTTACCGAGTTCCAAACTACTTAGAGTGATTAATATGGACTGTGCCTCTACTCTTATCGAGTGCATGATGATGCAATGTATTGTAGTGGATGTCAAGTATCAGAAGGTCACCCAGTCAGTTTGAGGAAACCGAGTTTTCTACTATTTGGCCAACTCGGTAATGTTTTGTTCACTTGTGTTTGGCCGACCTTGCCAGTGTAAATATTGGAATGGTATATATGTAATGTATTATATCATTTGTAAAATGATGATGAAATGTTGTGTATCATTGAATGATGTTGTATTGCAATATTTTGAGAAAAAAAAAAGCGAATCAGCAGCAGAACAGAGAATACAGCAAGGTCAACATAGATGCAGAAAAGTTATATCTATCACATCAGGTGATCAGTGCATAAAGGATCTTATCAGCAATCAATTGTAACCAAATCCACTACTTCATCCTAATAGGTGAATCAGTTTCTAAATCCTTTAACAGGGTAGACTTAACAGTCTTTTGTAAATCTCCTAACAGAGTGCATACTTCATTGTATGTTTGTAAATCCTCTAACAAGGTGGATCTAGCAATCCTACTTGCTCTGAACAGGGCAGATCACCAGAAGTGATCATTGTAAGCCTTAACAAGCCAACTTTATACTACAGTATTGAAGTTTTGTGGGCATCATCCCCACCCCAATTTTACTTTCTAATTGGAAGGTTTTTGGGTCACCAAATTAGTGTGTTCATGTGTTATGAATGTTTATCTTTTCATGCATACAGTAGACTAGATGGATGAATGGTGAATATGTTATTATGCTGAATTGATTTAAAGCTTTAGAGTTACTGATTCACCCCTCCCCTCTTAGTAACCTTGTTAGTCTTGATTATTTCCAACAATTGGTATCAGAGCATTGTGGTTCTCAGGATAAAGTTTGACAGCTTGAGCAAAGATCAAGGACAATGGAGATATTTAGACTTAACAAATCTATTGAGAATGAAAAGCTAGATCTGAAAATGGCCATGGCTCAACTCAAAGAAGCAAAGGAGCATCTTTCTCAATCTCTAAAAAGAAGAAAGGAACTTGCAAGACAAATGAATGATCATCAGTATGTTGAAGAAAAGATTGAAGACCTTTTACCATCAAGCAATTCAAATGAAGCTAATGAGGCAAACAATGCAATCAAAGAACTCTTAGAGAAGAATGGATCTCTACAAGAAGAAGTAAGAATGCTAAGAAGAGAACAAGAGATTTAGTCAACAAGGTTATGTGAAATTTTGGAACAAAGGAACATGATGCAAGATGAGATAGAAGGAAGGAACAATGAAATTCAAAATCAATCCCTTCAGTATGAGGATCTTACAGATCAACTTTCCAATGCAAATGAAGAAATCAGAATTCTCAAAGCACAAAATGAAAGAATAAGGAATGATCTAAATGTTGAAAGGCAAATCACTGAAAACTTACAAAGTGACCAAAGATCTGAAAGACAAATCAATGGAAGTTTGGAAAATGACTTAAAAGTTGAAAAGTAAGTCAATGAAAGGATGATAAAATCTCAAATAGATGTGGATCAATTGAATCAGAAAAATGAGCAGAATCTTAATAGACAAAAAGGTAAAGCAAGCCTTGGATACAATGAAGAAGGTGAATCTTCCAAACAAGGTGCCCAAAAGAATCAAAGACCTACTTGCAATCACTGTGGCAAGATAGGTCATACATCTAATAGATGTTGGAGCAATGGTAAAGAAAAATTCAATGGTAAATGCTACAATTGCAGTCAGCATGGTTACAAAGCCAATGAATGCAAAGAGAAACCAAAATTTGAAGGCAAATATCACAAATGCAAGAAACAAGGTCACAAGGCATCTGAGTGCAGATCTAAATCATTCAATCTAGCAAAACAAATTGTCAAAGCATTATTTGGTTGGGACTACAATACTTGGTGTAGATGTCACTATTGTGGAGAATATGGACACATTGGAGTAAACTGTACAAAGCATCACCTAAGGAAGAAGGATACTACCATAAGATGTTATACATGTACCGAACTTGGTCATATATCCAAGAATTGCATGAACATAGGAAGAGTTGAAGATGAAAAGAAAGCCAAAGCTTACAACATTTGAAAATAGATGAGACAATAGTGGATTCTTAAATCTATCGAATCAGAAAGTTCAAATGATGGCAATGTCACTCAAGAAGTGGGTGACTCCACCATTTCTAATTAGACTCATCAAGGAAGATCAGGGACTGCATCTTCAAGCCATATCCTAAGTAGTTCCAGAATGAAGGAGTGCAAATGACAAATCAATATTTCAGATACAAGACATAGTTCACTGTGATGCATCTACCGAGCAAAGTTGGTCTCAGACTTAATCGAGCTAGGTCGGGAATATGAAAGTTTTTGTTTGTTCACTGAGTTTCAAGGTTTATCAAGTAAGTCGATGACTATCTGACAAACCCTAGGTCATCTCAACTACCTTCATACCTGAGCATTAATTACAAATTTTTCATCAAAAAGGTAGAATTTGATCTCATTTTTCACAACGAATTTAGAGTGAAGAGATTTCCAAGAGCATGCAAGTGAGTTCAAGAAATTTGAAGTAATTTTCCAGCTAAGAATTTGTTTTACGAAATCATTCACTCACTGAGCAGCAATGGCATCTATGAGCACCAGCAGTAGCAAGGCGAAGAGGGGCTCTAAAATGCTTGTGAAGGGAGTCGAATGGAAAGCACCTAGCTTCAAGCTCGTTCCCACCATAGCTGAATCACTCGACCCGCATGGAGCTCAATCACGAATTCCACCAAAGGTACTCCTTGTTAATGATATTCATACTCATTTTAAGTGCAATATTCAAGCAATTGGTACATTAGAAATGGATAGTGCCCTAACCGAGTTATGTGTGGATGGAACCCTCAAACCCGAGCACAAGCATCTGGAAACCAAAGGTTTGACCCATATCCTACACTTTCCAAGGAACTTTCAAATGAAATGGATAAGATACATTTTAAGCCGTGTGCATAATGGTCAGTTGTGGTTAGAGCAACCCGTCCTGATAACAAAAAAGATGATTCATAAGATCACGGGTTTACCTATGTTGAGCAAATCCAAAACCACAAAAACCCTAAGTTGGGATGAACTTCAGAAGTTAACCCTAGCTGAATGGGATGGTAGAGGACTGAAACTTAACAATGTATTAGATATAGAGCTAAGATTTGGAATTCATTTAATTGCATATAAGATGTATAGTTCTAGCAGATTGAATAGTGTGCCCTGTGAAGCTGTGGACTTAGCATATAAGGTTGTGAAGAAGAATATGGAATATGACCTGGCAGATGTACTATTGAAACAATTTAACAAAAATATGGATAGCATAAGGACTTCAAAGAGAAACCCTTGTAAATTTGGTTCTTTGTTAGTTTGTTTATTTTTCTGTGTACAAAAGTTTTTCCCTTCTAAAGGTACAGTTGTATGGAGAAAAGATGTTCCAGTTTTGTATCAGATAAATGAGTTTATTGCAGAAATGGGTGTAAATTTTGATAAGGTTATGGATAACTACTTTGAAGATTTCAAAGAGAGGATGAACAACAGGTTTAGAATTCCCCCTAAGCTTGTTGAGGACTATAAAGATGATGTATGCTTCATGATTGACTGTGACAAAGTGTATATACAGGCAGTCATACCCCGAGTGGCATGGGTAAAGCCATTGCCTTATGAGTTGAATATTGATGAAGCAAGAGATATTATTGAGGCACTAATGAATGAGCCAGCTATTCCCAATATTCCAACATTCGGTACCTATGATGAGGTAAAAGCAAGAATTGAACTTGAAATCAAGCTGCCTCAGGCAATTAACAAAGGAAAAAGGAAAATTGCTAAGTTAAAAACTAATACAGGCCCTCTTATGCTTACCGAAGGAAAAGATGAAGATGTAGAAGAAGAAGAATCTGAAAGAGAGGAATCAGAAAAGGAGGTAGAGCCTGTGAAGAAGAAAGGTAGGGTAATCATTACCAAACCTTAGGTAGTATTTACAAGGAGAACAAGGAAAGGAAATAAGGAAAGTGAAGTTGTGTTTAACAAGCCTCCTCTCACATTTGCAGATAGGCTAAAACAACTCAAGATTGGTGTAGGAATTAGCAACTTTAAAGCCTTAAAATATGAATCCAGGACTCATGTTGAGCAAAAGGAAATTGAAAATCTAGTAATGGAGAAGTTGGGAACTTGGAAATTCTCCCCAAACCAATTTGTCTCCCAAATTCCTGCAATATTGTTTGATAAAATAAAGGTAAGATGGGAGAACACCGAGCAAACTGTTAGAGACATTTTTGAATAGAAATTGAAAGAACTGGTACCTAGCCTGACAGATGTAGAAATCAAAAAGGCAATGAAGGATCAGGAAGGAAGAATGAATATGAGATTCAATACATGTCTCATATTGTTAAAGAATATTGAACCAGTTGTTAAGAATGCAACTGATGTTTGGAATGATACTTATAAACTGCATAAGCCAAGTGATGAACCTGTGGAAATCAAGGATGATGACAGTAATGATGAAGAGGATGCAGATGGTGATAACTCTATCACCATGGATGTAACTAATGAAGATCTCCAGCAATTAATAAAGGAGACGGAAGAAGAAGAAAACAAGGAAGAAGCAGTTGAGGAGGAGGATGATCCAGTTAAAATTGCAGTAGCTGTCATTGCCTCCCTTCCTCACTTCCACCTAAAATTGTTAAATCTATGCAGATAGGTTCTTCGAGCAAGATTGTGAGGACCATTGAGACATCAATAGCTCAAACTCCTCTAGTCACCTCTCAGCTCCAAGTATCTACAATGGAAGTATCAAGTACTTCATCTACCGAGCTGAAGATCACTTCTTCATCTATCGAGCATCAGGCAATATCTTTAGTCATTGAGTCATCCACTGTAGCAATCACTACATCAGGTGTATCAATTCCTCCTATAGTATGTACAGTAAGTTTTCCAATTTTCACTTCAATTTTGTCATCCCCAGCCACATTGGGTCCAATTTTTGCTCCAGTCAGCTCTTCTACTGCAAATATTCAAATTTGTACATCAGTTTTGGATATGGGAACATCAATTTTTCCCACAGTTAGCACCTCTCTCAGTCTTCCTTTAGTTGGTACTATTCCAGTTTTGACAGCCAGTCCAGCCTCATCAACCATTGTCTCTATTTTCAAATGCAAAGATGTTAGCATAGTAGAAAAACCAAAGACTCCATTAAAAAATTTTCTTACAGGCAAGACAATGGATGAGGATGTAGACTTGGATAATGAAATTATCATTCCCAAGATAGATACAGATACTGCTTCAGTTGATGAAATTAGACTACTCAGTCAGCGTATAGAACTAAAGGCAAAGCAGAAACAACTAAGGAATGAGAGAGATAGAGAGTTTAATATTATTGAAGGAGTGAAGAATATTATTACTGAGGCTATAGGTGTTGATGTTGATACTTCTCAACACATGTTGTTACAATTAGAAGAGGTAGTTAATAAATTCAATGAGGATATCTCTGGTCAAGAAAAGTTGATGGAGAAGGTAGAAAAGAAGTTTGATAATAAGGTGCTTGAGCACATTGCTCAGCATATAGCAATAAAATAGGTTGAATTAACCATAGTTTTGGCCAACATTGAAAATTCTTTTAATAATGTAACATCTCTTTTTGCTAAGCTTTGTGATGTTACCGAGTATACTAAGGAGATAAGAGAGAAATTGAATAAGATAGATGAGGATCTGAAGGCAAGTGCACAAAAGTTGAAGCTTGACCCCTGTTCAAGCTCATCTCATCACCTCAGGATCAAATTTTTGTCAGAGAAGCAGGCAAAGTTTCTTAGAGAAGAAGGAAGGATTCGGTCTACACTGCTAGATATCCAGAACATGATTCTTCCTATCATGGACAAAATGCAGAAACATATTGCATACTCCAAAACATTGATCCATGACAACAATTTCTCTATTGCAGACCATGTGATTAGACTTTCTGCAGAAGTTCAAGTAGCTCTATCCACATGCAAAATCTTGCAAGAGAATTTGGATAAGACTCTGCAACTCATTCTCAAGGTACATTCTGAGTTTATCTCACATTTTGGTGTCTCTATGTAAATACATTATTTTATTCTTTAGCATTATTGTCAAAAAGGGGGAGAAAGAGATATTGGCGAGATAAATGTACAAAAAGGGACAAAGAGATACTGTGAATAAAAGTCATATAACTCATGTAAATACCTTGTGTGTATTGTATGGGGGAGTTATATGTAAGGAAGCCATGTATATTCAGCAGAATCAGACGTTAGTATGTCAGATGTTGTATATAAGTTTTGGCTCATAAGTGTTTTTGTCACTAATGCCAAAGGGGGAGATTGTTGGAATTATGATATATTTGTCATTAGTTACAACACTTATTTGATTCTAAATGCTTACTGAGCTCATCACTCAGTCTACAATTCATATCGAGCATTCAGCAGTGGTCACCGAGCAAATGGGAAGTTCAGCAGTGTTTACCAAGGACTCAGTGTTCACTGAGTCATCAGTTGAAATCAGTGTTTATCAAGTGATCAAGGTAAATGAAGGACTTAGTATTTACTGAGTGATCAAGGTAAATGAAGGACTTAGTGTTTACCAAGTGATGAAGGTAAATGAAGGAATCAGTGTTTACCAAGTGAAGAAGGTTATCAATGGATTCAGTTTTTACCGAGTGACACAATATTCACCGAGTCACCAATGGTTACCGAGTTCCAAACTACTTAGAGTGATTAATATGGACTGTGCCTCTACTCTTACCGAGTGCATGACGATGCACTGTATTGTAGTGGATGTTGAGTATCAGAAGGTCACCAAGTCAGTTTGAGGAACCTGAGTTTTCTACTATCTGGTTGACTCAGTAATGTTTTGTTCACTTGTGTTTGGCTGACCTTGCCAATGTAAATATTGGAATGGTATATATGTAATGTATTATATCATTTGTAAAATGATGATGAAATGTTGTGTATCATTGTATGGTGTTGTATTGCAATATTTTGAGAAAAAAAAAATCCAATCAGCAACAGAATAGAGGAATACAGCAAGGTCAACATAGATGCAGAAAAGTTATATCTATCACATCAGGTGATCAGTGCATGAAGGATCTTATTAGCAATCAGTTGTAACTAGATCCACTACTTCATCCTAACAGGTGAATCAGTTTGTAAATCCTTTAACAGGGTAGACTTAATAGTCTTTTGTAAATCTCCTAACAGAGTGCATACTTCATTGTATGTTTGTAAATCCTCTAACAAGGTGGATCTAGCAATCCTACTTGCTCCTAATAGGGAAGATCACCAGAAGTGATCATTGTAAGCCTTAACAGGCCAACTTTATACTGTAGTATTGAATTTTTGTGGGCATCATCCCCACCCCAGTTTTACTTTCTAATTAGAAGGTTTCTGGGTCACCAAATCAGTGTGTTCATGTGTTATGAATGTTTATATTTTCATGCATACAGTAGACTAGATGGATGAATGGTGAATATGTTATTATGCTGAATTGATTTAAAGCTTTAGAGTTACTGATTCATCCCTCCCCTCTCAATAACCTTGTTAGTCTTGATTATTTCCAACAGCAACCCATTACCATCCATTCATATCCTAAAGCTCCTAGAAATCCATCATCATATGCATCATCTCATCCTTCCCCTCTAGCTATCTAAAATTTGTGCATCAATCAAATTGCTCCAGCTACACCCTTACTCTTGTTTCTAGCCTTGTTGAAATCCTTAATCAAAATCAAATCATCATCATTGGGATGCATTCTTCACAAACCTTGCCTTGTTTTGGGGCACATCATTCGCTTGTCTACGTCACCCTATCCACCATTAGTTCATCTTGGATTTTTCATTTGACTAGAATACCATTATGCATTTCTTTTTAACACCATAAACCACCCTAATCCCTTATCCACCATGTGAATATATCTTGTATAGTTTTATATATGTAAATATCTCAATTAGCTCCATTGTACATATCACCCCCTCACTAGTCATTATCCCATTTTGTGTTAGTCCTATCCCATTACCAATAAGTACTTGTAGGATATATCTTTCCTCTTGTCAAACTTGGTTCTATCAGTATTGATTCCTACTAATCTCTCTAGCACAATGTTTTTTTTGTCAATTTACACTTTCCTTCAATGTTGGATTTCAAATTTGGTTCTTGATTATCTTTTCCAAGTAATTTGTTTGTTCCCTCCTCAAGGTCACAATGATCATTCATATCATGGTGTGTTGTGAATGGGGCAATCAGAGAGAAAAAATCTTGATTATTCTTTTGTTTTTTATCTCTTCTACTTATGAGTGAGTCTCATTGGATATAGCCCAGTCTCTTTTTAGTTCAAATCTAATCAGGTCCTCTAGTTCTCATTGGTCCACACTTTAGAAATTTCTTATGTGAGATCCTTTGTCACTAAAGTGTTGTCCTTATAATTTTTGGTTTCTAGTTAATCTAGGTGCTAGGTGCTACCAATAATTCCTTGCAAGATATATTTTTCCTCTCTTTAGAATTGGGCCCATCAGTATTGATTCCGATCGATCTCTCAATTTATTCTTTCTTTCAATGTTGGATTGCAATTTTGGCTCTTGATCATCCTTTTTGATCAATTTAGTTATCCCCTCCTCAAGGTCACCATGATCATTCATATTTTGGTGTGTTACAAATGGGGTAATCAGACAACAAGGTCTTGATCAGTCTTTCATTTTTTTTATGCATGTGATTCAATTGGGTATAACCCTTGTATATCCTAAACTATGACCATTTATGGTTACATGGTGAACTTGGGAAATATCACTTTCTTGTGGGTTATCCAATATTATTTCCACCTTGATTCTCATTGGGTTTCATGTGTGATACTAGGGAAATCCTTGCGTATTTTTTTTATTCATTCCTATGAAATGACAGTGACAAGGACTTGATGTTTAGTGGTAACCTTGGAAAGTCCCTAATGTTTCTATATTAAAATAAGTTCTCAATTACATGGTGGATCTCCTCATGGAGAATCCCACACTTGAAGCTTCAAATAGATTCCATCTCATCCCCGCATTTTACAAAAAGGAAACAACAAGAATATTATATTTTCATCCTTATAAAAATCATCCTATTAGCATCTATCCTATATCCTTATCCTATCTTGAATCCTATCCAAAAAAATACAAGAAAAATCCTACAAAGTTTCCAACACTGTCCACCACATTCTAAGGGTTCAATCTAAAATAAAAAAAAATTCCCCATCCATCCTGCATGTCCTCCAATCTTTTTCAAAAATCTATCTAAATTATGCAACTAATCTCCTCTTGTATCATTTTCCTTCAATGAGAGTATGAGCCACTTTTAAAATACTTTCATAACCCATCTACATCCTTCTTCTTGCCACACCTTTCATACATTTTGAGATGTTGTTGTTAGAAATATAAGAGGAGTAACTAAGAGTGGAGGGGTGAATTAGTTACCACAAAAACAAATCCAAGTCCCTTAAGATGTCAATACAAAACCAAAACTCTATTGAAACTTAATACACTATTGTAACTCAATTAGCACATAAACACTTGGTTAATAGAGTAACTCAGTTTCTACTAAGAATGTTTGTCACTCGATAAACACTTAGTTAATAATGAATATATGTACTATTAGTGGGTTAGCATTGAACATGCAGATCTAAAGATATTAAGTGTTATCAACCTTAATTAACTTAGTTGCAGAAACATAAATAAAATAACATGAACACATGAGACACCAATATTTAACGTGGAAACCCAATTTGGGAAAACCATCAATTGCAAATAGTTACTATTTTTTATTTTTCTGAAGTGAGCCCTATTAGGAGCCAACCTTGTTAAAGGTTACAAAACACACTGTTAGGTGTGATCCTATAAAAGGATTTAGATCAACCTGTTAGGATTGGCCTTGTTAGAGATCTTTAGACACTTCAATCTAGAAATGTCACCTTGTTAGAGGATTTGGAAAATAACTATTAGGCTAACTTTGTTAGGAGATTTGATTCACTACTACAATTATTTAGAGAGTAACAATGACTTGACCTGATTGTTGATGCAACTATCTTATTGATTTTAGATCTCTATTCTAGCTTGATTACTTGATCCTCCTTGATCAAAATGTTCTTTCCAGCTCGGTTAACTTGAATACTCTGCTATCCTTCTAATTTGCTTCTTTATTAATCTTCTTCTCTTCCACACACTCTCTCATTCAACCCTCAACTTAGCCTTATAATTTAATGAATTACCTTGTCAATTTGGCTTGAATACACTTTTAATTGATCAATAATCAACCCTTAAGTTGGCTAAAAATAACAAAATAATCCAATAGACTCAATATGTTGTTCTTAGGTAGAGACCCAGACTAGGTAAAAACACCTTAAAAAGACTTAGACCCTAGACAAGGGATCTAAAAAGCTAAAAAATAAACTATGGGGTCCTCATTTCTAAGAGAAATGGGGCGTGCATTATGAAATCACAACTTAAACCATTTGGATAATGGGTTTTAATTTTGTCAATTTTTGACAATGCTAATTTTAAAAAAAAAATTTACATTGTCTCATTTTGTGTGCCACCTAGTTTTCTTGGGTATTTTTTGGCACTTGTTTTGGTCATGGATTTGGAATGTATATTAGGTTTCCAATTTGACCATATTTTTACTTTATCATCATTTGGATTCCTATAGAATCCATACTCCTAGATGTAGGTCAGTTGAGTGAGTTCATGATGCTTGGTGATTTGTTATTGGGATACATGTTGAATCTATACTCCCAGCTATAGTTAGATTGAGTGTGATTATTATACTTGTTTTATTTATTTTATTTCTCATAGCCAACCCTTACATTGGTATTATGTGATTACATTCATGAAGTTGGTTGTACCCATACTTGAGCATGTGAGTGCACGTATGATGGCATTTTATAAAACCTGAACTCCAAGATATAGGTTGGTTGAGGGATTGTTCATTTGGGGTGTTGGGTTGGGAACTTGAATTTCCTATGGTAGCTCATCATATTATGGCCATGGTTATGTAAGGTAAGTGGTGGAATGGCTTCTCTCGTTTATCTTGACCTAAAAGTGGTCAACAAGGTAATGTAAAGAAGTTTCAAACAAGTGATAACCAACTCAATAAATGGGAAATAAAACTTGATGATAAGATAAGAGAATACTTGTATTATATGTGGCCTCCCAAGGGAGTTAATTTACCATACTATACAAGGGCAAGGGTGTGTGGCCTCCCAAAGGAGTTGATTTAACACACAAGGGTGTATGGCCTCTTGTTAGAGTTGATGTTACAACACTAGGCATGTGGCCTCCCGATGGAGTTGATTTACCATACTAGTTTATCTTCAGCTTTCTAATGCCAAGGATTGACACTCTACTTGAGTCCCTACAAAGTTATCTTATAGTGGGTCTTACCAGTGACCTAATGTACTTCATTCTCTTTATGAGCATATAAATGTTGGTATCATACTTGATTGGTGTGTATGTTAGCCATGGGTGTTTTTCTTATGTGATTGTGGTAAAGTCATTATCTTTATGAGCATGATGTGAGTGGGCCTATAGGTACCACATGGTTGGGAGGTGTACCTACCTATATCACTACTAGGGTTTGGTGTACAGAGATGGTCTACTTATTATTTGAGGCCAATGTTGGATGTTCACTTGGTACTTTGATGTATCCAGAGTATGTTCCTTTGTGATTTACACTTTACTTTGGATGCATTTGATATTATTTTTAGATGATGATTAGTATGCTACTTGATGCATTCATTTATCATGATGATTGTATCTTATTGCATTGATGTTTCTTGCTCCATGTGATGTTATTAGACAATTTACTAGAAAGAAATAGCTCATGAGACAACTCCAAGGATGTTGTTGGAAAATTTAGATTCATTCTTGGGGATATGGTTAGGACCCTTGAGGTATCGTGATGCCATTATGGTAGGGAGGAAATGAGCACAATTGAATTGGATTGGTTATATCACATATGTGTTCCTCCTTTTTCACTGTGATGTTGCTTATGTTCATGTTTTGCATATGATGTTATGGTTTAGATGAATAAATGTTATTTTTTTTCTACATTCTAGTTTGTTAGGGTTATTTAATCTTATTTTATGCTCTCGAGTGATCATTCATCATTTACGTGGATTTGGTATGCCCCAATGTGGTGGTTTCATGTTTTCTTGCTTTCCTTCTTGCATTTTATCTTATTGGTAGATTTATATCACCTGGGAAGGGCATTCTCTCGTGCAATAGAGAAAAGTCTAACATGAGTAAGTATTTACTCACCTGGGAGAGAAAATTCTTATGCTTGAAAAGATTTCAAATTATTGTTGAAAACCTAAGGGTTATACTTTTGGAATAAATGGAATTCTTTCATAGATATTATAAAATGAAAAAATATTTGAAAATTGAAACCCTTGTCTCAAAAATTGTAGATCTTCATTATTAAAATGTATGTGAGAAAACAAGTTCAAGTTCCATATTAGAAAAGCTAGAATTGTGAAAAGAATTCTGAGCTAGGGTTTGAGAAAACAAGATAGAATATATTTAAACAAATTCAATTGGTTAAAATTATGTCCTCAATTGAATTATGTATTGAAATGATTGTAAAATATATATATAAACACACCACAGTAATATTGATAATTTTGAGTAGATTCAAACCCAAGCCCTCCCCGATGAGAGGCTCATAATTTACCAGTGCGTTGTAGGCTCTTGTCTCAAAGTAATAAAATATTATTGTGGTAATGCAGTTTATTTTGTACCAATTTTTATTGGTTTATATATTTTAAAAAATTATTAAGAATTTTTTATTATTATGATAGGGTCCACCACCTCCATTCCCTCTTTTTGCTTGGCATGGTTGTCGAGGTAGCCAAAGTTGTCATTGTAGCCAAATCTGCCATGGGTAGCAGAGATTGCCAAGATAGTCATGGCCACTGCAATAATGACCACCTCTTTTAAGGGGTTTTATTATTTAAATAATAATAATAATAATAATATTAAAATATTTTTATTTAAAAATTTGTTAATAATTTTTATTAAATTTTAAATTTTTAAATTTTAAATTTTTGATATAAATTTAATTTATTTAAATTTTAATTAAAGTTTAAATTTGTTAAATTTAGTATTTATTAAATTAAATTAAATATTATTTAAATTTAATTATTATTTGAATATTGTTTTTTAAATATTAAATATTATTAAATAATTTTCTTTAAAGAATCGTCAAATTATTTTGTCAATGTAAAATATATTATTTTCTTGAGTAAACAATAATGAATATTATCATGATTTAAGGAAAACATAGTTTGTTAAAAAATAGTAGAATCTCTCTAATAACTATGGAAATGGAGATTTCACTGTAACCAAACTAAACATATAAAACTATCTACTAGAAAAACTATGTGAACGAAAACTTCAACATATACTCAATTCAAACTTTATGTAACTATACTGAAACCGATATGGCTGAAAACTACACATGTCTTAAATGTCTTTTATGATATTATGTCTTTATCTTGTGATGGGTTTTGGGAGACCCTTGTAGTTGGTCAACCAGACTAGGAGTGTATACTAGAGGTGAGGTTTTGTGAGTATTATTTTCTAGTGACTTATGTTAGGAATGATATATATATATATAGTTCTTCTATGTAAATTTCATGTGTTGTTATTCTCTCAATGCATCCTTTGAGGATTTGATCTATGAAATTTTGGTAATTTCTAGTTTCTTGTATAAGATTCATGTGATTATTGTGATTTTATGAGATGTACTTTTATGACCTTAGGGTAGGTTATCTATGTGTATAGTGGGAAGTAGCTTGTAATGGGCATTGAGGCCCTAAAGAAGTTTCCAAGCTAACTCATTGTAAGTTATCTTAATAAGTGATAATTGTTTCATTGATAGGGTCAAGATGAACTAAAAAGAGTCAAGATATTACCTTACCCATGACTTGAGTACTACTACAGACTAGGATGAGAGTAGAGAGGATGCTTAGTTATGACCTTTCTTAGTTAATATCCTTTCCTACATAAAAGGATTACTAATGTGGTATAGAGTCGCTAGGGGGTCAGAGTCTAGAGAGACTACTAGGGTAACCTTAGAGTTGGATCATGTGATGACACTTGCACATTTACATATTAGGTTTCCTAAGTGTCTTTGTTACCTCTGGGATTAGACGTTTACTTTTTGTACTTGGTACCTTTGAGATAGAATGCTATTAGGATTCCTTTACCTAGATTCTTGTTATGTCTTGAAGACTTGTTGCCATTTAGGACTTGAGATTGTCTCCACAATATAATGGGAGTGGACCATTTAGGTTCCATGAGGTCAGGTGTGTTAGAAAGTAAAGTCCACCAAGGTAATTGAGAGGGGGGTAGGTGAATTAGTTATGCATTTAAAACAACTCTCAATATCTTTATTAATTTTGAAACATGTAAATAATAGATGCAACAACCATAGAAAGATAACCATGCACAATAACAGAATATATGTTAACTAGGGAAACCCATAGCTAGAGGGAAAACCTCAGTTGGAATGATGTCCACAAGATGGTGTACTAATATAAAAGTTTTTTATGAAAGGATAGTATCTATTAGGAGAAAATGAAATACATTCAGTAATTATGAGTCCTTGTTAGGAGATTTTGAATCCTTGTTAGAGGATTTAAACCCTGTTAGGAGTTGAAAGGAGGACAATTGAACTCACTGTTCAAATAGCCTTAGACTGTCTTCATTAAAAAATCTTTAGGATATTGACAATCTAAGTTTTGAACTAACTAAACAACTCTTTTTCCAATACAGTTCCTTTGAAGCTCACATCAGATCCTCCACATCAATCTCCACTATGCTCATAGCTAAATTTGCATTTAAGCTTGCATACACAAATATACATATGATCTCATTGATCAATACCATAATTTACCGCAAGGAAATGATCTTTCCTCTATACCAAGTCTTAAAATAGGTATTTAGTATTAGCCTTGTAGGAAATCAATAAAATATTACAATTACACGTTACATTCCAATTTACATTTCCATAATGATCTTAACAATATTCAAACCTACAGGAAACAACATGTTGAATAGACTTCATAAGTTAACTCAAGTTGCATATCTGATTTTTCTATTTGAAACATAACATCTTGACCATGTCTCTAACCATCCTCTAATCTCTCTTAACCAATTTTCATCTCACCTAAAGTACCCAATACCCTCTTTCTAGAAACTTTCCTTGAAAGCTACCTCTAGTAAACATTGCATAACTCTGTCATATCTCCATATTTCTTTATGCACTCATAACTGAAGATTTTTTGCACATCTCTAAATATATTCGTAAGTGCACATAACCCAACTTGTTGACCATTGATCACACCAAACAAATCTTCCTCTGTAACCCTGAAAATCTTCACAATATGTTGAAATCAATGACAACCTTTGTCATTAATCCAAGACATTAGAACTCAATCATATCTCCAGTAATGCTAATATACTCCTCCACATGAATTTCATCAACATTCATGCTAATAGGGTGTTAGTGATTATTTTTCCATTGAGATCTGATAGTTGGGCATTGATATTGGATGTAAACTATTGTAGATGTTCCATTCTTCTTATCTTATGGAGACTTGTGATTATGTTATGTGGTCATATCTTGGTATTTTGTACTTTGGTTATTTGAGATCCTATAGGATGTTGTATCTTATAATGATGTATATTCTTATAGCATTTCATACTCTATGACATGTGCAAATAATGAGTATGCATTCTAGTTATGTCATGTGGTATCTTATGTACCTTGTATATTATTTCATGTAATTGTGTACATGTCGTTATTCAATGACATGAACTTTATTTATTTATCAATCTTGAAATTAGTAAAACTTATGTGTGTCATTCAACATTATGGAACTTTTGAGAGATCTAACTGCTATTGTATTGCTTATGTATGTATGTGATGTGTATTTGAGTTATTGCTTCTGCTTTGTTGTCTCTTTGATTATTTTAATCTTTCAAAAAAAATTGTTTATAAAACTTAGTAACATTATAGGTTAATTTCTCTTGCCAATAGTGGCATGTTGTGATGGTTAAGTAATTAAGTTGTTATCCTTGCCATCAAGGTTCAAATCCAATGGGATGAGGTCCCTTGTTTGTGGCCTCATTGGTTCATAGCTCCAGGTCAAAGCATTTACCCCTCTTTAAAAAAAAAAAAAAAATTATAGGTTAATTTCTCTTGGGTTCTCTAACCGGACATTACATACCCATTTTAACACTAAATATTTTGAGGAAGAATTTAAATTAAATTTTGGATGACACAAAAAGAAGTTTAGATAATAACCTTCAAAAAAATGGTAATCCATCTAATAAGGAATTTCTAAGATCTATTCTATTGCAATTTAGATATATGTAATTGTTGTAAAGGTTAGTAATACTTACATGTTCCCCTAGTGTTTTAAGCAACCACTGTGAGACATTTCTCATTGAGGAAATTGGACCACTCCAAAGTGTGTAAACCCAATGTCTCTTGCAATGACATCAATACTCTTTGTTATAAGCATTGTTTGAAATCACCATAGTTTCTTGAGGATTTCCTTTATTACTTTCCTTCTAGTGGTGTGGATTACAATGATTGACTATTCACAATTGAGAAGGAATTTTGTTTTGCTCCCTCTGAATCTCTGAATTTTTGTTTTGTGAGACTTGATTTTTTTGTACCTATCAGATCCTTCTTCTAATTAATTTGGTTTTGCGGCTTAGGATCCCTTTGGATGGTTGTTGATCTAGGGTTTTTAGATTATGTTGTTTGTTGAGGACTAGATATGTGATTCTGCTTGATCCTCCTTTTGCTTCGCTTCTCTTCTCTAGTCCATCCTTTCTCACGTAAAGATACTTTGTGAATTTTACCCTATCTAGATCCCTCCATGGTGGAGGATGTGCATTGATGTAGGGTTTCACAATAGTACTTGGTTGCACTTTCTCCACTTCACTATCTACAAAACCATTCGCTAAAATTTCAAAATGATTATCGCAATAAAGTGGAGAAGACTTTCTATTAATTGTTAGATTGAATAATATTTTTTCACACTTCATTTGAATAAAGAATGCTAGTTGATTCACATATTTTATATTATCTATGTGGTCTCTTTTGGTGATGTTTGCACTATTTTTCACATATTTCACTACCTTTTTAGAGCATAGCATCATTTCTTTATTATCTATTTTACATTGTACATCACATTTTATGCTATAGAGAATAATCTTATTTGTGAAATATAACTTCAAGTCAAGCATTTAGTGACTACAAATAGGTGGCCACTTACCATGCCATTTGCAAGGTTCTAATCTTCATTCACATAGATCTGATCAACACTTTTGTATAGAATGCAAAATTATTTTAATATTAAAATATTTGATAATTCAAGTAGAGAACTATACCTTTTGATGATATGTTAAAAAAGATCTATATACATTATTCTAATGTTTTCAAACTTGTGCATTAATTTTGATGGTTGCATATCACTTCAAACCTTGATTCATCTTTATGTTCATATATAACCTAGATCAGGATATTTGATGTGTGATCTAGAGATTGTATTTAAAAATGTGAATTAATTTTTTTGGTTCATAAATGTTATGTATATGTTTGAGGGATTGTGACACCCAAAATTTTGAAACAATTCTAGCAATAAAGCAGAGAATATTGTCTATTAATTGCCAAATTGAATAATACTTTTCCATACTTTGTTTGAATAATTAATACCATTTGATTCATGCATTTTACATTATCTGTGTCACTTTTTTATGACGTTCACTATTTTCACATTTTTCACTACTTTTTTAAAGCATAGCATCATTTCATAATTATGTGTTTTTCATTGTATATCATATTTCATGCTATAGAGAACAAACTTATTTGTGACATATAATTTTGAGTCAAGCATTGAGTGGCTACAAACAGGTGGCCACTTACCATATCATTTGTAGGGTTTAATCTTCATTCACATAGGTTTGATCAACACTTTCATATAGAATGCAAAATTGTCTTGATATTGAATTTTTTAATACTTCAAGTAGACAACATTGTACCTTTTGATGGTATGTTAAAATAAGATCTATAGACTTTATTCCAATGTTCTCAAACTTGTGCATTAATTTTGGTAGTTGCATATCAATTCATACCTCAATTCATCTTTATGGGATGTTTGATGTGTGATCTAGGATTGTACTAAAAATGTTCAGAATTGATTTTTTTGGGTTCATAAATGCTATGTATGTGTTTGAGCGATTGTGATCCCCCCTTCCCACCCCTTTTTCGAGCACTAACCAAGTAGTCTTACTGATTTACAAAATTCAAGAATTTACTATAAAGAACAAAAATAAAAGCACATTGATAAGACAACATTTCAAAAATGTGAAATAAAACAAATGGCACACAACCACATAATCAATTTACTTATGAAATACTTGGTCTTACTTTTACTTCCACAAAGATAATGCTAGAATAAGTAGCAAGTCCTAATAATTACCAGTAGAAGGTGCTTTAATTTACAATCTAATTTTGTCCATCATATCTTACCCAATCTTTCTCTTACATGTGTTTTTCTCCAGATTGATTTTAAGCTCAAGAAATAACATATTTTTTCGGCCACCACTAAAAACATACATCTTTTCTAGAAATAAATAATAGATTTTTTTAACTAATCAAACACGAATGAGTTTTTACTCAAATCTTCAAAAAAAATTGAATTTTCACATAGTTCAATCTCTAAAAGACAAATGAATTAAAGGTTAAAAAATATAAAAAACAAATACTCTTCAAAAGTTTTCTAAGAGAACAATCAAGAATTCTGGCAATTTTATTACAAGACTTAGAAATATTTAAACATTTTACAAAAAATGTCACAAATGACACACATTAAGCTATAGAAATATGGGAAGAAGTACAATGACAACTTAAACTCTAGCATAAGAAGATTTTATTAGGGATAAACATTTACAAGTTTATATAAAAAATCAAAAAACATTTTACAAAGATTTCCAACTAGTTGGAAATAAGAATAGAACTTGTGAAGATTCAATTTTGTGCAGAAGAGGGAAAGGGAGATGAATTTTGAATTTGTAAAAGAAAAGGCGATTACAAATCAGATTTCGAAAAAACTCATCAACAAAAAATTCAATAACTTTTTTTTTTTTTGTCAAGGATTGTTCGACAGGAGGCAAGAACCTACAACACAACAATAACTTATGAGCCTCTTAGATGGGAAGTCTTGGGTTCAAGTCCACTCAATCTTAACACATAATAATAATAATTAATATCAACTAATAATAATTAACTTAGGCTTCAACCTATTATCTATGCAAAAAAAGGATTGTTCCATAGTGCAAATGCTTCTTTTTTTGTTTCTATGTCATGAGTTTGTGTGATTCGATCCTCTCACTTATTATTTCCAAGAAAGCAACTACATGTGTTTGTTTTCATGTTACTACTTGCTTCTTTGTCTCTGTTTTGCATTCAAAGAAAATAAAGGCCAAATTTGAGAAAATTCTTTGGCATTTGCAGATTCCTTGAGAGGGGCTTTTGATAATGAGGAAAAAGGGTTGTCCAATAATGGGAGGGCCAAAATGGTTTATTTTTCAAGGAGCAATTAAAAAAAAAGAACCATAGAGAAGACCCTTCATGAAAAGGAAAACCCTATAACATTTGATAGTGATTTTTTATCCAGTAGATCAATGACCATTTTTTCAAGATTACATAAAAATACACTACTTATTTGTCTCTTTGATATGTGTAGAGACTCGTTTCACTTCCTCCATACATTGTATAAAATATCAAGAACTAAAAGTATATTTCTTTCTAATTAGCTTTTTCAGGATTGATTTAGTTCGATGGGAAAATCATTGATGGGGCTATTTCCAACCCCGCCCCATTTTCATTGTTAAAATTTAAAAAAACTAACAAGTAGAATTTTTTATTTTATTAACTGAACAACATTCCACATAAAACTTTAGCCTTCAATGAAAATTCTCATGAAATCTCACCTCCTCAAAAATAGAACCCAAGACCCTTCTATATGACCCATGCCTTAGATTGGGGTACCATGGAGGGGGCTTCCTTAAAAATTGCAATGCCCCACTCAGGAACTCAAGAGAAATTAACCTACTATCTGACAATGTTTTACTGAACATATTTTTTTCCTTAAAATTTTATACACCATCAAGATAACAACATGGAAGTGAAAGACACATACACATCAAGTACACATAAGCAATTACAAATACAATTTTTATTCCTCAAAGGTTCCTTCATGTTAAGGCACATTTAAGAATATTTTATGAATTAATTTTAATCTTAAGTACGATGTCCATAATCATACAAGAATAACATATACATAATCTCATAATCAAATACATAAGTACAACTAATACAATGAAGCACATCCAAATAATCACATCCACTGCACATGTCACATGATATATAATAATAAATACAAGTGCATCAAAATAAAATACATCATCCTGTAGGATCTTAAGGCACATGATATATGAATGCATAGATACAACATCTGAATATAGTTCTCTAAGATAAAATAAGAATGCTAATGGTACAATTGCATCAACAAACATTCCATATTGGTGCCAATTTGAGGGGGACCCAAATGGTAAGAATTCATTACCTCCTAACCGTGTGGTCACCTACTTAGGCTCCCACTCCAGGGGAGATAATATAGGATCCATAGACAGATAATCAAACCACAAAAATTCAACCATATAAATCCTCGACAAGGATGCTAAAATATTTCTACAACAAGTGGTACTACCCATATGAAAGGACAATCCTAGAGGCAACCCAAAATAAAAGCATAATTATAAATATAAAGGAAACCTAAGATCCATATGGGGAAGTTGTTGGAATGAGTTAGAATAAATGGGATGGGGGGTGAATCAGTTATGCTAAGGTCTAGATGTATTCAATTGAACTTTTAATCATTTCAAATACCTCAAATCTAAACATTTGGTAGCTCGGTCTCTGTAGAAAAAATCAGTAACATAAACTTGCAATCCACTATCCTGATAGTAATAAAATTGCAAAATGTAAAACATTAATAATAAAACATCTCAAATGACATCCACATGTGTATGACACTATGATTTAATGTAGAAACCCAATTTGAGAAAAACCACTAGTAACATTTCACCAAATTTTTACTCTTTTGAAGTGAGCTTTTTTAGGAGCCAACCCTATTAAAGTTTACAAAACACACTATTAAATGTGACCTTGTTAAAGGATTTAATCACCCTACTAGGAGTGGCCTTGTTAGGGGACTTAAGAGCATTACATTAGAATGTCACCTTGATTAAAGCATTTATATATGACTATTAGGTCAACCTTGATTATTAGAAAGTAATATCAGGTTGATATGACAAATAAAACTCACTTTGCACATACAAATCATAGTTTATTTCAATAGTTGACTCATTGACTGGCCTTCATTAGCATCTACATTATTGATTTGCTTGGCATCCCTTTAAGCAATCACTCTTCACCTCAACACTTCAATGTTCAGTCTTCTGCTCAAGTTTGCCAAACAACAAAATAAACAAATACTTGGACCTTGTTAAGGTCTTCACCATCTTTTCTAACCTCTTTAAGTTTAGCCCTTGTACCTCCTTAAATAGGTAATTCTAATATTTTGCCACTTAAACATCATTGTAATGTTGAAAATAATTGATTAATTATGCATTATCTTTGATGTTACACAAAATTTCATATCATTGCCAGTCAGTATATGTCAAGCTCACTCAAGCAATAAAGACAGTTTCCTATTTTTTTCAAGCATTCTAAAGTTTGCCAAGTTCAGAAGAAAATGCCTACCAAGTTCACTCGGGCAACAAAGAAAAGTTTGCAGAAGGTTGAGTGTTAACTAAGCTCACTTAGTTAATGAAGGAAATGTTGGATGGAACTAGTGTTAACCGAGATCACTTGGTTACTAAAGGAACTTCATAGAAATATAGTGTTAACAAAGTTCACTTGTTTAACACATGAAAATTGTTTCTGAGTTAGTATCTACAGAGTAGGGACAACTAACAAAGGATTTTCTTGTTTTGGCATATTTAGTTTAATAGTTTTGTTTGTTGGTTCTAGTCAACTGAGGAGATGAATATTAAGTATTCTAAGTTGTATCCAAGCCAACTTGACAATGTGTAAGATATAAATATAAGGTCAAGTTGAGGATTGAATGTGTGGAAGAGAATAGAATATTTAAAGATTCTTAGAGGAAGCAAATTAGAAGGATAAGATGAATATCCTTGTTGAGTTGCAAAGATACATTCTATCAAAAAGGATTAAGTATACAAGCCAAAATTGAGATTTGTAATCAGTAATTTAGTTGCATTAGAAATTAGGTCTTCTCATTGTTCCTCTCTAACCATTGTAGTAGTGATTTAAATCTCTTAACGAAGTTGGCTTAGCAACTATTTGTAAATCCTCTAACAAGGTGGCATTTCTAGATTGAAGTGCCTAAAGACCTCTAACAAGGCCACTCCTAATAGGGTGATTAAATCCTCTAAAAAGGTCACACCTTACAGTGTGTTTTGTAATCTTTAACAGGGTTGGATCCTAACAATGCTTACTTTAGAAGATTGAAAATCAGTAACTAGTTGCAATTGGTCATTTTTTCCAGATTGGATTTCCACGTTAAATCTTGGTATCACTTGTGGTCATATTATTTATTTCATGTGTATGAAACTAAGTTAAGTAAGGTTAATCACTAATAATATCTTAAGATTTACATGTTAAGCATTTGCCAAGTTACAGTTGCTATTTTAGTACTTACCTAGTTACAACATCTGTTTGCGTAACTTGAGTGCCTGTGTATTTATCGAGCAAAAGTATTTTCAGTGAGTTTATGTATTGACATCTAAGGGATCTGGGATTTATTTTTGTAGTGACCCTCTCAGCTACTCTTCTTACATTTCCAACATGTAGATCTTAGGGTTTCAATTAGATCCAACTTATACAATGAATTTTTTCATCTTTGTTGGAAATATAAAGTAGCAAGGTTACTAAGAGGGGAGGGATAAATTAGGAACCAATAAAACTTTATCTTACTTTACCAATTAATCCTTCATATAATATTCTGATTTAATTGCATGCATGAAAGAATGAAAGCAAATAAATATTCATAACACTTTGACACAAGATATGGTGACCCGAAAACCTTCTAATTAGAAAGTAAAATTAGGGTCCACAAGATTTAGTACTGTAATATAAAGTTAACCTATTAAGGCTTACAATTAACCACTTCTAGTGATCTTTCCTGTTAGGAGCAATAAGGACTATGAGGTCCACCTTGTTAAAGGATTTACAAACATATAATGAAGTATGCACTCGGTAAGAGATTTAGCAAAGACTATTAAGTCTACCTTGTTAAAGGATTTGACTAATGCACCTATTAGGATAAATCAATGTTTGATCTTTGATCTACAACTCTAATTTGCTGGTTGAGATTCCTTGTATAGCAATGATCACCTGACTATGATAAATAAATCTTTGTTGTCCCTTATATTTCTTGTAGCCTTCTTTAATTCACACTTCTACTCATCATATACTCTTTACATCTCTTATTTGGATATTATACAATGTATTACATATATGCCAATCCAAACTATAACTTACTAGAGTCAGTTACAATACCAATTTCATCATACTTCACAAAGTCACCCCAACTATTATAACTCAAGTTCTAAAGACAAACTCGGTGATGTTCTGATACATGACAAACACTACCAATGCTCGGCAATCTTTGGCACTTGTTTGAACTTGAAGCGCAATCCATACTAATCACTTCCAAGTAGCTTGAACTCAGTCAGCACAGTGTGACTTGGAAAACATTGAGAAACTCAATAGTAATTAGATCACTAGGTTGACACTACATGACTCGGTCAACACTAGTTCCACTTCATTAACCCTGTGAGCTCGGTAGACACTGTAGAGCTTGATTAACACTACAAAGCTCGATTAACACTACGATCTTATTCAGTTCCACTAACTAGCTTAGTAGATTATACTATGTTGGTTTGTACTAAACATTGTTTATGAAGCTCAGTAAACACTGTGTAGCTCGACAAACACTGCAAACTGATTTAGGTGCTCAGTAGACACTATATTCTGACTACTGGGCTTGGGAACAACTAAATCACTTGATTAACACTACAAACTCAATGATAAGATTAGTAGCAATTTTAGATCTCGATAGCAATGTAACCAATTGACTAAGTGTTGCGTCACTGATAGACAAATTGATCTTTATGTCAAGAATCTTTTCATTTCCTCTTTTCTCTTCTAGATACTTCTTGAAACTTCTCCTTGAATTCTTGCATAGAAATGCTCAAACACAATTTGCCTTGAATTAAATGCTCTAGGTCATCTATCCTTATATTCAACACACTTAACATATTCCAAGAAACCAACTATTAGTTGGAAATCATGATTTCCTTATAATCTGCCAAATGTTGTCCCTCGACCAACATTGGGTTCTGACACTCGGTCATCACTAGATTACTCAGTCACTACTAATTGTTCTATTCAGTACATTTACTAATGCTCGGTCAATATCAATGCTCAATTGACACTATATTTTTCTCAACTTATATTGTTGCTCAGTCAAGACTAGCATCACTCAACACAAACTTCAAATTCCTTAATCTTTTGTTCTTTTTCTCAGTTGAGCCTACGCATTTGGTCAATCTTTGATCACTTCTTCTAGGATTTAGTATAACTACCTTCTCCACTTAGATTATGATTAAACAATCACATTATATTGTCAAAGTCTAATTGATCAAGTGCCCTTTATAGTTTCTCATAACTCAACCTTTCCTCTAGGTCCTTCTATTATGTCCTCAAATCCTCTTCATCAATCATCTTGATATGACACCCTACTCAGATAGAAAATATATTACCAATAAGGTTTCACATCAATGACAACATAACAATTGTTTAAATTGTAATTTCTAACAGAAGTGTCATTACATGAGTTGACTCTAAGGTTACCTTGATAGTCTCTCTAGACTTGCCCCTAGTGACTCTATGCAACATTAGTAATCCTTTCGTATAGACAAGAAAACTAACTATGCAAGACCACAATCAAACATCTTCTCTCACTCCCATACAAGTCTATACTAGCACTCAAGGCATGGGCGAGGAACACTTAATTATTTTAATTCTTTTTAAAACCACCCATTTAGTGTGTAGTATTAGCACTTAATTAATTTACAATGAGTTAACTTGGTAGCCACTTAGGCCCCTGGCCCCCATTGCAAGCCACTTCTCCTCTATACACATAGACAACCTACCCTAATGTTTCATTCAAAAATAATTCAAATAATACCAAACAAACATTCTCATAAGTCAATCACAAAAGTCACCAAAGCAAAGTAGTGGAGCATAGGAAAGAATATCACATCCACACAATAATTATATGAATTCATAAGATGTGTGAGTTCTATCATTTGGTTCATAGACTAGAAAATTTTTGCTGCTTGGATTAAGTTTTGCTTAGGCTTAATTCGGTTTGCCTCTTCTACTCTCAAGTTAAGAGCATACCCTGTGTTATTTTTAGGATCAAAACATAATTCATTCCATATCATTCCATAAGGGAGTTGTACCTACCAATTCAAAGGAAAGCCAATAATCATAAAATGGCTTTTCAACTGTTGTAACCAAATATTGTTCACAATTTGGGCACTAAGAGTCATATTCCTAAGAAATAAGAAAGGACAAATCTGTTTACCAATAGATTTTTGACGGCTCTGTTGGGGAAACAAACAGTCGCTTGATCACAAAACCTATGTCGTCAGGGAAAATGGTACTACCTCATGAAAACATAATCCTAGTGCTCCAACCTAACCTTGGTTTTCAAGATGACCAAGAGGACATAATTTCATCCCTTAAAACATTCGTTTGGAGGCATAGAAGGAACATTGAACATTATTAGAACACTAGCCAGGTATTAGAGGAAGAAGAAAGAAGAGCTAAAGCCTTGGAAAGAGTTGTTCAAAGGAGAGATATCTAGAGAGCAGAAAGAAAATTAAGATAATAAGCTCAGAGACAAACCAAACTCGGCATCCTAGAACAATTTAGATTCCTCAGAAGTACCAAAGAACAAGGTGGCAGGATCCTACCTTTGATAAACTTGCAGAGCTCAACTTTCCTATTTTAGACATCCCAAAGCAAAAAGGTGAAGGTAAAAGTTAGAGTAGACCCCCTTCCCCTGTTAGAAATTAGGACATCAGCACTTCACATTCCACTTGTTAGGTGTTAGCACTTCACGGAGTTACTGCCCCTCCAATTGTTAATTTTCCATCGTATACTACTAGAACAATCATGGCTGCTCCATGAGTCATGGCAACAAGACCATTAGCATTAAACACTTACCATCCACTCCCAACTGATTCAAGGAAGAATTTTCCTAAATTCTTAGGTGATGGGAAAGTCACTACAGATGAACACATTAAAGCTTTCTTTGCGGCTACTCATATTTTAGGAGTGGGACATGAAGATGTTGTAAGATTGTTCGTAGAAACCCTCGCAGATAGTGTGGCAGATTGGTTTTATCATCTAGCTAACGGCTCAATAACTGATTGGGATACAATGAGAACTAAATTTGAGACAAGATTCAAAACTGCCAAAGATGAACATGCCTTGCTAACACAGTTGACTTCAATTAAGAAGCAACCAACTATGAGCATGAGAGATTTCGTTGCCAAATTCAATAAGATTAATAGTAGAATTCCTACTGCTGATAGACCCACACCTGGTAATCTAAAAACTTTCTTTATTAGTGTTATGCCTCCAGATATCAATTATGATCTGAGAAGAGCGTGTCCCACTGATCTGGCTAGTGCACAAAAGAAAGTAATTGAATGTGAGGACGATTTAATTTCTACAGGAAAATGGAAACAAGAACTTCAAACTAAAAGGAGTTCTAGTAATATCACATCATCAGAAGAGATGATTCAGAAGTTGTCTAATGAATTAGTAGTAATGAAGAAGTAGTTACCTGGATTCAATAGCTCTTGTCAACGAAATTACCAAAATTCACCAAGAAGAAGCAATGAAAGTAGATTTTCGCAGCTTACAAGTTCACAACCTAGGTTGCAAATCGAAGCAGCACCAAAAAAAAGGAAATATGTGCATCTTTCATTTGACCATAGATCATGACTGTGAGAATTGTCTGGAGACTGCCCATATGATGCAGTTGTTATCTACTAATGAATTAAACATTGCAGCTCCTTGTTCAGAGCCTAATTCTTATTCAAATGGTGACTCTGGAAATTTATTTTTAGAACATAAATTAGATTTTGAATCAAAAGGTGAGTGTTATGCAACTATTGATGGAACTTCATACATAGTGCTTACCCATGGACAAAGGTTAAAGAACCAAACCTCTAGTCACACTCACAGGAATGACTTTAGTCCTTCAATGAGCAATGTACATACTGATCAAGGAGCATCTACTTCACAAATAGGTAAGGACAAGATATCCTTTGATTTCATTCAATTTTGTGAAGAGTCAAAATTTCAAATTTCCACTATTGATTATTTAAAGTCACATCCTTTCGAGTTAAAGAGACTAGTAGACCGATGTAAAGGGAACACATCAGATGCTAATTGTAATGTAATGGTTGAAAAAGAAGACGAAACCTTGACAACTAGTTTGTTTAATCAAGAAGATTCCACAGTTTTAGCAACTTCTCTTGGGCAAAAACCTGAACCTTTTTATATCTCATTGTACATCAATGGATGTAAACTCGGTAATTGTATAATAGATTCAGGTGCATTGGATAATGTTATTCCTTATTCTGTAGCTAAAGCTTTGGGTCTCAATCTTACTAAAGTGCATGGAAGATGTTATTCAATGGATGCCAAACAAGTTCCCTTACTCGGACAAATTAAAGACACTTGGGTAGCTTTAGCTTCACATCCAGAGAAGAAGCTCCTATTGACTATCCTAGTAGCTAATATCCCGGCAAGCTATGGACTTCTGTTAAGTAGAAATTTTTGTCATGACTTAGGAGGAGAAATAAAACTAGACTGGTCTCAAGCGGTAATACCTATTGGGAATAAGAAAGTCAAATTAGGACCTGAAGAAAAAGAAAAGTTTATAGTGTTGAAATCAGATGATCCTAAAGCTCAGATCCTATATCAAGAATTAGAGTTTGGCAATCATATGTTGTTTACTGAAGAAACCCAAATGAACAAATAGACGAAAATCCAAGCAACAAAGTTTCCAATGAAAATAAAGATGTACCAGGCATATGGACACTTGAATTTGACGGAAGTTGTGCCTCTTCAAGATCTGGAGCTGGTGTGGTATTGATATCCTCGGAAGGAGAACTTGAACCTATGGCTTTCAAATTAGAATTTGGGAATACAAATAACATTGCAGAATATGAGGCCATATTACTAGGGATAATGATAGCAAAAGAAAAAGGAATAAAGATTTTAAAAGCCCAAGGTGATGCAGAGCTTATCGTAAAGCAGGTAAAGGGGGAGTATTCTGTTAAAAATCACAAGCTGAAAAATTATAGGAACAGAGTCTGGGATGAGATTGAAGGTCTAGATGCCTTCTCTATTGAAGCGGTTCTAAGAGAAATGAATACCAAAGCTGATTCCTTGGATGTCTCTGCCTCCCTATTACTTCCTCACCCAGATTTCCAAGACAAGAAGTACTAGATCAAAATTGTGTATCGATCTGTCGTTCTAGATAACACACAATCATGGCAAGTTTTCAACAATGATAAAAGTTTGTAGATGTTCCTTGAGAATGACAAGTCAAGCTTTGTGCACAAATCCAATGGAAGTAATCATGAAAATCTTGATGTAGAGAAAGAACAGGGCCAAAATATGGAAGTTCAGTTGAAAGGCAACATTATTCCCCCATATTATGTGGCCTTAGAAAAATTGTTTAATAGACATATGCTTACATAAAGCAAAAAAGAGCAGAAAAGGGGCCAACAATGGGTGAATATGAAGGAGTTAACATTGGAGATATTCATAATCCCAAAGTGATTAACATTGGGAGATGTTGTTCACCCAAAGAGAAAGAGGCCGCAAAGAATCTATTTATGGAATATAGAGATGTTTTCACTTAGAGCTATGAAGATTTGAAAAGTTATAGAAATGGGAAGGTAAAACATGAAATTCCACTGAAGCCTGATGCCATCCCTTTCCAACAAAAATAAAGGAACTATAATCCTAAAGTCATTGATGCCATCTTTCGAGAAGTAGATAAGATGTTAAAAGCAAGAATTATTTATCCCATTCATCATTCCACCTGGATAGCCAATATAGTACCCATCAGAAAGAAGAAAAAAGAAATAAGAATCTATGTTGATTTCCGCAACCTAAATCAAGTGTCCCTGAAAGATAACTTTGCTCTTCCTAATATGGACCATTTATTGCAAACAGTAGCAAGGTCTGAAATGATGTCTATGCTTGACGGCTTCTCGAGTTATAATCAGGTTGAAGTAGAAGAGAAAGACTAGCATAAGATAGCATTCACTACCCCTTGGGGTACATTTGTGTATCGTAGAATGCCTTTTGGACTTATCAACGCTGGTGCTACATTCCAAAGGTGCATGAGTAAGATATTCGCTGATTTGAAAGACCAGATCATAGTCATATACCTGGATGACCTTACTATGTTCTCAAGAAAAAGAAAAGATCACATGGAATATTTGAGGAAAGTGTTATAGAGGTGTCGGGAGCATGGAATATTGCTCAAACCAAAGAAGTCAATTTTTTGTGTGATAGAAGGAAAGCTCCTTGGCCATATAGTGTCCTAGAAGGCATTAGAATTGACCCTAAAAGAGTAGAAGCTATTCAAAGACTAAGCCTACCCTCAAACAAAATAGGGGTTAAATCTTTCTTTGGGCAGGTAAATTTTCTCCGAAGATTTGTGCCTGATTTTGCGAAAACTACTAAACATATAGTGGACATGATGAAAGGGAATTTGAATTTCAGATGGAATGAGGCAGGAAAGCGAGCTTTTCATGATATAAAAGTTGCTATTGCTAATGCCCTGGTATTGTGTCATCCAAATTATAAGTAGGACTTTATCATCTATTGCTACATTTCTGAACATACATTGTCATCTATTCTTATGTAGGAAAATGATGGAGTACAAGCTCCTATTGCTTTTATGAGCATACCTTTAAAGAACCATGAACTCAAATATTCAAAAATTGAAAAACATGTTTTTTCAGTGGTCAAGGCTCTTAAAAAATTTTGGTTTTATATCCTACATTCACATTCAATAGTTTTTGTCCCAGATGTAGCAGTAAAGAGCATACTGATGCAACAAGATATAGGTTGCAATGTCAGAGGAGCATGGGTAGCAAAAATACAAGAATACGATATAGAGGTTAAACCTACCAAGTTGATAAGAGGGAATGCTCTATGCAAGGCAATTGCAGAAAAAAAAATCACTAGAAAGTGAGAAGAATTGGGTGAGAAGCAATTGGTGTCAGTTGTAGGCCTCTACGATCTATGGTTTGAAAACATCTCTTACCTTTTAACATATGGTGAATGTCCAGAGGGCCTAAATGCAAAGCAAAGAAGAGACCTTAAATTAAAAGTAGCTAAATATGTCCTCTGGGATGGTAAGATTTTCAAAAAAGCTATTGATGGTACTTTCCTTAGATGTGTAGATAAACAACAATAGGAAAAGTTGTTTAAGACATTTCACAATGAAGCTTGTGGAGGACATTTCTCTTCTTTAATCATAGCATTTAAAATACTAAGGTAGTGCTATTACTGGCCTGAGATGTTTAAAGATGCATATGCCTGGGTGGCAAAGTGTGAAAAGTGTAAGACGTTCTTTGGATGCCCTCAATTAGCAGCTCTACCACTAAGACCTGTTATTATTGAAGGGCCCTTTCAACAATGGGGCCTTGATTTCATTGGTCTGATTACTCCTATATCCAATGCTGGTCATCAATATATAATAACTGTAATTGATTACTTCATTGAATGGGTAGAAGCTAAAGCTACGAAGAAGACTAATTCTAAAGTAGTGTGTGAATTCATAAGGGAGAACATTTTGGTCAGATTTAGTGTTCCTATTAAACTTGTGATGGATAATGCATCTTATTTTTCTTCAATCGCAATTACTGATTTCTGTTTTGAGTATGGGATCATCATTGGTCATTCATCTGATTATTTCCCTCAAGGGAATGGCCAAGCAGAATCTAGCAATAAGAACTTAATTAATATTGTGAAGAAGCTAGTCTCAGATAATCAAAAGACCTAGCACAAGAGGATTTATGAGGCACTCTAGGCGGATAGAGTGACACCCAAGAGGGAAATTGGTATATCCCCTTTTAAACTAGTTTATGGAACTGAAGCCAATCTGCCTGTATCTCCGGAGCTAGCCACGAGCAAACTTAGAACAATAATTAAGGATGATATCTATAAGGATGGTCCGAAGAAGAGGATCCTATGTTTGAGCAAACTTGAAGAAGAAAGGAGGGAGATTGTAGACCACATTACACAACACCAAATATGAGTGAAAGAGCTCTTTGATAAGAAAATAAGAACTCAAAAATTTATGGTAGGAGACATGGTACTACTTTGGGACAAAAGAAAGGCTCCAAAAGGAATGCATAAGAAGTTTGATGCTCTATGGAAAGGTCCATTTAGAATCCAATAGGCATTCAAAAACAATTCTTTCAAGTTGGCATATGAAGATGGTGAAGTACTACCCCTAACTTATAATGGTTAGGATCTCAAGCTCTATCAAATTGCAAATTGAAAACAGGTAACCCTTCTACTATACTATAGTTAAACTTAGTGTCTTGTGTGTTTCTTAGTTAGCCTTTCCCCTTTTTGTTTTCTTTTCCTTGTTTCTTGGTTTGTTTAGTTTTTTTATGTTACCACCTTTCATGCCCTTTTGCGAAACCAGAGATTCTAAGCTCCTTGCTTAGGCATACTCTACCCAAGTCCCCAGTCAGAGCCAACTGTTGCCCCACTTTTTCTTTTTGTACCAATTTTGCAAAGTGGAAAATAACTTGTATTGTGTTTAGTCTAGTCGAGTCAGTTGGTCCTTTCTTCCTTGAGTGATAAGTATCCCCATCAAGTTTTCACCTTTTCCCTTCTCCTGCATTGTATGGTCGAGTGGGTTTTTATTTATCGTCATGAGTCTTTTGGGTAGTTTAGGACCTTGCTCGATGGAGATTCTTGAATTATGTTACTTCAGATGAACTACTTGTAGCTCATTTTGTTCTGGACATGAAGAAAGTTTAAATGGCAGAAAATCTAGTTTCATCTTCTCTTTGGCCAGTTTTCGCACCTCGAAGGTGAAACTTCGTCGAGATTCACAAATGCGGTTTGCAAGTTTAAATGAAGAGAGATGAATTATGTTATAGATAGACCATTCAAGTATTACCATGTTTTCACTATGGGAATCATTCAAAACTCACTAAGATGATGAAAAAAAGCATCGGCAGAAAACTCAGAAACTGCTTCTCCTCGGCAAGTTTCAAACCAAGAAGTCAGTTTTTTGAAAAAGCTTTTGTGAAAAGGTAAAGTGAGTCAATGGGTCCCATCTTTCACTCACAAATCCAATTTCATTTTTTTTTGGAGGCTTAAAGTAAAGTGATTAGGGTAAAGAAGGTAAAATGAGGGCACAAGCGAAAAAGTGAAAATCACCTTCTCCTCCGCAGGCTTTCTACCCTCGACAGTGATTTTTTGCAAGTAATAGAAAATCATTCCTGCAAGCATAGTAATTGTGCAAACTGATCATGGGATTTTTTTGGGAAAATATTTGAAGCAAATCAGTTGAGTATGTGAAGGCATTTTAAGAAAAATCCAGTTAGGCGGATTTCTTCCCAAGGAGTACTCTGTTTCTATTTCTCTGAAACAAGGTAAAAATGGGAAAGTAAGTATGTAATTAAAGAAAGTTACCATCGGGCCAATGGGAATAGTGAAAAGATAGGGAAAAATCTGTTAGAACCCTTACATTTACTAATTCAACGGATTTATCCTTAAATTTTCTCGTGTGGCGTGGATCATGAAATCAATGGACAGATTAAAGGTTCTTATATAAAGGTAAGTGTAGTAGATTTTCAAATTACTACTTTCTCTTTTGAACTGTTATGTTGAATAGTGCTTTCGAAAAATCTTCAAAGTTACAAGATTCACTCTATGCGTTATTTGCAATTATTAGATTTTAGTTTACCTTTATATCAGACAAAATGGCAACAAGATTCATTGGTTTTGATGGGTTGGGTGGAATCAATTCTACATGGCAGAATGTCATAGACACTTCACTTCACTTCTTCAACATGCAAGACTTCCAAAGGAGACTAAGGACAGAGCCAATTCACCCCATAACAAAGAAACTTCGAGGAAGTGGATTAGTACAGGCAATCAGATTTCTAGTAGCAGTACAAGCTCTGGAGTTGATTATTGAATGCATCAATCACTACAATCTGGATACAAAACAAATCTTACTACTAGATCAAACAGTGCTAATCTCAATTGATAGACAAGTGGTAGTGAACTGCCTACAAATTCTAGAACAAGAGTTCTCTGAATTAATATTTGGAGGAGCTATGTCTAAATTCTCTCTGAAGAAGATGGTGTGGCAAAAAGAAATCATGAGTTCTTGGTTCCAAAAGCTAAGGGGAGCTAAGAGTAAGGTCCCTACAACCCTTTTTGGCACTAATCTCAAGCCTGAGATTGTGGACATTCTAGTCCTCTTGCATCGACTTAAAGGTGAGGTAGAAGCCCTTAATTTTGTAGAACAATACTTCTTTTTGGTGCAAGTTATTTGTTCGAATACACAATATGTTGACTGGGCATATGAGGTAAGTGAACATCTATCTAAGGCTCTCAGTGCGGCTAAGTTCTACAATTCATTTTATATGTCTTCTTTCTTGATATATATGTTGGCTTCCCTACAATTGTGGCCGAGACTCCCTAGATTAGAGAATTTCCCTAATAACGTGAAAAGCTATGAATTTTATCCATGTCTACAATTGCATAATAGTTATGCAGAGTATATTTGAGTAAATGATGTGTTCACAATGAGAATATGCAGGGAACTCCAAGGATGTCCAAAGTAGAGATTCAGTCCAAAAGCAATGGCAATCATCAGTCAATTTGGCAGTTATTTCATTCAATTCTCATCTTTTTCTTATTTGCGTCTTGCAGCATTTGATGGATTTCCTCTGAAGCTACCTAGATACTCGAACGACATGATTGTACTCATTGAGATTGTGAGGCAAGCGATCCAGTGAACTTGTTGAGTGCCAATTTGAGGTAGAAGGGGTATGAATTCCCTATGAAAGTTGGGGCCTACAGTTGTGATACTCGATCAGATGCTAAAAACATGCTTAAGACATTTGAGAACAAATACAAGTTAGAGGAATATGAAGTGGTGAGACCTATGTTTGACCCAAATGGGTATGCCAGAGATGTGCCTCAAATTGGAAGCGTAATCAAGAATGTTACTACTATGGAGGATTATTGGGTGGATTGTAAAGATGAGCTGGAAAGTCGAGATCGGGCTTTTGCTAGATTAACAGTGGATCAAATAAAGACATATGGCATTAACTTAGATGTGGAAGGGCTAGAAGATGATTGGCAAAATATGTATAGTAATACATATTTGACCAAATTGAGAAATACGCCAATCGAAGAAGACCTTGATGTTATGATGGCTTGGATTGTCAAGAGAACCAAAAAATGGGTTGAGTGGATAGCAAAAAAGGGCCGGAGTAAGAGCAAGACTACTCAAGCTTCTCCAGCCGTTGCTACTCCCACTTCTTCTCAGAGTGCCACACCAAGTGTTACAACTATAGCCGCTCAAGGACTTGCTCAATCTACATAAGGAGGTGACCAACCCCTAGAGAAAAACATTTCAATAACTTCAACTTGCCAAGATGGTCCTCTACCAGTTATTGGACCCCAAGCTAGCATCAAAGAAAAGAGGATTGAAGAGCCGAAAGATGGTGCTACTGCTCTAATCTCATCTCCTCATGCTACTACTCTAGTCTCACCTCCTCATGTTACTACTCCAGTCTCACCTCCTCACATTACTCCAACTCCATCTCCTCAGCATAGCCCTAGTCCATCTGCAAGCACTCCTCTTTTGAAGTCAACTGCTTCCCCAATTCAGATAGTAGAGATCGAGGATGAAAAGAGTAGTAGCAGCGAGTCCACTGAATCTGATGAAGCTACGAGGAAAACTCAAGAGGAAGAGAAAGCCTCGAGTTCATCTAGGCTTCTTTTTCAAGATCCAAATAATCCTTTTTCTGCAGCTACAGGGGCAGTGACTCCGATGAAGAAGAAAATCTTCAGTATAGAGTCACTTGGGGCTGCTTCTAAAGTGATTAGTATAGAATCCTGGCTAGAAGACACTTTAGAAAGGAAGAGAAAGAGGAAAGAGGAGAGCATCCCTGCAAAAGATACTATGTCTCAAGCAGTTCGCTCTGGGTCTACAATAGTGAAAGCTAAGAACCATAAGACTTTATCAATATTTGGGCAAGATCCAAAAACATGACACTTAACAATGGAGATAGCAAAGCCAAACAAAGCAAGGAGAATTGAGGACATGACACCTGATGATTTCACTCTGCATTCAATTGATCTTGGAGAGGCTAGACATGATACAAAGGTGGGCCTATGGAGATCAAGTAATGAGGTGATAGAAGAACAATTGGAGAGCCTCAAATTGTCAAAAATCAAGATGAAGGCCGAGATTGAAGAGTTGAAAACATTTATCAGTCAGTTAGTTGTTCCATTGGTAACCATTACTGGTGTGCCTACTACTAAGAACCCCACAGCAAAAGAAGTGCAAGCTTTCATCTCACAGCTTTAGAAAGATAGGCATTTTGGTTGGATCAAAAAAGAATGGATTGAGAAACTCAATGCGGATGGAATTGCTCTGATCAATCAAATTGGAAATATTATCCTTCGATTGGAAACTGAGAAGGATAATATCATATCTAATCACAACACTTTGGCCGCGGAGAAGGCAAGATGTGATGAATGCATTTCCCTCCTGAAAATGATCATCTAAATGAAGGCAAAAGAGGCGGTTGAAGCAAAGATTTTGAAGAAAGGAACTGAGCCTCTATTCGAATGGCTTCAAAGCATGCAATTTAACCTAGAGATGATTCAAGAAGCTGAAGAGGGACTCAAAGAAACAAGGGAAAAAGTGAAGAAGACTCAAGATAGAGCATTGGAACTCATGCGAGGATTACAAACTGACTCACAAAACAATGGGCAAGGAAAAGCTCTTATTGGGGTAGAAGTAATGAAGAACAACTTCTCCACATACTTAAGTAATCTATCTGGAATGACTTCAAGCAGTCAAAATAGAGTATTAGAGTTGTAGATGCTTTTTGGATGCGTACACATGGCTGTTGAAGAGTTGACAAGTTAGCTAAATGTAGTAAAGGAGCTAGCTCAAGAGCATTCGAAGTGGCTCTTAAGATTCACTAATGTACATGTGCTTGGTCACGAAGAAATGATTCCAATTATATTTGTTGCTAAGGCATATAGAGCGAAAACTGAAAAAGGAAAGAAGCCCAAGTGATTCAGTTGACGCTCTCTTTTCATTTTCTGTTGTAAATTTTGCAAATTTTGTGATATGACAAACTGGCATCTTGCCATTTGTCATCCTCAGAAGATGAATCGATTAAAATTCCTATTGTAACGGTCATCTCTCAAATGCTATATGTATGAAGTTGAATGATTAATGAAAGGTTGACAAATTTTGGTGTAGGATACTTGATGTTGCAGAGTCAATTTAAGAGTATTTTATGTCAATTATTTTCTATTCTAGTAAGTTGGTAGTTTTTAATTCACTGATTCTTTCTCTTAAACCAAGTTATAGTAAGGAGGAAAGGATGTTCCATTCCTTTGTTTCGAGGTTGTGAATAAATCCAGTAGGATGTGCTATGAAATATTCGAAAGAAGGACTCATTAGGCTTTTCTTTTTATTTCATTTATATCTCTATTAATAGTTGTTGTAGATTAGTTAAACGCTGAGTGTATGAATTCATAAGATGTGTGAGTTCTATCATTTGGTTCATAGACTAGAAAATTTCTCCTGCTTGGATTAAGTTCTGCTTAGGCTTAATTCAGTTTGCCTCTTCTGCTCTCAGGTTAAGAGCATACCCTGTGTTAGTTTTAGGATCAAAACATAATTCATTGCATATCATTCCATAAGGGAGCTATACCTACCAATTCAGAGGAAAGCGAATAATCATAAAATGGTTTTTCAACTGTTGTAACTAGATATTGTTCACAATTTGGGCACTAAGAGTCATATTCCTAAGAAATAAGAAAGGACAAATCTGTTTACCAACAACTAGGTAAATCAAACTCAACAAAAATAATGGTTGTCACCCACTTTGGTTAAAAGATATAATGATCGAATTAAGAAGAATCACTCACACTTACACTTCAAACCATACACAAACTAATTGAGACATTAAAATGGTTATATCATTTCACATAGAAAATAGAATCACATAGCCTCTAGTATACAATACCTATTGACCAACTACATAACCCCAAAACATCATAAAAGAAATTCTAACAAAATAATATACTAAGAAAGAACAATAATAATACAAGTTTAGTTTTACAACTAAATTAATTTATATTCTAAAGTTTAGTTTGGCTTAAGAGTTTATGTTCAAAACATGCATGAATACCTATGGTATAAGTGTAAATAAATACTTCATATATATTAAATAGCCATGTTTAATTTATATATATATATATATATATTTGATCAGTCTGAAGTCTAGATTTTTTATTATTATTTGTTAGAATTAATTATTATTTTACATTAAGGGGAGGTAGATTCGAACCCCAAGACCTCCCACATGAGAAGCTCGTAAGTTATTGTTGTGTTGTAGGCTTTTGTCTCATGATTAATCAATACTATAATGGTATTATTTCCTATAATTTATTGAATAATTTAATATTCATCTCAAAAATTATCTCTTAATTAAATATAAGTACATTAATATTTTATCAATTGTGACTATAAATTTTATCATGTTATTAATTTAAGAGATCTTAGATTATAAATTAGTAGTTAATAACTTAAAGCATTAGATGAAATATTAATATCAATATCATTCTTAAAGAATTAATTTAAGTTCCAAAGAAGTCCAATATTGATATTTAATTTCCATTGAACTCATAGTCCTATTATAAAATCTCAACTTGAATTACAATTATAATTAGATTATAATTGCAATTAAATTCAATATAATTCCACCCAGGCCTATAATTTGATGGCCATATTGGTCATTTTTCCACTTTTGAGCCGTATATGATAGGTTGAAAATTTGTTGGACCATATTGATTGACACGTTAAATTTTTATAAAACTGTCAATACAATACTTTAGTTTATCAATAACCCGTCAAATTTCATTATAGACATATATTTTTAAATCATACCATAGACTTGATTCACTATTTAAAATATTAGGATGCAAAATATAAACTTAGAAACTTTCTTATATTGACATATATTGCTAATTATAATTACTTTGTAGAATTATATATTATTTTATAAAACTTATTATTTGTTTTAAAAAGTGAAATGAAAGACATTAACATGACCAAACTATCATAAAAAATACACATGACATGCAGGGGTAAAGCTTGAGTCCACCCATTATATCTACTCAACATGAATAATAGATCATCTAGTTAACTTCACGTAAAATATAGCTAAATCATAATTAAATATTTACTAACTTATAACTACACATGCATTTATAAACATCTAATAAGATTATATTCCACGAAGAGTTAATTGAACTTAGTTGTATAAATAAAAACATTTTTTTATACAACTCACATTTAAAGATAATAATTTAATAATTTATTTAATTTTCTAAAATAAATAAATTATATATATAATCTAAAATTAGTAATTAAATAAAAAATTGTAATATATATATATATATATATATATATATATATATATATATATATATATATATATATATATATATATATATATATATATATATATATATATATATATATTTATATATATATATATATATATATATATATTTTTTTTTTTTTTTTTTTTTTTTTTTTTTTTTTATTGGTAAGAGGCCAAAGCCATGATTAATTATTATGTGATATGATTAAGTTATTATTATTATTATATATATGTATATGTATGTATGTATTTATTTATTTATACATACATACATACATACATACATATATACATATATTTATTTATTTATTTATTTATTTATTTATTTAGATTGATAAGAGGTCAAAGCGATGATTAATTATTATGTGATATGATAAAATTATTATTATTATTATTATTATATATATGTATATGTATGTATGTATTTATACATACATAGATATATATTTATTTAGATTGATAAGAGGTCGAAGCGATGATTAATTATTATGTGATATGATGAAATTATTATTATTTATTAAGTGCTCGAGTAGATTTGAACACAAGACCTCTTACATAAAAGGCTCACAATTTACCATTGTGTTGTACGCTCTTGTCCGTGTGTGTGTGTGTGTGTGTGTGTGTGTGTGTGTGTGTGTGTGTGTGTGTGTGTGTGTGTGTGTGTGTGTGTGTGTGTGTGTGTGTGTGTGTGTGTGTGTGTGTGTGTGTGTGTGTGTGTGTGTGTGTGTGTGTGTGTGTGTGTGTGTGTGTGTGTGTGTGTGTGTGTGTGTGTGTGTGTGTGTGTGTGTGTGTGTGTGTGTGTGTGTGTGTGTGTGTGTGTGTGTGTGTGTGTGTGTGTGTGTGTGTGTGTGTGTGTGTGTGTGTGTGTGTGTGTGTGTGTGTGTCTTACATAAAAGGCTCACAATTTACCATTGTGTTCTATGCTCTTGCCCGTGTCTGTGTTTGTGTGTCTATGTAACTTGCAAGCATTATTTTCATATTTTTTCTAACTTTTAAACATGCATTATTGTTCTATATTTTTTCCAACATCCATAAATATATTCATTTAATTTCATTCCTTTATATGCATAACTACATTCAATTGCATGTATATCTTTATACATATATAATTTTAAACATAATTCTTTTTATAATAAATATATTCTATTTTATTTATAAAATATGTAAATATATTTTGACATAAAATTTTCTTTTTTTTTTTAAAGATATTATATTTAACTTTTAATTTGAATGATAATGTCTAGTTTATCCTTGACATTCAATTTGTTTTAATTTTATAAATTATTTACAAAGACACTTAATCAAATTCTAAATTGGATGGTTGCAAAATGGTGAAAACAACGAATCTCCCAAAAAAATTCTAACACAAACATTATTACAAGAATAATTTTCTCTCCTCTCCACCAAGCAAATTGGCATCAGAAGAAAGAGATCGGCTCGTTGCAAACTAGAAACCAGTTTGAAGCCCTCTCTTATCAACAAAACCATCAAATTTGCAAATCCAAAGCAAACAGATTTGAAAACCTAATCCAACTACATGCAGAACAAAACATAGTTATCCAATAGAGTTAGCACAACAAAGTTGAGGAAGGATGGCAAATCATCCAAAATAAGAAAAGGCAGAAACTGTAATTGTTACCACAGAGCAAAAAATATGACATAGCATTAAAATTATGAAATCAAAGAGAGTTCTTCACCATAACAAAATATGCAATTCTGGAAGACCAAATCCCTAGCTAGGGGAAGATCATCCATAAAAAGCAATCAGATCAGCCTAAAGTGATTTCAAAGCCCAATAATATACCTTTAGGTCCTCCACTGACCAGCTCTCAGAAGCGAACTAAAGTTCATAATTCTCAAGCATTCATCCTCAAAAATATCTCAAGGAAGGAAGCAATCCCCCCAACAAAGGAGGCATACATCCCCCCGCATCAAAAGAAATATCAAGAAGCAATTAATCAAAGCAAGGGACGAAGCCCTAATCTAGGGCATTCAGCTAAAAACATAAACAATGACACTATAATCATCAAAAATCCACAGAGTGAAGCAAGATGGATGGAATGCATTGAGAAGGGCATCCATGCCCATTGGAATGGGCCATCAAAATATAGAAGTAAGCTAGAACACAATATATCCAAGAAATGGGGCAACAAGGCAAGTAATATAACCCCCTTTGCTGACAAACATTGGTTTATACAATGTATGAATACAAAGGCTAAACTTGAAATTTTAAGCTATGCAAACTATTTCTATAAAGGGCATCACATTAATTTTATAGCATGGCAACCAAATTTCAACAAAAACTACAACAAAAATAATCAATCAATCAAATGGATGGAATGTACAGACATACCATCAGAGTTAACAGAGAATAATATCATTAAAGAATACACAAATCTATAGGATCTCTCATAGGAATTGAAGCCAACAAAATTAAAACCAACAAAATCAGAGTATTGGTGAAAACAAATCTAAGTAATATAGTAAGTAGGAAAATCATAACCAACAGATCAATCTATAAAGGAAAATCATAACCAACAGATCAATCTACAAATTAACTTTCAAATAATACTTAGGAGAAATAGGAAAAATTAAGGACCCAAACTTCATGAAAATGCATATCAAGAACAACTTAAAAGACAATCCAAAGACAAGAAAAGGAGTAGACAACGAAAAAGAAGGATCATGGCAGAAACTCCAATAGAAAAGGACAACAAAGATAGTCAAAGAGTATCAAAAAAGATCAAAAACCAAAATAAAGTAATGACAAAGATAGAAGAGGAATACCAACAAGAGAGTTTGGAAGAAGAAGGTAAGGAGGGAAAGGATTGGATGTCAAACATAAAATACCAACACTGACTAGATAAATTCCAAAAATGTAAGGACTACCAAATGGAAAAAGAGATAGTAGAAGAAATGGAACTCAACATCAAAAAAATAAACATGCTAAATCATGAGATCCTACTACTATAGAACAATCTGATAGATAAAAGCATACTAGTAGAAGCATTCACATAGAGCACAAAAGAAAAAGGATACTAACATCAAAAACAAAGGAAACATCAAAAAGTAGAAGTTTCCAGATCAAAGTCCGAGAAGAAGGGTCATCAAAAGCCCTAGTTGAAAAACTAGGATTTAAACAAATGGAACAAGGAAATATTAAAGGAGAAGAATTAGAGCAAGACAAAAATTAGGAAGAAACCCATCAATTGAAGACATCAGAACAAGAATTTAATATCCCACTGGTAGATTGAGCTCAATGGAGCAATATTACTATCAGAAAGAAGGCAAAAAATAAGAGTTACAAATTTTGGCAAACCCCTAGCAATGGCAAGGACATGTTTGCCCCAATCAGAGAAGGTAAAGAATCAGAATCAAAAGTATGGATAATAGCAATATGGAATGACTTAGTGGACAACCCTAGCAAAGGAAAAGAAAGCAAAGAGTTAAGATTAAGAGAAAATGATCAAAACTCAGAACCAGAAGATTATCAAATAAATAAAATGATACTCAAAGAAGAATGAACAAAAGACTATTAGGTAAGAGAAGATTTAGATATAGTGGAAAAAGTGTTAAAAGAACAAAACTTGGAAAAGATAGGTCTTTCAATAAAAAAGGAAAGATTAAAGACACCTAATTGCGGGAAACCAAGCAGAAACAAGGGAGAAAATCACTAAAAGAATTAAGGGAGGTTGTAGAATAGGTAAAGGAACAAACTAAGATTTTTGACATTCTACAAGGTGGTAAGGGGAAGAGCCTTCCCAAGGATCAATGAAAATCACCACTTGGAACGCTAGGGGCCTAAATGCCCCTAGCAAGAAATGCTTATTAAAGCGTAATCTCACAATGCTTGACTCAAACATTATATCAATTCAAGAAACAAAATTAAACAAAGAAGAAGGTATAAAATTAAGTCAGAAACAAGGAAAATGGAAATCAAAGTTTAAACAATCACAAGGAGCCTCAAGCGGACTTGGTATTATTTGGAACTCTCAAAAAAGTCAATATAGAAGATATATCTACTTACACTAACTGGATAGGAAGCAGGGCCATTAGCACAAAATCAAACATGCAGACGATTATAATAAATGTCTATGGGCCCACTCAATCGTCAAAGAAATTAGCAGTTTGGAATGAAATCAGTTCATTTATTAACACAAAACCAAATAAGGCTATCATCATAGGAGGAGATTTTAATGTTATATTAAAAAAAGAGGAAAAATATGGTAGAATAAGCTTAGTTTCCAAAGCTATGGAAGACTTCAAAGAATGGATCAGGAAGAACTCCCTTATAGACATCACTACCAAAAATGGCTTATATACTTGGAACAATAGAATGAAAGGCTTTTGTTATATCGCATAAAGATTGGACAAATTCTTCCTTAAAGGAGGGCTTTGCATCTTGGACAAAGAAGTTAATGCAAAAATACTGTTTATGGCAGGTTTAGATCATTTTCCCATAAAAATGGAAATTAAAGAGTAGTTTAAACCAAGCAGGATCTCGTTTAGATGTGAAAAGATGTGGTTTATGGACAGAACATTCATGGAACTAATAAAAGGATGGTGGCAGGAGAAACATTTGCAGGGTTCAAAAATGGTTTACTTTGTTTCAAAGTCAAAAAGCATAAAAGAAAAGATCCTAAAATGGAATAAAATGCAATTTAGAAATATCTTCAAAGAAAAACTAGATATCAAAGAAAAATTAGATAAACTAAATAAAGAAATCATCATTAAAGGAATAAATAATGAAACCTATCAATTAGAAAAAGAGTACCTCTTAAAACAAGAAGAAATATGCTAGAAGCAAAAATCCAAAGAGAAATGGCTATCAGAAGGAGATCGCAACACAAAATTCTTCCATAACAACACACTACATAATAGGTCACGTAATAATATAACAAAAATAAAGAATCAACAAGGTGAGCAAACAGAAAACCTAGGGAAAATAGTAGAATTTTTTGTCAACTACTTCAAAGATACCCTCAATAATTACAACACTTCGAATAGAGTAGACCAAGAGGATATGCTAAAATCTATTCCCAAGCTAATAACAAAAGAAGATAATAGAATCCTAAATAAATCATTCTCTCTTTAAGAAGTTAAAGAAGCCCTATTCAACATTAATCTAGATAAATCCCCAAGACTAAATGGATTCCGAGCATTCTTCTTCCAAAAATGCTTGGACATCCTAGGAGAAGACCTATGGAAAGCTTTGGAAGCTTCTAGGAATGGAGGATCTCTCTTAGCAGAAATCAATCATACCTTTTTAGTGCTTATCCCTAAAAAGAGCTTAAGTGTAGAACAAAGTGACTTCAGACCCATTGCACTATGTAATACTATTTATAAATTGTTCTCAACAGTTTTAACCAACCGTCTTAAAAGATTTCTACCTAAACTCATATCAGAAGAACAAATAGGTTTTGTTCCAGGAAGATCCATCCTTGATGGTATCTCTATCATCCAAGAAACAATCCACTCTATAATAAAAAATAATGAAGCATGTATGCTATTAAAATTAGACATTCAAAAAGCTTACAACAAAGTAAACGGGAGATTTCTATGTAAAACTCTCGAAGCTTTTGGATTCTCAAAACAATGGATAAACATCATATATCAATGTATATCCACTCCAAAAATTTCCCTTCTCATCAATGGTACTCCAAAAGGCTTCTTCAATATATCAAGGGAGATTCAATAAGGAGACCCTATATCCCCATTCCTATTTATCATCATGGCAGAATCATTTGAAAGAGCAATCAAATCTGCGCAACTTCATAACAAAATCAAAGGAGTCAAAGTAATCAATAATGTGGAAAACACGACACATCAACAGTTTGCTGATGACATAATCCTAGTAGGAATTAGTACTCTGAATGAAGCTAAACACATGTAGAATATTCTAAAAACTTATACAAAAGCCTCGAGTCAAAGAATTAATGTTGAAAAATCAGAAATCTTCTTCTTAAATACACCAGCAGAAAGAGAAGATCATATATGCAACAAATCAGGTTTTAAAAAGAGCAATTTACCATTTAAATATCTAGGAATATTACTAGACAAAGGTAGCAAGACCAATCCAAGATGGGATCACATCCTAGGGAAAATTGACAACCAAACTAAGACATGGAAAGGAAGATGGCTGACTAAGGCTGGAAGAACAACAAAAAATAAAGTCATGTTATCAGCTATTCCTACCTATTAGCTCTCTTACTCATAATTACCTAAGAACATAAACCAAAAAATTGAAAAGAAACTTCAATATTTCTCTTGGAATGGATTAAAGGATAAAAAGAAGGTAGCCCTAATTAGCTAGGATAAAATATGCAAACCCAAAGAAGTAGGAAGCCTAGGAATCAAAAATCTAGAACAGCAAAATGAAGCATTAGGAGCTAAACAAGTTTGGAGATTGTATCAAGAATGGGATAGGAAATGGGCCAAAATCCTTTTTAACAAATACCTCAATTCATCAAATAGTACCTCTTTATTTAGTACTAAAAAGCCCTCCTATAAATCTCTCAGAAGTTACCGCAGAAGCTAAAACTTACCTTAAGACAATATGGGGTTCAAAAGTGAAAGCTTATATACAGGAATGTGCTCTAAGTTAGAAAAGAGTTGGAAATGGAAACCTCTTACTAACTATGGGCTCAACCAAGTGGATCAAGACATTCTAGAAAACATCCTTAAAAATCGTCTGATTTCAGTTAAAAACAGGGAGGACTAACTAATATGGGCAACTTCAAAGCATGGAACTTATAAAGTCAAAAAATGGTATAGAATTATCACAAACTCTCAAAGATGGGATGTTAGTACCCTCCCAATAAATCTACGTTGGGAATTAGCTGGGCTTCACAAAGTAGGTATATTTCTTTGGGCGGCCATGCAAAAGAGAATCCTAATAGCAGATAGAATCCAAAAAATGGGTCTCGGAGGTCCTTCAAGATGCATTCTCTATAAAGAAAGTGAAGAAACTATAGAACATCTCCTATATCTTTGCAAATACACTCAAGAATGCTGGAGATGGCTCAAAAACAAACTCAATTAGACAGCTCCCCTAGCAGGAAATTGGCAAGATCAATTAATTCCTTGGCCAAAAGACCCAACTAACAAAGTACATGGGAAACTTTGGAATATCACCCCAGCAATCCTAACTTGGGAAATTTGGAAAGAAAGAAATTGACATATTTTTCAAAATCAAGAACTTAACTTGCAAGCTATCTTTACAAAAATTGAAGTCACTACTATGGAAGTTATGAATAGTGACCTAAGGAAAACACCAAAAGAAGAAGGATCACTCACGGAATGGGATGCAGAGATTAAAAAATTATGGCCTCTCCTTATAAATCCTCCCCTCATACAAGAAGAAAAATAATATAGCTAGGAAAGCATGTAAATGGGAACCTCCACCGACAGGATGGAAGAAACTAAACTTTGACGGGGCCTCTAGAGGCAACCCAGGCAAGGCAAGCATAGGATGTATTACTAGGGAAGAATAAGGAAACTAGCTAGCAAAAAGGACTAAACCACTAGAAATAACGACCAATAACTCGACAGAACTAGAAGCGGCAAAAGAAGGTCTAAAAATTTGTATTAACCTTATCATTAAAAAGACTATAATCGAAGAAGACTCAAAAATTATATTAAACACTCTCAGGAAAGGGGGAATGCTAAACTGGATCATAAACTCCAGATTGAAAGCAACTCTAAAACTATTAGAAAAAAATTGAAGAGGTAAGACTCTCACATATCTACAGAGAAGGAAACATTGAAGCAAATAGCCTAGCAAATAAAGGCACTGATGGAGAAAATTAGTTAATATTTAACCAAAGTGAGTTAGGATATGTAATGCCCCGCCAAGGGATCTAAAGAATTAACCTAGAATTTTTCACTAAGTTTAGTAGCATTTTTTTTTTTCTTTTTTTTTTCATGAAAGTAAATACCACATATAATTTATGCACAATAACGGAAGCAATAGTAATGTCCATCTGAAAGTAAACATAACATACATAACAGATTACATTCTTTAAAATCCCTTAACGTTGGATTACATCTAGAAACATCTAACATACATGAATCCATCTAGTAAAACATCCACATAAAATAATAATGATAAGTCCAATGTTTATACGTTACATTTCAAATACTCAATCATCCATTGTACATGTCACAGGGTATGACAAGCTCAAAAGAATATACATACATAGAATAATGTACATCATCCTATTCTAATCCATGATACATCAAAGTAAAGATAATCACATGATATACATGATACATCATCATAGAAGTCATATACATCCATCATAAAGATCAAACATAATAAACTAAGTGCATGGTTCCTCCCAACCGTTAATAGCATCATTAGACCATCGTGGATCCTAGCCATCCCTCCGTGCGTAACATTTCAAATCACCGAAGAGATCATCGGTATTAACATAGTAGGAATGTCACTCCTAACATATACAACATCATATGTGGAAAGTAGTCTATCATGCAAATAAAAGCATAAGATAACATCATCTAACATATGCTAATCATCAATGAAAAGGATACATATTCATCATCATGAAGGACGCAATAGCCACAATGTCTCAATGAATCTCAAAATGATAAGAGTGGAAAATACACTACCACCCGACCGCGTGGTACCTAAGTGGTCCACTCCCACCGTGTTGAGGAGATAATCTTGAGTCCCAAACAAGCTATCAAAATCACATAGCATAAATCTCTATAAGTCCAGGAATCCTAAAAGTATACTAACTCAAAGGTTTCAAACACAAAATCTGACATCTAATCCCAGAGGCACACAATGAAATGTAGGAACCTACAATGCAAGCGGGAAAGTGTCATCGCAATTATCACGTACAAGTTACCCTAGTAGTTAGCTAAACTCCACGGGTCCATACTGATTTCATGCGACCACTAGTATCCTATCATACTGACAAGGCATACTACGGAATGCAAGGTCACAACCATGCGTCTCACTACTCCCATTCTCGCCTGTACAAGCACTCAAGGCATGGGCGAGAAAAAAACTCTTATCTTTTTAGGTTCATTCAGTTAGTATTAGGTGTGAATGTTATCACTTATTAATCCAACTTACAATGAGTTACCCTGGCAACCTCTTAGGGCCCTGGCCCCCATTGCAAGCCACTTCCCATCACTACATGCAGATATCCTACCCTAACGCTCATGGAATCATAAATCTCAAAATCACAAAAGATAATCCATAATAAAATCATCAAATATGCATAAAAGCATCAAATCTCCATGAGCAACATCCATAGAAAATCATGAACACAATAGCTCTCTATTGGCAACTGAAGTATCACTGATAATCAGAGTATCCAATGGTTCTCAATAACCAAAATATATCTCAATCATATCGATCGAAGACTCCAAAAATGGTTGAGTCAAACATGTCACAACATGACATCATCAAGAATAAATCCACATCACAGTCCCATCATGGCGATTAGAAAACAACCAAGGATAACTGATCGATGACCAAAAGTAATGGTTAAGTCAAGTGTCTCATACATAAGAATCTCAACTATAACAATCAATAATCACATCCAATACATAGAGCATTCCACCACATTACCATGGTTGGGTTTATAAAGATCGAGATTAAAACATCATCATGACATCACAATCACATAACTCCCAAGCCTCTGGTAGACGTCCTATAACTGGTCAACACTAGTCAACCCAAAACCCAAAACAATAGCATAAAGAATACACAATGCAAACACATGTTTTGGTTTTGCTAAATTTACAACTTGAATTTAAATGTAGAGATCTCAATTTATGTTTCCAAGTTTGGAGAATGAATGAAGGAACATTTTGTACAATTTTTCCTAACTCATATATTATTTTGGATGGATAAAGGTTTTCCTTTATAAGTCTAAAACCCTATTTTCCAATTATAATATTTTGTTGAAATCGTTCCCCATCAAACTACCAACTAATTTCATATATATATATATATATATATATATATATATATATATATATATATATATATATATATATATTTTTTTTTTTTTTTTTTTAAATTTATTTATTTATTTATTTATAATTAAAAACTATTAATTAAACCTTAATATTATAAAATAATTCCTCATCATAAAAGATGAACCCTTAATTCTTTTATCAAATAATAATAATTCAAATTTATTAATATCATGTTTACATATTATATATATATATATATATATATATATATATATATATATATATATATATATATATATATATATATATATATACATACATACATATATAAATATATAAATAATTATTATCGCATTTTATAAAATCGAATTAATAATTTCGATTTATATCATATAACCTATGAAAATTTAATAACAATAAAAGTCAAATTTCATAGATTGCATTCTTTTCTTTTAACAAAATGGAGCCGAATCATAAATGTCGTCGTATCAACGACTGTCACCGAAGTGACATCCGCCGCGGGTACCCTGCAACTGTTGCCTTGATGGCACCGTCACGGGTACGCTGCGTAGCAGGTACCCAACGATCCATTCAAAGGCACGGGTACGAGGGGGTGCAATTCCGGCCCCACCCAATATGTAAATTTTATTATTATTATTTTTTTCTATAAATGTTTAAAAATGTTTTCCCTCCGACGCGAATTCAAAATTTTTAATAAAGTTTATTACTGCGATTTGACAATCGACTTTTCTAATTATATATATATATATATGTATATATATATATACATGTATATATATATATACATGTATATATATATATACATGTATATATATATATACATGTATATATATATATATACATATACGTATATACATATACATACATGTATACATATGTATATATATGTATATATATATGTATACATATATATACATGTATGTATATGTATATACGTATATGTATATATATACATGTATATACATGTATATATATACATATATATATATATATATATATATATATTTATATACATGTATATGTATATAAATATATATATATATATATGTATATATATACATGTATATATATATACATGTATATACATGTATATATATATGTATATAAATATATATATAGATGTATATATATATACATGTATATATATACATATATATATATATTTATATACATATATATATACATGTATATACATGTATATACATGTATATATATATGTATATATATCCATGTATATATACATGTATATATATATATATGTATATATATATACATATGTATGTATATATGTATATATATATACATATGTATGTATATATGTATATATATATGTGTGTTTATATAATTATACGCATAATTTATACAGTATATATTTATATGCGAAAATGCAGATCTGAATTATATATATATTTTTCACAAAGAAAATATATATAATTTTATGAGTTTTCCTATAAATATTTACTCTGAATTTTTCTCAATAATTTTCTAATGAGTTTGGCTACAATTCAACCCTAGCCCTGTAATCTTTTCAGATCTATGCATATAAAATTTTTAAATAAATTAATCTACCCATATTGAGAATGCACAATAAATTATGAAATTCCTCAGAAGACATATGGAAGACACGAAGAAGACAGGGAATGCATGATGCGGAAATAGCATAAGTAAAACCACAAGAATCTACCCGAATTCTAATGCTAAATCGCTCTTCCTCAGAAAAACCCGCAGAGCAAGCTCCTCCCTTCTTCAGAGTTCTCGAGTCCTCCAACGCTCCAATTTGCACTCTGACCGCTATGTCTAAGCGTCTATGAATGCCTGAATATAAAGAGCTTTCAGGAAACATCTAGAATGCTTCTAGAAATAGCTGGAAGGTGTCACCAACTAAGCATGGATCTTTTCCAACCTTCAAGATGAGCCATAGGGTTGTAGACACCATGTGCTTAATTGATGCACTAACCCCCATGTTGTTGACATTTGAGAAATAGAAAAGTGCGTTAACTCCCATGCAAGCTTATAACTCCAATTCACTTTTTATATAATTTTCATTTAAATATTTATAACTTCCATTTTAATCTTCATAACTTTCATTTTAATTTTTATAACTTTTATTATTATTATTTATTTGTTACTTTATTATTATTTTATAATTATTATTATTAATTTTAATTTCTAATTTTCTTTTATTTAATTCTTTTTCCTCAATTAATTCTCATTTAATTTATTATAATCAAAATATCAAATAACATGATATTTTATATTAATTTTCTCAATTAATTAATTTATTAATTAAATCTATTTATTAAGACTTAATTAATAGAAAATTCACCATAGACCTCCAGGATAAAATATGAAAATCCATCATAGAGCAAATCACACAAAATCAGTCTAAGGGTTAAAAATCACGAATCATGTCATCTGACACATTCGGTGGGTAAAATATCTAGATACTTGTCCTACCTTACTACGACAATTGGCTTAAAGGTTTGGGATTTGGACTTGAGAATTTATCTCCCTTCTCTTATCATTGAGATAGTATAATAGGGTACGCTCATCCTGGCAATTCAGGAAAGTCGATACCCGGTACCTGCAACCTGCAGAAAAACCATGCATGTACATACAATATATATAATGCTAAGTTAAACAGACAATGGCAGGAAGTGGTGCATCGTGTAGATCCCGACTAAGCAGGTGACTATGACTCCCTTCCTTAACCACATCAGAAACGCCATACAATAAGAAAACACACACACCATACACATGCAAGTATGGGGTAAGTATCCATAATAAAACACATAAGATAATAACCATCAACTAAACATCAATAATATCTGAAAACAATATAATGATCATCATGTATGCATGAAACGTAAAGTCTAGAAAAGATGTGAACGAGGTTAGGCACTACATCCACCCCCCCTTGGGTTAGGCTTACTCCTGGAAGCCTACAAATAAGTAGGGATATAACTCCTCAATCTGGCTGCATCCTCCCAAGTAGCTGAAGAATCATCAATAGGGTCCCATTGGACCCTTACCTGCTCGATGGTTCGACCCCTTAGGGTCAACTCCCGCTGCTCCAAAATACGAACCAGCTCCAAAGCCAGCTACTCATCCTCTACCTACAACGCATTCCAATCAAAAACATGTACAATATCAGGTATATACTGTCGAAGTACTGAAACATGGAAAACATCATGAATGCGAGCTAGACTGGGCGGTAGAGCAAGGTGGTAAGCAACCGGACCAATCCTCTCTAAAATCTTGAATGGTCCCACAAAGCGAGGTGTTAGCTTAGAACCCTTTCCATATCGTATCAGACTCTTTTACGGATGCACTCTCAAGAAAACCTTATCTCCCACAGCAAATTGCTTATTAGTCCTATGAGCATCAGCATACTTCTTCTGCCTATCCTGTGCCGTAGTCAAATGCTCACGGATACGCACCACCTGTTGCTCCATATCACGAAGCATCTCAGGACCCAACAGGATGTGATCCTCAAGACTGTCCCAACTCAATGGTGTACGACAAGGACGTCCATATAATGCCTGAAATGGTGCCATGCCAATAGAACTATGGTACCCATTATTGTAAGCAAACTCCACTAGGTAGAGATAATCCTCCCAATGTGTCTGCCTATCCATCACATACATCCATAACATATCCTCCAAAACCTTATTCACCCTCTTTGTCTAACCATCAGTCTCTAGATGATATGTCAAATTGAAGTTTAACTGTGCTCCAAGCTCATGCTACAGTGATGTCCAGAATGCAGATGTGAATACAGGATCCCTGTCAGAAATGATCTTTCTAGGAATACCATGTAACCTCACAATATCACGCATAAAGACATTAGCTACAAAAGCTACTGTGTAGGAAGACCTAATCGATGAAAAATGCCACCTTAGTCAATTGATCAACCGTGACCATGATAGCATCATGACGCTGAATAGTCATAGGTAATCCTACAATGAAATCCATGGAGATGATATCCCACTTCCAAGAAGGAATGAGATTTGGCTGCAAAAGTCCAGTCGGGTGCTAATGTTCTGCCTTAACTCTCTGACACTCAAGGCACCTAGCCACAAAATCAGCAATATCTCACTTCATCTCAGACCAAAAGAACAAACGTCTCAAATCAACATGCATCTTCTTGACACCTGGATGTGCTGAGTAAGGTGTACGATGGGCTTCTGCCAGTATAAAGGTGTGAAGCTCATCTAAAAATGGCACATATATCCTCCCCAGATGTCTTAAAAGACCATCTAATTCTCGAACATAATGTGCAAACTTTCCTTCCAAAGATCTTCCCGAATCTATCTCTCTGCACACTTCCAGATACCAGGAATCCGTAGGAAGTGCCTGAAGAATCTGACTCCTCAAATCCACACTAAGGGTCATTAATGATACCACATGTCTCCTGCGACTCAAAGCATCCACCACCACATTCTCCTTACCCTGAATGTACTTAACCTCAAAATCATACTCGCATAAAAACTCCATCCCTCGCCTCTAGTGAGCATTCAAATTAGGCTGAGTAAAAATGTACTGAAGACTATGATGATCGCTATGTAGCTCAAATCTATGCCCCAACAAGAAATGTCTCCATCTAGTCAAAGCATGAACTACTACTGCTAACTCAAGATCATGCGTAGGATAATTTAACTCATGATCCTTGAGTTTGCATGATTCATACGCAATCACCCGTCCATTCTGCATCAACACTGCCCCAATCCCTTCAAGAGAAGCATCTGTACACACCATGAAATCACCTTCTGGATCAAGTACGGCTAGAATCGGTGCACTGGTCAAAAGCTCCTTGAGCTTCTGGAAAGCTTCCTCACATTTCTCTGTCCACATGAACTTCTTTCCTTTCCTCTGAAGAGAAGTGATAGAATATGCTATCCTAGAGAAGTTCTAGACAAATCTACGATAATAACCGGCTAAACCCATGAAACTACGAATCTCTAACACATTAGTTGGTGTAGGCCAATCTATTATCGCCTGAATCTTTGCAGGATCCACTGAAATACCATCACCTGAAATAACATGCCCTAAATACGGAATCTCCAATTTGAAGAATTTGCACTTAGCTGCATTGGCATAAAGTTGATTGTCCCTCAAACACTGCAAAACCAACTGCAGGTGTTCCTCATGCTCCTTCTGAGTCTTAGAATATATCAATATGTCATCAAGAAACACGAGTACAAACCTATCCAGATAAGATCGAAACACACCATTCATCAAACTCATGAAAATTGATGGAGCATTAGTCAACCCAAAAGGTACCACTATGAACTCGTAATGCCCATAGCGAGTTCGAAAAGAGGTATTGTGAATATCTACTTCCTTAATGCGAAGCTGGTGGTATCTGAACTTAAGATCAATCTTGGAGAATACTGTAGCTCCCTTGATCTGATCGAATAAGTCATCAATCCTAGGTAAAGGATACATGTTCTTAATAGTCACCTTATTCATCTGTTTGTAGTCGATACAAAGGTGCAAAGAACGTCTTTCTTCTTCACAAAGAGCACTAGAGCTCCCCATGGTGATACACTAGGTCGAATGCTCCCTTTGGCTAGAAGTTCCTCTAGTTGAAGACGTAGCTCACCCAATTCTTGTGTCGTCATGCGATAAGGAGCTTTAGAGATAGGCTCTACTCCAGGAATCAGATCAATACTAAAGTCAATGTCCCTCTTTGGAGGCATGCCTAGAATCTCACTTGGAAAAACATCTGCGTACTCCTGCAAAATTGGGTGATCTAAAGTCTTCCTCATGGGATCTTCCTCATCAAGATCATTTACCATAACAGCAAATATCCAACATCCCTTACGGAAACTTCGCTTCAATTGCATAGCAGAAATCATCCGCAGAGATATAGGCCTCGGTATCCCAACTATCTGCACATCATTCCCTTGGCCATCCTGGCACAAAATAATCTTCTTCCTGCAATCTATATTAGCTCTATGAGATCCAAGCTAGTCCATGCCTAGAACCACATCATAGGAACGAAGGGGTATGACTCGAAGATCCACTGTCGTATCAAAGCTTCCTAAGCTAAGCCCACACTTATGAACTACAAAATCTGTGGAGACCTTAATGCCTGCGGCTAGTTCCACTTGCCAACCATGATCTTGCTTCACTGCGTTCAGCTTACACTTAGAAACTATAGATGGTGAAATAAATGAATCTGTAGCTCCTAAATCAAACAATACTGAAAGAGATATACCTCTAATAGCACGTGTGGTCTCAACCACTGTTCCCTGATGATCTGCCTAACGCTGATCAACTGCTGCAAAAACTCTATGAGCTTTACCTGCATCACCAATTGTAGGCTCTGAAACTGTAGGTCCAGGTCTTGAAAACTGAGGTGCTCGCTAAGGACACTGAGTTGCATAATGTCCAATCTGACCACATGAAAAACATTATGTATTTCTGCCAGAACCTCTTCCCATAGGTGGTACATTTGATTGCTGACGACTATTCCTACTCACAAAAGACTGGCTAATCTGAGCTGGCTGATTGGACTGATTATGTTTATTATGTTGAGCATTGTGGTTGTTCTTGGTGTTAGAACCTTTGCCACCGCCTTGAGCTTGAGAATTTGAGCCCTTCTGTTGCTGTGTCTGCTGAAACTGCTGCTAATACTGTTTCCCCTTAGAGAAAGAAAACTTCTTGTTACCACCTGAATTGTAGTTGCTTTTAGATCCTGATGTTGCTGGTGCTCCTACAAAACCACCTTGACCAAGGTTGACACTTTTCTCAACAAGGATAGGTCGATGTATCACATCCTTGAGGGTTTTTGGCTCAAATACCTTGACACCCCCAATTATACGATTATTCAAACCCCTAATAAAATGTTGTGTCAACTGAGCTAAATTTTCATTGAACTCTGTAAAAGACATGAGCTCATAAAACTTACACTCATACTCGGTCACTGACAAAGTATACTGTCTGAGATTATGAAATTCATCAGCCCTTTGCTGTTTCCATTCCTCTGGTAGGAATCGTTCATGGAAACTCTCTAGGAATAACTCCCACGTAACACTGCTCATATCGATACCCAACTTCTTCTCCTCTATCATCCACCAAGTGGCTCCAAAATTCTCTAGATTAGTGATCGCAAATCTTGCCTTAACATTGTTGTCGAACTCCTGCATGGCAAAAATCCTGTCGAGAGAAATAAGCCACTGCTCGGCCACATAACCAGAACCTTGCCCATTGAAAGGCTTAACCTTGGATCTTGAAAGATCCTTCATCTGAGTGGACACAATGGACCTCTGACGATCCTTTCGAGGACTTCTAGATCTAGGTCTATGCTCTTGTTCTGTCTGATGCACTTTGGGTTGTTCTTGAATAGGAGGTAGATGTTTTAGAATAGTTTGCATCATCTACCTCAAACCAACCTCTTCAGACTCAGCTTGGTCCTCTCTACAGCTCTCTTCCTGCTGCCTACTAGAGTGCTCTTCCCTGCTCTCTACATGAGTCGATCCCTCATGGGAAAACTCATGGACACTAACAGCTCTGCCACGACCACGGCCTCTACCATGGCCTCTAACAGAAGACCTAGTCCCAGATACCATCCTACAATAGTACAAGGTACTAAGTTCAGTTCTATGTTTAGGTTTAAGTAAAAATTTTAGTTTGAAATACTAAGTGTTGAAGTATGAAAAATATTCAAGTAACAGTTCAAGTTCTGTTCCAACTCACCTAGTTTCAAGTTGAACAAATACACTTTAATAGTTCCAAGTTCTAGTTGTTCCAAAATACCCAGAGCTCCCAATGTAGAAACTCGGGCTCTAATACCAAATGTAATGCCCTGCCAAGGGATCCAAAGAATTAACCTAGAATTTTTCACTAAGTTTAGTAGCATTTTTTTTTTCATTTTTTTTCATGAAAGTAAATACCACATATAATTTATGCACAATAACGAAAGCAATAGTAATGTCCATCTGAAAGTAAACATAACATACATAATAGATTACATTCTTTAAAATCCCTTTACATTGGATTACATCTAGAAACATCTAACATACATGAATCCATCTAGTACAACATCCACATGAAATAATAATGATAAGTCCAATGTTTATACATTAAATTTCAAATACTCAATCATCCACTGTACATGTCACAGGGTATGACAAGCTTAAAAGAATACACATACATAGAATAATGTACATCATCCTATTCTAATCCATGATACATCAAAGTAAAAATAATCACATGATATACATGATGCATCATCATAGAAGTCATATACATCCATCATAAAGATCAAACAT